>BNSU01000048.1:1362000-2043000 GCA_016587475.1 Pyrus pyrifolia | reverse complement strand
AACGTGTATAAACACTAAAGGGAGAATTGAAAGTAAGTTTCAATTCACAATCGATTTGAAAGAGTTTTAATCGCCCACTGCCTCGCTAAAAGGAACCTAATGGATCGTTCACCGAGTAAGGTAGAGTTTGAAGAAACAACGGAGATGAGTAAGAATAATTAAATGGTTTAATTATTTATCTAAGGCTAGGATTAATTAATATGTTAATTAATCAAACGAATAAGTTCGTTAAAGACCTCGGGTTAGTTTTGGGCCGCAAGGCCCAATGGGATTTGAATGTCAAGCCCATTAACTCAAGTTGTATGACAACTTGAATAAAACAAAGGGCTTGAAAGCCCAATAAACCTATAGGCCGGCCATGTGTAAAAGAATAGGGCTTTTGGTCCATTAGGTCACTTATTTGAAGGGACTATATAAAGGACTTTATAGCCTAAAATTTACTAAGGGTTATTTTGGGGGAAAGGATGAGAACACAATCTCTCCTTTCTCTCTAAAAATTTCGACCAACCTTGGAGGGATCATCTAGCAATTAAACTCCTCCAAGGTCACTCATTTCTTCTTCATTATGCCTTGGTGATGAATAATTAGAGGTTCTCAATTTTGGGAACTTGGAGAAACCTTTTCATCCATCCAAATCCATGGATCTAAGATGCAAGGAATGAAGGCCCTGTCTTTGGGTGATTAGCCTTTGCTTATGCAAAGAGGAATCTACAGAGGTATTGATTTCTCAACTCACTTTGTTTTGAGTTGAGTCTTGGTTCACCTATCTACTAGGCTTTGAATTTCATGGGTAAATGTTTTGTTTTAAGTGCATACAAGCATGATTCCGCCTTTAATTGTTAATTGCATGCTATTGATGTTGCTTAAATGAACATGTTTTTCACAAATCTTCCTTCAGGATTGTCCTAAACTAGGCTAGGTGAGGAAAATGTGGGTAAACAAAGAATAAAGGCTAAACAAAGCTCAACGGGGGTAAAACTTACAACATATACGAAATATGGGAAGTGAGGCTATTTGGCTATGGTGGCAACTACACAACTTCATCTTGATATATGTTATGCAAAGAACGTTATAGATTATACTCACAGATTATACTCTCCAAAGAACGTTATAGGCTCAAGTCTCTCAGGGTTGTAGCGTTTGTTTGAGTTCCTTCCTTTAAGCATGTTACAAAAACAAATTTTTCTTTTATGAATGCATGTGAAGTCATATAACCATAACCAAGCATATACCAAGAGTAAATCAAACTTTTCTCCATGTTTATAACTCTTTTTAACAGTCATGCAATTAGAAACGAAATCCTTATCATTGTGTTGGAAGGTGACCTACGACACAAACACACAAAACGACTCAAAACACTCTTTTTAGGCTTTTCAAAACATGTTTTTTTTCAAATTTTTATGTGATTTTCGAATTTTTAAGTCAAAACACACTAAACACACTTAAAAACAACAAGAAACAACATTTGAAGTTATGGTGGATAAAACCCTACGAATTTGCATCAAAACACTTTAGTAACTCCCCCACACTTAAATCAAACATTGTCCTCAATGTTTTAAGCTTAAAACCACACTAAACACAAGCAAACATAGCAATTAAACATACTAAACATGGAAGAATGTATCTAACAAAGAGAAGAGTTTAGGGATGCAAATCTGGTTATGGAGTGTAAATTCCATCTTCTCCTTGGTGATTGCAGTGAGGCTTCATCTTGAGTTTTTCCACAGGCTACTCTTGAACTGAGCTGGAGATTCTTTTGGTTTCCTCCGATCGTTGATTTTCCTTTGTGCTACTCTTGAACTGGGCAGCAGGATTCTTTTGGACTCCCCCGAAGGTCTGAGCTTACTCCTTTTATCTGTTTCTTTGTTCAATCTCTCCAATTCGTATTGAAGAGGGTTAGAGGATAGCTCAGCATACGCTAGGTAAGCAACCAGGGAATAGAGTCCAGGTAGACTCCAAGTACCGGCTGATTGCTTCTTTCACTTTGCCATGCAAGTAATATCAAGGACAAAGGAAAAGACAGGGAAAGAGCATGATATGAGATACCTTTGCTTTTGCCCTTGATGATATGAGATACCTTTGCTTTTGAAGAGGCAGCGAATGTCTCCACATGCTTCGATCCACCGTTTCCTCTTACCTCCTTTGTACTCCAGGCATTTGGTATCTTCTTTGGGGGATATATCCATGGTTGAAAATGTGTTCTCAAGAGAAGGAGAAAACTGAGCATGTTTGAACGGGTTGGTTGCAGCTTACATTTTCGGCCGAGAAGGAAAGTTATGCATTTGTGGGTGTATGCCTTGCCATGAATGTTGATGTATATAGGAATTGTAATGGCAAATGGCAGTGCGGATGCGGCAATGTCTTCCACGCGTCTTCTGAAAAGCCGGGAGCTTTTGACAAAGTTGCACGCGTCTTCTGAAAACCCGGGAGCTTTTGATAAAGTTGCACTCGCTTTCTGGAAAGCCGGGAGCTTTCGGCTTTATCACCCACGTTTGTCGGCTAAAGTGTGCAGCTGATTTCTCGCCTTCCACGCGTCTTCTGAAAAGCCGGGAGCTTTTGACAAAGTGGCACACGCTTTCTGAAAAGCCGGGATTGCGTCTGACGAGCTAGCGATCTTTACGCCGGAAATTCCGGTTTTGAAGAGTGGTGTCTCTTCATTTCTGAATCGGTGAACGCCTATCCTTTAATAGAGGTGATCGATCACCTCTAGCATGCACACTTGAAAATTGCCCAGTAATCGTCTCCGGCCCGTCGAGATTTCACTCCATCCAACCCTTCTCTTTTAACTTCTTGAAAAATGGCTAGCTCATCTAACCCATCGAACATTTGCTTAGATTTGAGTCTAAGCAATGATCCTGTTGCGCCACGTCAGGATAAGGTATGGTGCCCGTCTTTCTTATCTTCTCATGGCCCTCTTACAGGTGAGGACTCTGTGATGACGGATGCAACAACGGCTACGATAGTAGCTCGGAACCTCCTCACTCCCAAAGACAGTCAGCTGCTTTCAGGACGGTCCGATGAGTTGGTCGTTCAAGAATCCCTGGCTTTGAGTGTTCAGTGCACCGGCTCTGTGTCCAACATGGGCCAACGCATTCTTGCTCGCTCCCGTCAGGTTGAATCCTTGATGGCGGAGGTGGAGAGTCTTAAGCAGGAGATCAAACAGCTTAAGTACGATAACCGAAGTTTGCACGTGCTTGCCAACAATTATTCGACAGGCATGAAGAGGAAGCTTGATGAGCTTGATGATCGTCAAAGGCTTGCGGCTTTCTTCCAGAGGCACCTCTTTCCTGGGTCATCCAGCGTTCCACCAAGGTTTGGGGCCTTGAATGATCTATCTTCGGTGCCTCCCGCTCCTATACCTCCTGCTCCGATGGCTTCTGCTCCGATGGCTCCTGCTCCTAGAGTGTTGCCACGTAGTGGGGCCTCACATACACAACCCTTGTGAATGCTCCATCTTTCTGCCATTTTTTTTTTTTTTTTTGCATGTAATCTCTCCGAAATCAATGAACAAGGTTTATTCACTGTATTGGGTTGCCTCCCAAGTAGTGCTTTCTTTTACGTCTTGCAGCCGGACGAGACCTTCTTAGGCTCAATTGGAACCCATGGCATGGAATAGATCGGGTACCTGCACCAAAGAATCAAGAATATCAATAGAGAAACATGAGTGATTATCATTAGGAACTTTCATAGTTTTAGAAATATTGAAATCAATCACTTCCCCATCGAATTCCATCGTTAAAGTGCCTTTAAACACATCTATCTTTGTTTGGGCCGTCTTCATGAATGGCCTCCCAAGAAGAATCGGCAAGGGTGGAGCATGGGTGGTTTCCTCCATTTCAAGGACGTAGAAATCCGCCGGGAAGATCAAATTATTCACCTGTACTAAGACATCTTCCAATACGCCCTTTGGATAGACATTAGATCTATTGGCCAATTGAATAATCACACCATCATTTTTCAATTCACCAAGGTTCATTGAAGCATAAATAGAGTATGGCATGACGTTAATTGAAGCACCTAGATCTAACATGCATTGTTCAAACTTAGTATTACCAATAACGCGCGGAATTGTAAAACTACCCGGATCTTTGCATTTAGGGGGTAATTTCCTTTGTAACACAGCAGAGACATTTTCACTTACCTGAACCACTTCTTTGTTCGAGATCCTTTTCCTTGTTGTACAAAGTTCTTTTAAAAACTTAGCATACCTCGGAACTTGCTTAATCGCATCAAGGAGTGGGATATTGACTTGAACTTTCCGAAAGGTCTCTAGAATGTCCTTCTCGGCTTCTTCCTTCTTTGATTGCCTAAACCTGCTAGGAAAGGGCACGTTTAGTGGAATAGAACTAGAAAAAAGTCGAATTGGGACTTACCTTGGTGGTTTGGGATGGTTTAGGAGGTCTAGATGAATTTGGTAAGGTTTGGTCATCCTTGGCCGTGGTCTTTGCTCCCTGTGCTTCTTCTTGCAACAACTTGTCCTCCTCGTCTTGACTTGATTTTGGTGGTTGTGAGGTGGTTCCAACTTCCTTGCCACTTCTTAAGGTGATTGCATTGGCGGTTTCAAAACCACCCTTTGGATTGACAATTGTTGAGCTTGGAAGCTTGCCTTGATCTCGGAATTGTCCCACAAACTCCGCAATCTGCCCTATTTGCTTCTCTAATTGGTCCACCCTTTGGTCTTGGCTTTGCATCGCCTTGTTTTGATTTTTTTGTCCCTGAGACTGACTAGTAAGTAACTTAAGAACTGTAGCATTATCTAAAGACGTACCTTGATGGTTTTGGCTGGATTGTGGTTGATTTTGGTCTTGGCTGTGGGTTCTAGTGTAAAACCCCGGGGGTTGTTGTTTAAAGCCTCCTTGTTGTTGAGGTTGTTGTGGCTCCCTCCACTTGAAATTTGGATGGTCTCTCCAACCTGGATTGTACGTGTTGGAATATGGATCATTCCTTGGTTGATTGTGGCTTGGAAATCCAATGGCATTTGCACTCTCTCATCCCCCATTCTCAATCAATTGTGGGCACGTGTCTGTAGGGTGTCCTTGCATGGAACATACGCTACAAGGAGCTACGGTTTTGACTTTTGGACATTCCACCACCTGAGAAAGCAACGTAGTAAGGTTAGCCATTTGATTTTGAAGTTCGGTTATGGCACTTACCTCATTGACTTGGTGTTGCCGTGGGGGGTCTCTTTGTCCAACACCTTCGTATTGTTGTGCATTATGTTCTCGGTTGGTAATTAGAACTTTTGCAGCCCCCGGAGTTTTATCCACCAACGCACCTCCCGCCGAGGCATCAAGCATTTGGCGTTCCATTGGAAGGAGTCCTTCATAGAAGTATTGAATAAGCAGCTCCTCCTTCATTTGATGCTGTGGACAAGAAGCAACAAGTGATTTAAAACGTTCATAATAAGACGGAAACGATTCACCTTGATTTTGTTGGATACCACTAATCCGTTTCCTCAAGAGAATGATTCTTGAAGTTGGGAAAAACTTCTCCAAGAAAGCTCTTTTCATACTATCCCAAGATGTAACCGTTCCGGGTGCTAATTCGAAAAGCCAATCCTTCGCTTTTTCCAAGAGTGAGAATGGAAAAGCCTTCATCATCAGAATGTTCCCGTCGACATTTATGGGTGTCATGCTCGAACAAACAACCTCGAACTCCTTGAGATGCTTGTTGGGATCTTCCATGGAAAGCCCATGGTATTTCGGAATGTGGTGCAACAAGCTTGACTTCAACTCGAATTCATCGGTCTTGCCTTGGGCAGCCACGGGGTATTAAATGCATAATGGTGCGGCATTGGCCAATCCCGAAGCGGAAAGCTCCTTGATTGTTCGGTTATCTGCTGCCATGTCTTCTTCACCCACTGTTGTCTTGGGTTCTTCTTCGGATTCAGAAACGGACTCGGAACTTTCACTTGATTCGCTAGGTTCTGAGTTCTTTCTCTTTCGTCTCAATTCTCGCTCGAAATCGGCGTTAAAGCTCGAGATATGTTCACGAATCGGATGAGAACTTCGAGTCATAAACTAGTACCTAAAACAAGAAACAAAACAAGATTAAGAATTTGGAATAAAATAAAAACAAAAGAAAATAAAACAATCCAAGAGATTAGCAAAGTTGCTAATCCCCGGCAACGGCGCCAAAATTTGATGCGAGAATTATACGCACACAAATTAAACCCTCTTTTTGTCAATTGTAGTATAAGTATAAGTAGGGATCGTTCTGGACCGGGGATTAGGAGGGATTGTTAATCTCTTGGATTTGACTTCAAAAACGTAAAAACAAGTTTAAAACACTAATTAATGCGAAGAATGCAAAACTAAAAGTAAGAAAGACTAAGACTTAAACAAAATATGGGGGGGGGGGGGGGTTTAGGTTTGGACGAGATTAAACTAAAATGGATAAAGTGCAAAGAAAACAAATTGTAAATACGGATTTGACGGAAATGAATGGATGGGAAGCTAGCTAAGGGGTTCATCTCCACACATGTTATACTTGCATACAAAACGATTTCTAATTGCTTTTCAATAAATTATGAATTCTCAACGCCCCGGGTTAATTAGGTCCGCTTAAATTATCCGTCAAGTTTTCCTTAAGTTAATGAATTGGATGATTGCATATGACAACCCAAAGCATTCCTCACAAGTTCCGTACAAGAATTGCATAATAGAGATACAAGCAAGAATCATTAAGCAACATGAAAACTATAAGTGTTGACGAGGCATTCGTTACTATGATTGCATGAAACTTATGCCAAGAATTTGTTTAACGCGATTGTTTATAAGCAAGCTCCACTACTTGTGAATATAAGTTCATAACTATTACGTGAAACTCACTTATATTCTAGCGTCATATTCATGCATGAAAATTAAGCGTTCTTTCTCAATAAACATACATAAATAGGTTATCAATCAAACAGTTAAACAAATTGGATTCACAACTTATGAAACGTAATTAGAAGTAATCAAATCATATTGCAAGCATAAACATATATTTCGAATCCCCCCCTAGCTAAGGGGGGTTTAATTCCTCATACGTACAAGACAAAGAGAATTGAATTTAACCATTGAAATCGAGGAAAGGAAAGCACCTAAAAATTCCAACAACTCAAACTTGAATTGTATGAACGTTTAAGCACTCTTCTCCTCCTCTTTGTTGCGGCACAAGGTCTAAGCACGGGTTTTGGGATGTGTTTGTATGTGGAATGGATTGGGGAATGGTTGTGTAGTGTTTTGGAAGGATGGGGAGTGGTGAAATGGAAGGGGAGAACTCACGGCAAGGATTGGGAAATGGTGTGTTTGTGGTGTGTTATGTATGAAATGAGGAATGAATTGAATGATGGGAATGCAAGGGCTTTTATAGGAGAATGCAGGTGTAAATGGCTGTTTGTTTAAGCATGCAAGTGGCTAATTAATGATGAACAAACAGCTAGGAAAGCATATGCAAGCTGGAAAGACATGTGAAGGTGTGTGTATGTGCTGGAAATGCAAAGAATGCCCACAGCAAGGAGTGGAATTTGTGTTATTTTCTGTCTACATGATGAAAGGTTAATGAATAATGCATGTAGGTGGCTGCAATGATGAATAATGAGTGGTGGAAATGAAAGGGAAAGCTGGAAAGACATGTGTTTATGCTGGAAATGGGAGTGAATGCCACGGGTTAGGCTTGTTTGTTTGATGATGATGCATGTGATGGGTGGGAACAAAGGGGGAAACATGGCACAAGGGTGCTTGAGTGAATGATTGAATGTGCATGTGGATTTAAAGAATGAGTGGTGGTGTAATGATGAAGTGAATGCATGTGGAATTGCAAGGAGGAAAGATGCAGAAATTGGAAAGGAATGCACGGCAATGTGTAGGCTGTTTTGTGTTGGAATGATTGTTGTTTTGCATGTGACATTGTTTGTGGAATGTAGGATGGATAGGGTGAATGATTATGTGGCTGCATGTTTAAATGATTAAATGTGCATGTGGGTTGAAATGTAAAGGGAATGCAAGGTGAATGAATAATGAATGCATGTGTTGATGAAATTGCATTTGGAAAGGTTGGAAAGTGGAAGGGAAAGGCACGGCAAAGAAGAATGTTTGGTGCTTGAAATGCATGTGAATGCATGTGAGTGCATGTGTGTGTAAATGGTGGAAATCTGAAAATGGCATAAAACAACTAGGCTAAGGGAAAGGCACGGCACAAGTGTTTTGTAAAGGGGAAGATGGTGTGTGTAATTGCATGTGTGTGCATGTGGGTGAATGTGGGTTAAAGTGATGCATGGCTAGGAAATGTGAGTGAATGATGTGCATGTGTGTGAATGCATGTGGAATAAAGAAGAGTATGGAAGTGAATAAATCATAATAGGGCTAGTTTAAAGGGCTAGGGTTTAAGTACATAGAATGGGCCTAAAATAGGTTGGTTTGCATGGCATAGAATGTTTGATTGGGCTAGAGGTTTTCCATGGCTCAAAGGATTTGTTTGATTAGGCTAAACCCTTTTGTTTTATGTCCCCAAAGGCTTCAATTTCGTCCATCCTCTTTGCTCCATGATTAAGCTATCCAATCCATGCCCAAAAGTGCCCCAAATAGCCTCAAAATGCACTTTCTTGCTCCCTAAGCCCTTAGAACCTGAAAACATACAAAAGAAGCATAAAGGACTAAAATAACTAGAGAAACATAACGTAAATGTACGAGAACAAGCTACGTAAGTCGCCTAAATATGCTCCTATCAGTTAGCCGAGGGGAGGCGAATCTATGGAAAGGAGAACATGAAGCCTTCTTATTTTACTAGTATAACAAGTTTATCTATTGTACCAAGTCAAATAAATGCTTGGTTGAAAATATGCCAATGGCTGAAGCCCTGGCTAGTGGTCACACCTTGGCGTTCAGCTCAGCCGTTATCGCCAATCTCCTGCGCTGCCTGGCCGAAGCGACCATCAAAAAAATCGACCCAAACCAGAACGATCCTCTTTGGGTCTTCCAACTCTGGCTATAGGTCTACTTTGCCACACTTCGACCAAAGATCCCCAACTTCCAGTTGGCATCCTGACCAGCGCATCTTCACCGGGCTGAAGAAGTCTTCAAATATTTCTTCGGCCAAGATGTCCTTTTTGATGACGAATTTTTAATATGTCGTCGTTAAGAGTGCCCCTCTTCCATCAGGCTTCCAACCTTAGCATGAAGTGAAAGCGAAGATGCTGATCTTTGTCAAAACTGGGGGTCGTTCGTGTTAACACGCAACATTTCCCCTTCGATGCGACTCTTGCCGAGCAAGTTGGGAGGTCTACCACCTCTACTTTACCGCCCTACAACTCGGCTACCTTCAAGGTTGTCCGGTGCCTCTACTTACTTTCCGCTCCCTCCTAAGCCGAGGACGCCTTTATGGTTCTTCAGAAAGGGAGTGCAGAGATACCGAGAAAAAGTTACATGAACGGTGTAAAACACTCCACCTCCGACCTACTGTTCCTGAATCTCTCGGCACTGACACCTTCGGTGACTAGTGGGAAGAGCATACTCAGGACTTTTTTGGGGCTTCAGTCGAAAACGTCGTCAACAAAATTTTTGGTGACCGACCCAAAAAACCTTCTGCCCCTCAATCCAAAGAAACAACCCAAGGTATACGACTATCTCTACCCTTATTTCCTTTTTTTTTTTTAAAAAAGAAAAAAAAAAAAAAAAACTTACTCGACCTTACTAATTTGATCTCGCTTTCTTAGATGGTGGAGTGCTGAAAAAAGCAGACGTGATCGCCGCAGCTGTGGCCAAGAAAAAATCGATCCCCTTCAAGAAAACTAAAGCTGCCGTGTAAACCCCGCTGAGCATGGGAACCTAAATTCTCCTTTTTTATATCATTGCCCCTAATTATTGTTAAAAATTAAAATGCAATAGCATCCACAAAAAGTATTGAAGATGCATGAGTTTGCGATCTATGACTCCGGCTATGATGAAGATTTCCTATAGTGCATCGGTTTGTAGGTGTCTAATTTTATTCATGTGTATTCTTTTTCATGTGCAAAAGCAAATGCGTAGACATGGTACATATATTTTTCTTCTTTGATTTACTTTTATTGTTATTAAGATTTGGTTAATGATTTGATTGAAATTGATATTTTAGACTTCATTTTTAATGCTGTTGTATAGAAATCTAATCATAAGAACTTAAACTTTAAATTGTACCAATTTCAAGGCTTTACAACATTTCAATCACTCCTAAACTCGGGAATTCTCCCTCTCTGTCTCTCCTCCTTTCCTCTTGAATGTTTGATTGGCATTTTACTATTCTTAGGTATTCCGTTTTGGTGTTTTCCTCAATCAATTGTTTCACTTAAAAAATCCAGCTAATGACGTGTGGTTTCCTTGTGGAATATGAGATAGTTTGTTTCTTTTGTACATCTCAACTGGCTAACAAAGTTTTGGCTATCTGGTACATGAAACATTATAATTCAAGCCTGAATGCAATGTTGCAGATGGAGGAGACTTCCTCATAAAATGAATAATCAACGTTTACAAAACACCTTAAATGTTAAAATATATAGTCTACATCTTAAAGATGGAGGAGACTTCCTCACCAATTCTTTTCAAAAGAAAGCTTACATCTCAATATCAACATTGCAATTTCCTCCCATTTGTTTATGGTTGATGCTTCAGATTTTCATTGCTAATCTACATACGATATAGAGAAAACTCGAAATTAATAAAAAAAAATAGTTAATTGACCAATGAGAAGTGTATACTGAAAATTATCGTTATTAAATTTATTCACTGTGATTACCTGGAGTGAAGCAGTACTTTTTGTGACAGTACTTGGTGATGAAAAGGCTTTTCAAAAATGCAACATGAATTACATGTTACGTGGACAAAATTAACTGTATGCATAAGAACGGTTTTGGCTTACACGAGACTGCGTAAGAATTGCTCGGCTAAAGATTTTGAAGATTCAAGACCTTTTTTGTTCTCTTCCCCCTTTCTTGGTTTGGAATGGTTCAATTTTATGTACATTCCTTTTAAATTCCTCACAATTAGTAATTTAATTGTATAATTCAAGGTTTTGGAATAATTAACTTGGTCATATCTAATGTTTTTATTTTACTATGATTATAACATATGCACATGACTAAATGTTTAAAACGTAATACAATATCCCTAGTAATTAATGTGATGTGGACATACATAAGATGATCACATACAACATACTTAAGGGCGCTAGCACCCGTAATTTAAAAAAAAAAAAAGCCTCTCGCATATGCGTTAGCGTGCACAAAGAGTTTAGTACAAATTAATTAATAAAGTGCAAATGATTATTTCACAATGCTAGTAACATCTACGACCATATACAGACATCAGGCTATTATGATCTCTCCAACACATTGTGAATCCTAGATACAATCCAAATTTATCTCTTGATTAATGATCTTGGTGTGAATATACAATAAAATCGCATGTAGCAAAAAACACCTAAGATTTAAACATAATCAAATATAACTATAATAATCGACAGCTTTTGAGTAATCTAAATTAAGTTGAGTAGTAAAACTATTTGAAGACCAGATATATATAATGCTGCATGCATTGCGTTACCCTGGTTCCAGAGAGGTCATAACAAGCCAACATTTTACTTATATATCTTAATTTCGCATATATCTGGGTGTTCTACCATCTTCATATAAAAGCACCTTTTGGATGAATGATTGAAGTTCGATTCTTGCAATGCGATTTTATGTCCATTAAAAGAGATGGTCAGAGCCTTCGGGAATGTTCATCAGGTCTATAGACATGGACCACCTCTAATGATATGTAGGACTCTTGGGTGGGTGTGAGAACTTGAGATGTCCTACACCTTACAGAAGTTACTATCTTTATGTTCACTATACTGCACAGTAGTGTATCTTTCCGTTCACTACTTCTCTAAACTGCAATTACCATCTGCGAGAAATATATTTCAAATAGTTTAGCAACATCATCAAATTGTATATCTAAATCATTGATCAGGTTATCTCAAAATGTAATTCTCCCATGCATCAATCAATATCATAAAAGTTGGTGTACCTCAAACCGTCAACCAGTTGTCCTTCACTTTGCAGGCTTTTGTTTTTATTTTTATTTTTTTCGTACTTTTCTATTGATTTGAGTTAGTAGTGTACTGTAGCGTATCAACAAAATGTTTAGCAAAATATACCTACTTAGGCCGGCTACATTAGGCCAAAAAAAGTGAGTGTAAAATCAATCAATATATTAAATTCATATAGGAGTCTAGGAGTCTTAATCTTATATAGGGTCGAAAATTTTGGATGTGATATATTTTCAATATATTATTCTCATAAGTACTAATGTATTGAATTCACACTAGTGCAATAGTAGTGTTATAAATATTAAACGCAATAGTACTAATGCATTGAATTCACATCAAACTCAAACTATATGATTCATATATAGATATCACACTCACGCTCATTTAAATATGTATGTGACTAAAAATGTGAAACAAGAGTTTTGTTCACGTTAATGAAATCAAGAAAAAGCTGGCTGATGCCAAGCTTGTTCATGCACTCAAGGCAGATCTGCAAGTATAAATTATGCCAAATTATGAACTAACTAAGCAATAATCATGAAAATAAATAACTTCTCAAATAAGTGAGACTGTAGAATAGTTTTTTTTTTTTTTTTTTTTTTTTCTAATGCAATTAAATTGTACATTTTTAAATGTGGTTATGTTAGCCAATACTATTTGTATCATCGATACTACATACTGTAATATCATCGATACTTCAATCTTACAGTATGTCCACTTAACTTTAATAGAAAATTTAAGTACGTGACAAGGAGGAGTAATATAATATGTTCAAATTAAATAAAAATGGCAAAAGACCTAAAGGAAAGGATTTGGTAAAAATAAAATGGTTTGTGTCATTCTTTGTGACAACATTGGGTTTCGAAGATCCCAACATATCCCATCACCAAAATAGTGTTATTTCATAATTTTGTTCCATGTAAACCTTTGACTACTAGTCCTTCATTTTTAATTAGTTCACTAACCTGTTGTTTGAAAACTTGACAATTTTGTTTCCACAATACATGGCATACGCAAGAATACCTTTTAGTGCTTATCAATTATTGAGTCATTGTTTCATACTTTGCATGCTAGCATTAATTCAAGGGCGGACCTTGAAAACTGTTTGTAGGCCAGCAGAGAAGATTTTGCAGCAAAGAAAATCTGCAACAGTCGGTGGATGTGTTTCCACAGAAAATTAGATAAAGCAAAGAAAAATGCAATCACTAATATGAATTGGTCCTTGAGATTTGGTCCCCGGCAGCTTGCAGCCATTTTTGTAAAGTTGTTCATAGTAATACAGGTCAAAAGTTACATCTTTCGGACGAGTCTATAAATATTAAATCAAGATTTCAAAATTTAAATAAATTAATCTGGTTTCTTTGATGTGATTCATGTGTTGTACAATAGTTTGATGATTCTGAATTGTTGATTTTTTATTAGAATGTTAATATAAAGATTAAGGAAACACCTAAACTATATGAAATGTCAACATCTAATTGGCAATGGGGTATGTCGTAAACTATACATAAGGAGTCGTATTTGTTTTTAGTTTGGTAACAATAAGAAAAGAATGAACACTTGGTTTATAAAGTTACACAAAAGTTGATGCTATTGAAACAAACCAAAAAAAGAGTTAGAAAAAAGTTTAAAAGTAATTTGGAGTACAATCTCCATCCTTTCATCAAAGAACAATGCATCCAGACGTTTTTTATTACTTAATATTGTATCTTAGAATCAGAACTTCTATCGGTCAATAACATAATACGTTAATCGGTAATATTAAGGATCCGTTTTGTGGGCTGGATGAAATTGAGCCTTAAGGATATGATTGAATTGGTAGAGATGGGTTACATAACCCATGTGTGTGGTTGGGATACATAACCCATCATATTTTCCCTTTTTTCAGATTTGTAGCAAATCCAGTCCGTGATACAATTTTTCTCACTTTATAAGTCTAATTTAATTGAAAATAACTCATCTCATTCGATCTACCAAACGAGACCTAAGGGACTATGTCACATGCACACTCAAAAAAAAAAAATTGGTCCAAGACCATACAATAAGTCCATAATATGAACTTCTCCCAGACTAACATTGCGGCTTTGCTAAAGTCCGAACAAGATGGCTTTTTATGGAAAAATAAATGGATAACTTGTAATATTTGCAAGTTTCGAGGATAAGTTTTTATAAGGATTTCATATTTTATTGATTTTTTTTTCAGATTTATAGATCTTTACAGACTGATTTATAATGTGAAAAATTCTGATTATAAACACGGAATTCTATGAATCAACAACGAAATATTTTGAGAAGGAATCGCTCATAATTTGAATAGTCAAGTATTATTCGTCTATGTTTATTTCCTTTTTATTTTTGTGAGACTTGAGACTTGAGAGAAAGAACAAGGATGTAAAAGGGTTATGGGGCGTAAGAGGTCTTAAGTTCGAATCTTGGGAATGACGAATTCGATACCAAATTAGGCTTCCCATTGTGTGGCTTAGCTAAACTCCCCCTCCTCTTAGTATAAAATATTGATGTACTCAAAATACTAAACACACACAAAATACAAAGGCCCAAGACCAACCTTGGAGATCAGCACATACAAACAAACCACACAAAAAACCCTAGACAGCTAGGCTTCCTGGAGCTGCATATGACATCGCCGTCGCCAGAGAACCACATCATAATCGTCACGATCAACCACCCTCCACAATCACCTAAGATCAGACCATCAAAAACCCATAATTGGTGAGGACATTGGTCACATCATCCTCCAAAGATCAGCACCGAGATAGCCGCCATGAGATCAAACAAGCATGCAAGTAGAAAGAACCCACAAACAACATCGCTGACAAGGGCGAGCAACAGGTGTGACCAACAAAGGTCAACAAGGGTGGTGGTGTGGATACCCGAGCTAAAGCTTACACACCCTCCCAAAGATCCACCACAAAATGCAGTAAGTAAAGGAGGTACCCAATCCGAAATGAAGAGAGAGATGATGGAGCCAACTAAGGAAGATGATGGAGGGGAAAAGGATAATTGGTGAGGACATTGGTCACATCATCCTCCAAAGATCAGCACCGAGAAAGCCGCCATGAAATCAAAAAAGCATGCAAGTAGAAAGAATCCATGAACAACATTGATGACAATGGCGAGCAACAGGAGTGACCAACAAGGGTCAACAAGGGTGGTGTTGCGGATATCCGAGCTAAACCTTACACACCCTCCCAAAGATCCTTCACAAAATGCAGTAAGTAAAGGCGGTACCCAATCCGAAATGAAGAGAGAGATGATGGAGCCAACTAAGGAAGATGACAGAGGGGAAAGGGTCAAAGTGGATGGAGGAAATGGGGGGATTAGGGAATAGGGCCTAGGATGGTGAAATCAAAGGCAAAAGGAGAGTAGATCATGCAGATTGCATAGATGGGGAAGGAAAACATGCAGGCACAAGGAAGAGGAAGAAAAAATGAAAACAAAGAAAGCACAAACCACAAGGAAATTCATGGGGTTGTCATCAACCTTAGCCAAAGCTAGGTCTAGCGCCGAAGCCAAATGGAGAGAACGAAAACCAATCACACAACGATAAGAAAGCCTCAAAGAGGAGAGAAAAGCTCTCACATGGAGAAACTGTACTTTTATACCTTGAAATTTCACACCCAAATTTGAGTGAACTTAAACACAAAAACTCAACATTTCCGTACAGAGACGATAAAAATGACGATTAACGTACAGAGAGAACAGCCAAGTATTTCCATTTTATCTTTTCTCTCCCTCTGTTTTTCTTTCTTTATTTCTATTGAGATTTGAAGGTGTACTTTCTATTATGAAGAAACAAAGTACCAAGATAACTCATATATATGAGCGTGGGAAGAAGAGAAAAACAAGGAACAAAAAACAATCTTCCTTCCTTGATTTACACCTAATCACCTAACAACTAAAGTAAGGGTAGCAACTAGGCTAACAACTAAAGCAAGATCAGTAATCCCTTGAATTAGTGAGAATGACAGAAATACTCAAGTTGTTAGATAGCACCCCATGCATACACCTGATGCGAACTAAGTAAGCACACGAATTAAAACCCTCTTGTGACAATTGTAGTATATGAATAAGTAGGGATCGTTCTTAACCGGGGATTAGGAGGGATTGCAAAATCACTTGGAAACTGACTCAAAAACGTAAAATAAAGTTTTAAAACACTAAACTAGACTCAAAGAATGCAAAACTAACAATAAAAACACTCAAACAAATCAAAAGACTCAAAGAATACAAAACACTTAAAAACACAAATTAAGACACTTTCTAACTAAATTAGACACTAAGGTAAAGGGGGATTGAGATTTTGACGAAAATAAATTAAATGCACAAATTGTAATTTAAATGCAGAATTTAAATATGAATGTGATGAAATATGGAATGAATGCTAGCTAGAAGGTTCTTCTCCACACATGTCACACTTGCATACAATTTGATTTTCAGTTGGTCTTTCGATAAATTATGAAACTCAATGCCCCAAATTAACCGTGAATTGCACTAATTAACCCTCAGTTTTTCCACAAGTTATTAAGTTGGATGATTGCATACGACAACCCAAAACATTCCCTACAAGTTCCCTACATGAATTGCATAATAGAGATACAAGCAAGAATCATTAAGTTCTATGAAAAACATAAGCATTGACGAAGCATTCGTTACTATGAATTGCATGAAACTTATGCTAAGAATTCATTCAACGCGATCGTTTTCAAGCGACCTTCACTACTTGTGATTATAAGATTGTAACTATTAGGTGAAACTCCCTCATAATCTAGCATCATATTCATGCATGAAAATTAAGCGTGCACTCTCAATCAACATACACAAATAAGTTATCAATCAAATAGATGAACGAATTGAATCCACAACTTATGAAATTCCAACCAAAAGTAATCAATTCATATTGCAAGCATAAACATGGTTTCGAATCACCCCTAGCTAACTAGGGGGATTTAGCCTCTCATGGTCACAACAAGAAAAATAAAATTGAATTTAAACATAAAGAACAAAGGATGGATTACACCTAGAACACCCAACGAATCCACTTGAATTTCTGCGCGTCTAAGTCCTCTTTCCTCTTCTCCTTGCTGCGACAGTTTGGTTATGGGTGGTTTTTGGATGGTTTTCTGGGTTAGGGATAGATTTAAGGTGGTTTAGGGATGCGGCAAGGCTATGGGGTGGTGTGTGAAGGTTTGTATGGTGGTGGAAAGTGTGAAGGAAGGCTGCGGCTGGAATGGTGCAGGGAGATGGCACGGCTGGAATGGTTTTCGAATGTGTTGCGGCTGTTGATGCGAGTTTTATGCGCACAAATTAAACCCTCTTTTTGACAATTGTAGTATAAGTATAAGTAGGGATCGTTCTGGACCGGGGATTAGGAGGGATTGTTAATCACTTGGATTTTTAACTCAAAAACGTAAAAACAATATAAAACACTAAACTAGACTCAAAGAATGTGAAACTAAACGTTAAAATATTAAGACAAACCAAAAGACTCAAAATTCTTTAAAAACACAAACTAAATTGATTTCTAACTAATTTGACAATAAAGTAAAGGGGGGATTGTGTTTTTGGGCGATATTAAACTAAAATGGACAAATTGTAATTAAAGGCAAAACGTAAATATGAATGAGATGAAAATATGGATGATGGAATAGCCAAGGGGTTCATCTCCACACATATTATACTTGCATACAAAATTGATTCTCAGTTGGTCTTTCGATAAATTATGAAACTCAACACTCCGGATTAATTAGGTCCGCTTAAATTAACCGTCAAGTTTTCCTTAAGTTAATGAATTGGATGGGTTTGCGCAACGCAATTCACAACATTCTCCAAAAGTCCTTTACGTGAACAACACAATAAAGATACAATCAAAGATCATTAAGTATTATGAAAACTATAAGTGTTGACGAGGCATTCGTTACTATGATGAGCATGAAACTCGTGCCAAGAATTCATTTAACGCGATTGTTTATAAGCAACCTCCACTACTTGTGAATATAAGTTCATAACGATTAGGTGAAAATCACTTATATTCTAGCGTCATATTTATGCATGAAAATTAAGCGCGCATTCTTAATAAACATTCATAAATAAGTTATCAATCAAACGGTTAAACAAATTGAATCCACAACTTATGAAATTCCAACGAAAGTTAATCAATTCATATTGCAAATATAAACATAGTTTCGAATCACCCCCAAGCTAAAGGGGGTTTAGTTCCTCATAACTTTGAAATCAAAGAAACACCTAAACATTCCAACAACTCAAAACTTGAATTGTATGAACGTTTAAGCACCCTTCTCTTCCATTCCTTATACGTACAAAACAAAGAGAATTAAAATGAAACTTTGAAATCAAAGAAACACCTAAACATTCCAACAACTCAAACTTGAATTGTATGAACGTTTAGGCACTCTTCTCTTCCTCGTTGTTGTAGCACAAGGTTTAAGGATAGGTTGGTTGGGGGGATGGAAGTGTGGAATGGAGTGGAAATGGAGAAGATGGAGAAGGGGAAGTGTTTGTGTATTACAATGGAAAATGAGATGATTTGGTGAATGGAATGAATGGGTATTTATAGGAAGAGAATGGGTGTTAATGGATGTTTGTTTAAGGTATTTGGTGGATGGGAAAAGGTGTGGATGGTGGGAATTATGGTGGATGGATGGTTTAGTGGATGTAATTTAGGGTTTATTTAGGTGAATGTGGATGCATGGTTTAGTGGATGTAAAGGATAATGGGATGGTGTGGAATTAAAAGCTAAAAAAAATGGGATAATGGGCATTTAAGTGTGAATGGAATGGTGGGATGCACTAATGGAAATTATGGAATGGAATGGTGGGATGCACTAATTAGGAGGAAGAATTAGGGTGAAGGGCTTAATGCATGGATTTGGGCCTAAAATGCCCCCCTTGCATGGCAAGGGAAAGGACTTGGGCTAAAGCCCACGGCAATGGCTCTAAAATGGGCTAAGGTTAGGGTTTAGGTCATCTAAAAGCCCAAAGCCAAGAATAGAAACTCACGACAATGGAAACCTCCAAGAATAGAAACTTCCAACTTTAGAAACTTTGGTTACCAATTCCGACTTCCTTGCTCTTCACTTTCATTTCTTCATTTCTTAAGCTCCTTTGACCTTCAACCTCGTTCATTCCTCGTGCTCCATTTGCATACACCACATTCCAGCTCAGTTTTTGCTCCAAAAGCTCCAAATTGCATCATTTCATGTAATATGTCCTTTAAACCTGAAAACACATGAAAGTAGCTTAAAATACTACTTTAACGAATAAAACATAACAAAAATGCATAAGAACTAGCTAACTAAGGCGCATAAATATGCTCCTATCAAATTCCCCCACACTTAGCTTTTGCTAGTCCTCGAGCAAAACAAACAAAAGAAAGAAAAACAAAACGAAACAAACTAACCAAAACCAAAAACTAAACCTTCCAATGTTCGCCTCAGGGATTTCCAATGCACATGACATGTTAAAGATCGTTATTCACATGGCTTTTAGTCTTCCTTTCCCTCAAGCACATACTTAATCATAGTCACCATTCACTAGTTCGCATTTAATCAATTAAAACATATTTTGAATGTAGTAACATGCCTTAGAGAATTCCCTCAATTCCTCACTCGTTATGCACTCAATTTTCACTCAAATTTTCTGACTACACACCCTACACTAATTATATGTGAGAAGATTGATGTAAACATGAAAGACTAGTACTCACATACGTTATACAAAGAAAGCAATTTCGGGAGTAATTAAACGTGTATGGATATGATCTCATGAATGGGATGCTACTACTTAGATGCGAGAACCAGTGACACCATATGCTCATACCAAATTCAAACTCCACATTTGAAATGCACAACACTCAAGATAGAAGTCAAGGGTTGTAACGGGGCTTGGGGTTTTGGCTAACAAGGGAAGGTAAGGAATAACAAACGTTCTTTAGGCAATAATAAGTAAAGTAATGAAATTAAGACCTAGAATTCCCTTAGAATGCAGAAATCAACTTTTAAACAAATAGGGGAGATTCAAACAACTCTTAGGGCCTAATTCATTGTTTTGGGCCCTTACTTCAACAACCAATACTTTTCAACTATTTTCAACTCTTTTTCCATTTTTTTCTTTTCTTTTTTCTTTCTTTTTTTTTTTTTTTTTTTTTTTTTTTTTTTTTTTTTTTTACCGTGCCTATGGCACAAAAACTCACATGAATACACTTTCCCCCACACTTATTTTCTGCACACATTAATCAAAGGGAATTCATTCATGCTTACTATGCTTCAAGAACAAGGGTACGGATGGTCCTAATCTAGGCTAGGTGAAGATAATGTGGTTTAACAAAGAAAGTAGGCTACACAAGGCTCAACGGGGTTAAATCCTATAAAACAAATGAAAAGGGAAATATGGCAATTTGGCTATGGTGTTCACTACACAACTTCATCTTGAATACGTGTTATGCAAATCAATGACATGCTTTGAATGAAATGGGCATGAGTTCTAGCATTTGGAACTAAGTGATGAAACGCCTTCTAAGTAGCAACCAAGCAAAGAATAATGAGATCATGCAACGACTTTAGAAAACAAAGAATGCACAGATTTTAACTCTCCAAATAAACGTTTAAGCTCAAGTCTCACAGGGATGTATCGTTTGTTTAAGTTCATTCCTTCAAGCATGTTACAAAAACTAATTTTTTTTCTTTGTGATTACATGTGAATTCGTGAACTATAACTACAACCAAGCATAAACCAAAGAGTATATCAAACGTCCATCCATGTTTGTAACTTTCTTTAACCATCATGCAATTAAAAACCAAATCCTCATCATTGCGTTGGAAGGTGACCTACGACACAAACACACAAAAACAACTCTTTTTTTTGGGTTTTTCAAAACAATTTTTCAAATTTTTATGGTATTTTCGGATTTTTAAGTCAACACACACTAAAACAGTTTAAAAACATTTTAAAACAGCAAGGAACAACACTTGAAGTTATGGGTGATAAAATCCAACAAATTTGCATCAACATACTTAGTTACCCCCCCACACTTAAATCAAACATTGTCCTCAATGTTTTAAGCTTAAAACACACCAATCAAAAGAAAACATATAAAACAACAACTAAACAAACTAAACATGGCAGAATGTATCTATCAAAGAGAAGAGTTTTAGAGATGCAAATCTGGTTGTGGAGTGTAAATTCCATCTTCTCCTTGGTGATTGCAGTGAGGCTCCATCTTGAGTGATTCCACAGGCTTACTCTTGAAATGCGCTGCTCCCATCGTTGATTTTCCTTTGTGCTACTCTTGAACTGGGTAGCAGGCTTCCTTTAGTCTCCCCCGAAGGTCTGAGCTTCCTCCTTTTATCTGTTTCTTTGTTCAATCTCTCCAATTCGTATTGAAGAGGGTTAGAGGATAGCTCGGCAAAGCTAGGTAAGCAACCAGGGAATAGAGTCCAGATAGACTCCAAGTGCCGGCTGATTGCTTCTTTCACTTTGCCATGCAAGTAATATCAAGGACAAAGGAAAAGACAGGGAAAGAGCATGATATGAGATACCTTTGCTTTTGAAGAAGCGGTGAATGAATCAGCACATGTATTTGTGGTGCTGTTTCCTCCTGGGTCATCTGTACTCCAGGCATCTGGTATCATCTTTGGGGAAGAAGAAAGAATAGAGTATTTCGAAAGGCTTTGCTGGGAGTGCACCCTCAGAGGTGAGAAAGAGTTGGGCTTTTTCTTCAGTTCTGCTTTGCCAAAAAATGAAGGTCGACATATATAGGGAATTCAATAACAAGTGGTGGTACTGTTCTTTTACCATTGTCGACAAACGTTTTGATCCCGCAAATCCGGCTTTTTGAAATAGTGACGATTCTTCGATCTTTGAATTTGCCTCTTCGATTTCTGAGCAGTCGCCCCTTCGATTTCTGAACGATGCCCTTCGTTTTCTGAACGACACGTAGCAGCGCGGATGCGGCTCTGTCTGAGATCTTTTGACAAGTGGCACGCGTTTTCTGCAAAGCCGGGAGTTTTCGACAAATTGCACACGCTTTCTGAAAAGCCGGGAGCTTTCGGCTTTGTCTCCCACATTTGTCAGCTAAAGTGTGCAGCTGATTTCTCGCCTTCCACGCGTCTTCTGAAAAGCTGGGATTGCGTCTGACGAGAAGAGTGGTGTCTCTTCATTCTGAATTGGTGAACGCCTCTCCTTTAATAGAGGTGATTGATCACCTTCTAGCATGCACACTTGAAAATTACCCAGAAATCGTCTCTGGCCCGTTTGAAAATCTACTCCGTCCACCCCTTCTCTTTTAACTTTGTGAACAATGGCTAGCTCATCCAACCCATCGAACCTTTGCTTAGATTTGAGTCTAAGCAGTGATCCGGTCGCGTCTCGTCAGGGTAAGGTATGGTGCCCGTCTTTCTTATCTTCCCATGGCCCTCTTACAGATGAGGACTCTGTGATGACGGATCCCACAACGGCTACGATAGTGGCTCGGAACCTCCTCACTCCCAAAGACAGTCAGCTGCTTTCTGGACGGTCCGATGAGTTGGCCGTTCAAGAATCCCTGGCTCTGAGTGTTCAGTGCGCTGGCTCTGTGTCCAACATGGGCCAACGCCTTCTTGCTCGCTCCCGTCAGGTTGAATCCTTGATGGCGGAGGTGGAGAGTCTTAAGCAGGAGATCAAACAGCTTAAGTACGAGAACCGAAGTTTGCACGTGCTTGCCAACAATTATTCGTCAGGCATGAAGAGGAAGCTTGATGAGCTTGATGACCGTCAAAAGCTTGCGGCTTTCTTCCAGAGGCACCTCTTTCCTGGGTCATCCAGCGTTCCACCAAGGTTTGGGGCCTTGAATGATCTATCTTTGGTGCCTCCCGCTCCGATGCCTTCCGCTCCGATACCTCTTGCTCCAATGCCTTCTGCTCCGATACCTCCTGTTCCGAGAGTGTTGCCACGTAGTGGGGCCTCAAGTACACAACCTTTGTGAAGACTCCATCTTTCTGCCATGTTTTTTTTTTTTTTTTTTTTTTTTCATCACTCGGAAATCAATAAACAAGCTTTATTCACTGTATTGGGTTGCCTCCCAAGTAGCGCTTTCTTTTACGTCTTGCAGCCGGACGAAGAACCCAATCACTCCATGATATGTTCACGAATCGGATGAGAACTCCGAGTCATGAACTAGTACCTAAAACAAGAAACAAAACAAATTTAAGAATCTAGAAAAATAAAAACAAACAAAAATAAAACAATCCAAGGGATTAGCAAAGTTGCTAATCCCCGGCAACGGCGCCAAAATTTGATGCGAGTTTTATGCGCACAAATTAAACCCTCTTTTTGACAATTGTAGTATAAGTATAAGTAGGGATCGTTCTGGACCGGGGATTAGGAGGGATTGTTAATCACTTGGATTTTTAACTCAAAAACGTAAAAACAATATAAAACACTAAACTAGACTCAAAGAATGTGAAACTAAACGTTAAAATATTAAGACAAACCAAAAGACTCAAAATTCTTTAAAAACACAAACTAAATTGATTTCTAACTAATTTGACAATAAAGTAAAGGGGGGATTGTGTTTTTGGGCGATATTAAACTAAAATGGACAAATTGTAATTAAAGGCAAAACGTAAATATGAATGAGATGAAAATATGGATGATGGAATAGCCAAGGGGTTCATCTCCACACATATTATACTTGCATACAAAATTGATTCTCAGTTGGTCTTTCGATAAATTATGAAACTCAACACTCCGGATTAATTAGGTCCGCTTAAATTAACCGTCAAGTTTTCCTTAAGTTAATGAATTGGATGGGTTTGCGCAACGCAATTCACAACATTCTCCAAAAGTCCTTTACGTGAACAACACAATAAAGATACAATCAAAGATCATTAAGTATTATGAAAACTATAAGTGTTGACGAGGCATTCGTTACTATGATGAGCATGAAACTCGTGCCAAGAATTCATTTAACGCGATTGTTTATAAGCAACCTCCACTACTTGTGAATATAAGTTCATAACGATTAGGTGAAAATCACTTATATTCTAGCGTCATATTTATGCATGAAAATTAAGCGCGCATTCTTAATAAACATTCATAAATAAGTTATCAATCAAACGGTTAAACAAATTGAATCCACAACTTATGAAATTCCAACGAAAGTTAATCAATTCATATTGCAAATATAAACATAGTTTCGAATCACCCCCAAGCTAAAGGGGGTTTAGTTCCTCATAACTTTGAAATCAAAGAAACACCTAAACATTCCAACAACTCAAAACTTGAATTGTATGAACGTTTAAGCACCCTTCTCTTCCATTCCTTATACGTACAAAACAAAGAGAATTAAAATGAAACTTTGAAATCAAAGAAACACCTAAACATTCCAACAACTCAAACTTGAATTGTATGAACGTTTAGGCACTCTTCTCTTCCTCGTTGTTGTAGCACAAGGTTTAAGGATAGGTTGGTTGGGGGGATGGAAGTGTGGAATGGAGTGGAAATGGAGAAGATGGAGAAGGGGAAGTGTTTGTGTATTACAATGGAAAATGAGATGATTTGGTGAATGGAATGAATGGGTATTTATAGGAAGAGAATGGGTGTTAATGGATGTTTGTTTAAGGTATTTGGTGGATGGGAAAAGGTGTGGATGGTGGGAATTATGGTGGATGGATGGTTTAGTGGATGTAATTTAGGGTTTATTTAGGTGAATGTGGATGCATGGTTTAGTGGATGTAAAGGATAATGGGATGGTGTGGAATTAAAAGCTAAAAAAAATGGGATAATGGGCATTTAAGTGTGAATGGAATGGTGGGATGCACTAATGGAAATTATGGAATGGAATGGTGGGATGCACTAATTAGGAGGAAGAATTAGGGTGAAGGGCTTAATGCATGGATTTGGGCCTAAAATGCCCCCCTTGCATGGCAAGGGAAAGGACTTGGGCTAAAGCCCACGGCAATGGCTCTAAAATGGGCTAAGGTTAGGGTTTAGGTCATCTAAAAGCCCAAAGCCAAGAATAGAAACTCACGACAATGGAAACCTCCAAGAATAGAAACTTCCAACTTTAGAAACTTTGGTTACCAATTCCGACTTCCTTGCTCTTCACTTTCATTTCTTCATTTCTTAAGCTCCTTTGACCTTCAACCTCGTTCATTCCTCGTGCTCCATTTGCATACACCACATTCCAGCTCAGTTTTTGCTCCAAAAGCTCCAAATTGCATCATTTCATGTAATATGTCCTTTAAACCTGAAAACACATGAAAGTAGCTTAAAATACTACTTTAACGAATAAAACATAACAAAAATGCATAAGAACTAGCTAACTAAGGCGCATAAATATGCTCCTATCAGCTGTTAGTTTTCTTGGGTCCTGGAATACACGGTAATAATGGGAAAAAAACTGTGGAAGACGGCTTGGTTGTAATTTTTGGGGAGAATATGGAATTAGTGTTGCGGCTGTTAGGTTAGAATATGGAATGCACGGATTGAATATTAGGGTATGGAATTTGCGGATGGTAATCAAAATGGGATATGGTGCGGCTGTGATAGAATATTAGGTTTAGAGTGAATTAGGGTACGGTTTTTAAGAAAATAAAAATGGGATAGAATATGGGAAAAAGTGGCTCGGTTTTGGGGGGGAATAAGGGTGGAATTAGGTTGTAAAAATGTGGCTTCGTGAAGATGGATGAATTATGGGATAAATGGGTGCTACGGATTAGAATGAAATTAGGGTGGAATAATGGGAAAGGTGCGGCTAAGTATGTAAAACCTAGGGTTTTAAATATGTTTGGTTCCTAGCTTATTTTTATTAACGAAAATAAATTCAAAGGCTTACGAAAATAGGAAATTAAAACATAAATATAAAGGTGCGGCTAGGAAGGGAAATAGGGCTAGGGCCTTGGTTTTGTGTCCTAAAGTGCATACGAGGCCTATAAAGTGGCTAGAAAATATGGACGTTTAGAATTAGGAAAGGTTACCAAAACGGGAAACTTAGGGTCAACTTTCCTAAAATAGGAAGCCTTGTTTGAGTAGGATTCTTCGTTTTGGTAAGAATTCATCGTTGGCGTAGGAATTCGTCGTTTCTTCAAGTCTTCAACTCATTCATTCCTCTTTCACTCCAAACGACTCCAATTTGCATCTTCTTGCACACTTTGACCTTATAATCTGAAAATACACAAAAGTGGCCTTAAACACTGAAATAGATAAGTAAACACAACATAAATGCATGAGAACAAGCTAATTAAGTCGCATGAATATGCTCCTATCAAATTCCCCCACACTTAACTTTTGCTAGTCCTCGAGCAAAACAAAACAACTAAAGTAAACAATACGAAACAAAACAAACAAGACAAAGAAAACAACCTAAACCTTCCAACGTTCGCCTCAGGGATTTCCAATGAAACATGACATGTCCAAGATCATTACTCACATAACTTTTAGTCTTCCTTTCCCTCAAGCACATACTTAATCATAGTCACCATTCACTAGTTCGCATTTAATCAATTAAAACACATTTTGAATGTAGTAACATGCCTTAGAGAATTCCCTCAATTCCTCACTCGTTATGCACTCAATTTTCACTCAGATTTTCTGACTACACACCCTACACTAGTTATATGTGAGAAGATTGATGTAAACATGAAAGACTAGTACTCACATATGTTATAACAAAGAACGCAATTTCTGGGGTAATTAAACGTGTTTGGATATGATCTCATGAATGGAATGCTACTACTTAGATGCGAGAACCAGTGACACCATATGCTCATACCAAATTCAAACTCCACAATTGAAATGCACAACACTCAAGATAGAAGTCAAGGGTCGTAACGGGGCTTGGGGTATTGGATCACAAGGAAAGGTAGGGATACACAAAAGTTCTTTAAGCAATAATAAGTAAAGTAATGAAATTAAGACTTAGAATTCCCTTAGAATGCAAAAATCAACTTTTAGACAGTAGGGGAAACTCAAACAACTCTTAGGGCCTAATTCATTGTTTTGGGCCCTTCCTTCAACAACCAATACTTTTCAATTTTTTTTTTTTTTTCTTTCTTCAATTTTCTTTTCTTTTCTTTCTTTTTTTTTTTTTTTTTTTTTAACCGTGCGTATGGCACAAAAACTCACATGAATACACTTTCCCCCACACTTATTTTCTACACACATTAATCAAAGGGAATTCATTCATGCTTACTATGCTTCAAGAACAAGGGTACGGATGGTCCTAATCTAGGCTAGGTGAGGATAATGCGGGTCAACAAAGAACATAGGCTACACAAGGCTCAACGGGGTTAAATCCTACAAAACAAATGAAAAGGGAAATATGGCAATTTGGCTATAGTGTTCACTACACAACTTCATCTTGAATATGTGTTATGCAAATCAATAACATGCTTTGAATGAAATGGGCATGAGTTCTAGCATTTGGAACAAAGTGATGAAACGCCTTCTAATTAGTAACCAAGCAATGAATAATGAGATCATGCAACGACTTAGAAAACAATGATGAACATATTACAACTCTCCAAATAACGTTTAGGCTCAAGTCTCACAGGGATGTAGCGTTTGTTTAAGTTCCTTCCTTCAAGCATGTTACAAAAACTGATTTTTTTCTTTTGTGATTACATGTGAATTCGTAAACTATAACTACAACCAAGCATAAACCAAAGAGTATATCAAACGTCCATCTATGTTTGTAACTTTCTTTAACCATCATGCAATTAAAAACCAAATCCTCATCATTGTGTTGGAAGGTGACCTACGACACAAAAAACACATAAAAACAACTCTTTTTGGGTTTTTCAAAACAATTTTTCAAATTTTTGTGGGATTTTCGGATTTTTAAATCAACACACTCTTAAACACTCTAAAATAGCTTAAAAAACACTTAAAAACAGCAAAGAACAAGTTTAGACATGTTAGGTGGTAAAACTCTACGAATTTCATGCACAAATATCTCAAAACAGAATGTTACCCCCCCACACTTAAACTAAACATTGTCCTCAATGTTTTAAACACAATAAAAAAAAAACATTACACAAAACATAAAGTAAGCAACAAAGGGAAGGGTTTAGGGACGCAAATCTGAGTGTGGAGCGATTCCCAAGTTCTTCCTTTGTTGATTGCATGGGTTGCCTCCCAAGTAGCGCTTGCTTTAACGTCTTCCAGCCGGACGAAACCTTCTTCACTCCTTACTAGGGCCCACGGCTTCCAAGGGTATGTCATCCACGGCATGCTCCACAAAGGTGTCATAATAGGGCTTCAAACGATGCCCGTTCACCTTGAATTCATGTCTCGTTTTCAAGCTTTGGATTTGGACTGCACCATGAACAAAAACATTAGTAATAACAAATGGTCCAATCCACTTAGAACGTAACTTACCAGGAAACAAACGTAAACGGGAATTGAACAATAGCACTTTCTGCCCAATTGAGAATGATTTCCCACGGATCATGTTGTCATGGAAAGCTTTGGTCTTTTGCTTGTAAATGCTTGCATTATCATACGCCTCGTGCCTTCTCTCATCAAGCTCATTTAATTGCCATCTCCTTTGACTTCCTGCTTCATCGAGGTTCATGTTAAACTTCTTGATGGCCCAAAGTGCTTTGTGCTCCAATTCAACGGGAAGATGGCACGCCTTGCCATAGACAAGTCGAAAGGGTGACATCCCAATGGGAGTTTTGTACGCCGTACGATACGCCCAAAGTGCATCATCTAACCGTAAGCTCCAATCCTTCCTTGTTGGCCCAACAGTCTTCTCGAGTATTTGCTTGATCTCTCGGTTGGAAACCTCGGCTTGGCCATTCGTTTGAGGATGGTAAGGTGTAGAAACCTTATGGGTGACATGGTATTTCCTCAATAATGCTTCAATGGTCCGATTGCAGAAGTGTGACCCTCCATCACTAATGATCACTCGTGGCATTCCAAACCTTGCAAAAATGTTAGTTCTAATAAACTCTGCAACCACTTTAGAATCATTAGTCCGGGTGGCCTTGGCTTCCACCCATTTTGACACATAATCAACTGCAAGCAAAATATACATGAAACCATACGATGAAGGGAAGGGACCCATAAAATCAATACCCCAAACATCAAAAATTTCAACATTTAGGATAGAAACCTGCGGCATTTGGTCCTTTGCACTAATGCCACCCATTCTTTGGCATTTATCACATGTTAAGCAAAACGTTCTAGCATCCTTGAAAATACTAGGCCAATAAAATCCACATTGTAACACTTTGAGGGCCGTGCGTTGTGTGCCAAAGTGCCCTCCACATGCATATGTATGACAAAAACTCAAGATTGAATGACATTCAGGATCATGCACACAACGACGTATAATCTGATCGGGACAAAATTTCCATAAGTATGGATCATCCCACACATAAAACCGTGCATCATGCCTAAGTTTGTCACGTTGGTGCCTATTGAACTCACTTGGAATACGTTTTGCCACCAAAAAATTAACTATATCGACATACCAAGGCTCACTAACCTTTATGGACATCAATTGTTCATCGGGGAATGTCTCTGCAATGGGTAGGGGCTCCTCATTATGCACCATTCGGCTTAGGTGGTCAGCCACCACATTCTCCACGCCCTTCTTATCCCGAATCTCAATGTCAAACTCTTGTAAGAGCAAAAGCCATCGAATTAGTCTAGGCTTGGCCTCCTTCTTCGTGAACAAATACTTGAGAGCTGCATGATCAGTAAAAATAATAACTTTAGTCCCAAGTAAGTATGACCGAAACTTATCTAATGCAAATACCACAGCAAGTAATTCTTTTTCAGTGGTTGAGTAATTTAATTGAGCATCATTTAATGTTCTAGACGCATAATAAATAACATGAGGTTGTTTGTCCTTTCGCTGCCCTAAAACAGCACCAATCGCATAGTCCGAAGCATCGCACATCAACTCGAATGGAAGGCTCCAATCAGGAGGTGTGATAATGGGAGCCGAAGTGAGAGCCTCCTTGAGGTGCTTGAATGCCGTGGAGCATGCATCATCAAACTCAAACGCCACCTCCTTTTGCAGCAGTCGGCAGAGTGGCTGTGCAATCTTTGAGAAATCCTTAATGAACCGCCTATAAAAACCTGCATGACCAAGAAACGAACGAACCTCTCTAACCGAAGTTGGAGCGGGTAAGTGACGAACAAGGTCTACCTTAGATTTATCTACTTCAATGCCTTTTTCAGAAATAATATGTCCTAAAACAATACCTTGTTTAACCATGAAGTGACATTTTTCCCAATTAAGCACAAGATTTGTTTCAACACAACGGTTCAAAATCAAACTAAGATTACTCAAACAACCATCAAATGAATTACCAAACACACTGAAATCATCCATAAAAACCTCAATGATTTTCTCGACATAATCAGAAAATATGCTCATCATGCATCTTTGAAATGTAGCAGGTGCATTACATAAACCAAATGGCATGCGACGATAAGCAAATGTACCAAAGGGGCATGTAAAAGTAGTCTTTTCTTGATCATCCGGGGCAATAACAATTTGATTATAACCAGAATATCCATCAAGAAAACAATAAAATGAATGACCCGCTAACCTTTCCAACATTTGATCTAGGAACGGCAATGGGAAGTGGTCCTTCCTCGTGGTGGCGTTTATCTTCCTATAATCCGTGCACACGCGCCAACCGGTTTGGACTCGAGTGGGCACTAGCTCATTCTCTGCGTTCTCCACAACTGTCACTCCAGATTTCTTCGGCACGCATTGGATAGGCGAAACCCACTTACTATCCGAGATAGGATAGATAACTCCACAATCTAACAGCTTGATTATCTCCTTCTTCACAACTTCCATCATCGGAGGGTTAAGACGGCGTTGAGCCTCTCTAGTTGGTTTGGCCCCCTCCTCAAGAAATATGTGATGCATACATGTAGCGGGACTAATACCTTTGATATCGGCCAACGTCCAACCCAGGGCAGATTTGAACTCCTTCAACACACGCACTAGTTTCTCCTCTTCTTGTGCCGTGAGTGATGAAGAAATGATGGCCGGTAATGTCTCCTCTTCCCCCAAGAAAATGTACTTCAAATGGCCCGGTAATGGTTTGAGATCAAGGGTAGGTGCCTGAATTATAGATGGAAGCAATTTGTTAGTCGAAATGGGAATGGACTCACGGGTAATATACTTACCATCAAGCTTAGGTGAGGACTCAAGGGCAGCCACAACTTCAAGTAATTCCTCACTAGGGGGCTCGGCATGGAGTAGAGAGTGTGTGCCGTGGGCATGCATGCAATCTGTCCCCTTTGTTTTGAGTTCCATGCCTCGTGTAATGACTTTTTCAAGCGCATCGTCATTCAAATCGTCAAGATATCCCTGCGCCAAAGAGTCAATTATATCAATAGAAAAGCATGAATGATCCTCACTAGGGTATTTAATGGAATCAGAAAGATTAAAATTAACAACTTCCCTATCGAATTCCATGGACAAAGTTCCACTATACACGTCAATCTTCGTCCGGGCCATCTTCATGAATGGCCTTCCAAGTAGAATGGGCAGCGAAGGAGCATGGTCTGATTCATCCATTTCAAGGACATAGAAATCCGCCGGGAAGACCAAATGATTAACTTGTACAAGAACATCTTCCAAAACTCCCTTTGGATAGGCGTTAGATCTATCGGCCAATTGTATTATTACCCCATCATTTTTCAATGCTCCTAAGTTCATAGATGCATAAATGGAATATGGCATAACATTTATAGAAGCACCTAAATCAAGCATGGCAGATTCAAATCTAGTATTCCCAATGACACAAGGAATGGTAAAACTACCTGGATCCTTGCATTTGGGCGGTAATTTGCGTTGCAAGATGGCGGACACATTCTCACCTACCTTTACCACTTCCTTGGTTGACATCCTCTTCCTAGTGTTGCAAAGCTCCTTTAAGAACTTGGCATACCTCGGGACTTGCTTTATTGCATCCAACAGAGGTATGTTCACTTGAACTTTACGAAACGTCTCAAGGATGTCCTTTTCAGCTTCTTCTTTCTTTGTTTGCCTGAACCTACTAGGAAAAGGAACATTCGAAGGGAAAACATTAGTAGGAACTGAATTTAACACATTTTTACCTTTATTGGCCGAGTTGGGCAGATTTGGGACCATAGGGACTTGCGGCGATGATGGGATCACCTTTGCCGTGGGCAACCTTGTTTCTTCCTCTTCGATTCTTCGTTTTTCATCCTCTTCGGGGCTTGATGGTGATGGTGTAGGACATGCCCCGACTTCTTTTCCACTTCTCAATTGTATGGCCTTTGCGCTTTCGAAGCCTCCCTTCGGATTTGGAATGGTGGAACTAGGGAGTTGTCCGGGATCTCGGAACTTACCTACAAATTCGGCAATCTGCCCAATTTGTTTCTCAAGTTGATCCACCCTCTTATCTTGGTTTTGCATAGCCTTCGCTTGATCTTCCTGCCCATTAGACAACTTAGTTAGTATCTTAAGAAGTGCATCATTGTCAAGAGACGTACCTGAGGCACTTGGGCCGGATTGGGCTTGATTTTGGGGTGGGTCGTAGGGTTTGGGAAAGAACCCCGGGGGTTGTTGCCTAAAGCCTCCTTGATTCTGAGGTTGCTGGGAATCCCTCCACCTGAAATTTGGGTGGTCTCGCCACCCCAGATTATACGTGTTGGAATATGGATCATGTCTTGACTGATTTTGGCTTTGAAACCCAATGGCATTCGCACTCTCCCATCCGCCATTCTCGATGAGTTGAGGACACTTTTCGGAGGCATGTCCTTGGATAGAACATACGCCACATACCACAGGTCCTTGCATCTTCATTCCCTCGGCCATCTGTGAAACAATAGAAGTAAGATTAGCCAATTGTGAATGAAGATCGGACGTTGAACTTACCTCATGTACTTGGTGCCGTGGAGGTCCTCTTTGGCCTACTCCCTCATACTGTTGAGCATTCAATGCTCAGTTCGCGATCAAGACCTTGGCATCCCTGGGCGTTTTGTCCACCAATGCTCCACCTGCCGATGCGTCGAGCATTTGACGTTCTAGAGGTAGGAGACCCTCGTAGAAATATTGCAAGAGCAACTCCTCCTTCATCTGATGCTGTGGACAAGAAGCAACAAGTGATTTAAATCGTTCATAATACGTAGGAAAAGACTCACCTTCTTCTTGCTGGATTCCACTTATCTTTTTGCGTAGGAGGATGATGCGAGAAGTTGGGAAAAACTTCTCCAGAAAGGCCCTCTTCATGCTCTCCCATGATGTAACGGTTCCGGGAGCTAAATCATATAGCCAATCTTTGGCTTTATCCATCAAAGAGAATGGAAAAGCCTTCATCTTCAAGATATTTCCGTCAACAGTGACGGGAGTCATACTAGAGCAAACTACTTCAAATTCTTTCAAATGTTTGTTAGGATCTTCCATGGACAAGCCATGGTATTTAGGAATATGATGAAGCAAACTTGACTTTAATTCAAACTCGTCCGTCTTACCTTGGGCAGCCGTGGGGTATTGAATGCACAAGGGTGCGGCATTATCCAAACCTGAGGCGGAAAGCTCCTTGAGTGTACGGTTGTCCACCGCCATGCCTTGGACTTCTTCAAAGATCCCTGCCGTGGGTTCTTCTTCCTCTTCTAGGCCTTGTTCGTCAAGCTCAGGTTCCGGGCTTGGCGGATTTGATTCGTGATGCTTCTTCCTTCGTCTCAAAGTCCTCTCAAAGTCACTGTCAAAGTCCGAGATACGCTCACAAATCGGTTGAGAACTCCGAGTCATGCACTAGTACCTAAAACAAGGAAAACAAAACAAAATCAGAAACTTTAACAAAATAAATAAATAAACAAAAATTAAACAATCCAAGGGATTAGCAAAGTTGCTAATCCCCGGCAACGGCGCCAAAAATTTGATGCGAACTAAGTAAGCACACAAATTAAAACCCTCTTGTGACAATTGTAGTATATGAATAAGTAGGGATCGTTCTTAACCGGGATTAGGAGGGATTGCAAAATCACTTGGAAACTGACTCAAAAACGTAAAATAAAGTTTTAAAACACTAAACTAGACTCAAAGAATGCAAAACTAACAATAAAAACACTCAAACAAATCAAAAGACTCAAAGAATACAAAACACTTAAAAACACAAATTAAGACACTTTCTAACTAAATTAGACACTAAGGTAAAGGGGGATTGAGATTTTGACGAAAATAAATTAAATGCAGAATTTAAATATGAATGTGATGAAATATGGAATGAATGCTAGCTAGAAGGTTCTTCTCCACACATGTCACACTTGCATACAATTTGATTTTCAGTTGGTCTTTCGATAAATTATGAAACTCAACGCCCCAAATTAACCGTGAATTGCACTAATTAACCCTCAGTTTTTCCACAAGTTATTAAGTTGGATGATTGCATACGACAACCCAAAACATTCCCTACAAGTTCCCTACATGAATTGCATAATAGAGATACAAGCAAGAATCATTAAGTTCTATGAAAAACATAAGCATTGACGAAGCATTCGTTACTATGAATTGCATGAAACTTATGCTAAGAATTCATTCAACGCGATCGTTTTCAAGCGACCTTCACTACTTGTGATTATAAGATTGTAACTATTAGGTGAAACTCCCTCATAATCTAGCATCATATTCATGCATGAAAATTAAGCGTGCACTCTCAATCAACATACACAAATAAGTTATCAATCAAATAGATGAACGAATTGAATCCACAACTTATGAAATTCCAACCAAAAGTAATCAATTCATATTGCAAGCATAAACATGGTTTCGAATCACCCCCTAGCTAACTAGGGGGATTTAGCCTCTCATGGTCACAACAAGAAAAATAAAATTGAATTTAAACATAAAGAACAAAGGATGGATTACACCTAGAACGCCCAACGAATCCACTTGAATTTCTGCGCGTCTAAGTTCTCTTTCCTCTTCTCCTTGCTGCGACAGTTTGGTTATGGGTGGTTTTTGGATGGTTTTCTGGGTTAGGGATAGATTTAAGGTGGTTTAGGGATGCGGCAAGGCTATGGGGTGGTGTGTGAAGGTTTGTATGGTGGTGGAAAGTGTGAAGGAAGGCTGCGGCTGGAATGGTGCAGGGAGATGGCACGGCTGGAATGGTTTTGGAATGTGTTGCGGCTGTTAGTTTTCTTGGGTCCTGGAATACACAGTAATAATGGGAAAAAAACTGTGGAAGACGGCTTGGTTGTAATTTTTGGGGAGAATATGGAATTAGTGTTGCGGCTGTTAGGTTAGAATATGGAATGCACGGATTGAATATTAGGGTATGGAATTTGCGGATGGTAATCAAAATGGGATATGGTGCGGCTGTGATAGAATATTAGGTTTAGAGTGAATTAGGGTACGGTTTTTAAGAAAATAAAAATGGGATAGAATATGGGAAAAAGTGGCTCGGTTTTGGGGGGGAATAAGGGTGGAATTAGGTTGTAAAAATGTGGCTTCGTGAAGATGGATGAATTATGGGATAAATGGGTGCTACGGATTAGAATGAAATTAGGGTGGAATAATGGGAAAGGTGCGGCTAAGTATGTAAAACCTAGGGTTTTAAATATGTTTGGTTCCTAGCTTATTTTTATTAACGAAAATAAATTCAAAGGCTTACGAAAATAGGAAATTAAAACATAAATATAAAGGTGCGGCTAGGAAGGGAAATAGGGCTAGGGCCTTGGTTTTGTGTCCTAAAGTGCATACGAGGCCTATAAAGTGGCTAGAAAATATGGACGTTTAGAATTAGGAAAGGTTACCAAAACGGGAAACTTAGGGTCAACTTTCCTAAAATAGGAAGCCTTGTTTGAGTAGGATTCTTCGTTTTGGTAAGAATTCATCGTTGGCGTAGGAATTCGTCGTTTCTTCAAGTCTTCAACTCATTCATTCCTCTTTCACTCCAAACGACTCCAATTTGCATCTTCTTGCACACTTTGGCCTTATAATCTGAAAATACACAAAAGTGGCCTTAAACACTGAAATAGATAAGTAAACACAACATAAATGCATGAGAACAAGCTAATTAAGTCGCATGAATATGCTCCTATCAACACCCATGCTACCTGCCAGCTAGGGTAAATGACAAATGACTAGACTAGATCTTCTTCCAATACTCCCCCTCAAGCTGGATCAAACGGGTCAATTATTCCAAGCTTGGACAAGAGGTGATGGAAAGTAGCAAATGATAATCCTTTGATGAATGAAGTGTGTATCAATCATCTTGGACTACACTTGATTTCGAACATAGTGGCAGTCAACTTCAATGTGTTTAGTTCGCTCATGGAAAACAGGATTTCATGCTATGTGCATCACAACTTGATTATCACAGTAGAGAGACATAGGTTGCTGATGAGGAAACCCCAAGTCCAATAACAGATTTTTAAGCCAAATAAGTTCACAAGCAGTCCAAGCCATAGCACGGTATTCTGCTTATGCACTAGAACGTGCAACCACGCTTTGTTTCTTGCTCTTCTAGGTGACTAGGTTACCTCCTATGAAGGTGTAGAAACTAGTGATAGACTTGAGATCAAGAACATTCCCCGCCCAATCTGCATCTGTATATCCTGAGATATGAGTGTGATTATTGTTGCGCATGAGAATCCCTTTACCAATGGAGCCTTTCAGATATCGAAGCACACAATGAACAATCTTCATGTGATCCATGCTTGGAGCATGCATAAACTGGCTAACAAGACTCACGGCATATGTTATATCAAGACGAGTGATAGTTAAATAAATGAGTTTGCCGACCAATCTCTGATAGTACTCTATATTGGGAATGAGATCACCGTGATATTGCAGCTTCAAGTTACTATTAAAAGGTGTGTGAGTAGGTTTACAATCTATCATGTTGGCCTCATGAAAAAGATCAATAACATACTTGCGTTGATTTAGAAAACAACCCTTGTGAGAGTGTGTCATCTCGATCCTTAGAAAATATTTAAGAATGCCGAGATCCTTGATAGCAAACTTGTGATTGAGATATTGTTTAAGAGCATTAATCTCTGACATATTATCACCTGTCACAATGAGATCATCAACGTAAATAAGCACCATAAGTTTACCCGATGTGCTTCATCGCACAAATAAGGAAGAATCAGCATTGCTCCGACAAAAACCAACTCTTTCTAGAACATGACTAAGCTTGGCATACCATTGAGACCATAAATGGATTTATGAAGTTTGCACACCATTTCTGGATTGTTTGATTGAGGATGACCTGGAGGTAGTTTCATGAAAACTTCTTCTTCAAGCTCACCATGCAGAAAAGTATTTTTAACATCCATTTGAAAAATAGGCCATGCATTGTTAATGGCAACAGATAACAGCACCCTCATAGTGTTCATCTTTTCCACGGGAGCAAATGTCTCCTTGTAATCCACTCCATGGGTTTGAGTAAATCCTCGAGCAACCAAACGAGCCTTGTTCCTTTCAATCGTGCCATCTAAATGGAACTTGGTCTTGCATACCAACGACTTCCCACAGCCTTCTTTCCTTTGGGAAGTTTCACTATAGTCCAGGTGTTGTTTTCATGAAGAGTTTGAAGCTCTTCTGCCATAACAGCTCTCCACTCACTGTGTAGATTTGCTTCTTGAAAGCTTTATGGTTCATAGGTTTCAGTAATTGCACTGAGAAATGCAACAAAGGAGGATGAAACCTTGCTGTAATTAATAGCAGAAGTCAAGGGATACTTGGCATTGTAAGTTACATAATCATGTAACTTGGATGGAAGTTTCCTCTCATGGGGAGGATTTTGATGAACTGTGGGAGATTGAGTTGCTGGCAATTGAGCAGTTTCTTGGTTGGAAGGACTACTTGAGGGTTCTAATGAGATAGGTTCTTCAGGGACCACAGGTGGAGAATCTGCAAGTTGCGAGAATTAACCTCTTTCAATACATAGTCCCTTGAAATATCTGTTGTATCCTCTTCATTTGGATATGGTATTGGGAACAAATCAAGCAAATTCTCCCCCTCTCTAGAATAGTCCAGAGGTTAAGTGAAGTAAGGCATGGTTTCTTCAAATTTCACATTTCTTGAAACAACTATTTTCCTAGTTGTTGGATTGTAGCATTTGTAACCCTTTTGAGTGGATGAATAGCCTAGGAAAACACATTTGGCAACCCTTGGATCTAGTTTGTCACAATTTGGTGCTTGAATGTGAACGAAGCATGTACATCCAAAAACTCTCAAATGGGATAGATTGATCTATCTATCTTTCAAGCCCTCATAAGGTGATTTAAAGTTCAATATCTTACTAGGAAATTTATTGATGAGATATGCAGCAGTAAGAACACCTTGGGACCAAAAATTTTTAGGCACATTCGAGTGAAACATAAGAGCTCTAGTTTTTTCAAGTAAATCTCTATTCTTCCTTTCTGCTACCCCATTTTGTTGAGGTGTTCCAACACAACTAGTTTGATGTAATATACCATGTGTCCTTAAATAGTGAGACATGTTATGGGACATATATTCGGAGCCATTATCTAATCGTAAGACATGAATGTTTGAAGCAAATTATGTGTTTACAAGTCTATGAAAATCTTGAAAAACTTTCAGCACTTCACTTTTAATTTCAAAAGATACAACCAAGTGATCCTTGTGAAATCATCTACAAAAGTTACAAAATATTTGTATCCGTCAAAGGACTCTAGGACTGGTCCCCAAACATCAGAATGCACGATTTCAAAAGGATTACTAGCCCTAGACAAGGAGGAAGTGAAAGGTAATCTAGTGGACTTAGAGAAGTGACAAACATCACAAGAACTTGTAACTTTGCATAGGTTTGGAAACAAAAAAGACAGAACTTTATCAGAAGGATGTGCAAGTCGTTGATGCCAAAGTTGTTGTTCTTGAACCAGGCTTGAAGTGACTTGGAAAACCTTGGGAATTTGGACATGTTTGGAAAGGTAGTAGAGGCCATTTAAGAAAAAACCTTCACCAATCGTCTTCTTGGTGGTGATATCCTGAAAAAACCATAATTTTTGGGGAGAAAATAGCAAGACGGTTCAATAAGTCTGTGTTTTTTCCAACCGATAAGAGCTGAAAAAGGAATGAGGGAACATAAAGAGCCTCAGACTCGACATTACTAGAAATCAAATGTGTTTTCCCTCTCCCTACAACCATAGCACCCTTGCCATTAGCAACTAACACTTGAGATGGACATGAGAGTTTTTCAAAATTATGCAGATTTGTAGACTTGTTAGTCATATGATCAGTAGCTCCTGAATCTATAATCCAATAATCATGCACATTACCTGCTTTGAGAGCAATTGAGAAGGATTGTACGATACCTGGAATATCTTGTTGTGTCACACCTTCTTTTTCAGCCAAAAAACCAGCAAACTTCCCGAGTATAGCACCTTATTTGTTGTCACCTTGACTAGTTGATCCTTCATTGTCTCCATGACCTTGTTTCTTGTGGAGGAAGGTAGCAAATTCATTTATCAAGGTGGCTGGATTGGAGGTGAACTTTTGTACTCCCTCGAAATGAGTGGTGGCGGTATGATTTGCCTTGTAGGATGAGTTGCGTGAACCCTTAGGGAAACCCTTGTTGTTGTCCCTAGAAAACTTGGGCCTTAATTCAGGGTGTAGAATCTAGCAATGATCTCGTGTATGTCCACCAGTATCACAATAGCTACATTTTACAATAGGTTTCTTTCCTTTGTAGCCCCTCTATTCACTAGTTCTATGGGTAGAGAGATATACCCTAGCTTCTAGTATATTTGCCTTTAATTCCACAGTCATGATTTTTCTGTGAGTTTCTTCCCTTTGAATCGTGGCACACACACTTGAGAATAAGGGAAGATCAGGATTCATGAGGACATGACTCCTAAGATCTTCATATTCAGGACTTAAACTCACAAGAAGTTGAAATATTTTGTCTTCGTCAGCTCTCTTGGTCAGCACGACAGCGTCAATGGTGTGTGGCCGATAGACATTCAACTCGTTCCACATGGTTGTTAACTTCCCAAGGTGCTGCACAAATGAGTTTCCTTCCTGTTGTAGACCAGCAATATCCTTTTTTAACTGGAACACTCGAGCTGCATTATTCTGATTCCCATACATTTCTTTGAGATTTTTCCAAATGATGCAGAAGGATTCAGCATAGTTGAAAATTTCTGCAATCTTTCGATCCATAGAATTGAGTAGCCATGACATGACCAACTGGTCGTTGCACAACCAATCATTGTAATTTGATGAGGACACATCAAGCGTTGGAATAACACCATTAACATAACCAAGTTTCGATCGTCCTCCCAAGGCAAGAGTGACTGCTATCTCCCAGGAAAGATAATTGAACTCATTTTGTAAGGCAGAACTGAGACGTTGATTTGGGTTGACATCAACATCTAAATGAAATGAAGATGGCGCAACATGCAAGCTAACTTCTTCGCCATGCACTGAACTCTCTTCAGCCATGATAGAGAATCAGGAAAAGCTCATAGATCTCTCAAGAAACTACTCAGAAGTAGGTCGATTAGGATCACTGCTCTGATACCATATTGAGATTTGTTGCTGCTCAGTAGATTCTTTGTCGGCCCCGGAGACTAATGGTGAGACTGGTGGTGGTGGAAGTACCATACCAGGCAACACGACAAGATCTTTTTTAGGCTCGATTAAACCACAGTTTTCTTGCTGTAACTTCAATCGGGCCTCAAAATTTTGCCTTGGGACATTCACGTTCTACTACCATCCTCAGCTGGACACATGCAATTATTCAAAACGTTCAAATGGCCATAAATCATATTTCTGTTCTTCATGCATTTCAAAGTAAGAGTTCAGCATCGGTATGAAGTAAAATGACTCGACACAACCTGAATGAATCACGACAGAACCTTTATCAATTATACATGCACCATACTTTCTGATAATGGATTAAATGGCGGGGTAGAATTGCAGTGACATAACAGAAACTGATAAATTTGCCCTTCAATACTAAATACAAATTTAAAACATTGATTTGAAAAGGAAAAAACCAGTTTCCACTATACCAGAATGCTGAAACATTCATCTGCAGAAATATAATTTGTGGTTGGATACCATACCAATTGAGAGGAGTGATTATCAACCAAGTGAAGCACGTGCTCCAAGTCCTGGGTATGAAAAACTTTACGGCAGACGGGGCAGTTTCCCATACTTTCTTCCAAAGCTCCACATTTTTCTAAACAACAAATTATCATTATTTAGGAATTATATTTTCTTAAAAACCATAAAGCTTACTAAGCGAGCTTCACAGGTGACGTGGCCCATAAATACGTGACAGAATATTAAAATAAATAAATAAATAAATAATAATAATAATAATAGTAAAAAAATAATAGAAGAAAGAAAACCTATCATAGGATAAAAAAAGAGGACAGTCGGCTATCCTTAATCTACACAAGCATGCAACAAGCACACCCTTAAATGCACGAGTGTTGAACACCACCAAAGGCACCACCTATGCGCCCACCACAACTAAGCGAAAACTATAATACTTGGGCCATGACGATTTTTGGGTACTTTAAGAATGGACAATACCAGTAACCCGATCCTCCTGTCTTACAAATCTCCCATACCACTAAAAAAGAAAGAAAAAAAAAAATATATATATATATATATATTTCCCATACCACTGCCCATACATATTAGAAATCGAAGCTGCAAAGCTCCAACACTAACCTCATCCTGTTGGCCACACAAATCTGAATCTGTTTTTCTTTTTCAAGTTTTTGAGGCAAGAATCCTCCTTGAAGAACTTATCCACAAGAAAACACCACCCTCGAAGGATCTGCACACTAGAACTGCTTCCATGCAAAAGTACAACAGATTTTATCCAATAAATCTCAACGAAAAGAGCGCACATCAAACACTTCATTAAGTGCATTTCAGAGCGTCCAGTCACCAACTCTAAAACCATGTAGAGCTTCCAAGAAACTATCAACAATTTCAATCTCTGCTCACTAGAACTTCTAACAAAAGCAAGATTCAACTAAACCGTACCCCCAATCTGACTGAAAGAGTCCCTATCAGGGCAATTTTATCCCATACAATGCAAAGCATCCTACCAGAAACAAACTTGGATGCAAAGTCAATATCACTTCCCTTGCATACCGGCCAAATATTCTATATAAACCTCCAAATCCTTTCAGACACTTCTCCACAAGCCCACACATGAGTCGCCGTCACTTCCTGTGTGCTTCAGCTGCCAAAAAACTTCCATATTTACAAGCCAACAAACAAGTCCATAATTGATTCCTCTACAGTCTACACATAATAATTGGTGAGGGAAACACAAGTTATCTCAACCAACCAAGTGAAATTCAGGTTCGTTAGCCAACTCACCTGAAGAAAGCCTCTTGTAAAGTTTTCCATGACCGGAACCAACAGACATATTACATAGATAACCTAGATAAAACATTAAGGTTCCCCTTAAGTTTTCTTTCCTACCACACACTTCTCTATCCTTTCCATATTTGAATTTCAAATGAAAGACCAAAAACGAACCTGTTTACGTAAAGAAGCAGAGAGCTAACTCTGCACTCCCGATCAGCAGAAATCAGAAATATCTCGTGCAACTGGAGTCTGGAATAGTTTTTAGGCTTTTTATCCAAGGGAACGAACATAAGGCAAAGGAAGAAGTAGAGTATCATAGGTTTTTGAGATACCAGGAGTATCTTTCACTAGAGGACAGGGGCCGCATGCTGGTCAATGAGATTGGCACAACTCCTCACTTTGGTCTCTGAGATTTAAAACCAACAGAAATGGTCCATGAGATTGTCAACCGTCAATCATTTTGGTCCTTCTGTGAGAAATCTCTGCTAAATAGAGAGTATTTTTGTCAAATTAACCCCTCCCTTTTGAACTAGTGGTTTCTTCATTTCAATGGAGATTTTTCATTGAGGGACCAAAATGGGACGGTTGACAATTTCTAGGACCACTTCTAACAATTTTAAATCTCAAGAACCAAAATGAGGAGTTATGACAATCTCATAACTATTTTGGCTAAAAGGCCTAGTTTTCTTTTGAAGATTTCAGTCTTATCCATCTAAACCTTAGACCCAATACATCTTTGACTCATAAAATAAGACACCTCAAATACATTATTTTTCCCAATCTGCACAATTGAAAAAATCGTATCATCTTTTAATTACGCATGTGAAATCTGAATAGATCTTGCAGTACTAGAGACCACATCTAACCCATAAGAGAACCACCCTCTAAGGTGCGCTATGGATCAACCGGCTAAGCACCACCATGACTAGATAAACAGAACTGAAAGAGGATGAACTCCTTTGTGGAGACCGCTTGGGCAACCAAACAAACCAGGAGGGTAGTCATTCACAAAGGCAGAAAGTCTACCAGTACAAATACAGTAATGTATAAATTGCCACAACTGATTCCCAATCACCCAATTAACATAAGCATATCCCTTCTCTGTATCCAATTCACAAATGAAACTATTAGTCCCTGATCTGAACCTACTCATTACTCATTAGCAATCAACTAATCCAAAATTCAACACCCACCTACATGGGTATTCTGGGATCCCACATACTTTTATCAAGACCATGCTTCAGCTTATGCCTACATTACAAAAATCTTGCCAGTCATGAATGTAAAAACTGTAACAATAACAAACTAATAAGTAATAAATACAAAAGCCTTCCATAAGCCTCTTCCAGATATCCTATCCCAATTCTCAAGTAATCCTTACGAATCATGCTACTTTGAAAGTTTGAAACATCAACATGAGAATGCATACTGTCCACACACCACCTTCTTCCCCTTCTTTTAAGGGACGTGGGTTGTTACAACTATATGTTTTCTTATGCAGATCCAAGATAAGAATTTATGTGTCAGTTGTTAGATCAGACATTAATTTTTGAGATGCAGGACCTAAGTTCATCCAATCAATTACACAGCTATGGACTCATTCAACTTATTCTATCCATATCTTGATGTTTACATATTCTTAGGCTTGTATTTTGTATTAAATATTCTCTTGATGCTCTTTTATAAGTACATTTTATTTTTGGTAAGGCTTCTTCTTTTTGCAAAACCAACCATATTACAAGAATCCCATATAAAGTTGAAGTAAATTGCCCAATGATCTCCTCAAGCTCTAGAATTCAACCTACTACCAAACAACTGTGACTCAAGTATACTTTTATGGTTTCTCACGTCTCGATGCAGATGTGCACTTGATGAATCACTGTTATTTCTTTTTTCTTCTTTTTGAAGCCAACTCCACCACCTAATAATGCACTCACTGCCACATTTTAAAACAAAAAAGGGAGAACAAAATTTAAAACCAAAACCCTTAAATGTAATCTAACACCAATATATATATATATATATATATATATATATATATATTTAGAGAAGCAATGGAAACAAGACATCAACTTCATAAATGGCAAAGCATTTTTCTGCTCATCTTCTGGGACCAAAGGATACAAACACAATGGACAGTCTCCATCAGGGCGATTCATAACAGAGAGCTTCTCGACTGCTTCCTGAACACATATCTTAATGTATCAGTCTCCTGAATATGAAAGTCCGGGAGTGTCCACAAATGGTGAATATATCTCTACATCGGGAAGGGATAAAAACCACGAGCTACCATAAGACCGATATTTAAACACTCATGAGCATGCAGATTGCAGGAGCTACATAATGTGCAGAGTTTATCTAAACTTTTTGACAGTGTCACAAAGGAGCAATGTATTCGTATGTCAAACAGTTTTTGCGAAGTTGGCTAGAGCAGCAATTACCTCACAAATTACCACAAGCATTAAACAAGACGAGAGTTCCCATGCTCTGTCCCTTATCGAATTTGTTAGATGTTTTTGCCTTTGAAAATCAAGACCCTTTGAATCTATAAGATCAATATGTGGCAGTTCATTCAGATACTACCAAAGAAGAGAGAACCAAAAACAGAAAACTTGGTAGGAAACTGAAAAGATAAGAGATTAAACCAAGCCTATAGCAAATGATGAATGCATAAAGAATATTATTTTCATATTAATCTTCACCTGAGAATCTGCTCGAATTCCCATGACAGCTTCCACAAACTACAAGTAATAAGAGATTTTCACCATTGAAGCAAAAACAAAGAAGGAAGAGATTGCAGCTTTGCAATAAAAAACTAAACTTTTGCTCCACCAGCTCGACCTCTACGCTAACAAACTACGCAATCAAACAAATTGAAACGCAAATCGCTGTTTGGCAGCTGAGAAACTTTCAGAAAGCATAAAATACAAAAAAAGTGCTCTTTTGTTTCTTTCATCAGATTTTCCCAGACTTTCTCAGCAACCAAACAGAATTCAATCCAAAATTTGAAAGAGAGTGATAAGAAAGAAGCAAGCAGTAAAGAGTATGTGGGGAAGGACCTGTTGTGAAGCAACATAGGCGGTGCGAGGTTTGATATGGAGGTGGAGATGGGGAGGGTAGGATTGGAGAACCACTCAATCGCCCCCGTAGACTGATTGTACGGCTTCCAGTTCCGCCGCCACTTCTTCCTCCTATTGGGAGGTGGCTGTGGCCATAACGTACAGAGTCTTACAGAGTTGGATGTGTCTCGTTCGTCGCTCCCAATCCCATTCACTTGAAATAAAAAAAATATATATAAGATTCCTTTTTTTATAATGAGAAAAATGGCTGGGATGAAAAGGAGCAAATCCAACCACCTGCTGAATGAAGTTTTTGAGCTATTTTAATAAAAAAAAAAATTAATTAGTACTACGGCCTAATAAGATTCTTCTTCACAAGTAAAAAGTTTGATTCGGGCTAAAAATGAATTTGAACCATATTATTGCTAATTCATGGTAAGACTAATCACACCTCCTTCTTCTTGGTGTAAATAATACTATTTGTTCAAAAAAAAATTTAAAAAAATAGAAACACCTAAGTCCAACATGCTAGCTAAATTAGTATATATCTTAATTTTATAAACAGTAATGAGCCAGACTTAGCTAGGAAGAAACAAAAATTAAATTTTTTGCTAATTAGAATCGATAAAATTGTATTGTTTGTGGGATTGAAGAGAAGAAAAGAGGGATTGGGATCCCAGCATGCAGATCCAACTGATCAAAATATGTCAACCTTCCAATTTCATCCTGCCACCAGAAAGTGAATTTAAATGTTAAAAAAATTTCACGCAAAACAAGTCATGTTCAGCTCCTTTTTACTCTCCTCAAGCGCATTTTCAATTCACTCCAACGCCATGTTTTTTTCCTCTGAAACCTTCCACTCTCCTCTGGCTCTTTTCTCCAACTAACCAAAAGATGTTGCCATCCAATTTCCTCTTCATTGCTTCACGAGTTTCTATGCATACCCATTTTCATTTCGTCTCCTTTCTCCAAAAATTCTGAAGAAAACAAAATCATCATCTGAGCCTTGTAGGATGATCACCATTGTGGGATCTTTGCCTTTGAGGAAGATGGAGAGAGAGGGAAACGGTGCATAGAAGAGTCTGGCATGGACCCCTTGAAGTTTAGATTTTTCCTTAAGGGTGTTTGGTTGTTGATTTACGAAGATGCAGCACAAGAATTTAGTGAATGTAGGTTATTCATATTTTTCCTGTCCGCACTAATTCATGAAGGGATTTGTACAAAATGCACTGTTTTTGGTTAATTGAATCAATGAAATACTTTTATAAATAGACATAAGTTCAAAGCAAATTCATATTTGTGGAATGTTTTCCCTCGAAAAAGTAATAGATCAGTAGCATTGGTATTGATGAGACACCTCTTTCTTCTTAAGCCCTTTTGGAATGACAAGATCAACATTCTCCAAGCAACTGGCCATCTAGCTATTACAATTGGTATGCCTTTTCTCATGTGCATCATCAGTCACTTCCAGAAGCAATAGGTCTTTGATAAGTCACATTTTGTATACATTTATATCTTCATTATTTGGTGTCTTTGTGATTGTTTTGGATTAAACTAGTTGCATTTTACATTATTTGGTGTTAGTGTGCAGCCAAGTGTGAATTTGGATCAATAGGAAAGCAAATGAAGTAAAAACATTCCAGAAAAGATGTGAAGTGTTAAGAGATGCAATTCGGCCATATTGGGTGATTTTAAACAAGGCAAAAACTTTGAAGTCAGCCATGTGGTTCCAACACCAAAATGTGCATTCACATGCATGTCACAACCTTGGCCGTGTGTTCCAATACTTGTCCATCTCCCTTTTGCGCCAAAAACACCCATTTCCATCATTTAATTCATTTCAGCCATTTTGACACCAACAAACACAATCATGGCCGTGCATTCCATCACCATTCTCATGTTTCATCTTTGCAGAAATCCACATGTTTTCACATTCCCCTTTTGTTATTCAACCATTATTCCAGAAAATCCCATCATGTCTATACCGTGTGCTCCTTTCCCCTTTCCAGATTTGTTCAAAACATTTTCTGGTGGTCCAAGTCACCTTTGCAGGTTCCACTCACTTGTTGCAGCAAGAGCATGTGCTTCTTTGAATACATTAAACACATACTTGCAGATTTTATCCCTGCCATGCGTCCACTACCTCAGAAACCCATCAATTCCAGCTCATTTGATGCTATTCCATCTGACTTGTGCATGAGATCCAATCTGAATGGCAGCTACATTCATTTTCTATAAAACAAAACTCACTTGATACAACAAGGGTTCCGCATATGTTCTTCTTCATTCAGTCCATTACACACACTTAAACTCTCCCATTTCACTCCATTCTATGTCCATTTCTGTCCCAAGGGCAGAAACCATTCAACCAAACCAATCTAGTTCATCCGCACCACATTTGGAGAAGCAACACCAAGGGACTCTTCAAGGACTTCAACATCAGTTTTGCTTCAAGGGTTCATTCTTATCAATTCTATGTTCATTCATGTTTTATATTTTTATGTCAAATCTTTTGTAGACATGAATTGTAACTAAGCTTCCTCTAGGGATTTGATGTAACCTTGCAAAGCTTGCCATGTAATTAAGTTAGAATGCTCAGTTTGTCCATCTATTTCTTGTTTCATTCTCTGATTTAATGGTGACTTTGTGTGTTGATTTTAATGTTTGATCATCATTTGAATTAATCACAAAGTTGTGTAGCCAAGATTAGAACACACATCATGCATAATCTTGGTAGATATGTGAATGAATGAAGGGATTGTTTAGCACACATCCTGCCGAGTTAATCCCTTTAGTTTTATGAAAGTTTCTTGTTCATTACATACTCTAGATTATAAACCAAAGTTGCACATCACAATTAGGTTCATGATTAGAGACATTTGATCAAATCCACACATCATATGGTTGATCATGTCCAAGTGAAACAAACTCAAGAAATAGGTAGATGAATGAGTACAAACTAACTTAACAAACATGGACTTAGTTGAGCAATGGTGAAATCGAATCCCTAGTTTCATTTCCATTGATACTATCCCATTATATTAGTTATTGATTCATTGATTTGTGTTTACTTCATTTTCTTATGCTTTCAAGTTACAACAACAAATATGCCTATTTAGACTAGTTTGATTCATTTCCAAATCTGCCTATTTAGACTAGTTTGATTCATTTCATAGAGTTCTTGCAAAACAAGTAATTACATAGGTCCAATTAGTCCCTGTGGATTCGACACCCTTGCTTGTGCCATTATACTAAATATATTCTAGCATTAGGAAGGAAATATACATCAACAAAAATGGCGCCGTTGCCGGGGACTGATTTCAGTCCCTTGTAATTGCTTGTTTGCTTGTTTGCTATTTTGATTAGTGTCAAGGTTCATAACTTGTCAAATTGATAACTGGAAGTTGATTTAAGTTGCATACATTTCATGTGTGGAAAAGAATCCCTTAGCCATTCCATTATCCATTGGTTTACATCAATTTGCTTTACAATCTGTTTTCTTTATAATCTGTCCATTTAATTGCATTTCGTCCAAATACAAATTCCCCCCATATTTTGTTAAATCTTAGGCTTAGAATCTGTCTTATCTTGTGTTTTGAAGCATTTTGAGTCAAGTTCAAACCTAATTTTCGTCCAAAGTTGAGTTTAGTGTCAAAACTGCCCAGTTTGTGTTTTTAGGCAGTTTTGAGAGTTTTTAGCTTGTTTTGAGTCTTGTGAATCTGTTTTGAGTCCCTTGAGTCTTTTCAAACGTTTTTAAGTTTATTTTTGTTCTTTTCATTGTTGTTTGCTTCTTGATTTTCATTCAAACTTGTGTTACTTTGTTTCAGGTAGTATATGTCAAATAGACTTGTTGAGTTAGGCCAAAGACTTGAACGGTTAAAGGGCCACACTTTAGACAACTTTGTGCCATCAAGCTCATCCCTTACCCATGAAGAAGAAGAAGGGAATTCACCTAAATCAACAAGTAAAGAATCTGAGCAAGTTAATTGGGAAAGAGAAGAAGAGATGGCGGGCAACCAAGATGAACTTAGAGCTTTGGAGGACTTTGCTCAACCAATCATACCAAATTCACCTTCATGCATCTTGCTGCCCACAGAAGCTAGAAACTATGATCTCAAATCTTCACATTTTCATATGTTTCCCTCATTTTATGGTTTACCTAATGAAGACCCTTTAGCTCATATTAAAGAATTTTACAATGTTGTGAGTGGTTTACCTTTGCAGGGAGTAAGTGAAGCAAATTTGAGGATGAGAGTGTTTCCTTACACCTTGAAAGATAAGGCCAAGAGTTGGTTGATGACTCTAACACCAGGTTCCCTCACCACATGGGATGCCGTGGCTAAGAAGTTCTTGGAGAAGTTCTTTTCCACTCAAAAGACAGCCACATTAAGGGGACAAATCTTCAACTTCAAACAAGATGATGGTGAACCTTTCAATGAGTGTTGGGAGCGTTTTAAGGGCCTCTTGTTGCAATGTCCACACCATGGGTTACCTTTTCACTTACAAATGCAAATTTTCTATGATGGACTAACCCAAAATTGTCAATCAACTGTTGATAATGCAGCTAGTGGAGCATTGAAGAAAAAGAATGCTTAAGAGTTATACAACATTTATGAGATGTTGGGGTCTAATGCTCAACACAAAGATTTAAGGGGTAAGAAAGTTGGAGTCTATGAAACAAGTTCTAACCATGAGCTTTTGTTGCAGGTAGCTAACCTAGAAAGAAAGCTTGAATCCGTGCTCAACATGGTGCCAAAAGCTAATGAAGTGTGTGCCATTTGCAACATACCAAGCCATCCTACTCACCAATGTCCATCTAGGGAGGCTTACCCCGAGTATGTTCAAGAACAAGTGAACCTCATGAATTCTTACAACCAAAGGCCAAGGAATGATGTGTATTCTAATACATATAACTCAAGTTGGAGAGATCATCCCAACCTTTCATGGAAGAACAACAATCAATTCCAAAACTTCCAACCAAAACCTGCCCCTACCCTTGAGGACACGGTTAAATTGTTAGTCCAAAACACTTTGCAATTCCAACATTCCACCAATAGCACTCTCCAACAACATTCAGCAGCCCTAACCAAAATGGAAACACAATTGGGGCAGATTGCAGATGCCTTGAACCAAAGAGAAGTTGGAAAGTTTCCAAGCCAACCCGTGATACTCCAAAGGAACCAAGAGCAAGCCAAAGCAATCACTACACTTAGAAGTGGTAAGGTTATTGATAATAGAGTTGGCAATGAAGTTACTGATGAATATGATCATGTGAATGCAGGTGTTACTCAAGGAGACAATGAGAAACCAAATGAGGAACCAAGCCATGCTACTTCCTCATTTGAAGCACCAAATCTTCACAAGGCTGAGAAACCATTCCTCCACCAATACCATTCCCTGGAAGACTTGCCAAGAGCAAGCAGGATAAGTCATTCAAGGAAATTTTTGATATACTAAGCAAAGTGAATGTTAACTTACCTTTGCTTGATGTCATTAGGAACATGCCAGCATATGGGAAGTTCTTCAAGGAGTTAAATAGCTACAAAAGGAAGTATGGCCCACATGAGAAGGTAGTGGTGTCTGAGAATGTGAGTGCAGTTTTGCAAAGAAAACTTCCACCAAAGCTCAAGGATCCAGGAAGTTTCTCTATCAACATCACCATAGGGGACAAGAAAGTAGAGAAGGCAATGCTTGATTTGGGTGCTAGCATCAACTTAATGCCTTATTCAGTGTACCTTCAACTAGGTTTGGTAGATTTGAAAGCCACCACCATTTCATTACAACTTACAGACAGATCAGTTAAATATCCAAGAGGTATAGTAGAAGATATTCTGGTTCAAGTTGATAAACTAATCTTGCCTGCAGATTTTGTAGTGTTGGAAATGGAAGAAGCTCCTATACATGATCGTGAGTTGCCTATATTGCTTGGGAGACCTTTCATGGCCACGGCCAAGACCATCATTGATGTGCAAAATGGACTCCTCACTATGACAGTGTTAGGAGAGACAGTTCAATTCAAAGTGTTTGAATCTCTTTCTCATCCTTCTTCATCCCTTGATTGTTATGCCATTGATGTGCTTGATTCACTTGTATTCTCTAAGTTCTTGCAGGCACAATCGAATGAACCATTACAAACAGTTTTGAGTCAATCTCAAGATGAGTTTGATGAAGAAGATGCACTCATGGAAGAAGTAGCTGCCTTGGATGCATTAGCATTGTATCCTTTGAATGTGTCACCTCTTTTAGAGCCTTTAGAATCATCAATGTCACATCTAATTCCTTCCACTGTTAAGGCACCAAAACTTGAACTTAAACCACTTCCACCACATCTAAAATATGCATATCTAGCTGAATTTGAAACTCTTCCAATTATCATAGCTTCTGATCTCACCCCAAATGAAGAAGATAAACTAATTAGGGTGTTAAAAGAGTTCAAATCAGTTTTTGGTTGGTCTATTGCAGATATCAAGGGAATAAGCCCTACCATGTGCATGCATAGGATTCTTTTGGAGGAAGGGGCAAAGTCAACCCGTGAACCACAAAGAAGGCTCAACCCACACATGAATGAAGTGGTTAGGAATGAGGTGTTGAAATTGTTAGATGTGGGGATCATATATCCCATTTCTGATAGCAAATGGGTGAGTGCCATTCAAGTGGTACCTAAGAAGGTGGGAATCACTGTGATGAGGAATGAGAACAATGAGCTGGTGCCCACAAAGCCCACTGCTAGTTGGCGTGTTTGCACCGATTACAGGAAGTTGAATTCTAGCACTAGAAAAGATTATTTCCCTATGCCTTTCATAGATCAAATGCTTGAGAGATTGGCAGGTTACTCACATTATTGTTTTCTGGATGGTTACTCAGGTTACAATCAAATTGCAATCGCTCCGGAAGATCAAGAGAAAACAACCTTTACTTGCCCCTTTGGCACATTTGCATATAGGAGAATGCCTTTTGGACTTTGCAATGCTCCAGCAACATTCCAACGATGCATGTTGGCCATCTTTTCTGACATGGTAGAAAGGTTCATTGAGGTATTTATGGATGACTTCTCAGTGTTTGGTTCCTCTTTTGATGAATGTCTTAACCATCTATCGTTAGTACTTCAAAGATGTCAGGAAACAAATTTGGTTCTCAATTGGGAAAAGTGCCAATTTATGGTGAAACAAGGAATTGTGTTGGGACATGTAATCTCTAGCAAAGGAATGGAGGTGGACAAAGCCAAAATTGACGTCATCACCAATATGGTAGCCCCCACCACTGTGAAGGGAGTAAGAAGTTTTTTGGGCCATGCGGGTTTTTATCGTCGTTTCATTAAGAACTTTTCAATGATCACTCGTCCATTATGCAATCTGTTAGCTAAAGATGTTGTATTTCGTTTTGATAAGGCTTGTATGGATGCATTCAATACTTTGAAAAATGAACTAACCTCGACCCCTATTATTATGGCACCAGATTGGTCGTTACCTTTTGAATTAATGTGTGATGCCTCTGACTATGCTGTTGGTGCAGTTTTAGGGCAAAGGGTGAACAAACGTCCACTTGTGATCTACTATGCAAGCCGGACTCTGCATGATGCTCAACTTAACTATTCCACAACTGAAAAGGAGTTGCTTGCTGTTGTTTTTGCCTTAGAAAAGTTTAGGTCATATCTTGTGGGATCTAAAGTTATTGTGTTTTCTGATCATGCAGCCCTTAGGTACTTGATGACAAAGAAAGATGCTAAACCACGCTTGATTAGATGGATACTATTACTACAAGAGTTTGACTTGGAAATTCGAGATAAGAAGGGCAGTGATAATGTTGTGGCTGACCATTTGTCCAGGCTAAAAGAAAACCATGGAGTGGGGCAACCCTTGCCCCTAAATGAATCATTTCCAGATGAACAACTTCTTGTTGTTCAAGAACAAGAACCATGGTATGCGGATTTTGTTAATTATCTTGCTTGTGGTGTAATGAGAAATGACATTTCTTTTCAGGAAAGAAAGAAGTTCCTTGCCATGGTAAAGCACTACGTTTGGGACGAACCATATTTGTTTAAATATTGCCCTGGTCAAATCATTAGGAGATGTGTTCCAGAGAGTGAGCAACAAAGCATCCTAACATTTAGCCATACCTTGGCATGTGGAGGACATTTTAGTGCCAAAAAGACATCTCTAAAGGTTTTACAATCTGGTTTCTTTTGGCCCACTTTATTCAAAGATGCTTTTGACTTTTGTTCTAAGTGTGATAGGTGCCAGAAAATGGGGAACATTAGTCGAAGAAATGAAATGCCATTGAACAACATTTTGGTGGTGGAGCTCTTTGATGTTTGGGGAATAGATTTTATGGGACCATTTCCATCCTCTTTTGGCTACTTATACATATTAGTGGCAGTGGATTACGTATCCAAATGGGTTGAAGCCATTGCTACAAGAACTAATGATCATAAGGTTGTGTTGAATTTTCTTAAAGATGTGATTTTTTGTAGGTTTGGAACTCCAAGAGCTATTATTAGTGATGGTGGCAGCCATTTCTGCAACAAACCCTTTGAATCCTTGATGAAGAAATGCAACATCAACCACAAAGTGGCAACCCCATACCATCCTCAAACCTCAGGACAAGTGGAGATTAGCAACAGGGAGATCAAGAACATTCTGATGAAGACTGTGAGTCCTACAAGGAAGGATTGGTCATTGAGGTTGAATGATGCACTATGGGCATATAGAACAGCATACAAGACCCTCATTGGCATGAGTCCTTATCGCCTTGTGTTTGGGAAAGCTTGTCATTTGCCAATGGAGCTTGAACACCGTGCATATTGGGCCATCAAGAAGTTCAACTTTGATTACAAGGATGCTGGAATAGCAAGGAAGCTCCAACTTAATGAGTTGGAAGAGCTTAGAAATGAGGCATATGAGAATGCCAAAATCTACAAGGAACGGACTAAGCTCTATCATGACAAGGCCATCCTAAGGAAGGAGTTTCACCAAGGTATGAAAGTACTTTTGTATGACTCACGTTTGAGACTTTTTCCAGGAAAACTGAAGTCTAGGTGGGTGGGACCATTCAAAGTGTTACAAACATTTCCCCACGGAGCTGTGGAGATAGAGAACATGAAGAATGGCACTTCTTTTAAAGTCAATGGGCAGCGATTGAAACCATACTTGGAGAAAGTGGAGGAAGAGCAAGTGTATCAAGTTGTAGATTTTCTTGAGTTTTCAACACCATGAACAAGCTACCATGTCTTGCCTAGACATTAAATAAAGCGCTTGCTAGGAGGCAACCTAGTGTGGTTTGTGTTCTTTCCTTATTTTGTGTTTATGTTATTTCCATTCCATATTCTTTGCCTATTTACTTTGCATACAATTTTAAGCATCGAGGACAATGCTTAGGTTAGGTTTGGGGGTGTGGGATGGAAAGTTTGTCTTGTATTTGTTTTATGTGTTAGTTTGGTTGAAAGTTTGTTTTGTATTTGTTTTATGTGTTAGTTTGGTTAAGAGTGTTTTGCTTTCATTTTGTTCAATTTGTGTGGGTTTGTTTTAGTTAAGTGTGTTTTGCTTACTAATATGAATGTATATGAGAGTTATGTTTGAAAATAAACGATTGGGTTGCTATGAAAAAGTGTTGCATCTTGTTGTCATGTATAAAGCTTTAACTCTTGGAATTATGATGATAGAGGTACCATACTTAAATTCTGGAAGAAGAATAGTGGAGACTACCCTAGTGAGTTATTTTGAGCCTGATTGCTTCTTTGAGAGGGTTTTAAGTGTTTCTACTCCTATTTTTTTCTTTCAATTTCACTCTAAATGATCTCATTACTTCTATTTTGTTTGGATACTAAGAATCATTCTCCTTTGCAGATACCATGTGTTTAGTGTCATTCATGAATGAACTCAATGAGATGATGTTAGGCTATGCATGTTTAACTACTAAAAGGCTTAAATCCTACCCATTTGTGTGCTCCATTCACCCTTGTTGCAGCCAAACACTTTAGCCTAATTCATTCATCACCCACACCATAATCTACCCATTCTAGCCCATTACAAGCCATACCTTATAGTTTGGGGAATACCAATGTGATGAAGACTAAGGGCAGATTGAGTTATAAAGCAGGATTGTGGCGTGTATCGAGGGCACCTATGTTGAAAATGTTTCTAAAAAAAAAAAAAATAAATAAACAAAAGAGGATCAAAGTGGATACAAATTCCAAATCGCCTAATTATAAAGCATAGGGCCTGGACGTCAAAAACAAAAGAAGACAAATGCCAGTGAAGAGCCTCAAAGACACCTTGGTATGCCCCAAACTCTAGCATTTCATATCAAGTCTTTCATAACCTATACCCTAAGCCTTGCATTACAACCTTGAGAAAGACCTAGCTGATCATTGAGGCTGTATTCATGGGTGATGGTAAGTGTGTGTGTTATCTATATTCTTAGCATTTGATTCCTTTCATGAGATCTACTCAGAAACTGTGCTTTCATTTCAGATTTCATATGTGAGAATTTTGATTTCCTTTACATAATTTCACTCATATATGTTGTTGAGAGACTAAACCTTAAGATCTGAGTGAAAACTTGAGTGGAAGCTGTGAGGAGTAGAGTTGAGGCGAATTCTATCTTAAGCATTTGGGTATGGTGACCTTGAAGTTGTAAGACATGGAGAAATATCTTTATACGTTACAATTGATACGATTCTTTGAAGTGGCAAACTGTTGAGTTGAATGAATGACAAAACCTTCATTGGTTCTTATTAGTTTGTTTAAAGCATGTATTGGCCAATTTGTTTGCAGTGTTTGTAGATGTTTGTGGGTGTCATCACTGTAAACCCTCAGGAGACACAACTCCTCCAACTAGGGACACCTAGGGGTTCAAAGGCTTGTTGCACATGCTCAGTGCAATCGTTTAGCCAGCGAAAGTGGTTTAGTTATATGTTTGTGTTTTGTGTGTTTTAGTTTTAAGTTTGCTCGAGGACTAGCAAAAACCAGGTTTGGGGGTATTTGATAAGTCACATTTTGTATACATTTATATCTTCATTATTTGGTGTCTTTGTGATTGTTTTGGATTAAACTAGTTGCATTTTACATTATTTGGTGTTAGTGTGCAGCCAAGTGTGAATTTGGATCAATAGGAAAGCAAATGAAGTAAAAACATTCCAGAAAAGATGTGAAGTGTTAAGAGATGCAATTCGGCCATATTGGGTGATTTTAAACAAGGCAAAAACATTGAAGTCAGCCATGTGGTTCCAACACCAAAATGTGCATTCACTTGCATGTCACAACCTTGGCCGTGTGTTCCAATACTTGTCCATCTCCCTTTTGCGCCAAAAACACCCATTTCCATCATTTAATTCATTTCAGCCATTTTGACACCAACAAACACAATCATGGCCGTGCATTCCGTCACCATTCTCATGTTTCATCTTTGCAGAAATCCACATGTTTTCACATTCCCCTTTTGTTATTCAACCATTATTCCAGAAAATCCCATCATGTCCATACCGTGTGCTCCTTTCCCCTTTCCAGATTTGTTCAAAACATTTTCTGGTGGTCCAAGTCACCTTTGCAGGTTCCACTCACTTGTTGCAGCAAGAGCATGTGCTTCTTTGAATACATTAAACACATACTTGCAGATTTTATCCCTGCCATGCGTCCACTACCTCAGAAACCCATCAATTCCAGCTCATTTGATGCTATTCCATCTGACTTGTGCATGAGATCCAATCTGAATGGCAGCTACATTCATTTTCTATAAAACAAAACTCACTTGATACAACAAGGGTTCCGCATATGTTCTTCTTCATTCAGTCCATTACACACACTTAAACTCTCCCATTTCACTCCATTCTATGTCCATTTCTGTCCCAAGGGCAGAAACCATTCAACCAAACCAATCTAGTTCATCCGCACCACATTTGGAGAAGCAACACCAAGGGACTCTTCAAGGACTTCAACATCAGTTTTGCTTCAAGGGTTCATTCTTATCAATTCTATGTTCATTCATGTTTTATATTTTTATGTCAAATCTTTTGTAGACATGAATTGTAACTAAGCTTCCTCTAGGGATTTGATGTAACCTTGCAAAGCTTGCCATGTAATTAAGTTAGAATGCTCAGTTTGTCCATCTATATCTTGTTTCATTCTCTGATTTAATGGTGACTTTGTGTGTTGATTTTAATGTTTGATCATCATTTGAATTAATCACAAAGTTGTGTAGCCAAGATTAGAACACACATCATGCATAATCTTGGTAGATATGTGAATGAATGAAGGGATTGTTTAGCACACATCCTGCCGAGTTAATCCCTTTAGTTTTATGAAAGTTTCTTGTGCATTACATACTCTAGATTATAAACCAAAGTTGCACATCACAATTAGGTTCATGATTAGAGACATTTGATCAAATCCACACATCATATGGTTGATCATGTCCAAGTGAAACAAACTCAAGAAATAGGTAGATGAATGAGTACAAACTAACTTAACAAACATGGACTTAGTTGAGCAATGGTGAAATCGAATCCCTAGTTTCATTTCCATTGATACTATCCCATTATATTAGTTATTGATTCATTGATTTGTGTTTACTTCATTTTCTTATGCTTTCAAGTTACAACAACAAATATGCCTATTTAGACTAGTTTGATTCATTTCCAAATCTGCCTATTTAGACTAGTTTGATTCATTTCATAGAGTTCTTGCAAAACAAGTAATTACATAGGTCCAATTAGTCCCTGTGGATTCGACACCCTTGCTTGTGCCATTATACTAAATATATTCTAGCATTAGGAAGGAAATATACATCAACAGTCTTCAACCATTTTTGACAATTTATTTGCTTGCTCATTCAGTAGTTCCTATGCCTTTTCATTCTCAGATGTTCTTGTTGATCATCTAGTGCATACATAACACAAGGACCTATATCTGGAACCGTGATGCAATTTAGGCTCGACTTGAATCTCACGCACACATGTCGACCACACTCTCAACTTTTGCTTCTTTCTCCACCTGTTCAATATATATTGCTCAAGAATTTCTTTGATAAGCATGACTTCTCTAAGAACTTTAATAGCATGACTACACAGAATACCTTTCATCTCTAATAGCCTACAGTTATAAGAAACAGTCGATCCTTCCCTTTTCACCTTACGCTTCTTAGACTTATCATCTAGTTCAACCGTGTATACAAAGATATCACCTTTAGCAACACAATTAGTTATTGACAATTCAATAGATTGTTCAAGCTAATCTTGAAACAATTTGGATATCACTTTCATGTAAACTTCTCTAGCTTATTGCAACATTTTGATGTCAAATTTGACATGCACAATTCTGAATTGTCGGTCATACTCCGCTTCCCATTCTTTGTACCTAGTATCAATAAGAACCCTCACAATGTTTGTGAAAAATTGAACAATATTGAGACCTGACTTCAAATAATTTTTCAATGTTGCATTAAAACTTTCACTAATTTGTGTGCTTCGTATTCTTGTCAACCATACCGACCTCACATATGCGTAAGCCCATTTCTTTCTAATCTTAGAAGTAGTGGCTAACTAGCCATTCTTATGTGCATCATACTCATCAAACATACAATTCCAAGCAGCTAAAAACTCATCTTTCTCCTCAATTTGGTAAAAAAACGTTCAAAGCATTGTGAACTCCTTCCCTTACCTTTGAACTGAGCATTCATACTCTTACAAGCATCCTGCATCAGATGCCATAAACAAAGTCTATCGTAAGTTTGAGGCATCCCCTCTAAAATGGCCTTAGCTATCATAGGATCTTGATCGATAAAAATAATTCTTGGAGCCCTGCTAGATATTGCCTTCAAAAATTTCTTAGACAGCTAACCAAATGAAGTAGCGGTCTTGTCATACATTAAGGCTACTTTAAATACAAAGCCAACAAACATTGCAAATGGTCAATCCAACTCATTGACTTTATAAGTTGTATCAAAACTTACAACATCTCCAAAATCTATAATCAATTATCATTTTTGGGTCTACCCAAAACATGTTTGCTATTTGATCCTCTTTGTTCAAGTGTCGTTCATAAAAGAATGATAGGTTTTCCGATATTTGTTTGGAAAAGTATTGTAGCACGACTCCAACTTCTCCATATGCCATTTTCTTTTGCCTCACAATTGGAAGATAATTCTTTTGGTCCTGCTTAATATATCCCAAAGATTATCTTCCACCTGCTTGCTTGCTTATTAACTCATAAGCCAACCTAAGTGGAATCCTCAATTCTTCAGCAAAATCTACTTTAGTGGCTTGTGAGGCTGTGATTTTTCGTTAGGATGGTAGCATATGGGCATATTCTTTCTTTACGAGGGTGATTATGTTGTTCAATAAAAGTTGCAAACACAAAAATTCTGTAACGAATGAAACGAGAACACATGTACAAAGTAGATTTGTATTGATTTTAATTTGTAGGTTACAATCTCTATTTACAATTTTTCTTTGATTCAGTCTTCAAATTTGATGTAGATGCTAAGATTGTTGATCCAAGGGTCGCGATGACTTGATTTCGGAAGAACAATTGAACGATTGTTTCAAGTTTTGAGCTTGAAACGATGCTTGGGTGGTATTCACCTCAAAATTGTGGCAAAGGGTGATGTTGATGCAGGATTTCATTGATTCAAGTGTTTTGGCAACTTGATCTTGAAACGAACGTCATTACAAGTTTTGAGCTTGCAACAAAGTCTTGAAGGAATCGACACAAGTGCTTGTTGATTCTTCAAGCGAGTGCTTCGACTTTGCTTGAAAGAAAGCTTCGGCTTTGGTTATACGTTATTCGAAGAAAGCTTTATCAATGTATTAGTCTTCAAAGATTTGTGCAGAGGTTCTTCTCAATGTGTAATTTTTAACCCCTTTGTGTGTCTTGGGTCCTTGTATTTATAGACTTCCAAAGCCATGCCTTTTGATGGATTTGGCCTTGATCTGTGTCTTGATTCGTCCATGGGAGAATTTAGGTATGTTTTATGTCTTAATTTCAGTCACCTTCCTCATATTGACTGAAATTTATAAGCCATGTTGCCTATTTGTGAGCAATCTTCAATTCTTGCTTATTTTGTGAAGATGATTTGGCTTTCTGTCTGGTTTTGAGAGATTTTGGGTCCCTTGCCGATTTTAAGGGGGATTTTTCTCCCTTTTGCCGAATTTTGGGAATGTTTTACACTTCCTTTACTTGATTTGTGCCACATGTCATTGATGACTTGTCTATTTGTGATGGGTCATTTGCCACGTGGGGCTTTGTGATGCACCTTTTGTATGCAACGAAATTTACATGTCTACAAATGCCCTCACTTCAAGGCGCATTGTAGGCATGTGCTTGTCACATGTAGGAAATGTGTTTTGAAGTCCTGCAATGTGAATGTTCCAACTCAAGGGTCGTCGAGGCTTGATCTTGAATTAGTTTGCTTCTTCAAAGGCCATAAAGGCGTATTTCTTGAATTGACATGATGAATTTCATCAAAGCCGGTTGAGGCATATTTCTTGAACGAAATATTCTTCAAGGGCTATTTGAGGCTTGGTCTTGAATGAAAATGCTATTTTTCTTCAAGGGCAGTAGATGCTTGATCTTGAAAGAAATGAAAATTTTCTTCAAAGGCCGTAGAGGCTTTCTTGAAAGAAATGAAAATTTTCCTTCAAGGGTTGTAAAGGCTTGATCTTAAAAGAAATGAATTTTTTTTTTCTGGCCATAGAGGCTTGATCTTGAAAGAAATTTTGGAAATGGATAAATCGGCATATGCTTTTTGTGGTATTGATTTTCCATAACTTTTGACAAAACAAATTTGGTGTATTTTGAATTTTTCCTAGTGGTTGTAGGGAAAAAAAAAAGAAGAAAGTTTTTCCTTCCTTAGGTAGGAACCTCCTTCAATTTTGGTAATGAGGGTAATTTCCTTCAAAGTGTTGGAAAGTTTTGGGGATTTTCTTCAAAGTGTTGGAAAGCTTTAATGCTTGTCCTTGGGTAAGCAGGATTTTCATTTTTTTCCTTTCCTCTTTTCATTTTTTTCCTTTCCTCTTTTCCTTGTTTTGGGAAACTTGAAGGCTTGTCCTTGCCTTAGAGGGATTTCTTTTTGTATTTTGGCAAGGAAAGGTACTTTCCTTTGATGTTTTGGAAATTTTAAAGCCCTTTCCTTATTTATTTATTTTTATCCTTTTCTTTTCTTTGCTATTTTTTGTTGCAAAAACACCATGTATTTCCCTTGTTGGTTTGGAAACACATCATCTACCTTGCAGGCCAAGTTTGAGGTCAATTTCTCTTCTGGAAAATTATGTAAAAATATGGGAAACGTAGCTTTATCTCTTATCTTTTTAGGCATATATTGCACACCACTAGGAAAAACTAGAACATTTGGCTTTAGGGAAAATTATGAAATTTGGATACAACTATCATCAGCCTTTTGGCTTCCTTCTCCAATTGGCCTTGCATCAAAATTCCTCCGGAAAGTCGAATTATCACCAAAAACGTCCTGCTTATGCAAATTGGCTGAACCTTGACATTTTTTGCTTGGAATTTGCTTCCTTCTTTTGGTTGGAATGTGCTTCCTTGTTTTGATTTTCCTTTTGCAATTTGGGTATTCATTTCCCTTATAGCATTAGGAAGCAATTGACCCCTATTTATAGGACAATTGGGTTTGTATTTTTTTTTTCACAATTCCTACCCTTGCCGTGTGCTTGCTGCTGTGCTTTGTCGTGGGTTTTTGCTATTGTGTTTGCCGTGGTCTGCTTGCTTGGAGCTTGTTCCAGTGCGTCACTTTTTACTGTGTGGTGTTGTGCAAAAGACTGCAGTAGGTTTGCACTGTGTAGTACCTTTTGGTCGCAATTTTCCCTCGGTGGTGACGTTGCCTTACAGTGCAAAAAGCTGCTTGTGTAATCACCGTGGGGTTGCGTAATGCGATTGTGTAGCATTTTGGTTTTCATTGCTATTGTAGCGTGTGTTGAAGGACTGTCTTGCAGCTTGTGCTTATGTTGCCTTGTTTGTTTTGTTAAAACCATGGTATTTTTTAAGTTCTTTAAGAGCAATACCATCACCATTCTTGTGAAGGAAGGCAATTCATGATGTGGTAGAAACTAACACACAAATTAAACCCTATAAATTATGCAATCGTAGTACGAGTAAGTAGGGATCATTCTATTCTGGGGATTAGAAGGGATGCTAATTAGCACAAATTAAACTTATAAAACTGAAAACAAAGTTAAACTAACAACAAAACAATGAATGAGGGGGATTTTGGACGAATTTAATTAAAACAAAAGTAAATGGCTGCAAGTAAATTAAGTTGTAAATGAAATTTGGATGAAGGGATAACTAAATGATTCTTCTCCACACATGAAACATATGCATACAAATCGATTTCCAGTTATTCTTTCTATAAACCATGAATGACAATACCCCAAATTAATTGTGAACAACACTAATTAACTCTCAGATTTTCCTAAGTTCATTGAATTAGACTCAGCAATGCAACCAAATTATTATTCTCAAGTTCTCTAACTATGAAAAGCATGATAGAGATACATCTCAAAGATCATTAAGTTCTGTGAAAATCATAAGCATTGACAAAGCATTCATAAATATGAAAAGCATGATACTCCTGCCAAGAATTTACTTAATTCAATCATGACTAGTGACTTTTACTACTTACAAATATAAGTTCATAACGATTAGGTGAAATTCCCTTATATTCTAGCATCAAATTCCTGCATGCAAACTAAGTATGCATCCTTAATAAACATACAAGAAAAAGTTCTCTATAAAGCAGATAAGTAAATCACATTCATATTTTATGAAACAATAACTGGATGTAATCAATTTATATAAAGCATATGATCATGGCATCGAATTCACCTCTAGCTAAAAAGAAACTTATTTACTTATGTTCATCATAACTGAAAAACAATCTAAAATAAACATTGAAACTTAAAACAAAGATAGAAAAACTCTGAAAATTCCAACAACTTCAATGGATGAATGGCAGGTATGGCACCCTCTAAATCTTTGTAAGAATTTCATATATATAAGGGGAATGGTTGAATCCAAGGAGGAAAAGGTTTTAGCATTTTGAATTATTTTAGGACTCTAAAAATCAAGTAGAGAGTCTTGGAATGTGATTAGGATTCCTCTTTGCAGTTGGAGATAAGATTGGATAAGATAAGGTTGGATAAGATAAGATAAGATAATGTTCCTCTCCAACTAAGATTCCTCTTTCTTGTCTAATTCCTTGCCTCAACTTTAATTTCTCCAGATTTTAGCACATATCTAGCACCATTTAAACACAAAAAATGTCCAACTCATATGTTATCCACGCCTGGTATCCAATCCAAGTCCAAAACTGCTCCAAATTGCTCCATTTTGCCATTTATTGTCATCTTTACCGATTGGACCAACAATAATACGAAAATAACTTAAATTACTACAATAAATAGAAATTAATTAAATAAATGCAAAGAAATAAGATAACAAAGTCACATAAATATGCTCCTATCAATTCGCAAGATAGGGGAACGACGATGAAGCTTTGTGTGCCATTGACTGGCCCTAAGGCGATTGTTCTTCCTTCAAAAGACAATTCGATGCACATTAAGTCATGATCTTCTGACGCACCTTGGGAAGAGACAGATTTTGGTGGACTAAACACAAAGAAGAAGGCATGTATGTTGAGGATTCTTATCTTGAATCCTTTGCACCATGGTCGTGACAATTCACCGGCTTTGTTTAAGCTTCTTGGCGATCGCGCTCATAGTGGAGCTACGACTTGGAATAGTACTTTGCTGACTACTGAAGAAGCCGTCTTTGTTGAGTTTTATTAGGATTGGCTTGAAGATGTCTTGAGCAGATCCAAAGATGTACTTACCAACGTGGGCCTTTATCATGCTATGTACACATCTTTGTTTACTTATGATCACCATCCTTCTATCCTTCATGCGTTCTTTGAGCATTGGTGTTCAGTGACCAACACACTTCACACGTCACAAGGGGAGATGTCGATTTCACTTTAGGATCTCTACAAGATAGGAGGCTTGCCGATTTAAGGTAAGTTTTATGACAAGGTGGTTCCTAGTGTTGAGGAATTTTCTCATCGCAATAGCTGATGATTGCCTACGAGTTGCCGCTATTTATTTTAGGCGTATCATAAGCTTTCCCAAGAGGCTCAGGGTAAGTTAAGCGTGAAGATTTTTTCATGAATCTAGTTTTGGTATTGGGATGCCATGAAGTACAAAAAGCCTTCGAAGAAAAGTGGCAACAACAAGACCACTAAACCAAAGGGAGACTCAAACCTGTTAGGTGTCAATGGTTCAGCCAGACGCCGTTCCCCTGTCGAATTGAAAACGTTTAAGGATCTTGACATAGCGTCAGAGCACATGGAAGAATCTTACCTAGCCATTTTCTTAGCTCGTTGGCTTTGTAATTTTGTTTTCCCCAAAGACGACGTCAACCTTATTCGTCTCGAAGTCTTCAAAGTGGCTAGCAAGATAGCTGCAGGTGAATCTTTCAGCCTTGCTATTTTGGTTTTAGCCAATATTTACAATGGCTTGAGTATTGTTTTGAACTTAGCGAGCACTGAAGATCGTGCTGCGATACTTCTCTGCCATTATGTCTATGATTGGTTGGGTGAGTACTTTGGCACTCATTTTTCTTCTTCGGCTTTAGACAAGTCAGGGCATTCCTCACTGACTTTGGCCAAGCTGGGGCTTTTGATGACAAAGTACTGTTTGGTGCTTTCTATGAAGAGCCTTGATGATTTGTAGGCGCATGCATTGTTTAGAAGTTGTGAAGGTTTAAGAATGGATCACCTAGCAAGGGTTGTCTCGGCGTGACAAGGCCTTGTAAATGATCCACAACTTCGCTTCTCAGACTTCTATTATATTACAAGTCTTCACTCGGGGTATGTTTCTTTGGGCAAGTAGACCGATGTATTGTTCAGCCATATAGCCCTCACCGTTTTAGCAGGCAATTTGGTTTTGTCCAACATGTGCCAGGCAAGCTGAAGGAAAACACATAGCCAGAATCCTTGGAAGCCGTATATATGCATTGAGAGTCTTGTACCTGTTCATGCACAAATACTTCTATCACCCTGCCAGCCAAGGACGAGTTCAAGAATAATCCAGTGACTAGTGCCTACGTAGATTGGTGGTCAAAGGTACATTGTGAAGACTTGGGGATGGTAAGTGGCGCCAATTCATCTCGTTCACTCAATGATGAGCCAAGAAAGGGTTGTTCTGCGGTTCCTACATAGCTGCTACGTTTTGATTGTGCGAGTATAGCTCCTTTACAAGATGGACCTGCAGCTTTAGCTCCTCAACGCCCATGTTTGTCTTCTCATCATTTGGATGCTTCTGAAGAGGTGGGTGACCAGGTTGACTCGCATGAGGATGAACTTGTTTGCGGCAGCGTCAACAAGTTTTGAACAAGCGACCGCTTGAAGGTGCTCTGGATGACAGCGAAGTTAATTTCTATCATAAAAAGAAAAAAGTGTTTAGGCTTCCTCAGTTTGATGGTCGTGTTCACTTGAGAAAGATGTATGTATTTCCTTCTTTCTTGTGATTTCTTCTATTTTTTTTTTATTGGTTTAGCTTTTTGTTTCTAACACCTTTTTTGTTGGTTTTTTTTTTTTTTTAGGCTAGGCCCTCTTGTTCTTTTGACTTGGCGAACGTGGGCGTTCATTCCTTTACGGAAATGCTATTTGGAGGCAATCTACCTTCAAACGAGGAGATTGGGGATCCACCCAGTGTAGAGCTTGTTGATAGAAGCATATTTATGCGACTTAGTTAGCTTGTTCTTGTGCATTTGTGTTGTTATTTCTTAGTTAATGTAGTATTTCAAGTCATTTGCATGTGTTTGTAGGTCCAAAGGGTTAAAGTACGAAGAAAGTGCATTTTGGTGCATTTTGGAGCAGTTTTAGGCACTAAATGGATAGCTTGTATATGGAGCAAGGTGGATGGACGAATTTGGAGTCAAAAGAGGCTAGGAACATGCTACAAATCAAAAAAGGAAAGTTCAAGACAAAGAAGATAAGGAAAGAGCAAGAAATATGGAAACTTATCCTAACAACCTTATCTTATCCAAACTTTATCCTATCTTATCCTAACCTAATCTTGTTCCACCTTAATCCTAGCTACAAGTGGACCTAAAAACATGATTTCTAGAAGCCTTATCTGACCCTAAAAGGTGCCGCATCCTTCCCTCTTTTATCTCTTTTAGAAAATCTAAAATCAGCCACAAAACACCTAGTTTCTAGAAGGCCCAATTTTGGACGAATTTCCTAAACTTTTTCCCTTATGAATTCTGATTTATTAGGCCTTATTCCTTGTGGATTTGGGTTATACAAATCCTTTTCTGAAATTAATTGGGCCAAACCCCTTCCTAAGTGGATTTAATGACTTGTGCTGAAACCTAGGGCCCTAATCCTTAAAAATCTTCTAAGTTGTAACCCTAATCTAATTAACCCTAGGGTTGGCTGAACTATATATTGATATTTTCAGCCACAAATTCGGATGAACCCTCATGTTATTCAGAAAACTCCTTGCCGCAAGCCCTAGATCCCATTCTCCATCATTCATTCACTCCATACAACCTCATACAAAATATGCCGCACCCTTCCACCCTAATCAGCCATCATTCATCATCCTAAGAAAGAATACACCATTCATCACCCCCAAAACCACCACCCACACCTTGTGCCGCAGCAAGGAAGAAAGAGGAAAGCCCTAGACGTGCATGCCATTCGACTTGGAGTTCCTAGAACGTTTTAGGTGTAATCTTTCTTGTGTTTTTCAATGTTTAAATTCAAGAATCTTTGCTTTGTGAGTATGAGGAACTAATCCCCTTTTGGCTAGGGGGAATTTCGAAACCATGGCTATATTTGCAATATGATTTGACTACTTCCAGTTGTGATTTCATGAATTGTGAATTCAATTGACTTATCTGTTTGAATTAAAACTTGTTTGTGTCTGTGGGTTGAGAGTGCACCTTAATTTGCATGCATAAATCTAATGCTAGGATATAAGGAAGCTTCACCTAATCGTTGTGAACTTATATTCATAAGTATTAAAGGTTGTTAGTCACAATCATGTTAAGTAAATTCTTGGCATAAGTATCATGCACTTTCATAGTTACGAATGCCTCCTCACCACTTATGATTTTCATAGAAATTAATGATCTTTGATTGTTTCTCTATTATGCGCTTTCATGTAGAGAACTTTTGAGGAATAATTTGATTGCAATGCGCTAATTCCATTCAATTCAATGACTTAAGGAAAATCTGAGGGTTAATTTAAGCATACCTAATTAACTTGGGTGTTGAGGTAAATGATTTATTGAAAAAGAAACTGGAGATTGTTTTGTATGCAAGTATGTCATGTGTGGAGAAAGACCTCCTAGCTAGCCCATCATCCATCTATTTCCACCAAATTCGTGCAACTTTGCTTAGTCCTAGTTTTTGTTTTGTTTACCTTATTTTTGTCCAAAACCAAATCCCCCTTTATTTTAGAGTGTCTAACTAGTTAGAATCTGTTTTAGATTATGTTTTCAAGTGTTTTGAGTCAAGTTAAAACCAAAATCGTCCAAAATTGTGTTTAGAGTCAAATCTGCCCAGTTTTTGTTTTTAGGCAGTTTTGAGTGTTTTTAGCTTATTTTGAGTCTTTTTAAGTTTAGTTAAGTGTTTTAAAGCTTAGTTTTATCTATTTGAGTTAGTTTAAAGTGTTTAGCAATCCCTTCTAATCCCAGGTTTAAGAACGATCCCTACCTACATATATACTACAATTGTCAAAAGAGGGTTTAATTTGTGTGTTAAGTTAATTTTCGCATCACTTGTTCCAAATCCGCCAAGTTGCCTAAGTTTTCCATGTGTGGGTGAAGGTATACAAGAGCCCATCATGCGTCCAACACCTTTGTTGTCACATCTCGGACCTAGCTCCGTTGTAGCACAATATTGTCCGTTTTGGGCCATGCCCTCATGGTTTTGCTTCTGGGAACTCACGCGAGAACTTCCTAGTGGTTCACCCATTCTGGGATTGCTTTCGCACGAACTCGGTTAACTTTGGAGTTTCGATTAACTCCGAAGCCAGTGAGCTCCCAAAAGGCCTCGTGCTATTTAAAGGTGGTTATGTACATATAAGGCATAGAAGATCCTTTCCCCTGGGCGATGTGGTATCTAACAATCCACCCTTCCTTAAGGGCCCAACGTCCTAGTCGGCACACTTCCGGCCAGGGATTGGCTTTGATACCAAATTGTCACATCCCGACCTGGGCTTGACTCCATCGTAGCACGATATTGTCTGCTTTAGGCCTCAACCATGCCCTCACAGTTTTGTTTCTGGGAACTCACATGAGAATTTCCCAGTGGGTCACCCATCTTGAGATTGCTTTCGCGCAAACTCGCTTGACTTTGGAGTTTTGATGAACTCTGAAGCCAGTGAACTCCTAAAAGGCCTCGTGCTATATGGAGGTGGGCATGTACATATAAGGCATAGAGGATCTTCTCCCCTGGGCAATTTGGGATTGGTCGATGTGGGATGTTACATTTACCAGCTAGCTCTGAGATCTTTCTTAGAGGGCCGAACTTTAGTGGCACTGAGCAGCTCATCCATCGCATCAGCCTTCGCGCAGCTATGGACATCAAGAGCCACATTGAGAGGAGGATTACGAAGTGCCCATTGGAAGACCTTTCATTGCTTAAAGAAGACTTGTTGAAGCTTGTTTCTGCGATTGACAATCTTAACGTTGATTCCTCGCTCTTGAAAGTCAAGATTGCCGAACTTATGGCCACCTTAACTGAGTATTCTTCCTTGCATGCTATTTCCTTGAAGAAGTTGAGTCCAGAGGTTAGAGCTCAACAACATGTGGCAATGGACTTATCAATTGCCCAAGTTCGATCTTCTCAGCAAGTTGATTCGAAAAGTTATCAAGCCACAAGGACATCTTTAGCTTCTGTCCAAGCAAGTCTACAAGTGTTGGCACGTGAGCGAGAGTAGCTGAAAACTAAAGCGTCACGACTTCAGGGTGTTTTCTTGGAGCAGGAAGCTACACTTTCTCAGTATTAAGAGAGGGTTTCACACCTAGAGCAAGAGAAAGGCGTGGCCATGGAAATGCCCACCTTGTCTCCCATTGATCTAGAGAATTTGTAGGCTTTGGAAGGGTTGCTTGAAGATCGTCTCCGTAGTTTTAGGGACATAGCTATTCAGTAGTGTCTTCCATTTTTGAGCTTGAAGCCTTCTTTGTGTTTTTTTTCTTGCTTATTTTGTAATAGGCTTTGTAGCTTTAAAGAAATAAAGTATTCCCATTCTTGAATTGTCTCTTTATTCTTCAAAGTGTTTGTGTTTTTGTTGATGATGTGACTGTACTTGAAGTTTTGAAGTTTCAAGTTGCCAACGTACCTTCGGTTGAGGAGGGATCAAGTCATGACGTGGTTCAAAGGAATGATGGATTTCTTTTGATGGTGATTTTGCCTTACATAGTTTATGCTCTTGCATGCTAGGAGCGTTTGGTGTTACCTTTTATGATCGTGCAAACAAGGAGCATTGGGTTGAGTGCTTCTAGCCTTCTTTTGTTGAGTGCTTTTAACTCTTGAAGTAGTAGCTTTGTATTTTCATCTTCAGTCAAGCCTTCTTATATAGCCATCCTTAGTGAGAGGATTTGACTTTCGAGTGGCAGAATAACTTCCATGCCATATACAAGAGAATAAGGCATAGCTTGGGTAGGAGTTCTATATGTTGTCCTATATGCCCAAAGTGCTTCGCTTATTCTTTCGTGCCAGCTTCTCTTTGTTCAGCCAATCACTTTCTTTAGGAGGTAGCAAAATGTTTTGTGAATGCTTCAGCAAGACTGTTGGTCGGAGCATGATACATGGAAGAATTGTGCTGCTTGAATTTGTATTTCTCGTAGAGCTCGTCTATGAGTTGGTTTGAGAACTATTTTCCACTGTCGGTTATGATGTAGTGAGGCACACCATATTGATGGATGATATGCTTCTTAATGAAATAGACGATAGTTTCCTTCTTGACTTCCCTTAGGGGAACGGCTTCAACCCAATTGAAGAAGTAATCCATTGCGGTTATGATGTAGGCTTCTCCGGCAGATGATTTTGGTGTGATTAGTCGCACGACGTCTAATCCCTATGCATCAAATAGCCATGAAGCAATCGTAAGGTGTAATGGCTCATACAGTTGATGTATGAAGTTAGCGTGTGATAGGAGCATATTTAGGCAACTTAGTTGGCTTGTTCTTGTGCATTTACGTTGTTATTTCTTAGTTCTTTAAGTCTTTTAAGTTATTTTCGTATGTTTTCAAGTTCTAAGGGCTAAAGGAGCAAAGAAGTGCATTTTGGAGCCTTTTGGAGCACTTTTGGGCTAAGGATGGATAGCTTATGCTTGGAGCCAAAGTGTTGGACGAAATTGAAGGCCTTGTATGCACTTTAGGACATAAAACAAAGGGCCTAGCCCATTCTAACACCATTGCCGTAGCCTTCCCCCTCCATTCTCACCAATTCCAGCCATCTTCCCACCATTCCAACATTATTCCATCTCAACCACATTCTCTCCCTTTGAGCCGTACCCACCAATCCCATTCACTCTTCATGATTGCAGCCACATGCTTTCCCATTCTATCATTTCAGCCACATGCACTCTTCATCGTTAAGCCACATTCACTCTCATTTCTCTCCCATGAATCCTTTCAGCCGCAACTCCCATCAACATTCTCCCATAAAACAATCAGCCACACTTCCATATGCATTCCCTCTTTAATCATTCACTCCCTAGCTGTCATTCCACATGCATTCCCTCTTTAATCATTCAGCCACACTCTCTCCCATTCATCCTTTAAGCTGTCACACTTCACTCCCATCATCATTGAGCCATATATTCTCCCATAAACCATCAGCCACATGCTCTCCCTTTGTGCCGTGCATTCCCCTTCCATTTCCAGCTTTCCCCCTTCATCATTGCAGCACATTCTCTTCCATATTCCCTCTTTAAACATTAAATCCCTAGCTGTCACTCACATACTCTCCCATTCATTCATTCCCATTATAAAAGCCACATTAAACACCCAAGCCATAGGAATCCTTTGTGTCGTGCACAACATTGCATTTTTCCAGCATTTCCCCCATCCTAGCAGCAGCACTCCAACCATTCCTCACTCCATTCCACACATCCACATACCTTTCCACCACCTTCCAACCATCAAACACTTATCCACACCTAACGTACACCCCTTGCCGTGCCTCTACACCCCCCAAAACCCATTCTACATCATCAAAACACCCCAGAAACCATCACTATCCAATCTGCCGCAAGCAAGGGAAAGGAGACAGTTTCACACAATTGTTTGGCTCTTCATTCTGAGTTGTTGAACAATTTTAGGTGTATTCTATCTTATATTTCAATGTCTAATTCATGTAATCTTTGTTTTGCCTTGAGAATGATTGGCTAAATTCGTTTTGGCTAAGGGTGTATTCGAAACCGTGATTATATATATGAAATAAGTTGATTACTTCCAGTTATCGTTGCATAAGTCGTGAATACAATTTGCTTAACCGTTTGATTTAGAACTTATTCTTGTATGTTGATTGAGAGTGCACACTTAATTTGAATGCTTGAATTTGGTGCTAGGATATAAGTTTGTTTCACCTAATCGTTATGAATTTATATTCACAAGTAGTGAAGATCGCTAGTCACGATCATGTTAAGTAGATTCCTGGCAAGAGTTTCATGCTTTTCATAGTTACAAATGCCTTGTCGATGCTTATGATTTCCAAAGAACGTAATGATTCTAATTTGTATCTTTATCATATTGTTCATATAGAGAACTTGTTAGGAATAATTTGTTTGCGATGCATATTCATCCAATTCAATGATTCTAGGGAAATCTGAAGGTTAATTTAAGCGGACCTAATTAACTTGGAGTGTCGAGGTTCATAACTTATTGAATTGATAACTGGAAATTGATTTACGTTGCATATATTTCATGTGTGGAGAAGAACCACTTAGCTATTCCATCATCCATTGGTCTATCACAATTTGTCTTACAATCTGTTTTCTTTACAATCTGTCCATTTAATTTAATTTCGTCCAAACACAATCCCCCCATATTTTGTTAAGTCTTAGTCATTACAATCTATCTTATTTTGTGTTTTTAAGTATTTGGAGTCTTGTGGACTTGTTTTGAGTTTTTGTTAAGTGAGTTAAGTGTTTTAAAGGTTAGTTTTATTTATTTGAGTCAGTTTAAAGTGTTTAGCACCCCTAGTTAATCCCCGGTTAGAACGATCCCTACTTACATCATTACTACAATTGTCACAAATAGGGTTTAATTTGTGTGTCACATTCATAACGCATCAGCGTGGAATTGGCAGGCTTGGCACCTTTTGGTGTATTCCAGGTAATCTTTCACCATACTTGGCTAATGGTAGCCCATTCTTTTAAGCTGGAAGAAGCTTTAGTCCAAACTGATGCACTTTGCATATGCCTGAGTGTGCTTCTTCCATGGCTTGATTAGCTTATTCCTCACCTAGGCATCTTAGAAGTACTCCTTCAAAATAATGTCGGTAGAGTGTATCTTTATAGTAGATGAAGCGAGGTGCTCGTCGACGTACTTTAGAGCAATGTCTAGGATCGTCCGGAAGCTTTCCATGCTCCAAGTAGTCAATCATCGGTTCTCTCCACTCTTCAGTGTCGACTAAAAGTACTGAGATGATGTTTGTGTCATCTAGTAGTATTTCAGTGACAAGTGGGATCACCCATCTTTGGCAAACTAGCACATATGCAGCTTCGTCTTCTCTTAGCGCTATACTTGAGGCTAAGTTAGCGAGAGCGTTTGCCATTTGATTTTCTTTTCTTGGCACATGTTCTAGCGTCATGGCCTCAAACTTTTGTAACAATTGAGTTCCTAGCCGAAAGTATGGGACGAGATAATGTTTCCTCATTTCATATTCAGTCAAGAGTTAATTAATTATGAGCTTGGAGTCGCCATACACTTCTAGCATTGTGATTTCCATGTCGATCACCATTTGGAGTTCAATGATCAGTGCTTGGTACTCAACGATGTTGTTGGAGCATAGCTCGCTTAGTTGGAAGGAATAGGGTAGTACTTGTCTTTGTGGCGACATGAATACTACTTCTGCCCCCGCTCCGTTCATTCATGCAGATTCGTCGAAGAACATTGTCCATGTCAGGAAGATGTCGTTGTAGAACACCTCCTCGTTAGGCAAGTCCATCAAAAAGTAAATATATAGAATATTCACTAGTAAGTAACATAGAATATTCATTAGTAAGAACGTAAGTATTATCGCAGTATAGAAATGTAGGATGAGAACCTAGTTTCTCCAAAATTTCAATCCGCAAAACTGTGGTAACTATGAGTATAACTTAGAACAAATTGATTTGAATCCCAATTTTAATGGATGAAACCATCTTTTGTACACAATGACTTATTGATTGGAAAATATACCTCAACTGAGTTGATCATGACAATGCACATGTTTAAGATGCATAGCCCAAGCAAAAATTTGCAATGAATAAAATGTTGAAAGTTTGTGGTAAGCCAAGAAAAGTTGTGTGCTCAAAATTTATCCCAAGTGACATGACATATCATACAAAATTTGGAAAAATGCCTTGCAATAAGAAGCAAATAATATTATGACCATCTTGTAGATACATCGAGGTCAAATAGTCCACAATTAGATATTGATTAAGCTCATAAATACACTTTTAAATTCTCGAGAATAAAATGGAGATTCAAGGTCAATTACGACTTAGTTGTTTTGATGACCAATTCCATGAGAGTATTCCTTGCAAGTATGTGCACAATGCACTATGACAAGGCCTAAAAATGTACCAAAGACAATCATACACCTTGATAGGAGCATATTTAGGCGACTTACTTAGCTTGTTTTCGTGCATCTATGTTGTTAATTCATAGTTGTTTTAGTAGTTTAAGCCATTGTCGTGTGTTTTTAGGTTCATATGGCTAAGGAAGCAAAAAGATGCATTTTGGAGCATTTTGGAGCAAAATTGGGCTAGGAATGGATAGCATATGATTGGAGCCAAAGTGTTGGACGAATTTGAAGGCCTTGTATTCATTTTGGACATAAAACAAAGGGCCTAGCCCATTCTCTCTTAAACCAACCCCAAGGCCATGCATTTCCTTCCAATTCCAAAGCCCACAATCACTTCAAAAGCCATGCAAAGAACCATCCATTCCATCAAAAACAATCCATCAATTCACATGCAAAACCATCATTAACACGCATGCACCCAAACAAAGCCAACCTAGCTAACCCTACATGCATTCTTTATGCAACTCTTCATCATTCCACCATTCATTCTTTATTCCACAAACAAGTCACATGCATTTCCACCTTCCTACTTCATCATTTCACCACATTCTCCCTCTTTAACTCATTTCATTATTCATTCACTTTGCATTCATTCAATTCCACCCCACATGCACCCTTTATTCTTCATCATTGCAACCATGGCACATTTACGCCAACAAAACAACTCCCATGCCATGGCCTACTCATATTCCCATTTCCTTTCCAACATCTCACATGCATTTCCACCTTCCTACTTCATCATTTCACCACATTTTCCCTTTTATTTCCACATGCAATTCTTCATCATTGCAACCACAAACACCTTAAACAAATAGCCATATACATCTCCACTCCTCCTATAAATACCCTTGCATTCATTCATTCAAAAATCATCTCATCTCATTTCATACACAACACACCACAAACACTTCCATCTTCTCCCTAGCCGTGAGTTTTTCTTCCATTTTTCCTCCATTTCTTCCATTTCCATAATCCCCTAATCCATTCAACACACCTACAACATCCCTTAGTTCTTGTGCCACAATAAAGAGGAAGATAAGAGGGCCTAAACATTCATACAATTCACGTTTGAGTTGTTGGAATGTTTACGCGTTTCTTTGATTTCAAAGTTTAAATTCAATTCTCTTTGTTTTGTAATATGAGGAATGGAAGATAAGAGGGCCTAAACGTTCATACAATTCACGTTTGAGTTGTTGGAATGTTTAGGTGTTTCTTTGATTTCAAAGTTATGAGGAACTAAACCCTTTTTAGCTAGGGGTGATTTCAATACCATGATTATTTATGTAATATGAATTGATGAATTCCGGTTATGAACTCTTGATTCGTGAATGCAATTGGCTTAACTATTTGATGATTAACTTATTTGTGTTTGTTGATTGAGGGTCGACACTTAATTAGCATGCATGAATATGTGGCTAAAGTTTAAGAAGGTTTCACATAATCGTTACTAACTTATACTTGAAAGTAGTGAAGGTCGCTTGTCACGATCGCGTTAAGTTTAATTCTTAGCATGAGTAACATGATGTCATAGTTGCAAGTGCTTTGTCAATGCTTATGGTTTTCATTATTCTTAATGATCTTCGATTGTATCTCTATTATGATGACATGTAGGGAACTTTTGAGAATGTTTTGGGTTGTCGAATGATGCCATCCAATCCAATAATATAAGGAAAATCTGAGGGTTAACTAGTGATGTCACGGTTAATTTGGGGCATTGTCGTTCATAATTCAATGAAGGAATAACTGGAAATTGATTCATATACATAAATATCATGTGTGGATAAAGAACCTCTAGCTAATTCACCAACCATCTTATTTCATCAATTACATTCTTGTTTCGTTATTTCAATTTTCATCAAACCTCAATCCCCCTTTTGCTTTAATGTGCAATATAGTTAGAAATCAGTTTAGTTTGTGTTTTTAAAGCATTTTGATTCTTTTGGTTTGTCTTAGTGTTTTAACGTTTAGTTTCACATTCTTTGAGTCTAGTTTAACGTTTTATATTGTTTTTACGTTTTAGTTTAAATTCGTCCAAATCCAATTCCCCCCTATTTCGTTGAAGTCTTAGTCTTAATCTTTCTTATTTTTAGTTTTTCTTTCTTCGAGCATTAAATAGTGTTTTATATTGTGTTTTTATGTTTTTAAGTCAATTTAGAAGGTTTTAGCAAGCCCTCCTAATCCCCGGTCTAGAACGATCCCTCACTTATCCATTCTACTACAATTGTCAAACGAGGGTTTAATTTGAGTGTCAAGTAATTCTCGCATCAAATTTTGGCGCCGTTGTCGGGGATTAGCAACTTTGCTAGTCCCTTGTGATGCGATAATTATACGCACACAAATTAAACCCTCTTTTTGTCAATTGTAGTATAAGTATAAGTAGGGATCGTTCTGGACCGGGGATTAGGAGGGATTGTTAATCACTTGGATTTTTGACTCAAAAACGTAAAAACAATATAAAACACTAAACTAGACTAAAAAAATGTGAAACTAAACGTTAAATCAATAAGACAAACCAAAAGACTCAAAATTCTATAAAAAACACAAACTAAATTGATTTCTAACTAATTTGACAATAAAGTAAAGGGGGGATTGTGTTTGGACAATATTAAATTAAATGGACAAATTGTAATTAAAGGCAAAACGTAAATATGAATGAGATGAAAATATGGATGATGGAATAGCCAAGGGGTTCATCTCCACACATGTTATACTTGCATACAAAATTGATTCTCAGTTGGTCTTTCGATAAATTATGAAACTCAACACTCCGGATTAATTAGGTCCGCTTAAATTAACCGTCAAGTTTTCCTTAAGTTAATGAATTGGATGGGTTTGCGCAACGCAATTCACAACATTCTCCAAAAGTCCTTTACGTGAACAGCACAATAAAGATACAATCAAAGATCATTAAGTATTATGAAAACTATAAGTGTTGACGAGGCATTCGTTACTATGATGAGCATGAAACTCGTGCCAAGAATTCATTTAACGCGATTGTTTATAAGCAACCTCCACTACTTGTGAATATAAGTTCATAACGATTAGGTGAAAATCACTTATATACTAGCGTCATATTTATGCATGAAAATTAAGCGCGCATTCTTAATAAACATTCATAAATAAGTTATCAATCAAACGGTTAAACAAATTGAATCCACAACTTATGAAATTCCAACGAAAGTTAATCAATTCATATTGCAAATATAAACATAGTTTCGAATCACCCCCTAGCTAAAGGGGGTTTAGTTCCTCATACCTTTGAAATCAAAGAAACACCTAAACATTCCAACAACTCAAAACTTGAATTGTATGAACGTTTAAGCACTCTTCTCCTCCATTCCTTATACGTACAAAACAAAGAGAATTAAAATGAAACTTTGAAATCAAAGAAACACCTAAACATTCCAACAACTCAAACTTGAATTGTATGAACGTTTAGGCACTCTTCTCTTCCTCGTTGTTGTAGCACAAGGTTTAAGGATAGGTTGGTTGGGGGGATGGAAGTGTGGAATGGAGTGGAAATGGAGAAGATGGAGAAGGGGAAGTGTTTGTGTATTACAATGGAAAATGAGATGATTTGGTGAATGGAATGAATGGGTATTTATAGGAAGAGAATGGGTGTTAATGGATGTTTGTTTAAGGTATTTGGTGGAAGGGAAAAGGTGTGGATGGTGGGAATTATGGTGGATGGATGGTTTAGTGGATGATAATGGGATGGTGTGGAATTAAAAAGCTAAAGAAATGGGATAATGGGCATTTAAGTGTGAATGGAATGGTGGGAATTATGGTGGATGGATGGTTTAGTGGATGTAGTTTAGGATTTATTTAGGTGAATGTGGATGCATGGATTAGGAGGAAGAATTAGGGTGAAGGGCTTAATGCATGGATTTGGGCCTAAAATGCCCCCCCTTGCATGGCAAGGGAAAGGACTTGGGCTAAAGCCCACGGCAATGGCTCTAAAATGGGCTAAGGTTATGGTTTAGGTGTGGCATAGGCTTAGGGTCCACAAAGAGTTAGGGTTTAGGTCATCTAAAAGCCCAAAGCCAAGAATAGAAACTCACGACAATGGAAACCTCCAAGAATAGAAACTTCCAACTTTAGAAACTTTGGTTGCCAATTCCGACTTCTTTGCTCTTCATTTTCATTTCTTCATTTCTTGAACTCCTTTGACCTTCAACCACGTTCATTCCTCGTGCTCCATTTACATACACCACATTCCAGCTCAGTTTTGCTCCAAAAGCTCCAAATTGCATCATTTCATGTAATATGTCCTTTAAACCTGAAAACACATGAAAGTAGCTTAAAAGACTACTTTAAGGAAGAAAACATAACAAAAATGCATAAGAACTAGCTAACTAAGGCGCATAAATATGCTTCTATCAAATTCCCCCACACTTAGCTTTTGCTAGTCCTCGAGCAAAACAAAACAACTAAAGTAAACAAGCTGAAACAAAATAAACAAAACATAACCTAAACCTTCCAACGGTTGCCTCAGGGATTTCCAATGAAACATGACATGTCAAAATTCATTACTCACATGGCTTTTAGTCTTCCTTTCCCTCAAGCACATACTTAATCATAGTCACCATTCACTAGTTCGCATTTAATCAATTAAAACATATTTTGAATGTAGTAACATGCCTTAGAGAATTCCCTCAATTCCTCACTCGTTATGCACTCAATTTTCACTCAAATTTTCTGACTACACACCCTACACTAGTTATATGTGAGAAGATTGATGTAAACATGAAAGACTAGTACTCACATACGTTATACAAAGAAAGCAATTTCGGGAGTAATTAAACGTGTATGGATATGATCTCATGAATGGGATGCTACTACTTAGATGCGAGAACCAGTGACACCATATGCTCATACCAAATTCAAACTCCACATTTGAAATGCACAACACTCAAGATAGAAGTCAAGGGTTGTAACGGGGCTTGGGGTTTTGGCTAACAAGGGAAGGTAAGGAATAACAAACGTTCTTTAAGCAATAAGTAAAGTAATGAAATTAAAACCTAGAATTCCCTTAGAATGCAGAAATCAACTTTTAAACAAATAGGGGAGATTCAAACAACTCTTAGGGCCTAATTCATTGTTTTGGGCCCTTACTTCAACAACCAATACTTTTCAACTATTTTAAACTCTTTTTCCATTTTTTTCTTTTTTTTTTTTTTTTTTTTTTTTTTCTTACCGTGCCTATGGCACAAAAACTCACATGAATACACTTTCCCCCACACTTATTTTCTGCACACATTAATCAAAGGGAATTCATTCATGCTTACTATGCTTCAAGAACAAGGGTACGGATGTTCCTAATCTAGGCTAGGTGAAGATAATGTGGGTTAACAAAGAAAGTAGGCTACACAAGGCTCAACGGGGTTAAATCCTATAAAACAAATGAAAAGGGAAATATGGCAATTTGGCTATGGTGTTCACTACACAACTTCATCTTGAATACATGTTATGCAAATCAATGACATGCTTTGAATGAAATGGGCATAAGTTCTAGCATTTGGAACTAAGTGATGAAACGCCTTTAAAGTAGCAACCAAGCAAAGAATAATGAGATCATGCAACGACTTTAGAAAACAAAGAATGCACAGATTTTAACTCTCCAAATAAACGTTTAAGCTCAAGTCTCACAGGGATGTAGTGTTAGTTTGAGCTCATTCCTTCAAGCATGTTACAAAAACTAATTTTTTTCTTTGTGATTACATGTGAATTCGTGAACTATAACTACAACCAAGCATAAACCAAAGAGTATATCAAACGTCCATCCATGTTTGTAACTTTCTTTAACCGTCATGCAATTAAAAACCAAATCCTCATCATTGTGTTGGAAGGTAACCTACGACACAAACACACAAAAACAACTCTTTTTGGGTTTTTCAAAACAATTTTTCAAATTTTTATGGGATTTTCGAATTTTTAAGTCAAAACACATTAAAACAGTTTAAAAACATTTTAAAACAGCAAGGATCAATACTTGAAGTTATGGGTGATAAAATCCAACAAATTTGCATCAACATACTTAGTTACCCCCCCACACTTAAATCAAACATTGTCCTCAATGTTTTAAGCTTAAAACACACCAAACAAAAGAAAACATATAAAACAGCAACTAAACATACTAAACATGGCAGAATGTATCTAACAAAGAGAAGAGTTTTAGAGATGCAAATCTGGTTATGGAGTGTAAATTCCATCTTCTCCTTGGTGATTGCAGTGAGGCTTCATCTTGAGTGATTCCACAGGCTTACTCTTGAAATGCGCTGCTCCCATCGTTGATTTTCCTTTGTGCTACTCTTGGGCCGCAGGCTTCCTTTGGTCTCCCCCGAAGGTCTGAGCTTCCTCCTTTTATCTGTTTCTTTGTTCAATCTCTCCAATTCGTATTGAAGAGGGTTAGAGGATAGCTCAGCAAAGCTAGGTAAGCAACCAGGGAATAGAGTCCAGATAGACTCCAAGTGCCGGCTGATTGCTTCTTTCACTTTGCCATGCAAGTAATATCAAGGACAAAGGAAAAGACAGGGAAAGAGCATGATATGAGATACCTTTGCTTTTGCCCTTGATGATATGAGATACCTTTGCTTTTGAAGAAGCGGTGAATGAATCAGCACATGTATTTGTGGTGCTGTTTCCTCCTGGGTCATCTGTACTCCAGGCATCTGGTATCATCTTTGGGGAAGAAGAAAGAATAGAGTATTTCGAAAGGCTTTGGTGAGAGTGCGCCTTCAGAGGTGAGAAAGAGTTGGGCATTTTCTTCAGTTCTGTCTTGCCAAAAAAAAAAATGAAGGTCGACATATATAGGGAATTCAATAGCAAGTGGTGATACTGTTCTTTTACCGTTGTCGACAAACATTTTGATCCCGCAAATCCGGCTTTTTGGAATAGTGACGACTCTTCGATCTTTGAATTTGCCTCTTCGATTTCTGAGCAGTCGCCCCTTCGATTTCTGAACGATGCCCTTCGCTTTCTGAATGACACGTAGTAGCGCGGATGCGGCTCTGTCTGAGATCTTTTGACAAGTGGCACGCGTTTTCTGCAAAGCCGGGAGTTTTCTACAAATATGCACACGCTTTCTGGAAAGCCGGGAGCTTTCGGCTTTGTCTCCCACATTTGTTGGCTAAAGTGTGCAGCTAATTTCTCGCCTTCCACGCGTCTTCTGAAAAGCTGGGATTGCGTCTGACGAGCTGGCGATCTTTACGCCGGAAATTCCGGTTTTGAAGAGTGGTGTCTCTTCATTCTGAATTGGTGAACGCCTCTCCTTTAATAGAGGTAATTGATCACCTCTAGCATGCACACTTGAAAATTGCCCAGAAATCGTCTCCGGCCCGTTTGAAAATCTACTCCGTCCACCCCTTCTCTTTTAACTTCGTGAACAATGGCTAGCTCATCCAACCCATCGAACCTTTGCTTAGATTTGAGTCTAAGCAGTGATCCGGTCGCGTCTCGTCAGGGTAAGGTATGGTGCCCGTCTTTCTTATCTTCCCATGGCCCTCTTACAGATGAGGACTCTGTGATGACGGATCCCACAACGGCTACGATAGTGGCTCGGAACCTCCTCACTCCCAAAGACAGTCAGCTGCTTTCTGGACGGTCCGATGAGTTGGCCGTTCAAGAGTCCTTGGCTCTTAGCGTTCAGTGCGCTGGCTCTGTGTCCAACATGGGCCAACGCCTTCTTGCTCGCTCCCGTCAGGTTGAATCCTTGATGGCGGAGGTGGAGAGTCTTAAGCAGGAGATCAAACAGCTTAAGTACGAGAACCGAAGTTTGCACGTGCTTGCCAACAATTATTCGTCAGGCATGAAGAGGAAGCTTGATGAGCTTGATGACCGTCAAAAGCTTGCGGCTTTCTTCCAGAGGCACCTCTTTCCTGGGTCATCCAGCGTTCCACCAAGGTTTGAGGCCTTGAATGATCTATCTTTGGTACCTCCCGCTCCGATGCCTTCCGCTCCGATGCCTCTTGCTCCGATAGCTTCTGTTCCGATACCTCCTGTTCCGAGAGTGTTGCCACGTAGTGGGGCCTCAAGTACACAACCTTTGTGAAGACTCCATCTTTTTGCCATGTTTTTTTTTTTTTTTTTTTTTTTTTTTTTTTCATCACTCGGAAATCAATAAACAAACTTTATTCACTGTATTGGGTTGCCTCCCAAGTAGCGCTTTCTTTTACGTCTTGCAGCCGGACGAAGAACCCAATCACTCCATGATATGTTCACGAATCGGATGAGAACTCCGAGTCATGAACTAGTACCTAAAACAAGAAACAAAACAAATTTAAGAATCTGGGAAAATAAAAACAAACGAAAATAAAACAATCCAAGGGATTAGCAAAGTTGCTAATCCCCGGCAACGGCGCCAAAATTTGATGCGATAATTATACGCACACAAATTAAACCCTCTTTTTGTCAATTGTAGTATAAGTATAAGTAGGGATCGTTCTGGACCGGGGATTAGGAGGGATTGTTAATCACTTGGATTTTTGACTCAAAAACGTAAAAACAATATAAAACACTAAACTAGACTAAAAAAATGTGAAACTAAACGTTAAATCAATAAGACAAACCAAAAGACTCAAAATTCTATAAAAAACACAAACTAAATTGATTTCTAACTAATTTGACAATAAAGTAAAGGGGGGATTGTGTTTGGACAATATTAAATTAAATGGACAAATTGTAATTAAAGGCAAAACGTAAATATGAATGAGATGAAAATATGGATGATGGAATAGCCAAGGGGTTCATCTCCACACATGTTATACTTGCATACAAAATTGATTCTCAGTTGGTCTTTCGATAAATTATGAAACTCAACACTCCGGATTAATTAGGTCCGCTTAAATTAACCGTCAAGTTTTCCTTAAGTTAATGAATTGGATGGGTTTGCGCAACGCAATTCACAACATTCTCCAAAAGTCCTTTACGTGAACAGCACAATAAAGATACAATCAAAGATCATTAAGTATTATGAAAACTATAAGTGTTGACGAGGCATTCGTTACTATGATGAGCATGAAACTCGTGCCAAGAATTCATTTAACGCGATTGTTTATAAGCAACCTCCACTACTTGTGAATATAAGTTCATAACGATTAGGTGAAAATCACTTATATACTAGCGTCATATTTATGCATGAAAATTAAGCGCGCATTCTTAATAAACATTCATAAATAAGTTATCAATCAAACGGTTAAACAAATTGAATCCACAACTTATGAAATTCCAACGAAAGTTAATCAATTCATATTGCAAATATAAACATAGTTTCGAATCACCCCCTAGCTAAAGGGGGTTTAGTTCCTCATACCTTTGAAATCAAAGAAACACCTAAACATTCCAACAACTCAAAACTTGAATTGTATGAACGTTTAAGCACTCTTCTCCTCCATTCCTTATACGTACAAAACAAAGAGAATTAAAATGAAACTTTGAAATCAAAGAAACACCTAAACATTCCAACAACTCAAACTTGAATTGTATGAACGTTTAGGCACTCTTCTCTTCCTCGTTGTTGTAGCACAAGGTTTAAGGATAGGTTGGTTGGGGGGATGGAAGTGTGGAATGGAGTGGAAATGGAGAAGATGGAGAAGGGGAAGTGTTTGTGTATTACAATGGAAAATGAGATGATTTGGTGAATGGAATGAATGGGTATTTATAGGAAGAGAATGGGTGTTAATGGATGTTTGTTTAAGGTATTTGGTGGAAGGGAAAAGGTGTGGATGGTGGGAATTATGGTGGATGGATGGTTTAGTGGATGATAATGGGATGGTGTGGAATTAAAAAGCTAAAGAAATGGGATAATGGGCATTTAAGTGTGAATGGAATGGTGGGAATTATGGTGGATGGATGGTTTAGTGGATGTAGTTTAGGATTTATTTAGGTGAATGTGGATGCATGGATTAGGAGGAAGAATTAGGGTGAAGGGCTTAATGCATGGATTTGGGCCTAAAATGCCCCCCCTTGCATGGCAAGGGAAAGGACTTGGGCTAAAGCCCACGGCAATGGCTCTAAAATGGGCTAAGGTTATGGTTTAGGTGTGGCATAGGCTTAGGGTCCACAAAGAGTTAGGGTTTAGGTCATCTAAAAGCCCAAAGCCAAGAATAGAAACTCACGACAATGGAAACCTCCAAGAATAGAAACTTCCAACTTTAGAAACTTTGGTTGCCAATTCCGACTTCTTTGCTCTTCATTTTCATTTCTTCATTTCTTGAACTCCTTTGACCTTCAACCACGTTCATTCCTCGTGCTCCATTTACATACACCACATTCCAGCTCAGTTTTGCTCCAAAAGCTCCAAATTGCATCATTTCATGTAATATGTCCTTTAAACCTGAAAACACATGAAAGTAGCTTAAAAGACTACTTTAAGGAAGAAAACATAACAAAAATGCATAAGAACTAGCTAACTAAGGCGCATAAATATGCTTCTATCACCTTGTCTTTATTTTTATTTTATTTTTTTGTTGTTTTTCGTGCATTCTTATTTCAGATTCTTAGTTTGTTTGTTTTCTTGTTTTTCAGGTACTGTGTATGACTCGTAGCTCTCGGCCTATTATAGAGAACATCTCCGACTTTGACGGTGATTTTGAACGCACTTTGAGGAGAACGAGGAGTCAACAAGAGCCCCCACAACCTCCACCACAACCTGGGCTTGAAGAAGACGAAGTAGGTGTAGAAGAAAAGCCCACGGATCAGATTTTTGAAGAAGAACAAACCATGGCAGCAGATAATAGAACCATCAAGGAGCTTTCGGCCTCGGGTTTGGATAATGCATTGCCTCTTTGTATCCAATACCCCACGGCTGCAGAGGGGAAGACTGAGGTGTTTGAACTCAAATCCAGTTTGTTACACCATATTCCGAAGTTCCATGGCTTGTCTATGGAAGACCCCAACAAACACTTGAAGGAGTTCGAGGTGGTTTGTTCGGGCATGACCCCTGTCACTGTGGATGGGAGTATATTGATGATGAAGGCCTTTCCATTTTCACTTATGGACAAGGCCAAAGATTGGCTCTACGAACTAGCCCCGGGAACTGTGACTTCGTGGGAGAGTATGAAGCGTGCTTTCTTGGAGAAATTCTTCCCTACTTCGAGAGTGATTCTCCTACGGAAGAAAATTAGTGGTATTCAACAGAATCATGGTGAGACATTCCCAGCTTATTATGAGCGCTTCAAGGGCCTTGTAGCTTCATGTCCTCAACATCAAATGAAGGAGGAACTTCTCCTTCAATATTTCTATGAGGGCCTTCTTCCTATCGAACGTCAAATGCTTGATGCATCAGCGGGAGGAGCATTGGTGGACAAAACACCAAGGGATGCCAAGATTCTCATAGCCAACCGAGCGCTCAACGCTCAACAATATGAAGGAGTGGGCCAAAGGGAAGCCCCACGGCAACAAAGTGTAAATGAGGTTAGTGCTATTTCTAAAATTCAATCACAACTTGCTAATCTTACTTCTCTTGTTTCTCAGGTTGTGATTGGTCCAAAAGCACGAGAACACGAAGTTTGTGGCGTGTGCTCAATTCAAGGGCATCCATCCAACAAGTGCCCTCAACTAATCGAGAATGGTGGGTGGGAATCTGCCAATGCAATTGGTTTCCAAGGACAAAATCAAAACAACCCATACTCGAACACTTACAATGCCGGATGGAGGGACCATCCAAACTTCAAATGGAGGGAACCACAACAAGCTGCCCAACAAGGAGGATTTAGGCCAAACCCCCCTGGTTTTTATTCCAAGCCGTATGCACCCCAACAATCCCAACAACCTTCGGCATCATCTCATTCAGGTACGTCATTGGAAAGTAATCAAGCTATGCAATTACTAACCTCTATTTCACAGGGGTTGCAAAATCAAAACAACCGGATAGAAAATAACGAGAAGGAAATGATGGATATGAAGAAACAAATAGGGCATATTTCTGAGTTCCTTGGACAGATTAGAGAGCAAGGAAAGCTTCCTAGCTCAACCACAGTCAATCCAAAGGGAGGATTCGAATCCGCCAAGGCCATCACCCTAAGGGGTGGAAAAGAAGTTGGGACCGAGCCAAACAATCCCAAATCTGCCCAGAAAGTAGATGAAGAGACGACACAACCTGAGGAAGTGTCTAGCTCACCCACGGAAAGAGTGAAAAACCCAATGCCGCAGGCCCCCAATCACCCTAACTCGGCCAAATCAGGTAATTTAAATTCAAATTCATGTACTTCACGTCCTAATCTGCCCAATGTACCTTTTCCTCGCAGGTTCATGCAAGAAAAAAAGGAAGAAAGCGAGAAGGACATTCTTGAAACGTTCCGGAAGGTGCAAGTGAACATACCGCTTCTCGATGCAATCAAACAGGTTCCAAAGTATGCTAAATTCCTCAAGGACCTATGCAATACAAAGAGAAGAAGGGCAAACAAAAAGGTAGTGAAGGTAAGCGAGAATGTGTCCGCTGTTTTGCAACGTAAACTGCCTACCAAGTGCAAAGACCTCGGTAGTTTCACGATTCCTTGTGTAATTGGACATAATCGTTTTGAACATGCCATGCTTGATTTAGGGGCATCCATAAATGTCATGCCTTATTCTATTTATGCATCTATGAATTTGGGTGAATTAAAACAAGATGGTGTAATTATACAACTGGCCGATCGTTCTAACGCGTATCCAAAAGGAGTTTTGGAAGATGTGCTTGTGCAGGTGAACCATTTAATTTTTCCGGCTGATTTCTACGTCCTAGACATGGAGGATTCAGCCCATTCTACATCTTTGCTGATTCTCCTTGGTAGGCCATTCATGAAGACGGCCCGAACGAAGATTGATGTATACAAAGGCACCTTGACAATGGAATTCGATAGGGAAGTGATTGATTTTAATATTTCTGAAACTATGAGATATCCCGTTGATGACCATTCTTGTTTTTCCATTGATGTTATCGATTCTTTGGCACAGGTATACCTTGAAGAATTGAACGAGGACGCCCTGGAAACAACCATCACTAAGGCCATAGAGTGCAAAAATGACGGATTTGGGCCAATGCAAGGCCACGGCAAGGAGGAGGAATTCTTTGCCATGGGTTCTAGTGAAGAAATAATTGAGGTTGTGGCAGCCCTTGAGTCATTGCCACAACAATATGGTAAGGTTCCACTATCACTTTCAAATTCAGTTTCCACTAAGATGCTACCTTCTGTTGTTCAGGCACCATCGCTTGAACTTAAGCCGTTGCCGGACCATTTGAAATATGTGTTTTTGGGAGAAGGCGAAACATTGCCCGTCATCATTTCATCAAGTCTCACGGCAATGGAGGAGGAGAAGCTTGTGAGGGTGCTGCGAGAACACAAAACGGCCATAGGGTGGACTTTGGCCGACATTAAAGGAATAAGCGCTACCACATGCATGCACCGTATACTTCTTGAGGAGGGGACTAAGCCATCCCGAGAGGCTCAACGCCGTCTCAACCCGCCGATGATGGAAGTAGTGAAGAAGGAAATAATCAAGCTTTTGGATTGCGGAGTGATCTACCCTATCTCCGATAGCCGTTGGGTCTCTCCAGTTCAAGTCGTTCCCAAGAAGTCCGGAGTAACTGTTATCAAGAATGATGAGAATGAGCTTGTGCCTACACGCATTCAGACTGGATGGCGAGTATGTATCGATTACCGGAAGCTAAATGCCATGACTAGGAAAGATCACTTTCCTCTGCCATTCATCGACCAGATGCTCGAAAGGTTAGCCGGTCATGCTTTTTACTGTTTTCTTGATGGATACTCTGGATCTAACCAAATTGTGATAGCCCCGGATGATCAAGAGAAGACCACATTCACATGTCCCTTTGGAACATTTGCTTATCGTCGCATGCCATTTGGCTCATGCAACGCACCGGCCACTTTCCAAAGGTGTATGGTAAGTATATTTTCCGATTTTGTTGAAAAGATCATTGAGGTTTTCATGGATGATTTCAGTGTGTTTGGGAATTCATTTGATAATTGCTTGGATAATCTGACCTTAATTTTGAAACGATGTGTTGAATCTAACCTTGTCTTGAATTGGGAGAAATGTCACTTTATGGTGAAACAAGGTATAGTTTTAGGACATATTGTTTCAAAAAAAGGAATTGAAGTAGATAAATCGAAAATAGACCTTATACGTCACTTACCCTCTCCTACTTCGGTTAGAGAGGTACGTTCGTTTCTTGGCCATGCAGGGTGATGCGAGAATTATATGCGCACAAATTAAACCCTCTTTTTGACAATTGTAGTATGGATGTAAGTAGGGATCGTTCTGGACCGGGGATTAGGAGGGATTGCTAAAACCTTGGAAACTGACTCAAAAACGTAAAAACAAGATAAAACACTAAACTAGACTCAAAGAATGTGAAACTCAACGTTAAAACATTAAAAGACTCAAAACTAATTTTTGGATGAATTTAAGAGTATGGCTTGATTCAAAATACCTTAAACATAAACTAAACAGATTCTAAGCACTAAAGAACAAGAAAGTAAAAAGGGGGGGGGGGGAAAAGTTTTGATTTGACGAAAATTGAAATAACAAAACAAGTTAATAAACTGAGCGGAATGTAAATATGAAATTGTGATGGAATGAATGGAATGAAGGCTAGCTAAGGGGTTCTTCTCCACACATGTTATACTTGCATACAAGATTGATTCTCAGTTGGTCTTTCGATAAATTATGAAACTCAACACTCCGGATTAATTAGGTCCGCTTAAATTAACCGTCAAGTTTTCCTTAAGTTAATGAATTGGATGGGTTTGCGCAACGCAATTCACAACATTCTCCAAAAGTCCTTTACGTGAACAGCACAATAAAGATACAATCAAAGATCATTAAGCATTATGAAAACTATAAGTGTTGACGAGGCATTCGTTACTATGATGAGCATGAAACTCGTGCCAAGAATATGTTTAACACGATTGTTTATAAGCAACCTCCACTACTTGTGAATATAAGTTCATAACGATTAGGTGAAATTCACTTATATTCTAGCGTCATATTTATGCATGAAAATTAAGCGCGCATTCTTAATAAACATTCATAAATAAGCTATCAATTAAACGGTTAAACAAATTGAATCCACAACTTATGAAATTCCAACGAAAGTTAATCAATTCATATTGCAAATATAAACATAGTTTCGAATCACCCCCTACCTAAAGGGGGTTTAGTTCCTCATAACTTTGAAATCAAAGAAACACCTAAACATTCCAACAACTCAAAGCTTGAATTGTATGAACGTTTAAGCACTCTTCTCTTCCATACATACAAAACAAAAAGAATTAAAATGAAACTTTGAAATCAAAGAAACACCTAAACATTCTAACAACTCAAACTTGAATTGTATGAACGTTTAAGCACTCTTTTCTTCCTCGTCGTAGCACAAGGTTTAAGGATAGGTTGTGTGATGGTATGAAGTGTTTTGGAGGGATGGGAAGTGGTTGGATAGTGGCTGCAATGGAGGAGAAAAACTGCACAGAAAATGGGATGATATGCACGGCAAGGGGCTTGAGAAATGGTGTGTTTGTGTATGAAAAATGAGGAATGAATTGAAAGATGAGAATGCAAGGGCTTTTATAGGAGAATGAAGGTGTGAATGGCTGTTTGTTTAAGCATGCAAGTGGCTAATTAATGATGAACAAACAGCTAAGAAAGCATATGCAAGCTGGAATTGCACAAGGGAGCCAAAGGGAACCCACGGCATGGACAGTTTTGGTGCATGTGTTGGCTGATTTGTATGATGGTTAAAGCTTGTGAAAGCATGTGCAATGTATGGTGGATGAATGATTAAATGGACATGTGGGGTGTATATGTTGCTGAAATGATGAAGTATGAGTGGTGAAAATGCAAGGGAAAACTGGAAAGTTGAAGGGATGCACGGCATGGACAGTTTTGGTGCATGTGTTGGCTGATTTGTATGATTGTTTTGTGGTGAATTGGAATGCAAATTGAATGAATAATGAAATGGGAAAGCATGTGGATTAGGTGGAATGTAAGGGGAATAATGATGGAGAAAAACTTAAAATGCAAAGGAATGTTGGAAAGGCATGTGCAATTGCATGTGTGTGTGTTGGAAATGGGATGATAGCCACGGCACTTGGAGTGTTTGTTTGATGATGATGCATGTGATGGGTGGAAACAAAGGGGGAAACATGGCACAAGGGTGCTTGAGTGAATGATTGAATGTGCATGTGGAATAAAAGAATGAGTGGTGGTGTAATGATGAAGTGAATGCATGTGGAAATTGCAAGGAGGAAAGCTGAAATTGTGATGGAGAGTGCACGGTTTTGGTGTGGAGAAAAGTGTGAATGTGCATGTGGCTTTGTGGTTGAATGATTAAAGGGTGCATGTGGGTGATTGTTGTTGTGATAAGTGATAAGTGATAGGTGTATGGTTATGATAAGGAGATGAATGAATGATATGTTAAGTGATAAATGAATGATATGTTAAGTGATAATTGAATGATATGTGGTGAGTGATAAGTAAATGGTAGTGATAAGTGAATGGTTTGATAAGTGAGTGGTATGATAAGTGAATGATATGATAAGTGAATGAGTGTATGGTTAGGAAACAAGGCCCTTCCTTGCATGGCAAGGAAGGGAAACACCAAGGGACACACGGCAAGGGTAACAATGTTGGAAGGGAAATTGTTTTGTGACCTAGAATAAGTAGGATTCCTTGATATTGTTCAAACAAAAGGTCTTTAGGTCTTCAATTTCGTCCATTCCTTTTGCTCCGAGCATATGCTATCCATTCCAAGCCCAATTTTGCTCCAAAATGCTCCAAAATGCATCTTTTTGCTTCCTTAGCCATATGAACCTAAAAACACACGAAAATGGCTTAAACTACTAAAACAAATATGAATTAACAACATAGATGCACGAAAACAAGCTAAGTAAGTCGCCTAAATATGCTCCTATCAAATACCCCCACACTTATCTTTTGCTAGTCCTCGAGCAAAACAGAAAGAAAAACAAAACAAAACGAAACGAAACAAAACAAGTAAAACACAACCTAAACCTTCCAACAACTGTCTTAGGGATTTCCAATGCACATGACACGTTAAAAATCATCATTCCCACAGATTTTAGTCATCTTCACACTTAAGTACATTCTTAATCATAGTCACCATATACTAGTTCACAATTAAGCGTTTAAAACCATGTTTTGAATGTAGTAACATGCCTTAAAGAATTTGCTCAATTCCTTACAAGATATGCACTCGATTTTCACACAGATTTTCTGACCACACACCCTACACTAGTTATATGTGAGGGATTGATGTAAATATGAAAACGAACACTCACATATATGTATCACAAAGAACGCGATTTCTGGAGTTAATAAGCATGTTTAGATATGATCTCATGAATGGAATGCTACTACTTAGATGCGAGAACCAGTGACACCATATGCTCATACCAAATTCAAACTCCACAAATTGAAACACATAACACTCAAGATTGAAGTCACGGGTTGTAATGGGGCTTGGGGAGTGTGGATAACAAAGAAGGGATATGGAAAACAAAGGTTCTTAAAGAAATAGTGAGCAAGGCAATTGAATCAACTTAGAATTCACTTTTGAATGAGAACTCAACTTTGGAACAAAAAGGGAGACAATTTAGGGCCAGAATTGGTGTTTTGAGCCCTTTCTTCAATCACTCATTCTTTTATTTTTTTTTTTTTATTTTTTTTTTTTAAGCTCTTTTTTCTTTCTTTCTTTCTTTTCTTTTCTGTTTTTCTTTTCTTTTGAAACTCAAAACATACTTAAGAACAAGCATTCCTTCCCCCACACTCATTTTCTTGCATAATGTAACTTCAAAAGGAATTCATTTAAGTTATGCTCACTATCTTTTAAGAACAAGGGTGTGGTTTGTCCTAAACTAGGCTAGGTGAGGATAATGTGGGTTGACAAAGAATAAAGGCTAAACAAAGCTCAACGGGGGTAAAACTTACAACGTATACGAAATATGGGAAGTGAGGTTATTTGGCTATGGTGGCAACTACACAACTTCATCTTGGTATATGTTATGCAAATCAATAACATGCTTTGAATGAAATGGGCATGAGTTCTAGCATTTGGAACTATATGATGAAACGCCTTCTAAGTAGTAACCAAGCAAAGAATAATGAGATCGTGCAACGACTTTAGAAAACAAGAAATCACAGATTATACTCTCCAAAGAACGTTATAGGCTCAAGTCTCTCAGGGTTGTAGCGTTTGTTTGAGTTCCTTCCTTCAAGCATGTTACATAACTAATTTTTTTCTTTTATAATTGCATGTGAAGTCATACATTATAACCATGACCAAGCATATACCAAGAGTAAATCAAACTTTTCTCCATGTTTATAACTCTTTTCAACAGTCATGCAATTAGAAACCAAATCCTTATCATTGTGTTGGAAGGTGACCTACGACACAAAAACAACTCAAAACACTCTTTTTAGGCTTTTCAAAACATGTTTTTCAAAATTTTATGTGATTTTCGAATTTTTAAGTCAAAACACACTAAACACACTTAAAAACAGCAAGAAACAACATTTGAAGTTTATGGTGGATAAAACCCTACGAATTTGCATCAAAACACTTTAATAACTCCCCCACACTTAAATCAAACATTGTCCTCAATGTTAAAAACCATATTTAAACACAAACATATAAACAACAATTAATCATACTAAACATGGCAGAATGTATCTAACAAAGAGAAGAATTCAGAAATGCAAATCTGGTTGTGGAGTGTTCGTTCCATCTTCTCCTTGGTCATTGCAGTGAGGCTTGGATCTTTGTGATTCCACAGGCTTACTCTTGAACTGCGCTGCTCCCATCGTTGATTTTCCTTTGTGCTACTCTTGAACTGGGCAGCAGGCTTCCTTTGGTCTCCCCCGAAGGTCTGAGCTTCCTCCTCTTATCTGTTTCTTTGTTCAATCTCTCCAATTTGTATTGAAGAGGGTTAGAGGATAGCTTAGCAAAGCTAGGTAAGCAACCAGGGAATAGAGTCCATATAGACTCCAAGTGCCGGCTGATTGCTTCTTTCACTTTGGCATGCAAATAATATTAAGGACAAAGGAAAAGACAGGGAAAGAGCGTGATATGAGATACCTTTGCTTTTGCCCTTAATGATATGAGATACCTTTGCTTTTGAAGAAGCGGTGAATGAATCAGCACATGTATTTGTTGTGCTGCTTCCTCCTGGATCATCTGTTCTCCAGGCATCTGGTATCATCTTTAGGGAAGAAGAGAGAATGGAGTATCTCGAAAGGCTTTGCTGAGAGTGCACCCTCAGAGGTGAGAAAGAGTTGGGCATTTTTCTTCAGTTCTGTCTTGCCAAAAAATGAAGGTTGACATATATAGGGAATTCAATAGCAAGTGGTGATACTGTGCTTTTACCGTTGTCGACAGACATTTTGATCCCGCAAATCCGGCTTTTTGGAATAGTGGCGACTCTTCGATCTTTGAAGACGCCTCTTCGATAAAGCTGCACGCGTTTTCTGAAAAGCAGATAAAGCGTCGCCGAACTTTGCGCTTGTCGGCTAAAGACGTGTAGTTGCGATGATGGCCTCCACGTGTTGAACGCGATTTCTGAAAAGCCAAGGCTTTTTTGAATCGGTGGACGCGTTGCCTTGGCTTTTTATAGAGCTATCGATCACCGCCAACTCACACACTCTGAAGATTTTCCATTCTTGAAACTTGTCTCCGGCCCTTTGAAAATCTACTCCGTCCACCCCTTCTCTTTTAACTTCGTGAACAATGGCAAGCTCATCCAACCCATCAAACCTTTGCTTAGATTTGAGTCTAAGCAGTGATCCGGTCGCGTCTCATCAGGGTCAGGTATGGTGCCCGTCTTTCTTATCTTCCCATGGCCCTCTTACAGATGAGGACTCTGTGATGACGGATCCCACGACAGCTACGATAGTGGCTCGGAACCTCCTCACTCCCAAAGACAGTCAGCTGCTTTCAGGACGGTCCGATGAGTTGGCCGTTCAAGAATCCCTGGCTCTGAGTGTTCAGTGCGCTGGCTCTGTGTCCAACATGGGCCAACGCCTTCTTGCTCGCTCCCGACAGGTTGAATCCTTGATGGCGGAGGTGGAGAGTCTTAAGCAGGAGATCAAACAGCTTAAGTACGAGAACCGAAGTTTGCACGTGCTTGCCAACAATTATTCAACAGGCATGAAGAGGAAGCTTGATGAGCTTGATGACCGTCAACGGCTTGCAGCTTTCTTCCAGAGGCATCTCTTTCCTGGGTCATCCAGCGTTCCACCAAGGTTTGGGGCCTTGAATGATCTATCTTTGGTGCCTCCCGCTCCTATGCCTTCTTTTCCGATGCCTCTTGCTCCAAGACCTCCTGTTCCGATGCCTCTTGCTCCGAGACCTCCTGTTCCGATGCCTCTTGCTCCGAGAGTGTTGCCACGTAGTGGGGCCTCAAGTACACAACCTTTGTGAAGACTCCATCTTTCTGCCATGTTTTTATACAATTGTAATTTCTCAAAAATTAATGAACAAGCTTTTTTTTTTTTTTTTTTTTTTTTTAACGGAAATCAATAAACAAGCTTTATTCACTATATTGGGTTGCCTCCCAAGTAGCGCTTTCTTTTACGTCTTGCAGCCGGACGAAGAATCCATTTACTCCAAATTGGAGCCCACGGTACCCAAGGGGGTGTCATCCACGATGTGCTCCACAAAGTTCTCATAATAGGCCTTCAGACGATGCCCGTTCACCTTGAACTCTTGACCTGTTTTGAAGCTACGAACTTGGACTGCACCATGAGGAAAAACGTTAGTAACAACAAACGGGCCAATCCATTTAGAACGCAACTTACCAGGAAACAAACGTAGGCGAGAGTTGAAAAGCAACACTTTCTGCCCAACTGTGAAGGTCTTGGTTCGGATCATTTTATCATGGAATGCTTTGGTCTTGGTTTTGTACATCCGGGCATTCTCATAGGCTTCATTCCGAATCTCCTCAAGTTCATTCAATTGGAGCTTCCTATGAACTCCCGCTGCATCTATGTCCATGTTGAAAGTCTTCACGGCCCAATGTGCCTTGTGCTCTAACTCTACGGGCAAATGACATGGCTTACCATAGACGAGCCGAAAAGGTGACATCCCAATGGGTGTTTTGTACGCCGTACGATATGCCCACAGTGCATCATCTAAACGTAAGCTCCAATCCCTCCTTGTTGGTCCAACGGTCTTCTCCAAAATTTGTTTGATTTCTCGGTTAGACACCTCGGCTTGGCCATTTGTTTGAGGATGGTAAGGTGTGGAGACCTTATGGTTGACATGGTACTTTCTTAGCAACGCCTCAATGGTCCGATTGCAAAAGTGAGACCCTCCATCACTTATGATTACTCTCGGCATTCCAAACCTAGCAAAAATGTTAGTTTTCACGAAATCTGCAACCACCTTAGAATCGTTAGTACGGGTGGCTTTTGCTTCCACCCATTTAGAAACATAATCAACGGCTAGCAAGATATAAGTGAAACCATAAGATGGAGGGAAAGGGCCCATGAAATCAATGCCCCAAACATCAAAAATTTCAACATTAAAGACAGGGGTTTGTGGCATTTGGTCCTTGGTACCTATGTTACCCATTCGTTGGCAACGATCACAAGACATACAAAAGGTTCTAGCATCCCTAAATATAGTCGGCCAATAAAAACCACATTCTAGAACCTTGAGGGCAGTGCGTTGTGTGCCAAAATGACCACCACATGCATATGTGTGACAAAAGCTTAGAATTGAGTGAAATTCAGAATCATGCACACATCTACGTACAACTTGATCTGAGCAATACTTCCACAAATAAGGGTCATCCCAAACATAGAAACGTGCATCATTTTTAAGCTTATCACGTTGGTGCTTGTTTAGTTCATTTGGAAATTGTTTAACCACCAAGTAATTCACTAAATCTGCATACCATGGTTCACTTACCTCAATGGATAGCAGCTGCTCATCGGGGAATGTCTCTGCAATGGGTAGGGACTCCTCATTATGCACCATTCGGCTTAGGTGGTCAGCCACCACGTTTTCACTTCCCTTCTTGTCACGAATCTCGATGTCGAACTCTTGAAGTAACAACATCCACCGAATTAGCCGGGGCTTGGCCTCCTTTTTGGTGAGCAAGTACTTTAGAGCTGCATGATCAGTGAAAACAATTACTTTAGTACCAATTAGATATGATCGAAATTTATCTAAAGCAAAGACAACGGCAAGAAGTTCTTTCTCCGTAGTGGAGTAGTTCAACTGGGCATCGTTCAACGTCCGTGAGGCATAGTAGATGACATGCGGCCTCTTGTCCTTTCTTTGTCCCAAAACAGCCCCTAAAGCATAATCGGACGCATCACACATAAGCTCGAACGGGAGGCTCCATTCCGGGGGAACAATAATGGGTGCCGTGGTCAACAACTCCTTGAGTTGGTTGAATGATGCCGTGCACTCCTTAGTGAATTCAAATGCCACGTCTTTTTGTAGGAGGCGGCAAAGAGGTTGTGCAACTTTTGAGAAATCTTTGATAAATCGCCTATAGAATCCTGCATGGCCAAGAAAAGAACGGACCTCTCTAACCGAAATAGGAGAGGGTAAGTGACGTACAAGATCTATTTTAGACTTATCAACTTCAATCCTTTTTTCTGAGATGATATGACCCAAAACTATACCTTGTTTAACCATAAAATGACATTTTTCCCAATTCAAAACAAGGTTAGTTTCCATGCATCTTTTCAAGATTAAAGTGAGATGATGCAAACAAGCATCAAATGAGTCTCCAAACACACTAAAATCGTCCATAAATACTTCAATTATCTTTTCAACATAATCAGAGAAGATACTAATCATGCATCGTTGGAAAGTGGCCGGTGCATTGCATAAACCAAATGGCATGCGACGATAAGCAAATGTTCCAAAGGGACATGTGAATGTGGTCTTCTCTTGATCATCCGGGGTTATTACAATTTGGTTATATCCAGAGTATCCATCAAGAAAACAGTAAAAAGCATGACCGGCTAACCTTTCGAGCATCTGGTCGATGAATGGCAAAGGAAAGTGATCTTTCCTAGTCATGGCATTTAGCTTCCGGTAATCGATACATACTCGCCATCCAGTCTGAATGCGTGTAGGCACGAGCTCATTCTCATCATTCTTGATAACAGTTACTCCGGACTTCTTTGGAACAACCTGCACAGGTGACACCCAACGACTATCAGAAATAGGATATATAACACCACAATCAAGTAATTTTATAACCTCCTTTTTCACTACTTCCATCATAGGTGGATTAAGGCGACGTTGAGCTTCACGAGATGGCTTGGCTTCCTCCTCCAAAAGGATGCGATGCATGCACGTGGTGGGACTAATGCCTTTGATATCCGCCAAAGTCCATCCAATAGCAGATTTGTGCTCTTTTAACACCCTTATCAACTTGTCTTCTTCTTGAGCCGTGATTAAGTTTGAAATGATGACGGGTAGCGTTTGATCTTGGCCTAAGAACACATACTTCAAGTGACTAGGTAATGGTTTTAACTCAAGTGTAGGTGGCTGCTCAGTTGATGAAAGTAACTTGTTAGTCAAAACTGAATCTAAAAGTGAGATTGGAGACTTACCAGAGTGGAAGGGCAATGACTCGAGGGCAGCGACCATTTCAAGTACTTCATCACAAGGGGGTACGGCAATATGGTCAGATTGCATGCCGTGGGTTAAGGCTACCTCAAGTGCATCTTCGTTCATTTGATCCAAATGCACCTGTGCCAAAGAATCAATAATATCAATAGCAAAACAAGAATGGTCCTCAATTGGATGTTTAATGGTTTCAGAAAGATTAAAATGAATAATGTCCCCATCAAACTCCATGGTCAATGTTCCCGTGTACACATCAATCTTTGTTCTTGCTGTTTTCATGAAGGGACGGCCTAGCAAGATTGGCAATGATGGAGCATGGCTTGAATCCTCCATGTCTAAAACATAGAAATCTACGGGAAAAATAAGGTGATTGACCTGCACTAAAACATCCTCAAGGACTCCCTTGGGATAAGCGTTAGAACGATCGGCCAATTGAATTATAACTCCATCTTGTTTTAACTCACCAAGGTTCATTGATGCATAAATGGAATAAGGCATGACATTTATGGATGCACCTAAATCAAGCATGGCATGTTCAAAACGATTATGTCCAATTACACAAGGAATTGTGAAACTACCGGGGTCTTTGCATTTGGTAGGTAGTTTACGTTGCAAAACAGCGGACACATTCTCGCTTACCTTCACTACCTCTTTGTTTGCCCTTCTTCTCTTTGTATTGCATAGGTCCTTGAGGAATTTAGCATACTTCGGAACCTGTTTGATTGCATCGAGAAGCGGTATGTTCACTTGCACCTTCCGGAACGTTTCAAGAATGTCCTTCTCGCTTTCTTCCTTTTTTTCTTGCATGAACCTGCGAGGAAAAGGTACATTGGGCAGATTAGGACGTGAAGTACATGAATTTGAACTTAAATTACCTGATTTGGCCGAGTTAGGGTGATTGGGGGCCTGCGGCATTGGGTTTTTCTCTCTTTCTGTGGGTGAGCTAGACACTTCCTTAGGTTGTGTCGTCTCTTCATCTACTTCCTGGGCAGATTTGGAATTGTCGGTCCCAACTTCTTTTCCACTCCTTAGGGTGATGGCCTTGGCGGATTCGAATCCTCCCTTTGGATTGACTGTGGTTGAGCTAGGAAGCTTTCCTTTATCTCTAATTTGTCCAAGGAACTCAGAAATCTGCCCCATTTGTTTCTTCATATCCATCATCTCCTTCTCGTTATTTTCGATCCGGTTGTTTTGATTTTGCAACCCCTGCGAAATAGAGGTTAGTAATTGCATAGCTTGATTACTTTCCAAGGACGTACCTGAATGAGATGATGTCGAAGGTTGTTGGGATTGTTGGGGTGCATACGGCTTGGAATAAAAACCAGGGGGGTTTGGCCTAAATCCTCCTTGTTGGGCAGCTTGTTGTGGTTCCCTCCATTTGAAGTTTGGATGGTCCCTCCATCCGGCATTGTAAGTGTTCGAGTATGGGTTGTTGTGATTTTGTCCTTGGAAACCAATTGCATTGGCAGATTCCCACCCACCATTCTCGATTAGTTGAGGGCACTTGTCGGATGGATGCCCTTGAATTGAGCACACGCCACAAACTTGGTGTTCTTGTGCTTTTGGACCAATCACAACCTGAGAAACAAGAGAAGTAAGATTAGCAAGTTGTGATTGAATTTCAGAAATAGCACTCACCTCATTTACGCTTTGTTGCCGTGGGGCTTCCCTTTGGCCCACTCCTTCATATTGTTGAGCGTTGAGCGCTCGGTTGGCTATGAGAATCTTTGCATCCCTTGGTGTTTTGTCCACCAATGCTCCTCCCGCTGATGCATCAAGCATTTAACGTTCGATAGGAAGGAGGCCCTCATAGAAATATTGAAGGAGAAGTTCCTCCTTCATTTGATGTTGAGGACATGAAGCTACAAGGCCCTTGAAGCGCTCATGATAAGCCGGGAATGTCTCACCATAATTCTGTTGAATACCACTAATTTTCTTCCGTAGGAGAATCACTCTTGAAGTAGGGAAGAATTTCTCCAAGAAAGCACGCTTCATACTCTCCCACGAAGTCACCGTTCCTGGGGCTAATTCGTAGAGCCAATCTTTGGCCTTGTCCATAAGTGAAAATGGAAAAGCCTTCATCTTCAATATACTCCCATCCACAGTGACGGGGGTCATGCTCGAACAAACCACCTCGAACTCCTTCAAGTGTTTGTTGGGGTCTTCCATAGACAAGCCATGGAACTTCGGAATATGGTGTAACAAACTGGATTTGAGTTCAAACACCTCAGTCGTCCCCTCTGCAGCCGTGGGGTATTGGATACAAAGAGGCAATGCATTATCCAAACCCGAGGCCGAAAGCTCCTTGATGGTTCTATTATCTGCTGCCATGGCTTGTTCTTCTTCAAAAATTTGATCAGTGGGCTTTCCTTCTACACCTACTTCGTCCTCTTCAAGCCTAGGTTGTGGTGGAGGTTGTGGTGGCTCTTGTTGACTCCTCGTTCTCCTCAAAGTGCGTTCAAAATCACCGTCAAAGTCGGAGATGTTCTCTATAATCGGCCGAGAGCTACGAGTCATACACAGTACCTAAAAAACAAGAAAACAAACAAACTAAGAATCGGAAATAAGAATGCACGAAAAACAAAAAATAAAAATAAAGACAAGGGACTAGCAAAGTTGCTAATCCCCGGCAACGGCGCCAAAATTTGATGCGAGAATTATATGCGCACAAATTAAACCCTCTTTTTGACAATTGTAGTATGGATGTAAGTAGGGATCGTTCTGGACCGGGGATTAGGAGGGATTGCTAAAACCTTGGAAACTGACTCAAAAACGTAAAAACAAGATAAAACACTAAACTAGACTCAAAGAATGTGAAACTCAACGTTAAAACATTAAAAGACTCAAAACTAATTTTTGGATGAATTTAAGAGTATGGCTTGATTCAAAATACCTTAAACATAAACTAAACAGATTCTAAGCACTAAAGAACAAGAAAGTAAAAAGGGGGGGGGGAAAAGTTTTGATTTGACGAAAATTGAAATAACAAAACAAGTTAATAAACTGAGCGGAATGTAAATATGAAATTGTGATGGAATGAATGGAATGAAGGCTAGCTAAGGGGTTCTTCTCCACACATGTTATACTTGCATACAAGATTGATTCTCAGTTGGTCTTTCGATAAATTATGAAACTCAACACTCCGGATTAATTAGGTCCGCTTAAATTAACCGTCAAGTTTTCCTTAAGTTAATGAATTGGATGGGTTTACGCAACGCAATTCACAATATTCTCCAAAAGTCCTTTACGTGAACAGCACAATAAAGATACAATCAAAGATCATTAAGCATTATGAAAACTATAAGTGTTGACGAGGCATTCGTTACTATGATGAGCATGAAACTCGTGCCAAGAATATGTTTAACACGATTGTTTATAAGCAACCTCCACTACTTGTGAATATAAGTTCATAACGATTAGGTGAAATTCACTTATATTCTAGCGTCATATTTATGCATGAAAATTAAGCGCGCATTCTTAATAAACATTCATAAATAAGCTATCAATTAAACGGTTAAACAAATTGAATCCACAACTTATGAAATTCCAACGAAAGTTAATCAATTCATATTGCAAATATAAACATAGTTTCGAATCACCCCCTACCTAAAGGGGGTTTAGTTCCTCATAACTTTGAAATCAAAGAAACACCTAAACATTCCAACAACTCAAAGCTTGAATTGTATGAACGTTTAAGCACTCTTCTCTTCCATACATACAAAACAAAAAGAATTAAAATGAAACTTTGAAATCAAAGAAACACCTAAACATTCTAACAACTCAAACTTGAATTGTATGAACGTTTAAGCACTCTTCTCTTCCTCGTCGTAGCACAAGGTTTAAGGATAGGTTGTGTGATGGTATGAAGTGTTTTGGAGGGATGGGAAGTGGTTGGATAGTGGCTGCAATGGAGGAGAAAAACTGCACAGAAAATGGGATGATATGCACGGCAAGGGGCTTGGGAAATGGTGTGTTTGTGTATGAAAAATGAGGAATGAATTGAAAGATGAGAATGCAAGGGCTTTTATAGGAGAATGAAGGTGTGAATGGCTGTTTGTTTAAGCATGCAAGTGGCTAATTAATGATGAACAAACAGCTAAGAAAGCATATGCAAGCTGGAATTGCACAAGGGAGCCAAAGGGAACCCACGGCATGGACAGTTTTGGTGCATGTGTTGGCTGATTTGTATGATGGTTAAAGCTTGTGAAAGCATGTGCAATGTATGGTGGATGAATGATTAAATGGACATGTGGGGTGTATATGTTGCTGAAATGATGAAGTATGAGTGGTGAAAATGCAAGGGAAAACTGGAAAGTTGAAGGGATGCACGGCATGGACAGTTTTGGTGCATGTGTTGGCTGATTTGTATGATTGTTTTGTGGTGAATTGGAATGCAAATTGAATGAATAATGAAATGGGAAAGCATGTGGATTAGGTGGAATGTAAGGGGAATAATGATGGAGAAAAACTTAAAATGCAAAGGAATGTTGGAAAGGCATGTGCAATTGCATGTGTGTGTGTTGGAAATGGGATGATAGCCACGGCACTTGGAGTGTTTGTTTGATGATGATGCATGTGATGGGTGGAAACAAAGGGGGAAACATGGCACAAGGGTGCTTGAGTGAATGATTGAATGTGCATGTGGAATAAAAGAATGAGTGGTGGTGTAATGATGAAGTGAATGCATGTGGAAATTGCAAGGAGGAAAGCTGAAATTGTGATGGAGAGTGCACGGTTTTGGTGTGGAGAAAAGTGTGAATGTGCATGTGGCTTTGTGGTTGAATGATTAAAGGGTGCATGTGGGTGATTGTTGTTGTGATAAGTGATAAGTGATAGGTGTATGGTTATGATAAGGAGATGAATGAATGATATGTTAAGTGATAAATGAATGATATGTTAAGTGATAATTGAATGATATGTGGTGAGTGATAAGTGAATGGTTTGATAAGTGAGTGGTATGATAAGTGAATGATATGATAAGTGAATGAGTGTATGGTTAGGAAACAAGGCCCTTCCTTGCATGGCAAGGAAGGGAAACACCAAGGGACACACGGCAAGGGTAACAATGTTGGAAGGGAAATTGTTTTGTGACCTAGAATAAGTAGGATTCCTTGATATTGTTCAAACAAAAGGTCTTTAGGTCTTCAATTTCGTCCATTCCTTTTGCTCCGAGCATATGCTATCCATTCCAAGCCCAATTTTTCTCCAAAATGCTCCAAAATGCATCTTTTTGCTTCCTTAGCCATATGAACCTAAAAACACACGAAAATGGCTTAAACTACTAAAACAAATATGAATTAACAACATAGATGCACGAAAACAAGCTAAGTAAGTCGCCTAAATATGCTCCTATCACAGGGTTCTATAGGCGTTTTATCAAGGACTTCTCCAAGATGTCCAACCCTCTTTGCCGATTGCTTCAAAAAGATGTGCCATTCAAGTTTGATGAAGAGTGTAATTCGGCATTTAACCAACTCAAGGAGAAGCTAGTCTCGGCCCCCATTATTGTACCTCCAGATTGGAGCCTTCCGTTCGAGCTCATGTGCGATGCATCCGACTATACATTAGGAGCTGTTCTAGGACAAAGAAGAGACAAGCGGCCGCATGCCATATACTATGCCTCTCGGACTCTCGATGATGCCCAATTGAACTACTCCACGACGGAAAAAGAACTTCTAGCTGTGGTTTTTGCTTTAGATAAATTCCGTTCATATTTAATTGGTACTAAAGTAATCGTTTATTCTGATCATGCAGCTTTGAGGTACTTGCTCACGAAAAAGGAAGCAAAGCCGAGGCTTATCCGTTGGATTCTTCTTCTTCAAGAATTTGATATTGAAATCCGGGATAAGAAAGGAAGCGAGAATGTAGTGGCTGACCATTTAAGCCGAATGATCCACGAGGAGCATGAACATGCCGTACCTATCCCTGAAACTTTTCCCGATGAGCAGCTGCTATCCATTGAGGTAAGTGAACCATGGTATGCAGATTTAGTGAATTACTTGGTGGTTAAACAATTTCCAAATGAACTAAACAAGCACCAACGTGATAAGCTTAAAAATGATGCACGTTTCTATGTTTGGGATGACCCTTATTTGTGGAAGTATTGCTCAGATCAAATTGTACGTAGATGTGTGCATGATTCTGAATTTCACTCAATTCTAAGCTTTTGTCACACATATGCATGTGGTGGTCATTTTGGCACACAACGCACTGCCCTCAAGGTTCTAGAGTGTGGTTTTTATTGGCCGACTATATTTAGGGATGCTAGAACCTTTTGTATGTCTTGTGATCGTTGCCAACGAATGGGTAACATAGGTACCAAGGACCAAATGCCACAAACCCCTGTCTTTAATGTTGAAATTTTTGATGTTTGGGGCATTGATTTCATGGGCCCTTTCCCTCCTGATGCGAGTTTTATGCGCACACAAATTAAACCCTCTTTTTGTCAATTGTAGTGAAGTGTATAAGTAGGGATCGTTCTGGACCGGGGATTAGGAGGGATTGTTAATCACTTGGATTTTGACTCAAAAACGTAAAAACAAGTTTAAAACACTAATTAATGCGAAGAATACAAAACTAAAAGTAAGAAAGACTAAGACTTAAACAAAATAAAGGGGGATTGGATTTGGACAAAAATTGAAATAACGAAACAAGTAAATAAACTAGATAGAATGTAAATATGAAATTGATGAAATGGAATGAATGGATGCTAGCCAAGGGGTTCATCTCCACACATGTTACACTTGCATAATAAAAAGATTTCTAATTGTATTTCAATAAACCATGAATTCTCAACGCCCCGGGTTAATTAGGTCCGCTTTAATTAACCGTCAAGTTTTCCTTAAGTTAATGAATTGGATGATTGCATACGACAACCCAAAGCATTCCTCACAAGTTCCCTACATGAATTGCATAATAGAGATACAAGCAAGAATCATTAAGCACATTGAAAACTATAAGTGTTGACGAGGCATTCGTTACTATGATTGCATAAAACTTATGCCAAGAATTTGTTTAACGCGATTGTTTATAAGCAACCTCCACTACTTGTGAATATAAGTTCATAACTATTACGTGAAACTCACTTATATTCTAGCGTCAAATTCATGCATGAAAATTAAGCGTTCATTCTTAATAAACATACATAAATAGGATATCAATCAAATAGTTAAACAAATTGAATTCACAACTTATGAAACGTAATTAAAAGTAATCAAATCATATTGCAAGCATAAACATATATTTCGAATCACCCCCTAGCTAAGGGGGGTTTAGTTCCTCATACGTACAAAACAAAGAGAATTGAAATTAAACATTGAAATCAAAGAAACGCCTAAACATTCCAACAACTCAATCTTGAATTGTATGAACGTTTAGGCCCTCTTATCTTCCTCTTTATTGTAGCATAAGGTCTAGGGATAGTTGGTTGGGGGGATGGAAGTGTTGGGGAATTATGGAAATGGATGAGGATTGGTGGAAATGGAAGATGGTTTTTGGATTCTAAGGGAGACTCACGGCTAAGGGAGAAAGGAATGTGTTTGTGGTGTGTTGTTGTGTTGTGAATGAGATCATTTTAGAATGAATGAATGCAAGGATATTTATAGGAGGAGTGGAGATGTATATGGCTATTTGTTTAAGGTGTTTGTGGTTGCAATGATGAAGAATTGCATGTGGAAATAAAAGGGAAAATGTGGTGAAATGATGAAGTAGGAAGGTGGAAATGCATGTGAGATGTTGGAAAGGAAATGGGAATATGAGTAGGCCATGGCATGGGAGTTGTTTTGTTGGTGTAAATGTGCCATGGTTGCAATAATGAAGAATAAAGGGTGCATGTGGGGTGGAATTGAATGAATGCAAAGTGAATGAATAATGAAATGAGTTAAAGAGGGAGAATGTGGTGAAATGATGAAGTAGGAAGGTGGAAATGCATGTGACTTGTTTGTGGAATAAAGAATGAATGGTGGAAATGTGAGTGAATGATGTGCATGTGTGTGAATGCATGTGTTGATTTAAAGAATAGGTATGCATGTGAATTAGTTTGGAAAGAGGTGGGTGTGCATGTGAGATGAAATGCATATGTTTGAAATGTGTAGATGATTATGAGTATGATAAGTGATAAATGAATGATATGTGGTGAGTGATAAGTGAATGGAAATGATAAGTGATAAGTGAATGGAAGTGATAAGTGAAAGGTTTGATAAGTGATAAATGAATGATATGTGGTGATAAATGAATGATATGTGGTGAGTGATAAGTGAATGGAAGTGATAAGTGATAAATGGACTAGTTTAAAGGGTTAGGGTTTAAGTACATAGAATGGGCCTAAAATAGGTTGGTTTGCATGGCATAATATGTTTGATTGGGCTAGAGGTTTTCCATGGCTCAAAGGATTTGTTTGATTGGGCTAGGCCCTTTGTTTGATGTCCCCAAAGAGCATACAAGGCTTCAATTTCGTCCATCCTCTTTGCTCCATGATTAAGCTATCCAATCCATGCCCAAAAGTGCCCCAAATAGCCTCAAAATGCACTTTCATGCTCCCTAAGCCCTTAGAACCTGAAAACACACAAAAGAAGCATAAAGGACTAAAATAACTATGAATTACCAACATAGATGCACGAAAACAAGCTAAGTAAGTCGCCTAAATATGCTCCTATCACCTCCATCTTATGGTTTCACTTATATCTTGCTAGCCGTTGATTATGTTTCTAAATGGGTGGAAGCAAAAGCCACCCGTACTAACGATTCTAAGGTGGTTGCAGATTTCGTGAAAACTAACATTTTTGCTAGGTTTGGAATGCCGAGAGTAATCATAAGTGATGAAGGGTCTCACTTTTGCAATCGGACCATTGAGGCGTTGCTAAGAAAGTACCATGTCAACCATAAGGTCTCCACACCTTACCATCCTCAAACAAATGGCCAAGCCGAGGTGTCTAACCGAGAAATCAAACAAATTTTGGAGAAGACCGTTGGACCAACAAGGAGGGATTGGAGCTTACGTTTAGATGATGCACTGTGGGCATATCGTACGGCGTACAAAACACCCATTGGGATGTCACCTTTTCGGCTCGTCTATGGTAAGCCATGTCATTTGCCCGTAGAGTTAGAGCACAAGGCACATTGGGCCGTGAAGACTTTCAACATGGACATAGATGCAGCGGGAGTTCATAGGAAGCTCCAATTGAATGAACTTGAGGAGATTCGGAATGAAGCCTATGAGAATGCCCGGATGTACAAAGCCAAGACCAAAGCATTCCATGATAAAATGATTCGAACCAAGACCTTCACAGTTGGGCAGAAAGTGTTACTTTTCAACTCTCGCCTACGTTTGTTTCCTGGTAAGTTGCGTTCTAAATGGATTGGCCCGTTTGTTGTTACTAACGTTTTACCTTATGGTGCAGTCCACATAAAAAGCTTAAGGAATGGCGTAGAATTCAAGGTGAATGGGCATCGGTTGAAGCCATATTATGAGCATGGTATGGGGCAAGTGGTGGAAGACATTCCTTTCCATTCCGTGAGCTCAAATGAAGATTGAAGAGAGTACTCGTCCGGCTGTACGACATTAAAGCAAGCGCTACTTGGGAGGCAACCCAATACAGTAAATAAAACTTTTGCTTGTTCATTGATTTTTTTTTCGATAAATTACAATTGTGTCTAAACATGGCAGAAAGATGGAGCCTTTACAAAGGTTGTGTACGTGAGGCCCCACTACGTGGCAACACTCTCGGAGCAGGAGGCATCGGAGCAGGAGGTATCGAAGCAGGAGGCATCGAAGCAAGAGGCATCGGAGCAGGAGGCATAGGAGTGGGAGGCACCGAAGATAGATCATTCAAGGCCCCAAACCTTGGCGGAACGCTGGATAACCCAGGAAAGAGGTGCCTCTGGAAGAAAGCTGCAAACCGTTGACGGTCATCAAGCTCATCAAGCTTCCTCTTCATGCATGTTGAATAATTGTTGGCAAGCACGTGCAAACTTCGGTTCTCGTACTTAAGCTGTTTGATCTCCTGCTTAAGACTCTCCACATCCGCCATCAAGGATTCAACCTGTTGGGAGCGAGCAAGAAGGCGTTGGCCCATGTTGGACACAGAGCCAGCGCACTGAACACTCAGAGCCAGGGATTCTTGAACGGCCAACTCATCGGACCGTCCTGAAAGCAGCTGACTGTCTTTGGGAGTGAGGAGGTTCCGAGCCACTATCGTAGCCGTTGTGGGATCCGTCATCACAGAGTCCTCATCTGTAAGAGGGCCATGGGAAGATAAGAAAGACGGGCACCATACCTTACCCTGACGAGACGCGACCGGATCACTGCTTAGACTCAAATCTAAGCAAAGGTTCGATGGGTTGGATGAGCTAGCCATTGTTCATGAAGTTAAAAGAGAAGGGGTGGACGGAGTAGATTTTCAAAGGGCCGGAGACGAGTTTCAAGAATGGAAAATCTTCAGAGTGTGTAAGTTGGCGGTGATCGATAGATCTATAAAAAGCCAAGGCAACGCGTCCACCGATTCAAAAAGCCTCGGCTTTTCAGAAAACGCATTTAACACGTGGAAGCCATCATCGCAACTACACGTCTTTAGCCGACAAGCGCAAAGTTCGGCGACGCTTTATCTGCTTTTCAGAAAACGCGTGCAGCTTTATCGAAGAGGCGTCTTCAAAGATCGAAGAGTCGTCACTATTCCAAAAAGCCGGATTTGCGGGATCAAAATGTTTGTCGACAACGGTAAAAGAACAGTATCACCACTTGTTATTGAATTCCCTATATATGTCGACCTTCATTTTTTTTTTTGGCAAGACAGAACTGAAGAAAATGCCCAACTCTTTCTCACCTCTGAGGGCGCACTCCCAGCAAAGCCTTTCGAAATACTCAATTCTTTCTTCTTCCCCAAAGATGATACCAGATGCCTGGAGTACAGATGACCTAGGAGGAAACAGCACCACAAATACATGTGCTGATTCATTCACCGCTTCTTCAAAAGCAAAGGTATCTCATATCATCAAGGGCAAAAACAAAGGTATCTCATATCATGCTCTTTCCCTGTCTTTTCCTTTGTCCTTGATATTACTTGCATGGCAAAGTGAAAGAAGCAATCAGCCGGCACTTGGAGTCTATCTGGACTCTATTCCCTGGTTGCTTACCTAGCTTTGCTGAGCTATCCTCTAACCCTCTTCAATACGAATTAGAGAGATTGAACAAAGAAACAGATAAGAGGAGGAAGCTCAGACCTTCGGGGGAGACCAAAGGAAGCCTGCTGCCCAGTTCAAGAGTAGCACAAAGGAAAATCAACGATGGGAGCAGCGCAGTTCAAGAGTAAGCCTGTGGAATCACAAAGATCCAAGCCTCACTGCAATCACCAAGGAGAAGATGGAACGAACACTCCATAACCAGATTTGCATCTCTAAACTCTTCTCTTTGTTAGATACATTCTGCCATGTTTAGTATGTTTAATTGCTGTTATTATGTTTGCTTGTGTTTAGTGTGGTTTTTAAAACATTGAGGACAATGTTTGATTTAAGTGTGGGGGAGTTACTAAAGTGTTTCGATGCAAATTCGTAGGGTTTTATCCCCGATAACTTCAAATGTTGTTTCTTGCTGTTTTTAAGTGTTTTTAAACTATTTTAGTGTGTTATGACTTAAAAATTCGAAAATCCCATAAAAATTTGAAAAATTGTTTTGAAAAACCCAAAAAAAGAGTCGTTTTAAAGTTGTTTTTGTGTGTGTGTTTGTGTCTTAGGGTACCTTCCAACACAATGATCAGGATTTGGTTTCTAATTGCATGACTATTAAAAAGAGTTAGAAACATGGAGAAAAGTTTGATTTACTCTTGGTATATGCTTGGTTATGGTTATAATGTATGACTTCACATGCAATCATAAAAGAAAAAATTAGTTATGTAACATGCTTGAAGGAAGGAACTCAAACAAACGCTACAACCCTGAGAGACTTGAGCCTATAACGTTCTTTGGAGAGTATAATCTGTGATTTCTTGTTTTCTAAAGTTGTTGCATGATCTCATTATTCTTTGCTTGGTTACTACTTAGAAGGCGTTTCATCATATAGTTCCAAATGCTAGAACTCATGCCCATTTCATTCAAAGCATGTTATTGATTTACATAACATATATCAAGATGAAGTTGTGTAGTTGCCACCATAGCCAAATAACCTCACTTCCCATATTTCGTATATGTTGTAAGTTTTACCCCCGTTGAGCTTTGTTTAGCCTTTATTCTTTGTCAACCCACATTATACTCACCTAGCCTAGTTTAGGACAATCCACACCTTTGTTCTTAGAAGATAGTGAGCATGACTTAAATGAATTCCTTTTGAGTTACATTATGCAAGAAAATGAGTGTGGGAGAAGGAATGCTTGTTCTTAAGTATGTTTTGAGTTTCAAAAGAAAAGAAAAACAGAAAAGAAAAGAAAGAAAGAAAAAAGAGCTTGAAAAAAAAATGAAAGAATGAGTGATTGAAGTAAGGGCTCAAAACACCAATTCTGGCCCTAAATTGTCTCCCTTTTTGTTCCAAAGTTGAGTTTTCATTCAAAAGAAAATTCTAAGTTGATTCAATTGCCTTGCTCACTATTTCTTTAAGAACCTTTGTTTTCCATATCCCTTCTTTGTTATCCACACGCCCCAAGCCCCATTACAACCCGTGACTTCAATCTTGAGTGTTATGTATTTCAATTGTGGAGTTTGAATTTGGTATGAGCATATGGTGTCACTGGTTCTCGCGTCTAAGTAGTAGCATTCTATTCATGAGATCATAATCTAAACATGCTTATTAACTCCAAAAATTGCGTTCTTTGTGATACATATATGTGAGTGTTCGTTTTCATGTTTACATCAATCTTCTCACATATGACTAGATTAGGGTGTGTAGTTAGAAAATCTGAGTGAAAATTGAGTGCATATCTTGTAAGGAATTGAGCAAATTCTCTAAGGCATGTTACTACATTCAAAACATGGTTTTAAATGCTTAATTGTGAACTAGTATGTGGTGACTATGATTAAGAATGTACTTAAGGGTAAAGATGGCTAAATTCTGTGGGAATAATAATTTTTAACTTGTCATGTGCATTGGAAATCCCTGAAACGATTGTTGGAAGGTGTAGGTTGTGTTGATGCGAGAATTATACGCGCACAAATTAAACCCTCTTTTTGACAATTGTAGTGAAGTGTGTAAGTAGGGATCGTTCTGGACCGGGGATTAGGAGGGATTGTTAATCACTTGGAATTTGACTCAAAAACGTAAAAACAATATAAAACACTAAACTAGACTCAAAGAATGTGAAGCTAAACGTTAAAACATTGAGACAAACCAAAAGACTCAAAATTCTTTAAAAACACAAACTAAATTGATTTCTAACTAATTTGACAATAAAGTAAAGGGGGGATTGTGTTTGGACGAGATTAAATTAAATGGACGAATTGTAATTAAAGGCAAAACGTAAATATGAATGAGATGAAAATATGGATGATGGAATAGCCAAGGGGTTCTTCTCCACACATGTTACACTTGCATACAAGATTGATTCTCAGTTGGTCTTTCGATAAATTATGATTTCTCAACACCCCGGGTTAATTAGGTCCGCTTAAATTAACCGTCAAGTTTTCCTTAAGTTAATGAATTGGATGACATCATACGACAACCCAAAGCATTCTTCAAAAGTTCCTTACATGACATCATAATAAAGATACAATCAAAGATCATTAAGCATCATGAAAACTATAAGTGTTGACGAGGCATTCGTTACTATGATTGCATGAAACTTATGCCAAGAATTTGTTTAACGCGATTGTTTATAAGCAACCTCCACTACTTGTGAATATAAGTTCATAACTATTACGTGAAACTTACTTATATTCTAGCGTCAAATTCATGCATGAAAATTAAGCGTCGACTCTCAATAAACATACATAAATAGGTTATCAATCAAATAGTTAAACAAATTAAATTCACAACTTATGAAATTCCAACGAAAGTTAATCAATTCATATTGCAAACATAAACATAGTTTCGAATCACCCCCTAGCTAAAGGGGGTTTAGTTCCTCATAACTTTGAAATCAAAGAAACACCTAAACATTCCAACAACTCAAACTTGAATTGTATGAACGTTTAGGCACTCTTCTCTTCCATTCCTCATATTACAAAACAAAGAGAATTGAATTTAAACATTGAAATCAAAGAAACGCGTAAACATTCCAACAACTCAAACGTGAATTGTATGAACGTTTAGGCCCTCTTATCTTCCTCTTTATTGTGGCACAAGGACTAAGGGATGTTGTTGGTGTGTTGAATGGATTGGGGAATTTATGGAAATGGAAGAAATGGAGGAGAAATGGAAGAAAAACTCACGGCTAGGGAGAAGATGGAAGTGTTTGTGGTGTGTTGTGTATGAAATGAGATGATATGAATGAATGGGAATGCAAGGGTATTTATAGGAGGAGTGGAGGGAACATATGGATGTTTGTTTAAGCATTTGTGTGAAGGAATGATGAAGAATTGCATGTGGAATTAAAGAATGAGTGGTGGTGTAATGATGAAGTAGGAAGGTGGAAATGCATGTGAGATGTTGGAAAGGAAATGGGAATATGAGTAGGCCATGGCATGGGAGTTGTTTTGTTGGTGTAAATGTGCCATGGTTGCAATGATGAAGAATAAAGGGTGCATGTGGGGTGGAATTGAATGAATGCAAAGTGAATGAATAATGAAATGAGTTAAAGAGGGAGAATGTGGTGAAATGATGAAGTAGGAAGGTGGAAATGCATGTGACTTGTTTGTGGAATAAAGAATGAATGGTGGAAATGTGAGTGAATGATGTGCATGTGTGTGAATGCATGTGTTGATTTAAAGAATAGGTATGCATGTGAATTAGTTTGGAAAGAGTGGGTGTGCATGTGAGATGAAATGCATATGTTTGAAATGTGTAGATGATTATGAGTATGATAAGTGATAAATGAATGATATGTGGTAAGTGATAAGTGAATGGAAGTGATAAGTGAAAGGTTTGATAAGTGATAAATGAATGATATGTGGTGATAAATGAATGATATGTGGTGAGTGATAAGTGAATGGAAGTGATAAGTGATTGGTTTGATAATTGATAAATGAATGATATGTTAAGTGATAAATGAATGATATGTTAAGTGATGATAAGTAATGATAGGTGGTTATGATAGTTTGGTCTTTAATTTCGTCCATTCCTTGTGCTCCAAATATAAGCTATCCAATCCAAGTCCGATTTTGCTCCAAAATGCTCCAAAAGGCATCCTTTTGCATACCTTGCCCTTAGAACCTGAAAACACACAAAAGAAGCATAAAGGACTAAAATAACTAGAGAAACATAACGTAAATGCACGAGAACAAGCCATTTAAGTCGCATGAATATGCTCCTATCAAATACCCCCACACTTATCTTTTGCTAGTCCTCGAGCAAAACAGAAAGAAAAACAAAACAAAACGAAACGAAACAAAACAAGTAAAACACAACCTAAACCTTCCAACAACTGTCTTAGGGATTTCCAATGCACATGACACGTTAAAAATCATCATTCCCACAGATTTTAGTCATCTTCACACTTAAGTACATTTTTAATCATAGTCACCATATACTAGTTCACAATTAAGCATTTAAAACCATGTTTTGAATGTAGTAACATGCCTTAGAGAATTTGCTCAATTCCTTACAAGATATGCACTCAATTTTCACTCAGATTTTCTAACTACACATCCTAATCTAGTCATATGTGAGAAGATTGATGTAAACATGAAAAGGAACACTCACATATATGTATCACAAAGAACGCAATTTTTGGAGTTAATAAGCATGTTTAGATTATGATCTCATGAATGGAATGCTACTACTTAGACGCGAGAACCAGTGACACCATATGCTCATACCAAGTTCAAACTCCACAAATTGAAACACATAACATTCAAGATTGAAGTCAAGGGTTGTAATGGGGCTTGGGGCGTGTGGATAACAAAGAAGGGATATGGAAAACAAAGGTTCTAAAGAAATAGTGAGCAAGGCAATTGAATCAACTTAGAATTCACTTTTGAATACAGAAGTCAACTTTGAACACCCAAGGGAAAGTCACACAAAACTTAGGGCCATATTCACTCTTTTTTTTTTTTTTTTTTTTTTTTTTTTTTTTTTTTTTTTTCATTTCTTCTTCTTTTTCTTTTGAATCTCAAAACATACATATAAACGTAAGAACACACTTTTACTCCCCCACACTCATTTTCTTGCATAATGTACTCAAAAGGAATTCACTTAAGTCATGTTCACTCTACTTTAAGAACAAGGGTATAGAAAAGTCCTACTCTAGGCTAGGTAAGGAAAATGTGGGTAAACAAAGAATAAAGGCTAAACAAGGCTCAACGGGGTTAAAACTTACAACATATACGAAATATGGGAAGTAAGGCTATTTGGCTATGGTGGTGGTCACTACACAACTTCTTCTTGAATATGTGTTATGCAAGTCAATAACATGCTTTGAATGAAATGGGCATGAGTTCTAGCATTTGGAACTATATGATGAAACGCCTTCTAAGTAGTAACCAAGCAAAGAATAATGAGATCATGCAACGACTTAAGAAAACAAGAAATCACAGATTATACTCTCCAAAGAACGTTATAGGCTCAAGTCTTTCAGGGTTGTAGCGTTTGTTTGAGTTCCTTCCTTCAAGCATGTTACAAAAACGAATTTTTCTTTTATGATTGCATGTGAAGTCATACATTATAACCATAACCAAGCATATACCAAGAGTAAATCAAACTTTTCTCCATGTTTATAACTCTTTTTAACAGTCATGCAATTAGAAACCAAATCCTTATTATTGTGTTGGAAGGTGACCTACGACACAAAAACGACTCAAAACACTCTTTTTAGGCTTTTCAAAACATGTTTTTCAAATTTTTATGCGCTTTTCGAATTTTTAAGTCAAAACACACTAAACACACTTAAAAAAAACAGCAAGAAACAACATTTGAAGTTATGGTGGATAAAACCCTCCGAATTTGCATCAAAACACTTTAGTTACCCCCCCACACTTAAATCAAACATTGTCCTCAATGTTTAAAACACACCAAACAAAAGTAAACACATAAACAACAACTAAACATACTAAACATGGCAGAATGGATCTAACAAAGAGAAGAGTTTAGAAACGCAAATCTGGTTATTGAGTGTAAATTCCATCTTCTCCTTGGTAATTGCATTGAGGCTTGGATCTTTGTGATTCCACAGGCTTACTCTTGAACTGCGCTGCTCCCATCGTTGATTTTCCTTTGTGCTACTCTTGAACTGGGCAGCAGGCTTCCTTTGGTCTCCCCCGAAGGTCTGAGCTTCCTCCTCTTATCTGTTTCTTTTTTCAATCTCTCCAATTCGTATTGAAGAGGGTTAGAGGATAGCTCAGCAAAGCTAGGTAAGCAACCAGGGAATAGAGTCCAGATAGACTCCAAGTGCCGGCTGATTGCTTCTTTCACTTTGCCATGCAAGTAATATCAAGGACAAAGGAAAAGACAGGGAAAGAGCATGATATGAGATACCTTTGCTTTCACCCTTGATGATATGAGATACCTTTGCTTTCGAAGAGGCAGCGAATGAATCGACATGCTTCGATCCACCGTTTCCTCTTGCCTCCTTTTCTCTCCGGGCCTTTGGTATCTTCTTTGGGGGATACATCCATGGTTGAAAGTGTGTTCTCAAGAGAAGAAGAAAATTGAGCATGTTTGAAAGGGTTGGTTGAAGCTTACATTTTTCGGCCGAGAAGGAAAGTCATGCGCTTCTGGGTGTATGCCTTGCCATGAATGTTGATGTATATAAGAATTGTAATGGCAAGTGGCAATGTGGATGCGGAAATTACCTCCACGCGTCTTCTGAAAAGCTGGGAGCTTTTGACAAAGTTGCACTCGCTTTCTGGAAAGCCGGGAGCTTTCGGCGTTGTCACCCACGTTTGTCGGCTAAAGTGTGCAGCTGATTTCTCGCCTTTCCACGTGTCTTCTGAAAAGCTGGGAGCTTTTGACAAAGTTACACACGCTTTCTGAAAAGCCGGGATTGCGTCTGAAGAGCTGGCGATTTTTACGCCGGAAATTCCGGTTTTGAAGAGCGGTGTTTCTTCAATTCTGAATTGGTGATTGTGTCGCCCATCCTTTAATAGAGGTGATCGATCACCTCTATCTGCACACTTTGAAGACTTCCCAAAAATCATCTTCGGCCCGTCGAGATTTTCCTCCATCCAACCCTTCTCTTTTAACTTCTTGAACAATGGCTAGCTCATCCAACCCATCGAACATTTGCTTAGATTTGAGTCTAAGCAGTGATCCGGTCGCGCCTCGTCAGGGTAAGGTATGGTGCCCGTCTTTCTTATCTTCCCATGGCCCTCTTACAGATGAGGACTCTGTGATGACGGATCCCACAACGGCTACGATAGTGGCTCGGAACCTCCTCACTCCCAAAGACAGTCAGCTGCTTTCAGGACGGTCCGATGAGTTGGCCGTTCAAGAATCCCTGGCTCTGAGTGTTCAGTGCGCTGGCTCTGTGTCCAACATGGGCCAACGCCTTCTTGCTCGCTCCCGTCAGGTTGAATCCTTGATGGCGGAGGTGGAGAGTCTTAAGCAGGAGATCAAACAGCTGAAGTACGAGAACCGAAGTTTGCACGTGCTTGCCAACAATTATTCTACAGGCATGAAGAGGAAGCTTGATGAGCTTGATGACCGTCAACGGTTTGCAGCTTTCTTCCAGAGACACCTCTTTCCTGGGTCATCCAGCGTTCCACCAAGGTTTGGGGCCTTGAATGATCTATCTTCGGTGCCTCCCGCTCCGATGCCTTCTGCTCCGATACCTCTTGCTCCAATGCCTTCTGCTCCGAGACCTCCTGTTCCGCTGCCTTCTGCTCCGAGAGTGTTGCCACGTAGTGGGGCCTCACGTACACAACCCTTGTGAAGGCTCCATCTTTCTGCCATGTTTAGATACAATTGTAATTTCTCGAAAAATCAATGACAAACTTTGTTTTATTCACTGTATTGGGTTGCCTAAGACACAAACAAACACCAAAATGACTCAAATGACTCTAAAAACACATCTTTTTGGGTTTTTCAAAAGAATTTTTTTTTTTCAAATTTTCATCAAATTTTCGGAGTTTTATGCCAAGACACTATAAAACACACTAAAACACTCTAAAAACGCTTAAAACAGCAAGAAACAACATTCTAAGTGATAGGTGAATAAATCCCACGAAATTCATGCAAAAACAAATTGTTTACCCCCCCCACACTTAAATCAAACATTGTCCTCAATGTTTTAAGCATAAAGTCACAAAAGAGCAAGCAAAAACAAATATGATAAAGAAAGCAAAGAAAAGGCAGTAAAGAAAAGGAAAGGAATAAAAATAAATCTCTTAAAGGGGTTTCCAAGTTCTTCTCTATTCGGATGCATGGGTTGCCTCCCACGAAGCGCTTGCTTTAACGTCGTACAGCCGGACGATGCTCCCTTGAAGGTTTATGGAACCCCACGGCATAAAGGGGTGCAACTACAATCTGTCCGACGAACCACTTCATGCTTTGGGTCCTTGAATGGAGTGGGATAATGATCCTTTCTTATTGTCGTGTTTTTCTTTTCTACATCAACACGAATTCTCCCACGACGTTGAATTCGATTAGGTACCTGCACCACACGAGGTAACAACCTATTAGTTGAAATGGGAATCGAATTTGGAATAGGTGGCTTACCTTTGTACGGCAAAGAAGTGGTAGCACAATGGACGGATGCACAAGGGTTGCTCATGGCCAATTGTGGTCCTTTCAAGGTTGGAGCCGTGCACTCCTTGTTCTCTACTCCAAGTTCCTTCTCGGTGGTAGTTCGAGAAACATCCTTCTTGATCTTTGTTGAATACTCCGTCCCTATGTGTTCAATTACATTAATGGCACAACAAGAATGAACATCATTCTCAATCGATTCAGGAATCTTAAAGTTAATCATATCACCACCAAAGGCCATAGTGACTGCTCCCTTGGCCACATCAATCTTGGTTTGAGCTGTTTTCATGAAAGGTCGTCCAAGTAAGAGTGGTGATGATGGAGAGTGTGCCGAATCTTCCATGTCAAGCACATAGAAATCTGCAGGAAAAATCAAATGGTCTACCTGCACCAAAACATCCTCCAAAACTCCTTTCGGATAAGCATTAGATCGATCGGCTAGTTGGATAATAACACCATCATTTTTAAGCTCCCCTAGATTCATCGATACATAAACAGAATATGGCATGACATTAATTGAAGCACCTAAATCTAGCATGGCATGTTCGAACTTTGTATTTCCAATTACACAAGGGATAGTGAAACTACCTGGATCTTTGCATTTGGGAGGTAGTTTGCGTTGCAAGATGGCAGAGACATTCTCACTTACACGAACCACCTCTTTTTCCTGAATCCGTTTCCTTGTTGTACAAATCTTCTTCAAAAACTTCGCGTACTTTGGAATTTGTTTTATTGCATCAAGGAGCGGGATATTAACATGCACCTTTCGGAACGTTTCAAGAATGTCCTTCTCGCTTTCTTCCTTTTTATCTTGCATGAACCTGCGAGGAAAAGGTACATTGGGCAGATTAGGACGTGAAGTACATGAATTTGAACTTAAATTACCTGATTTGGCCGAGTTAGGGTGATTGGGGGCCTGCGGCATTGGGTTTTTCATCCTTTCCGTGGGTGAGCTAGATACTTCCTCAGGTTGTGTCGTCTCTTCCTCTACTTTCTGGGCAGATTTGGGATTGTTTGGCTCGGTCCCAACTTCTTTTCCACCCCTTAGGGTGATGGCCTTGACGGATTCGAATCCTCCCTTTGGATTGACTGTGGTTGAGCTAGGAAGCTTTCCTTGCTCTCTAATCTGTCCAAGGAACTCAGAAATCTGCCCTATTTGTTTCTTCATATCCATCATCTCCTTCTCGTTATTTGCTATCCGGTTGTTTTGATTTTGCATCCCCTGCGAAATAGAGGTTAGTAATTGCATAGCTTGATCACTTTCCAAGGACGTACCTGAATGAGATGATGCCGAAGGTTGTTGGGGTTGTTGGGGTGCATACGGCTTGGAATAAAAACCAGGGGGGTTTGGCCTAAATCCTCCTTGTTGGGCAGCTTGTTGTGGCTCCCTCCATTTGAAGTTTGGATGGTCCCTCCATCCGGCATTGTAAGTGTTCGAGTATGGGTTGTTTTGATTTTGTCCTTGGAAACCAATTGCATTGGCAGATTCCCACCCACCATTCTCGATTAGTTGAGGGCAATTGTCGGATGGATGCCCTTGAATTGAGCACACGCCACAAACTTGGTGTTCTTGTGCTTTTGGACCAATCACAACCTGCGAAACAAGAGAGGTAAGATTAGCAAGTTGTGATTGTATTTCAGAAATAGCACTCACCTCATTTACACTTTGTTGCCGTGGGGTTTCCCTTTGGCCCACTCCTTCATATTGTTGAGCGTTGAGCGCTCGGTTGGCTATGAGAATCTTGGCATCCCTTGGTGTTTTGTCCACCAATGCTCCTCCCGCTGATGCATCAAGCATTTGTCGTTCGATAGGAAGGAGGCCCTCATAGAAATATTGAAGGAGAAGTTCCTCCTTCATTTGATGTTGAGGACATGAAGCTACAAGGCCCTTGAAGCGCTCATAATAAGCCGGGAATGTCTCACCATGATTCTGTTGAATACCACTAATTTTCTTCCGTAGGAGAATCACTCTCGAAGTAGGGAAGAATTTCTCCAAGAAAGCACGCTTCATACTCTCCCACGAAGTCACAGTTCCTGGGGCTAGTTCGTAAAGCCAATCTTTGGCCTTGTCCATAAGTGAAAATGGAAAGGCCTTCATCATCAATATACTCCCATCCACAGTGACGGGGGTCATGCTCGAACAAACCACCTCGAACTCCTTCAAGTGTTTGTTGGGGTCTTCCATAGACAAGCCATGGAACTTCGGAATATGGTGTAACAAACTGGATTTGAGTTCAAACACCTCAGTCTTCCCCTCTGCAGCCGTGGGGTATTGGATACAAAGAGGCAATGCATTATCCACACCCGAAGCCGAAAGCTCCTTGATGGTTCTATTATCTGCTGCCATGGCTTGTTCTTCTTCAAAAATCTGATCCGTGGGCTTTTCTTCTACACCTACTTCGTCTTCTTCAAGCCCAGGTTGTGGTGGAGGTTGTGGTGGCTCTTGTTGACTCCTCGTTCTCCTCAAAGTGCGTTCAAAATCACCTTCAAAGTCGGAGATGTTCTTTATAATAGGCTGAGAGCTACGAGTCATACACAGTACCTGAAAAACAAGAAAACAAACAAACTAAGAATCTGAAATAAGAATGCACGAAAAACAAAAAATAAAAATAAACATAAAGACAAGGGACTAGCAAAGTTGCTAATCCCCGGCAACGGCGCCAAAATTTGATGCGAGAATTATACGCGCACAAATTAAACCCTCTTTTTGACAATTGTAGTGAAGTGTGTAAGTAGGGATCGTTCTGGACCGGGGATTAGGAGGGATTGTTAATCACTTGGAATTTGACTCAAAAACGTAAAAACAATATAAAACACTAAACTAGACTCAAAGAATGTGAAGCTAAACGTTAAAACATTGAGACAAACCAAAAGACTCAAAATTCTTTAAAAACACAAACTAAATTGATTTCTAACTAATTTGACAATAAAGTAAAGGGGGGATTGTGTTTGGACGAGATTAAATTAAATGGACGAATTGTAATTAAAGGCAAAACGTAAATATGAATGAGATGAAAATATGGATGATGGAATAGCCAAGGGGTTCTTCTCCACACATGTTACACTTGCATACAAGATTGATTCTCAGTTGGTCTTTCGATAAATTATGATTTCTCAACACCCCGGGTTAATTAGGTCCGCTTAAATTAACCGTCAAGTTTTCCTTAAGTTAATGAATTGGATGACATCATACGACAACCCAAAGCATTCTTCAAAAGTTCCTTACATGACATCATAATAAAGATACAATCAAAGATCATTAAGCATCATGAAAACTATAAGTGTTGACGAGGCATTCGTTACTATGATTGCATGAAACTTATGCCAAGAATTTGTTTAACGCGATTGTTTATAAGCAACCTCCACTACTTGTGAATATAAGTTCATAACTATTACGTGAAACTTACTTATATTCTAGCGTCAAATTCATGCATGAAAATTAAGCGTCGACTCTCAATAAACATACATAAATAGGTTATCAATCAAATAGTTAAACAAATTAAATTCACAACTTATGAAATTCCAACGAAAGTTAATCAATTCATATTGCAAACATAAACATAGTTTCGAATCACCCCCTAGCTAAAGGGGGTTTAGTTCCTCATAACTTTGAAATCAAAGAAACACCTAAACATTCCAACAACTCAAACTTGAATTGTATGAACGTTTAGGCACTCTTCTCTTCCATTCCTCATATTACAAAACAAAGAGAATTGAATTTAAACATTGAAATCAAAGAAACGCGTAAACATTCCAACAACTCAAACGTGAATTGTATGAACGTTTAGGCCCTCTTATCTTCCTCTTTATTGTGGCACAAGGACTAAGGGATGTTGTTGGTGTGTTGAATGGATTGGGGAATTTATGGAAATGGAAGAAATGGAGGAGAAATGGAAGAAAAACTCACGGCTAGGGAGAAGATGGAAGTGTTTGTGGTGTGTTGTGTATGAAATGAGATGATATGAATGAATGGGAATGCAAGGGTATTTATAGGAGGAGTGGAGGGAACATATGGATGTTTGTTTAAGCATTTGTGTGAAGGAATGATGAAGAATTGCATGTGGAATTAAAGAATGAGTGGTGGTGTAATGATGAAGTAGGAAGGTGGAAATGCATGTGAGATGTTGGAAAGGAAATGGGAATATGAGTAGGCCATGGCATGGGAGTTGTTTTGTTGGTGTAAATGTGCCATGGTTGCAATGATGAAGAATAAAGGGTGCATGTGGGGTGGAATTGAATGAATGCAAAGTGAATGAATAATGAAATGAGTTAAAGAGGGAGAATGTGGTGAAATGATGAAGTAGGAAGGTGGAAATGCATGTGACTTGTTTGTGGAATAAAGAATGAATGGTGGAAATGTGAGTGAATGATGTGCATGTGTGTGAATGCATGTGTTGATTTAAAGAATAGGTATGCATGTGAATTAGTTTGGAAAGAGTGGGTGTGCATGTGAGATGAAATGCATATGTTTGAAATGTGTAGATGATTATGAGTATGATAAGTGATAAATGAATGATATGTGGTAAGTGATAAGTGAATGGAAGTGATAAGTGAAAGGTTTGATAAGTGATAAATGAATGATATGTGGTGATAAATGAATGATATGTGGTGAGTGATAAGTGAATGGAAGTGATAAGTGATTGGTTTGATAATTGATAAATGAATGATATGTTAAGTGATAAATGAATGATATGTTAAGTGATGATAAGTAATGATAGGTGGTTATGATAGTTTGGTCTTTAATTTCGTCCATTCCTTGTGCTCCAAATATAAGCTATCCAATCCAAGTCCGATTTTGCTCCAAAATGCTCCAAAAGGCATCCTTTTGCATACCTTGCCCTTAGAACCTGAAAACACACAAAAGAAGCATAAAGGACTAAAATAACTAGAGAAACATAACGTAAATGCACGAGAACAAGCCATTTAAGTCGCATGAATATGCTCCTATCATGTGTTTTACGTGTTTAGTGTCGTTTTGTTTATTTGTTTTTATTCTGTTTTGCTCGAGGACTAGCAAAAGATAAGTGTGGGGGAGTTTGATAGGAGCATATTTAGGCGACTTACTTAGCTTGTTTTCGTGCATCTATGTTGTTAATTCATAGTTGTTTTAGTAGTTTAAGCCATTTTTGTGTGTTTTTAGGTTCATATGGCTAAGGAAGCAAAAAGATGCATTTTGGAGCATTTTGGAGCAAAATTGGGCTTGGAATGGATAGCATATGATTGGAGCCAAAGTGTTGGACGAATTTGAAGGCCTTGTATTCATTTTGGACATAAAACAAAGGGCCTAGCCCATTCTCTCTTAAACCAACCCCAAGGCCATGCATTTCCTTCCAATTCCAAAGCCCACAATCACTTCAAAAGCCATGCAAAGAACCATCCATTCCATCAAAAACAATCCATCAATTCACATGCAAAACCACCATTAACACACATGCACCCAAACAAAGCCAACCTAGCTAACCCTACATGCATTCTTTATGCAACTCTTCATCATTCCACCATTCATTCTTTATTCCACAAACAAGTCATATGCATTTCCACCTTCCTACTTCATCATTTCACCACATTCTCCCTCTTTAACTCATTTCATTATTCATTCACTTTGCATTCATTCAATTCCACCCCACATGCACCCTTTATTCTTCATCATTGCAACCATGGCACATTTACACCAACAAAACAACTCCCATGCCATGGCCTACTCATATTCCCATTTCCTTTCCAACATCTCACATGCATTTCCACCTTCCTACTTCATCATTTCACCACATTTTCCCTTTTATTTCCACATGCAATTCTTCATCATTGCAACCACAAACACCTTAAACAAATAGCCATATACATCTCCACTCCTCCTATAAATACCCTTGCATTCATTCATTCAAAAATCATCTCATCTCATTTCATACACAACACACCACAAACACTTCCATCTTCTCCCTAGCCGTGAGTTTTTCTTCCATTTTTCCTCCATTTCTTCCATTTCCATAATCCCCCAATCCATTCAACACACCTACAACATCCCTTAGTTCTTGTGCCACAATAAAGAGGAAGATAAGAGGGCCTAAACGTTCATACAATTCACGTTTGAGTTGTTGGAATGTTTACGCGTTTCTTTGATTTCAAAGTTTAAATTCAATTCTCTTTGTTTTGTAATATGAGGAATGGAAGATAAGAGGGCCTAAACGTTCATACAATTCACGTTTGAGTTGTTGGAATGTTTAGGTGTTTCTTTGATTTCAAAGTTATGAGGAACTAAACCCTTTTTAGCTAGGGGTGATTTCAATACCATGATTATTTATGTAATATGAATTGATGAATTCCGGTTATGAACTCTTGATTCGTGAATGCAATTGGCTTAACTATTTGATGATTAACTTATTTGTGTTTGTTGATTGAGGGTCGACACTTAATTAGCATGCATGAATATGTGGCTAAAGTTTAAGAAGGTTTCACATAATCGTTACTAACTTATACTTGAAAGTAGTGAAGGTCGCTTGTCACGATCGCGTTAAGTTTAATTCTTAGCATGAGTAACATGATGTCATAGTTGCAAGTGCTTTGTCAATGCTTATGGTTTTCATTATTCTTAATGATCTTCGATTGTATCTCTATTATGATGACATGTAGGGAACTTTTGAGAATGTTTTGGGTTGTCGAATGATGCCATCCAATCCAATAATATAAGGAAAATCTGAGGGTTAACTAGTGATGTCACGGTTAATTTGGGGCATTGTCGTTCATAATTCAATGAAGGAATAACTGGAAATTGATTCATATGCATAAATATCATGTGTGGAGAAAGAACCTCTAGCTAATTCACCAACCATCTTATTTCATCAATTACATTCTTGTTTCGTTATTTCAATTTTCATCAAACCTCAATCCCCCTTTTGCTTTAATGTGCAATATAGTTAGAAATCAATTTAGTTTGTGTTTTTAAAGCATTTTGATTCTTTTGGTTTGTTTTAGTGTTTTAACGTTTAGTTTCACATTCTTTGAGTCTAGTTTAACGTTTTATATTGTTTTTACGTTTTAGTTTAAATTCGTCCAAATCCAATTGCCCCCTATTTCGTTGAAGTCTTAGTCTTAATCTTTCTTATTTTTAGTTTTGCTTTCTTCGAGCATTAAATAGTGTTTTATATTGTGTTTTTATGTTTTTAAGTCAATTTAGAAGGTTTTAGCAAGCCCTCCTAATCCCCGGTCTAGAACGATCCCTCACTTATCCATTCTACTACAATTGTCAAACGAGGGTTTAATTTGAGTGTCAAGTAATTCTCGCATCACACCTCATTGTGGATAGAGAATTGCCAAGATAATCATGCCATAATTTGGTCAGTGAACTTCTACTTCAGGACAAACATACACTACTTATATGATTGTGCACTACAACTCATAATGGAAGCAAAAGCTTCTATGAAAATTGAATTGCTCGGAATTAAAATACAATTCATTATAAAAATAAATTCAATTAAAATATAATAACATAAAAAAATTGAAATAAACAAAATTGAAATTTGCATAGTACAAGTGCTGAAAAATAAACAAAATAAGATAAAGAGCCAAACTAATAGGAGATAACTACCGTTAATTTCTCGTAAGCTCAAGGGAGAATAAAGTCAACCACAGAAGAATTCTGAAATCTCAAAGTTGGTGATATCCACTGAATTCAAATTCTTGGGAGAATTGTCTCAAGCATTCTTATTTGTCTTTAATCGAGACTATGGCAAAAATACACCAAATGTTTTATTGAACGGCGTGGCCATGCTCAATGCCTAGAGATATTCACCAAAACATATTGTCCTCGGGATATCCAACATGGAAGCCGCTATGAGGTAACGCCCCATCTCTCATTTCCTTCTGCGAAACTGTCTTAGTATCTGCATGTATTTCTCTCTTTATTTTATTTTTAACTTTTGTTTATTAGGGCAACGTCTGGATAGAGATGGCCTTGTTCCGCCAAACGGGGCGAATCTGCGCGCTTGAGTGAATAACCTCGCAAGAGATGGAGGCTAGGCTGGAGTCGGAGAGGCAAATGTTAGCTCAGTCAGAGGAACTTGAGAAACTTCGAGCTGAGCAGCGGTCTTTGAAGGATGTTCATGAAGTGGAGATACACAAGTATATCGACGCTGCCACATTTGAAGAGATAAAGGCAAAGGCTTACTAGGATGACCTTATGAGGGTGAGGGAAGAGTTGAGGTTGCAGCGTCAGGCGAAGGCTGAAGCGGGTTGAGCCCAGCCGTGCTTGAGGACTGAATTGGGGCACATATTGTGCTCGAAATGAGGTGCTTGGGCGGTTAAGCAGACCAACCTTCGGTCAGAGGTGGAGACACTTGGTCAAGAAGTTAAGCAAAAGGAGAATACCCGAGTAGCGGAACTCCAACACCTTACCGATGTGCACATTTAGAGATGTCCGATCTTCGGGGGACCCACAAGAGGGCAATCGTGAGGGAATACAATAAAGGGTCAGGAAAACGCAAATGAAGAGTAACTTCTATTATCCTAGCCAGTATTGGGGGTGTGTCCCTTCCTTTATTCGGACTCTTTTTCCCTTTGCCCCAGTTATGGGTGATTTGCTTATTTTTTACGTGTATATGAATTTTCTTTTTTAGTCGATGTTCTTTCGTTTTGTTGAGAAAATTATTTAGCGACAGGACGGACACGCAACTAACCTATGTTGCCAATGTTTTGACAGCTATATACTACGCAAAATGATCGTCACAAATACTATTTACGACAAAATTACGATGTTATCTAAAGCATCGTTAATAATAATAAAAAAATTAAAATAAAGTCAATTAAATAAATCAACTAGAAACCCATTTAAAGAAAATCAATTTAAAGAAACACTATTTGTAAAAGCATTAGGGTTTCGCCGTCACCTTAAAAATCCTACGTAGTTCTTCTAATTACTTATGAATTATCTATGCATATTTTGAAGGTTAGGTTTTCCTAATATATATTCTACTTAGAACCTCCAAAATATAACGTATATCTAACATGCAATTTGTTTGGACATTCGGATCAAATATGAATATGAAAGACTCGTTAAGTTTTATGAAAAACCATGAAACCCTTAAGATGTGGTTTTCATCCTAAGTGAAACTATAATTATTAACCACAAGAAACCAGCACCAATTTCAGGGAGCATTCTAACCAAAATTGCATCAAATTACTTATCTAAATATCCTAATGGTCGCAAATCACTAAGACATTTTAGATAGTTTAAAACGGTGATTAATAATTCAAAACATGCATGCATAATATTATAAGTAAATTGAAAAGAAATTACATATTCTTACTAAGGCTCCAAGTTTCGCCCCAGTAAAAGAAATTAGTCATGAATAATCATAAAACAAAATATTATTAAGAATATGGAAAGAAAACCCCTTGAAAATGAACATGAATTGTCAAAGGATCTCTAAAGTAGTGTGTCTCCTCTTCCTCCCTTCTTCTCTTTTCATCTCTAATACCCTAATGGCTAAATATCTTTATTTATAATACTACAAAATAAAATCCTAAAAGGCCTTGGAATAAAACTAGGAAACATAATAAAATAATAAACCAAAAAATAAAAAATTTCCTATTCAAACTGAAATTTGGACTTATCAGAATATAAGACTTTTGACCGACTAAATCAACTCCGATTTGCTCCCAAAAGGTCTCTTTCGAAAGCTGAAGACATCCCCTACACATCTTTAGAAGGAATCTTCTTCAAAGTATGCCATCTTGACCTCTAAAATACCCAAAATGTCCAAAAATGTCAATCTGGAAAAGCTGCACGTTGGGCTTTTATTTCATTGCCACGGTCAAACGACTAGGTAGAAAAATTTGAAACTTTAATACAATCATCTTGAAAGACTCATGAACATCCTCCAATTAGAATCTCTCCAAAATTCATCCATTTGATTACTCTATGATCAAGAGGAAGTCGAATGTCTTATAGAAATATAACTCAAAGTATCAAAATCTCACCAAAATAAACAATAAATTATTACTAAGATTAGGGGTGAAATATATAGTATAATATCGACTTATCACCACCTCAACTAATTGGAAAGATAATCAAAGTCCCCAGAAAAGAGTGCAGTACAGTTCACCAAGAATTTCTGATTTTTTATAAGAAAGGTTTCATCCTGGATGCTAATTAAATCAATGAAGTCAGTTCCCTGCACTGCAATAAGGGAATAAATTCAGTTCTGGTCATGGACAAAGGCTTCTTGAAGCAAAGGCATCGCCATCGTCAATAAAAAGATTATGCAAGTAACAATTGAGTCACTTACCAGATATAATTGGTAAGATAATAAGGCAAATGAAGGAGGCCCTCATCGAAAGCGAGCACCCCAAGGAATGAATCCAGAGACCTATAAACGATAAATAAGAATGCGGTTACAGACTCACACATTTGAGATTAGTTCATTATGTAGGACACAACAACGCATAAAGAACAAAAGATTTTGGAACTTTAGGTGCAACAAAAAAGAAACACACAATGTGATGTGGAACAAAATAAAACAAAGGTTTTTTTTTTCTTTTAGAAGACTGATGCTTTAGTTATGACTAATTCAGCACTTTTGCACTCTCGATTGTCAAATCAGATTTCAAATTTTGCACTATGCTTTTCACCATTTCCATCAATACCAAAATGAAAATTTCCACTTTTTTGTACTCACCAATTGGCCTCTTCAAAATTTCAATTAGTTCAATCCACATTCTAAGCAATCAATTACTGGGATATGAGGTGGGAGTCCCTGAGAGGATGGCTGTCTTGGTGGATATGAAGTATTAAGCACATGCCTCTTTGCAGTTCTTGTTGACAACATCATCCCTTTCTGAATCACGTATACTGAACAGAATTTTAGTGCAAATTTACAAGGCTACTGGACACATCTTTCCCAATTTTGAATTTCCTTTGAAGAACCACAGCATCATAATTTAGCTTAGAGAGAGAGAGAGAGAGAGAGAGAGAGATTTAAACCTTGTAAGAGCATTCCTTATTGATGCACCAACTACAATACTATTGAGGTAGTTGCAATTGATATATTCCAACAGTGCTTTAGCAACCCTATCATCAAGGATAACCTCTTTCCCGTGTGCCTAAAATTAAAAAACAAATCAAACTGTATTAGACTCTGTATGCGATATTATGCGTAATACATTGTAGACTACATCTATGGTGAAAATGATGTAGGTACAAACCCCTTTACGAGCGCAATATGCACAGTACGGGACGAAGATGCTATGTTCATCATTATCACCCGATTCACCATGAAGCAGAGAAAATGGAGGATACCTACGATTGTTTTTGTGCTTGACATGGATAAGGATGATGTACAGATCGGTGCTAGTGGTTAAAAGATCATCAATAGCAGCATAACGAAAATTAAACTAGTGCCTCTTACAGTATACACAATTTCGAATAAAACCCACAAAATAAAAAATTCAACCATGATTAAATTTAAGAAGAAATACCAAGAATTGATAGCTGCAGAGCACCAAAATGCTCATGATCGTGCTGATGAAATCCAACTCTGTACAACTTTTGTCTTCCTCCTCGGTCAATTCCTCGAGAAGTTTCGATGTCGCCAACAATCTCTCCTCTTCGTGGCCATGGTCGTGCCCACTGCCCTGACCGTGGTCGTCGTGGTGCACATGACTGCAGCCGTGGTGGTGAGTGTGAGGCTCATGAGAGGCAAATGCACAGAACACCGAAACAAAGCTCATATCCGAACAGAGCCCAACAACCAAAACAACAGCAACGAAGACAAAGCTTAACTATGTTTGGACGAGGAAATAACTTGGAATTTTGATAAAAGTCAGAATTTGTAAATTGACATGCACCAATTTCCTTGTTTGGATTCATAAGCATAGAAATTTAGAATTTTCGCGTGGAAAAAAAACTTGGAATTTGGGACTTCCAATTCCCAAGTTCAAATTCCATGTAAATAGGTGTCATTTCCCAATTTTTACGATTAAGAGTTTAAAAATAACAAATTCCGCATTCAATTCCATTGTTCTTTTAAGTTAGCCAAACAAGAAAATTTACAAATTCTAGAAAATAAAATCTCGTCATTTCATTTTCCGTCATTTTTAAATTCCTTAGTAATCTTAAATTTCTTCATCCAAACATCAAGAGGCACAAGAAAATCAAACATCAAGAGGCACAAGAAAATCAATAAAAATAATTAATTAAATAAAGAGAATTTTAACGAAAAGCCCACGATACTGTTCACTTTAACGAAAAACCACATTTTTAGACTAAAAATCAATCCTGGTACTATTCACTTTATCCTTTATTTTGTCCTTATCGTTAAAACTCAAAGTTTTCAAGCCATTTTCATTAGTTTTTCTTTAAATAAAATTCGTAGAAAGAAACCCTAGGAAACTAAAAGGCACACCACAATGGAGACTATAGAACTTGATATTGAAATTATACAGCTAGAAAATGAGATTCCAACATGCCAGAAACCAATCCAAATCAACCTCAATAAGAGAGAGATTGTGAGAGGGTTGAGGATGTTACAACTTGTACTTTGAAATATTGTATTTTATTTTTAAGATGTGGGAAATAACTATTTTACCTGAGTGGGTATTTTAATTAATTTATTGAGTCTCGACTCGAAAGTTCAACACTCATAGTTTCTTAAGTTTCATAATTTATATTTTTCATACGTTAGTTAACGTCAAAATCGATTTTCGAATCGAGACCACGAGGACCAAATTGTTAATTTTACTATTTTGGAGGGCAATTGGGTAACTTTATTTAAATAATTTTAAGTGGGACTTAGCCCACATCCGGCCCACTTTCTCTTTCTCCCTCTTCATTTTCTGAAATCTTTCTCTCCCTCTAACTCTCGACCCTCCCCTTCTCTTTCTAAGCTCCGAGAGCTTCACCTAGCCCTCACCTCAACTCCCTCATGAATCGAACTCAAAATTCACATATTTTCAACCTTTGAGGCTTGAGGAACCCTGCAATGCACTTGCATGTGCTATCGGAGCACTGTGGGATCACTGGGATGCTTTACCATTAAAGCCGAAAGGTAAAGCTCTAAAACTCGAACCCAGGTGAGACTTGTGTTCCTTCTTCATATTTCTGGGTTATGCATGTTGTTCTATGATCTGTGATGTTGGTTTTATGGCAAAACTCGAGGGTTTTGACCTCAGCTTTTCTCTATGCTAGGAACCCAGCTCCGACGACAAACTCCGGCGAAATGTCGTCGAGTTCGAAGTTGAGATGAGGTTTTGAACCACTTATTTGAGCCCTAAGCCCTGCATGCACCTCAATCTCTATTTTCCAATTCACGGCGAGTGTGAACGGACGAACTCTAGCGAGTTCGTGGCTGTGGGTGCACGGACCCCTTTGTAATCGAACCCAGGTAATTAATTACCTTGTTGCATGTGGATTTTGGTTGAGGATAATCAAGTTTGACCTACAAGCATCATGTTCTTCCTATTCCAGAATCTGGCGATCTCCCCTGAGCTCAACTCTTCGAATCCAAGGTTAATTCGACCTCTCATCCACCTAAACCGAGTTTGGGTATACCTCTAAGCCCTTTTCGAGACATTAATTGGTGTTATTCATGTTGAAACACATGAAAACCGAGCTCGGAAGCCCTAAATTTGTTTTCTGGGGTTTTCTCCAGATTTCGGTGACGGTTAATGATAGTCGTTGTTAGTTTTGACGGCGGCAAAACCTATTCCTATAACCTTAACGAAATCTCGTGACAGAAAAGGTGCATTCCATTAATTGATTTTAAATCCTCACCGCACCGGCATGTGGATCTGGTGACGGCGAGTGTGACGTCTACTCGCCAAATCGCGGCGGTGATAGGAGCATATTTAGGCGACTTAACTAGCTTATTCTTGTGCATTTATGCTATTATTTCTTAGTTAATGTCGCATTACAACTCAATTTCGTGTGTTTGTAGGACCTATGGGGTAAAGTATCAAGAAAGGGCATTTTGGTGCATTTTGGAGCAATTTTGGACACTATGTGGATAGCTTACATTTGGGCTAACATGGATGGACGAATTTTGACTTCAAGAGGCTAGAAATGTGATAAGAAGAGGAAGGAATAAGCTTGTCACTAGCCGTCCTACCTTGTCTCCTAGCCGTCCTACCTTGTCTCCTAGCCGTCCTAGCTTGTCACTAGCCGTCCTACCTTGTCTCCTAGCCGTCCTACCTTGTCTCCTAGCCGTCCTAGCTTGTCACTAGCCGTCCTAGCTTGTCACTAGCCATCCTACCTTGTCTCCTAGCCGTCCTAGCTTGTCACTAGCCGTCCTAGCTTGTCACTAGCCATCCTACCTTGTCTCCTAGCCGTCCTAGCTTGTCACTAGCCGTCCTACCTTGTCTCCTAGCCGTCCTACCTTGTCTCCTACCTTGTCCAAGCTACACACTTGTATCCCTTAAGTGTTTCATGTATATATATCCTTGTAATCCTGAAAGGGGGATCACTCATTCACCCAATTTTCGTCCATTCATCTAGCCACACCATTCTACACATCCTAAAATCCTAGAAACACAATTCCAGCCAACACTACACCTTGCCGTGCCTATCCTCCATCCAATTCCATAATCCCTGATCCTAAAACACATCCCAACCATCCCATCCACCTTTGTGCCGTAGCAAGGAGAAAGAAGGAAGGACTCTTGGATGCTCAAGCTTCGTCGTTGGTGCATTCTAGGTGTAATTCGTTTTATGATTTCAATGTTTAATTTATTTTCCTTTCATTTTGCTATGAACATGAGTGGCTAAACCCCTATTGGTTAGGGGTGATTTCGAAGCCATAACTATGTGTGCAAGTTGATTTGATAAATTCCAGTTATGAGTTCTTGAATTGTAAATGCAATTGGCTTAACTGTGCGAGTAATAACGTATTTGTGTTTGTTAATTAGGGGTCGACACTTAATTGGCTTGCATGAATATGATGCTAGAATATAAGTTTGTTTCACATAATTGTCACACACTTATATTCACAAGTAGTGAAGGTTGCTAGTCACAATCGCGTTAAGTTCAATTCCTAGCATAAGTGTCATGATGTCATAGTCACAAGTGCTTTGTCAATGCTTATAGTTTTCATTGAACGTAATGATCTTTGATTGTATCTTTATTATGATGTCATGTAAGGAACTTTTGAAGAATGCTTTGGGTTGTCGTATGATGTCATCCAATTCAATAACACAAGGAAAACTTGAGAATTAACTAGTGATGTCACGGTTAATTTGGGGCATTGTCATTCATAATTCTATGAAGGAATAACTGGAAATCGAGTCATTTGCATACTTGTCATGTGTGGAGAAAGAACCCCTAACTAGTCCATCATCCATTAAAAACCCCAAAAACGTTTCAAAATCAGTTTTACTTTGCAATCTGTTTTCTCAACTTTAATTTCGTCCAAATCAAATCCCCATTTACTTTGAAGTCTCAATTTAGTTAGAAATTGTTTTGGTTCATGTTTTTAAGTGTTTTGAGTCAAGTTTTCAACCAATTTCGTCCAAATTAGTGTAGGTGCTCAAAACTGCCCAGAAAGTGGTTTTTAGGCAGTTTTGAGTCTTCTAGTTGCTGTTTTGAGTTTTTGTTTTGTTTTAGTGTTTTAACTTTGGTTTTTCATTCTTTGAGTCCAAATTAGTGTTTTTAACTTTGTTTTGGAGTTCTTAGGTCAGTTTTCAAGAGTTTAGCAATCCCTCCTAATCCCCGATTTTGAACGATCCCTACTTACATACTTTGCTACAATTGTCAGAAGAGGGTTTAATTTGTGTGCTTAATATATTTCGCATCAAATTTTTGGCGCCGTTGCCGGGGATTAGCAACTTTGCTAATCCCTTGGATTGTTTTATTTTCGTTTGTTTTATTTTATTCCAGATTCTTAATCTTGTTTGTTTCTTGTTTTAGGTACTAGTTTATGACTCGGAGTTCTCATCCAATTCGTGAACATATCTTGGACTTTGTTTATTTTTCTTTTGATATTTGATTTAGTTTTATTTCTTTGATTTCAGGTACTAGAGAAGCAAGACATGGCAATTGCTAACCTTCAAGCTCAAATAGCAAATCTTACGTGTCAGTTATCACAGTATGCTAAAGGGTCCACAATGCAGACTGTCCCTACATTTGGTGCTCCTTATAGGCAAGAATATCAAGCAAATCTATGTCCACAAAGAAGTTGGGAGAATTTCAATACCTGGGGGTATCAAGATCATAATCAATCAAGGAACAATTTGTTTTCCAACATGTACAATTCAAATTGGAGTGATCATTCAAACTCTATGTGGTGGGAAACTCAAAAAGTCCAACAAGAAGGATATTGGCAGCCATATGAGGAGTTCTATTCAAGCCCTATGCAGCCACCACAACCTCATATACAACCTGCCCAAACAAATTCAGGTGTGTCTTTGTATAATGATACGCTTATTAAGTTACTCACCAATTTGTCTCAGGGGCAAGAAAATCAAAAGAAAGCAATGCAAAATCGAGACAAAAGGTTGAACCACTTGGAAAAGCAAATTGGGCAGATAGCGGAGTTCGTAGGACAATTTCGTGACCAAGGCAAACTCCCTAGTTCAACCATTGTAAATCCGAAGGGAGATTTTGAAATCCATAATGCTATCACTTTGGGAAGTGCTATGGAGGTTGGAGCTGACCTAAAAATGTCCAAACATAGCCTAGAAGTGGATGAGGAGCTGCTAATTGAGGAGGAGGAAGAAGACATGCACACGGCAAGGGTAGAACAACCTTTGCCGCAGCCCCCTAAGCCCTCTAAATCACCCACCACAAGTAAGGACGTCCCAATTCCATGTTATTCTGATGTTATTCCACCCAATGTCCCTTCTCCTAGCAGGTTTTTGATTCCCAACCAAGAAGAGAGTAAAAAGGACATTGTGGAAGCCTTCCCAAAGGTGCAAAATGCTATTCCAATTCTTGGTGCAACACAGCAAGTTTTAGATGGTGTTGAATTCTTCAAAGGACTTTGTACACCAAAAAGAATGATTCAAGAGAAGGTAGTGGCTGGAGAAGATGTAGAAGGCATCAAAGAGGACATATTTGAAACCATAAAACCCAAAGAAGTTGAATTTGATGACATTGGACAAGTCATAACCATCACATGTAATCTGGCCAAGTCCAATATCCCTGAAACTTTCAAAGGAGTGGTGTTTGTCATTGAGTTCTTGTCGGACAAAACAAGTAAGTCATCTTCTCCAAATTCCATTAAATTTTATACTAACTGGCTGATTTTGATGAATCAGGCACCTACACTAGAATTCAAACCAATGCCGGTTCACTTCAAGTATCACCTTCCATTCAAGGATCAATTCCATGCCGTGGGACCTAGGGAAGTTTGAATGGAAGTTTCGTCCGGCTGGAAGACGTTAAAGCAAGCGCTACTTGGGAGGCAACCCATGCAATCAACAAAGGAAGAACTTGGGAATCGCTCCATACTCAGATTTGCGTCCCTAAACCCTTTCCTTTGTTGCTTACTTTATGTTATGTGTATTGTGTTTTTAATTGTGTCTAAAACATTGCGGACAATGTTTAGTTTAAGTGTGGGGGGGGGGGGTAACATTCTGTTTTGATATATTTTTGCATGAAATTCGTAGGGTATTACCACCTAACATGTCTAAACTTGTTTCCCACTGTTTTTAAGTGTTTTTAAGCTATTTTAGAGTGTTTTAGGGTGTGTTGACTTAAAAATCCGAAAATACCATAAAAATTTGAAAAATTGTTTTGAAAAACCCAAAAAGAGTTGTTTTTGTGTGTTTGTTTGTGTCTTAGGGTACCTTCCAACACAATGATGAGGATTTGGTTTTTAAATACATGGCTGTTAAAGAGAGTGATTAACATGGATGAAAGTTTGATTTACTCTATGTTTATGCTTGGTTGTGGTTATAACTTATGAATTCACATGCAATCATAAAAGAAAAAAAATCAGTTTTTGTAACATGCTTGAAGGAAGGAACTCAAATTAACGCTACAACCTTGTGAGACTTGAGCCTAAACGTTTATTTGGAGAGTTAAAATCTGTGCATTCTTTGTTTTCTAAAATCGTTGCATGATCTCATTATTCTTTGCTTGGTTGCTACTTAGAAGGCGTTTCATCATTTAGTTCCAAACACTAGAAGTCATGCCCATTTCATTCAAAGCATGGTATTGATTAGCATAACACATATTCAAGATGAAATTGTGTAGTGACCACCACTTTAGCCAAAAAGCCGTGTGCCCTACTCCATTATATGTTTAGGTGTTAACCCCATTGAGCCTTGTTTAGCCTTTTCTTTGTTAACCCACATTACCCTTACCTAGCCTAGATTAGGACTATCTATACCCTCGTTCTTAAAGTATAGTAAGCATGATTCAAATGGAATTCCTTTATGGCAGAAACCAAGTGTGGGGGAAGTTTTTATTTTGAGAATTATGTGCCATAAGCACGGGTAGAAAGAAAAGAAAAGAAAAATTCGTGAAAAAAAAAAAAAAAAAAAAAGAAAAAAAATGAAAAAAAAAAAAAGTATGAAAAGAGTTGAACAACATGAGAAAAAGAGTTCCAAGGTGTTGTTTGTTGAAGAAAGGGTCCAAAAAGTTGAATTCGGCCCCAAGAAGTTGTTTAAAGTCTTCCCCTTGTGTTTTTAAGTTAATTTCTGCAAACTAAGTGAATTCTAAGTCTTAATTTCATTACTTTTCTTACTAATGCTTGAAGAACGTTTGTTTTCCCTATCCTTTCTTTGTTAACCAATACCCCAAGCCCCATTGCAACCCTTAAACTTCTATCTTGAGTGTTATGTGTTTCAATTTGTTGAGTTTGAATTTGGTATGAGCATATGGTGTCACTGGTTCTCGCATCTAAGTAGTAGCATTCCATTCATGAGATCATATCTAAACATGCCTATTAACTCCGAAAATTGCGTTCTTTGTGATACATATATGTGAGCATTCGTTTTTATATCTACATCAATTCTCTCACATATAACTAGTATAGGGTGTGTAGTTAGAAAATCTGAGTGAAAATAGAGTGCAAATCTATTAAGGATTGAGGGAATTCTCTAAGGCATGTTACTACATTCAAAACATTGTTTTAATTGGTTAATTGTGAACTAGTAAGTAGTGACTATGATTAAGCATGTGCTTAAATGTTAAATTGGCTTAAATCTATGTGAGTGGTGATCTTTGACATGTCATGTTTCATTGGAAATCCCTGAGACGAATGTTGGAAGGTTTAGATTATATGTTTTGTTTCTTTTGTTTGTTTGTTTTGCTCGAGGACTAGCAAAAGATAAGTGTGGGGGAATTTGATAGGAGCATATTTAGGCGACTTAACTAGCTTATTCTTGTGCATTTATGCTATTATTTCTTAGTTAATGTCGCATTACAACTCAATTTCGTGTGTTTGTAGGACCTATGGGGTAAAGTATCAAGAAAGGGCATTTTGGTGCATTTTGGAGCAATTTTGGACACTATGTGGATAGCTTACATTTGGGCTAACATGGATGGACGAATTTTGACTTCAAGAGGCTAGAAATGTGATAAGAAGAGGAAGGAATAAGCTTGTCACTAGCCGTCCTACCTTGTCTCCTAGCCGTCCTACCTTGTCTCCTAGCCGTCCTAGCTTGTCACTAGCCGTCCTACCTTGTCTCCTAGCCGTCCTACCTTGTCTCCTAGCCGTCCTAGCTTGTCACTAGCCGTCCTAGCTTGTCACTAGCCATCCTACCTTGTCTCCTAGCCGTCCTAGCTTGTCACTAGCCGTCCTAGCTTGTCACTAGCCATCCTACCTTGTCTCCTAGCCGTCCTAGCTTGTCACTAGCCGTCCTACCTTGTCTCCTAGCCGTCCTACCTTGTCTCCTACCTTGTCCAAGCTACACACTTGTATCCCTTAAGTGTTTCATGTATATATATCCTTGTAATCCTGAAAGGGGGATCACTCATTCACCCAATTTTCGTCCATTCATCTAGCCACACCATTCTACACATCCTAAAATCCTAGAAACACAATTCCAGCCAACACTACACCTTGCCGTGCCTATCCTCCATCCAATTCCATAATCCCTGATCCTAAAACACATCCCAACCATCCCATCCACCTTTGTGCCGTAGCAAGGAGAAAGAAGGAAGGACTCTTGGATGCTCAAGCTTCGTCGTTGGTGCATTCTAGGTGTAATTCGTTTTATGATTTCAATGTTTAATTTATTTTCCTTTCATTTTGCTATGAACATGAGTGGCTAAACCCCTATTGGTTAGGGGTGATTTCGAAGCCATAACTATGTGTGCAAGTTGATTTGATAAATTCCAGTTATGAGTTCTTGAATTGTAAATGCAATTGGCTTAACTGTGCGAGTAATAACGTATTTGTGTTTGTTAATTAGGGGTCGACACTTAATTGGCTTGCATGAATATGATGCTAGAATATAAGTTTGTTTCACATAATTGTCACACACTTATATTCACAAGTAGTGAAGGTTGCTAGTCACAATCGCGTTAAGTTCAATTCCTAGCATAAGTGTCATGATGTCATAGTCACAAGTGCTTTGTCAATGCTTATAGTTTTCATTGAACGTAATGATCTTTGATTGTATCTTTATTATGATGTCATGTAAGGAACTTTTGAAGAATGCTTTGGGTTGTCGTATGATGTCATCCAATTCAATAACACAAGGAAAACTTGAGAATTAACTAGTGATGTCACGGTTAATTTGGGGCATTGTCATTCATAATTCTATGAAGGAATAACTGGAAATCGAGTCATTTGCATACTTATCATGTGTGGAGAAAGAACCCCTAACTAGTCCATCATCCATTAAAAACCCCAAAAACGTTTCAAAATCAGTTTTACTTTGCAATCTGTTTTCTCAACTTTAATTTCGTCCAAATCAAATCCCCATTTACTTTGAAGTCTCAATTTAGTTAGAAATTGTTTTGGTTCATGTTTTTAAGTGTTTTGAGTCAAGTTTTCAACCAATTTCGTCCAAATTAGTGTAGGTGCTCAAAACTGCCCAGAAAGTGGTTTTTAGGCAGTTTTGAGTCTTCTAGTTGCTGTTTTGAGTTTTTGTTTTGTTTTAGTGTTTTAACTTTGGTTTTTCATTCTTTGAGTCCAAATTAGTGTTTTTAACTTTGTTTTGGAGTTCTTAGGTCAGTTTTCAAGAGTTTAGCAATCCCTCCTAATCCCCGATTTTGAACGATCCCTACTTACATACTTTGCTACAATTGTCAGAAGAGGGTTTAATTTGTGTGCTTAATATATTTCGCATCAGGCGGCGAGTACGATGACGCGTTTGCTAACGACAGCAGCCTACAGTGACGCGTGTTTCCTGGTGCGTGACGGCGCGTGACACCTGGTGGCAAGTGGTCGAAGCACAGCAGTGAGTGGAGGCGTGTGACAGACCCAAGACCTAACCCTAGGTTTTTCGGTGTTCTAAAATTACGTGGTGCCTTCTGTTTTTGCAAATTGAACACCTAAAATTTAGTTTTGGGCAATGTTCCATGAATTGATGTTTTAAGCTTAACTTAGCTTATGTTGACTATCACAGGATTATTAGAGGATCGAACAGATACATGCAAGGAGTTTAATTGCAAGTGACATTCTACTTACCTGTGAGTGGGCCCTTTCAAAAACCAAAACGTTTTTACATTATATATATGTATGTGTGTTTATATATGCCAAATATGCGGATGCATATTAATATGTTAGTCTCTGATGAGACTAGTGATGATATTGATAATATCTTTAGATCATTAGTGGTCTACTTTCACCACATGGTCATCATGTGATATTTTTGTATAGCTATCTTCAACCGTAGATTATTTTCAGGTGATATTTATTTTAGTAGATGCTAAGGTTGACGATTGTTACCGGTATTGAGATTAACTAGTTGATGCTAGTATTTTCCTGCTTGTTATACGTATGTTATTAGATGCTAGCATGGCATTGATTGAAGTGAGGTATTATTTCTTAACTAGTCTTGATTGTTTTTTATTGTATTGTTGGATGAGATTTTACTATTATGGTAGTAAATAATATTATATAGTTTTTACTATATATGTTCTCAAAACAAGGGTTATTATGTTTAACGATGATTTTATAACTGGTCCACTTACGTTTTGTTTTATCGACCTCTTCAGGACCTAATGAGAGTAACGAGAACATCGGTGGGGATGAAAAGGCTTGGTAGTGAAGCTGTCATCCTCTAGACTTTGGGTGATGGTTCATTTACTGCAGCTTTATCTTAGTTGTAATAATAGTGGCATTATCGTACTTTTGATTATGCACAACATTGCACTTTATTGTATAAACTATTGTGTGAAACTTCTAGCTACTCCGATGTGATGTGATAATAACAGGGTTAAACCCGAGAGAATTCATGTCCCAAGTAGGGAGGATGATAAGTGATTTCTTATAGCAGCTTTGGAATTTATAAATGAACATTTTTGGTTCAAATTCTTACACATCATAAATATCTTGCTATGACTTCATCATTAAGTTGTCTTGTGATGTCATCTCATGATGGGGTCTGAAAAGAGAGAGAGAGAGAGAGAGAGAGAGAGTTTGAGAAGCAACCGCACTTTATCAAAAAAATTGAAAACGATGGAATTTTTCATTTGAAAGTAAGGCGCCTAATAGGAAATGAGGGCACTAAAATAAATTTCAAGGGATGGTGTACATTAAATGTCATTGACATTGCGACATCGTTTGCAACATTACTTAAAGTAGAGTCGCAAAATTTTCTTGCAAACACTTTACATGCAATATTATTTATTTACGAAGGTCGTGTACTTCATCGCAAATAGAGTGTAGCAATGATAGGAGCATATTTAGGCAACTTAGTTGGCTTGTTCTTGTGCATTTACGTTGTTATTTCTTAGTTCTTTAAGTCTTTTAAGTTATTTTCATATGTTTTCAGGTTCTAAGGGCTAAAGGAGCAAAGAAGTGCATTTTGGAGCCTTTTGGAGCACTTTTGGGCTAAGGATGGATAGCTTATGCTTGGAGCCAAAGTGTTGGACGAAATTGAAGGCCTTGTATGCACTTTAGGACATAAAACAAAGGGCCTAGGCCATTCTAACACCATTGCCATGCATTCTCCATACATTCCAGCCTTCCCCTTTGTGTCAAAGCCGTGCATCCCCTCACCAACAAATAATTAAGCCACATGTATTCATCATTCACTCCAAATACAAATGTATTCTTCCATTCACTCTTTAATCATTCACTCACATGCTTTCCCAACAAATAATTCAGCCACATGCACCCATCATCATGCACTCCCCAAGCCGTGCATTCTCCATACATTCCAGCCTTCCCTTTTGTGTCAAAGCCGTGCATCCCCTCACCAACAAATGATTGCAGCCACATGCTTTCCCATTCTATCATTTCAACCACATGCACTCTTCATCATTAAGCCACATTCACTCCCATTTCTCTCCCATTAACCCTTTTGTGCCGTGCATAACATTCCCATTTCCAGCTTTCCCCCTTCATAAAACAATCAGCCACACTTCCACATGCATTCCTTCTTTAATCATTCACTCCCTAGCTGTCATTCCACATGCATTCCCTCTTTAATCATTCACTCCCTAGCTGTCATTCCACATGCATTCCCTCTTTAATCATTCAGCCACCTATAAATAAACATCCTTGTTGCAGCCACAAACCATCCATTGATACACACTTCACACCATTCCCATTCTCTCCCCAAAAACCGTCCTAACCCGTGCATAACCCTCCATTCCAGCAACTTCCCTTGTGTGCCGTGCATAACATTCCATTTTCCAGCATATATTTCTCCTCCATTGCAGCCACTCCAACGACTCCCCATCCCTCCAAAACACTACCCTACCATCACACATCCATTCCTCCATACAAATACCACCCCAAAACCTGTCCTTAGACCTTGTGCCACAACAAAGAGGAGGAGAAGAGGGCCTAAACGTTCATACAATTCGAGTTTGAGTTGTTGGAATTTTTAGGTGTTTTCTCTCCTTGATTTCAATGGTTAAATTTACTTATCTTTGTCTTGTACGTATGAGGAACTAAAACCCCTTGGCTAGGGGGGAATTCGAAACCATGATCATGCTTGCTATATGATTTGATTACATCTAATTGCGTTTCATAAGTTGTGAATTCAATTTACTTATCTATTTGAATTAAACTGATTTGTGTGTGTTGGTTGAGAGTGCACGCTTAATTATCATGCGTAAATCTAATGCTAGGATATAAGGAAGTTTCTCCTAATCGTTACAAACTTATATTCACAAGTAGTAAAAGTTGATGACCTCAATTGCGTTAAGTAAATTCTTGGCATAAGTTTCATGCAATTCATAGTAACGAATGCTTCGCCAATGCTTATGGTTTTCAAAGAACTTAATGATTCTTGCTTGTATCTCTATTATGCAATTCATGTAGGGAACTTGTGGGGAATGCTTTGGGTTGTCGTATGCAATCATCCAATTCAATAACGTTAGGAAAATCTGAGGGTTAATTAGTGCAATTCACGGTTAATCTGGGGCGTTGAGAATTCATGGGTAATTGAAAAGCAATTAGAAATCGTTTTGTGTGCAAGTATGGCATGTGATGCGATATTTATACGCGCACAAATTAAACCCTCTTTTTGTCAATTGTAGTATAAGTATAAGTAGGAATCGTTCTGGACCAGGGATTAGGAGGGATTGTTAATCTCTTGGATTTGACTTCAAAAACGTAAAAACAAGTTTAAAACACTAATTAATGCGAAGAATGCAAAACTAAAAGTAAGAAAGACTAAGACTTAAACAAAATATGGGGGGGGATTTAGGTTTGGACGAGATTAAACTAAAATGGATAAAGTGCAAACAAAACAAATTGTAAATACGGATTTGACGGAAATGAATGGATGGGAAGCTAGCTAAGGGGTTCATCTCCACACATGTTATGCTTGCATACAAAACGATTTCTAATTGCTTTTCAATAAACTATGAATTCTCAACGCCCTGGGTTAATTAGGTCCGCTTAAATTAGCCGTCAAGTTTTCCTTAAGTTAATGAATTGGATGATTGCATACGACAACCCAAAGCATTCCTCACAAGTTCCCTACATGAATTGCATAATAGAGATACAAGCAAGAATCATTAAGCAACATGAAAACTATAAGTGTTGACGAGACATTCGTTACTATGATTGCATGAAACTTATGCCAAGAATTTGTTTAACGCGATTGTTTATAAGCAACCTCCACTACTTGTGAATATAAGTTCATAACTATGTTGGAAGTATGCCCACAAAGCCACTCATTTGATGTAAATAACTTTTTGGAATACTTATTGTGTTAAACTTTTATATGTTTAATAGAAGGGCAAAGCTTATTGTTAATCACTATTTATAGTATCTTGTGTTTAAGCAATAAGGGAATCCAAGGAATGTATTTGATCTAAGAGACAAGTGATTTAAGTTAGTTAAATTAACGAGACCTTTCTCTTATGTTCATTCCTAAAACGTTCCTAGCCATAGGATTGCCAATTGGGCATTGACAATCCGCTAAGGTTAGTATGTGTTATGTCGACTCAAGCGTGAGTATGAACTAGTCTCAAGTCATTTGGTGTTGGACACTAAGGCAAACACATAGGTGCTCGAAAGAGTAATCGAGTACACTGAACAACGATCAAACAAGAGTTCGAACATACATGTCATGTGAGAACTCAATAGTTGCAATATGCAAAGTAGTCCTTTGACCTGAGGCATCATTGATGTCTAATGGTTAGGTCCTTGATCTTTGATTATATCAACGGCATTCCATTGGAGTGTCCACGGCATTGTTGGGGTCAAGCTATCTAGTCATGTAGGCATATGAATGTACAACAAGGGATCTCTAACCTTCCATGATGGAAGGAGAATACTCTAAGATATGATTCGAGAGTCTTTGGCCAAAGAATATGAATATGACTAAGGAAGATGTTCCAAATCTTATTCAATTGAATCATATAGAGAAGTATCACATTGGATAGTAGACATGAAACAAACTATCACTTAAACAATGTGATTAAGAGTATTGTATTAGAGAATGACCGTATTGCATTGTAGTTGTAACTGGATAGGTTCTCCAACCACTTCTACTTAGCTTGGGTAACCATGACATGCTGCTAGGCGTCACCCATGGTTTGTGGAAGCCCTAAAGATTAGCAAACACTAATTTAAGGGAGAATTGAAATGTGGTTTCAATTCACAATCGATCGTTAAGAGTAACATCGCCCACTACCTCGCTAATTGGAACCTAATGGATCGTACACCGAGTAAAGATATAAGTGAAGAAATTATATGAAATGGATAAGCAATTAAATGGTTTAATTGAAGAATGGTCAAGATTAATTAAATAGTTAATTAATTATACGAAACGTTCGTATTGGGCGTTTAAGTTAGTTTTGGGCTTCGGGGCACAAAAACGTTTTGGTCCACAAGGCCCATTATGTTTAAGTTGTATGACAACTAAAACAAAATGGGCAATTAAGCCCAAATACAACATATGGCCGGCCATAAGCTTCAAGGGTAGTGAACTTGGCTTAATTGCAAGTTTGCCACTCCATTGTGAGGTGGTATAAAGACATCTTTATAGCCATTTCACCCTAAGGGGTTTTCTAATTGAATTTGGGTGAAACCTATTCTCTCATTTTCACCTTAGGGGAGGAACATCTAGCAATCTTTCTTCCCTAAGTCATCCATTTCATCTTCACACAATATCTTTGGTGTGGAGACTTAGAGACACCAAACTTTTGGTGTTTTGGAGAACAAATCCTCAAAGAAGAAAAGGAGCACTAAAAGGGAGGAAATCACAAGGAAGATTCAAGGAGCAAGGAGGTGACTTGAAGGCCCTCCACTTGGGTGAATCCCTTGTGCAATCAAGGATGAGCTTCAAGGGTAAAGAATCTCTAAATTCTTATTCTCTTTAATTTTGTTAAAGAGTCTTATGGTTCACCATATACTAGGCTTTGAAAGTCATGGGTTTTATGAATTGTTTTTGAATGCATGCCTACTTTAAAGAGTTATTAGTTTGCATATGTATTCAAATGTTCTTACATGTTCTTAGCTAGGACAAAATTTTTCCTTCAAACTATTACGTGAAACTCACTTATATTCTAGCGTCAAATTCATGCATGAAAATTAAGCGTTCATTTTTAATAAACATACATAAATAGGATATCAATAAAATAGTTAAACAAATTGAATTCACAACTTATGAAACGTAATTAAAAGTAATCAAATCATATTGCAAGCATAAACATATATTTCGAATCACCCCCTAGCTAAGGGGGGTTTAGTTCCTCATACGTACAAAACAAAGAGAATTGAAATTAAACATTGAAATCAAAGAAACGCCTAAACATTCCAACAACTCAAACTTGAATTGTATGAACGTTTAGGCCCTCTTCTCTTCCTCTTCGTTGTAGCATAAGGTCTAGGGATAGTTGGTTGGGGGGATGGAAGTGTGGAATTATGGAAGTGGATGAGGAGTGGTGGAAATGGAAGAATGGTTTTTGGATTCTAAGGGAGACTCACGGCTAGGAGAAGGAAATGGAAGTGTTTGTGGTGTGTTGTGTTGTGAATGAGATGATGAATGAATGAATGAATGCAAGGGTATTTATAGGAGTAATGGAGGGAACATGACAGCTAGGAGGTGGGTGGAAATGTGGCTGCATGTTTGGTGAATGATTATGAGTGAATACATGTGACTTGTGGCTGCAAAGAGAAGGAGAAAAGCTGGAATGTGTTGATGTGCATTGCACGGCAAAGGGGGGGGAGAAATGATGCTGTTTTGCATGTGAAGTGTGGAGATGTTTTGCACGGCAAAGGGTGGAATATGTGGCTGCATGTTTGAATGATTAAAGGGACATGTGGGGTGGCTAGAACAAAGGGGAAAGCACATGGAAATGCTGGAAATCTGATGGTAGTAATGCACGGCAAGGTGGAGTGGTTTTGGGAGAAAGGTGGATGAATGTGCATGTGGATTAGTTTGTGAAAGAATGTGAATGCATGTGTTGATTTAAAGAATAGGTATGCATGTGAATTAGGTTGGAAAGAGGTGGAAATGGAATGTTATGCAATGATAATGTCTTGTGGCTGAATTGGTGGAGTAATTATGATGGGATACACGGCACAAAGGATAGAAAAGGGTTGAGTGATGTGTGTAATTGCATGTGTGTGATGAATGGGATTGTGGAAAGGCAATTAGAAATGCACGGGTTAGGCTTGCAGAAATGATTATGTATGCATGTGTTGAATGATTTCTTGTGCATTTTTGAAGGATTAAAGGGATGTGGGGTGTAATGCTAGGTTGGAAGTGCATGTGCAATTGAATGTGTGTGTGCTGGAAATGGATGGTAGCCACGGCAATGAGTGGTGTTTGGTGCTGGAAATGGATGTGGCTTCAATCTGAAAATGGGAGAGCATGTGCACAGCAAGGATGTGAATGATTATGGAGGGATGTGGCTGAAATAGCATGTGGAAGGAATGCTGGAAAGGTAAGGTAGGCCACGGCAATTGTGAAATGTGTATGAATGGAGTTGTGTTGTGTATGGTTTCAATTGAATTAAAAGCCACGGCAAAGGAGAGTTTTTGGTGTTGGATGCAATGATGAAGAGTGAATAAATAATGCATGTAGGGTTAGGAAATAAAATCATAACTTAAAGGGGGAATGATTAAAGGGTGTGGCAGGTTGGAAAGGTGTGGAATGATGGATGGAATTAGGGGGAATGCACGGCTAGGAGAGGGAATGGGTGATGGGTGCATGTGATGCATGGCAATGTTGTGTTTTGGTGCATGTGTATGAATGCATGTGGAATTAAGAAGAGTATGGAAGTGAATAAATCATAATAGGGCTAGTTTAAAGGGCTAGGGTTTAAGTACATAGAATGGGCCTAAAATAGGTTGGTTTGCATGGCATAGAATGTTTGATTTGGGCTAGAGGTTTTCCATGGCTCAAAGGATTTGTTTGATTGGGCTAGGCCCTTTGTTTTATGTCCCCAAAGAGCATACAAGGCTTCAATTTCGTCCATCCTCTTTGCTCCATGATTAAGCTATCCAATCCATGCCCAAAAGTGCCCCAAATAGCATCAAAATGCACTTTCTTGCTCCCTAAGCCCTTAGAACCTGAAAACACACAAAAGAAGCATAAAGGACTAAAATAACTAGAGAAACATAACGTAAATGCACGAGAACAAGCCATTTAAGTCGCATGAATATGCTCCTATCAAACTCCCCCACACTTATCTTTTGCTAGTCCTCGAGCAAAACAGAATAAAAACAAATAAACAAAACGACACTAAACACGTAAAACACAACCTAAACCTTCCAACAACCGTCTTAGGGATTTCCAATGCACATGACATGTTAAAAATCATCATTCTCACAGATTTTAGTCATCTTCACACTTAAGTACATTCTTAATCATAGTCACCATATACTAGTTCACAATTAAGCATTTAAAACCATGTTTTGAATGTAGTAACATGCCTTAGAGAATTTGCTCAATTCCTTACAAGATATGCACTCGATTTTCACTCAGAATTTCTAACTACACACCCTAATCTAATCATATGTGAGAAGATTGATGTAAACATGAAAACGAACACTCACATATATGTATCACAAAGAACGCAATTTCTGGAGTTAATAAGCATGTTTAGATATGATCTCATGAATGGAATGCTACTACTTAGACGCGAGAACCAGTGACACCATATGCTCATACCAAATTCAAACTCCACAATTGAAATGCACAACACTCAAGATAGAAGTCAAGGGTTGTAACGGGGCTTGGGATATTGATGCGAGATTTATATGCGCACAAATTAAACCCTCTTTTTGACAATTGTAGTATGGATGTAAGTAGGGATCGTTCTGGACCGGGGATTAGGAGGGATTGCTAAAACCTTGGAAACTGACTCAAAAACGTAAAAACAAGATAAAACACTAAACTAGACTCAAAGAATGTGAAACTAAACGTTAAAACATTAAAAGACTCAAAACTAATTTTTGGATGAATTTAAGAGTATGGCTTGATTCAAAATACCTTAAACATAAACTAAACAGATTCTAAGCACTAAAGAACAAGAAAGTAAAAGGGGGGGGGAAAGTTTTGATTTGACGAAAATTGAAATAACAAAACAAGTTAATAAACTGAGCGGAATGTAAATATGAAATTGTGATGGAATGAATGGAATGAAGGCTAGCTAAGGGGTTCTTCTCCACACATGTTATACTTGCATACAAGATTGATTCTCAGTTGGTCTTTCGATAAATTATGAAACTCAACACTCCGGATTAATTAGGTCCGCTTCAATTAACCGTCAAGTTTTCCTTAAGTTAATGAATTGGATGGGTTTGCGCAACGCAATTCACAACATTCTCCAAAAGTCATTTACGTGAACAGCACAATAAAGATACAATCAAAGATCATTAAGCATTATGAAAACTATAAGTGTTGACGAGGCATTCGTTACTATGATGAGCATGAAACTCGTGCCAAGAATATGTTTAACACGATTGTTTATAAGCAACCTCCACTACTTGTGAATATAAGTTCATAACGATTAGGTGAAATTCACTTATATTCTAGCGTCATATTTATGCATGAAAATTAAGCGCGCATTCTTAATAAACATTCATAAATAAGCTATCAATTAAACGGTTAAACAAATTGAATCCACAACTTATGAAATTCCAACGAAAGTTAATCAATTCATATTGCAATTATAAACATAGTTTCGAATCACCCCCTACCTAAAGGGGGTTTAGTTCCTCATAACTTTGAAATCAAAGAAACACCTAAACATTCCAACAACTCAAAGCTTGAATTGTATGAACGTTTAAGCACTCTTCTCTTCCATACATACAAAACAAAAAGAATTAAAATGAAACTTTGAAATCAAAGAAACACCTAAACATTCCAACAACTCAAAGCTTGAATTGTATGAACGTTTAAGCACTCTTCTCTTCCTCGTCGTAGCACAAGGTTTAAGGATAGGTTGTGTGATGGTATGAAGTGTTTTGGAGGGATGGGAAGTGGTTGGATAGTGGCTGCAATGGAGGAGAAAAACTGCACAGAAATTGGGATGATATGCACGGCAAGGGGCTTGGGAAATGGTGTGTTTGTGTATGAAAAATGAGGAATGAATTGAAAGATGAGAATGCAAGGGCTTTTATAGGAGAATGAAGGTGTGAATGGCTGTTTGTTTAAGCATGCAAGTGGCTAATTAATGATGAACAAACAGCTAAGAAAGCATATGCAAGCTGGAATTGCACAAGGGAGCCAAAGGGAACCCACGGCATGGACAGTTTTGGTGCATGTGTTGGCTGATTTGTATGATGGTTAAAGCTTGTGAAAGCATGTGCAATGTATGGTGGATGAATGATTAAATGGACATGTGGGGTGTATATGTTGCTGAAATGATGAAGTATGAGTGGTGAAAATGCAAGGGAAAACTGGAAAGTTGAAGGGATGCACGGCATGGACAGTTTTGGTGCATGTGTTGGCTGATTTGTATGATTGTTTTGTGGTGAATTGGAATGCAAATTGAATGAATAATGAAATGGGAAAGCATGTGGATTAGGTGGAATGTAAGGGGAATAATGATGGAGAAAAACTTAAAATGCAAAGGAATGTTGGAAAGGCATGTGCAATTGCATGTGTGTGTGTTGGAAATGGGATGATAGCCACGGCACTTGGAGTGTTTGTTTGATGATGATGCATGTGATGGGTGGAAACAAAGGGGGAAACATGGCACAAGGGTGCTTGAGTGAATGATTGAATGTGCATGTGGAATAAAAGAATGAGTGGTGGTGTAATGATGAAGTGAATGCATGTGGAAATTGCAAGGAGGAAAGCTGAAATTGTGATGGAGAGTGCACGGTTTTGGTGTGGAGAAAAGTGTGAATGTGCATGTGGCTTTGTGGTTGAATGATTAAAGGGTGCATGTGGGTGATTGTTGTTGTGATAAGTGATAAGTGATAGGTGTATGGTTATGATAAGGAGATGAATGAATGATATGTTAAGTGATAAATGAATGATATGTTAAGTGATAAATAAATGATATGTGGTGAGTGATAAGTAAATGGTAGTGATAAGTGAATGGTTTGATAAGTGAGTGGTATGATAAGTGAATGATATGATAAGTGAATGAGTGTATGGTTAGGAAACAAGGCCCTTCCTTGCATGGCAAGGAAGGGAAACACCAAGGGACACACGGCAAGGGTAACAATGTTGGAAGGGAAATTGTTTTGTGACCTAGAATAAGTAGGATTCCTTGATATTGTTCAAACAAAAGGTCTTTAGGTCTTCAATTTCGTCCATTCCTTTTGCTCCGAGCATATGCTATCCATTCCAAGCCCAATTTTGCTCCAAAATGCTCCAAAATGCATCTTTTGCTTCCTTAGCCATATGAACCTAAAAACACACGAAAATGGCTTAAACTACTAAAACAAATATGAATTAACAACATAGATGCACGAAAACAAGCTAAGTAAGTCGCCTAAATATGCTCCTATCAAATACCCCCACACTTATCTTTTGCTAGTCCTCGAGCAAAACAGAAAGAAAAACAAAACAAAACGAAACGAAACAAAACAAGTAAAACACAACCTAAACCTTCCAACAACTGTCTTAGGGATTTCCAATGCACATGACACGTTAAAAATCATCATTCCCACAGATTTTAGTCATCTTCACACTTAAGTACATTCTTAATCATAGTCACCATATACTAGTTCACAATTAAGCGTTTAAAACCATGTTTTGAATGTAGTAACATGCCTTAAAGAATTTGCTCAATTCCTTACAAGATATGCACTCGATTTTCACACAGATTTTCTGACCACACACCCTACACTAGTTATATGTGAGGGATTGATGTAAACATGAAAACGAACACTCACATATATGTATCACAAAGAACGCGATTTCTGGAGTTAATAAGCATGTTTAGATATGATCTCATGAATGGAATGCTACTACTTAGATGCGAGAACCAGTGACACCATATGCTCATACCAAATTCAAACTCCACAAATTGAAACACATAACACTCAAGATTGAAGTCACGGGTTGTAATGGGGCTTGGGGAGTGTGGATAACAAAGAAGGGATATGGAAAACAAAGGTTCTTAAAGAAATAGTGAGCAAGGCAATTGAATCAACTTAGAATTCACTTTTGAATGAGAACTCAACTTTGGAACAAAAAGGGAGACAATTTAGGGCCAGAATTGGTGTTTTGAGCCCTTTCTTCAATCACTCATTCTTTTATTTTTTATTTTTTATTTTTTTATTTTTATTTTTTTATTTTTTATTTTTTTTAAGCTCTTTTTTCTTTCTTTCTTTCTTTTCTTTTCTGTTTTTCTTTCTTTTGGAACTCAAAACATACTTAAGAACAAGCATTCCTTCCCCCACACTCATTTTCTTGCATAATGTAACTTCAAAAGGAATTCATTTAAGTTATGCTCACTATCTTTTAAGAACAAAGGTGTGGATTGTCCTAAACTAGGCTAGGTGAGGATAATGTGGGTTGACAAAGAATAAAGGCTAAACAAAGCTCAACGGGGGTAAAACTTACAACATATATGAAATATGGGAAGTGAGGCTATTTGGCTATGGTGGCAACTACACAACTTCATCTTGGTATATGTTATGCAAATCAATAACATGCTTTGAATGAAATGGGCATGAGTTCTAGCATTTGGAACTATATGATGAAACGCCTTCTAAGTAGTAACCAAGCAAAGAATAATGAGATCGTGCAACGACTTTAGAAAACAAGAAATCACAGATTATACTCTCCAAAGAACGTTATAGGCTCAAGTCTCTCAGGGTTGTAGCGTTTGTTTGAGTTCCTTCCTTCAAGCATGTTACATAACTAATTTTTTTCTTTTATAATTGCATGTGAAGTCATACATTATAACCATGACCAAGCATATACCAAGAGTAAATCAAACTTTTCTCCATGTTTATAACTCTTTTCAACAGTCATGCAATTAGAAACCAAATCCTTATCATTGTGTTGGAAGGTGACCTACGACACAAAAACAACTCAAAACACTCTTTTTAGGCTTTTCAAAACATGTTTTTCAAAATTTTATGTGATTTTCGAATTTTTAAGTCAAAACACACTAAACACACTTAAAAACAGCAAGAAACAACATTTGAAGTTTATGGTGGATAAAACCCTACGAATTTGCATCAAAACACTTTAATAACTCCCCCACACTTAAATCAAACATTGTCCTCAATGTTAAAAACCATATTTAAACACAAACATATAAACAACAATTAATCATACTAAACATGGCAGAATGTATCTAACAAAGAGAAGAATTCAGAAATGCAAATCTGGTTGTGGAGTGTTCGTTCCATCTTCTCCTTGGTCATTGCAGTGAGGCTTGGATCTTTGTGATTCCACAGGCTTACTCTTGAACTGCGCTGCTCCCATCGTTGATTTTCCTTTGTGCTACTCTTGAACTGGGCAGCAGGCTTCCTTTGGTCTCCCCCGAAGGTCTGAGCTTCCTCCTCTTATCTGTTTCTTTGTTCAATCTCTCCAATTTGTATTGAAGAGGGTTAGAGGATAGCTTAGCAAAGCTAGGTAAGCAACCAGGGAATAGAGTCCATATAGACTCCAAGTGCCGGCTGATTGCTTCTTTCACTTTGCCATGCAAATAATATTAAGGACAAAGGAAAAGACAGGGAAAGAGCGTGATATGAGATACCTTTGCTTTTGCCCTTGATGATATGAGATACCTTTGCTTTTGAAGAAGCGGTGAATGAATCAGCACATGTATTTGTTGTGCTGCTTCCTCCTGGATCATCTGTTCTCCAGGCATCTGGTATCATCTTTGGGGAAGAAGAGAGAATGGAGTATCTCGAAAGGCTTTGCTGGGAGTGCACCCTCAGAGGTGAGAAAGAGTTGGGCATTTTTCTTCAGTTCTGTCTTGCCAAAAAAATGAAGGTTGACATATATAGGGAATTCAATAGCAAGTGGTGATACTGTGCTTTTACCGTTGTCGACAGACATTTTGATCCCGCAAATCCGGCTTTTTGGAATAGTGGCGACTCTTCGATCTTTGAAGACGCCTCTTCGATAAAGCCGCACGCGTTTTCTGAAAAGCAGATAAAGCGTCGCCGAACTTTGCGCTTGTCGGCTAAAGACGTGTAGTTGCGATGATGGCCTCCACGTGTTGAACGCGATTTCTGAAAAGCCAAGGCTTTTTGAATCGGTGGACGCGTTGCCTTGGCTTTTTATAGAGCTATCGATCACCGCCAACTCACACACTCTGAAGATTTTCCATTCTTGAAACTTGTCTCCGGCCCTTTGAAAATCTACTCCGTCCACCCCTTCTCTTTTAACTTCGTGAACAATGGCAAGCTCATCCAACCCATCAAACCTTTGCTTAGATTTGAGTCTAAGCAGTGATCCGGTCGCGTCTCATCAGGGTCAGGTATGGTGCCCGTCTTTCTTATCTTCCCATGGCCCTCTTACAGATGAGGACTCTGTGATGACGGATCCCACGACAGCTACGATAGTGGCTCGGAACCTCCTCACTCCCAAAGACAGTCAGCTGCTTTCAGGACGGTCCGATGAGTTGGCCGTTCAAGAATCCCTGGCTCTGAGTGTTCAGTGCGCTGGCTCTGTGTCCAACATGGGCCAACGCCTTCTTGCTCGCTCCCGACAGGTTGAATCCTTGATGGCGGAGGTGGAGAGTCTTAAGCAGGAGATCAAACAGCTTAAGTACGAGAACCGAAGTTTGCACGTGCTTGCCAACAATTATTCAACAGGCATGAAGAGGAAGCTTGATGAGCTTGATGACCGTCAACGGCTTGCAGCTTTCTTCCAGAGGCATCTCTTCCCTGGGTCATCCAGCGTTCCACCAAGGTTTGGGACCTTGAATGATCTATCTTTGGTGCCTCCCGCTCCTATGCCTTCTTCTCCGATGCCTCTTGCTCCGAGACCTCCTGTTCCGAGAGTGTTGCCACGTAGTGGGGCCTCAAGTACACAACCTTTGTGAAGACGCCATCTTTCTGCCATGTTTTTATACAATTGTAATTTCTCAAAAATTAATGAACAAGCTTTTTTTTTTTTTTTTTTTTTTTTTTTTTTTTTTTTTTTTTTTTCAACGGAAATCAATAAACAAGCTTTATTCACTATATTGGGTTGCCTCCCAAGTAGCGCTTTCTTTTACGTCTTGCAGCCGGACGAAGAATCCATTTACTCCAAATTGGAGCCCACGGTACCCAAGGGGGTGTCATCCACGGTGTGCTCCACAAAGTTCTCATAATAGGCCTTCAGACGATGCCCGTTCACCTTGAACTCTTGACCTGTTTTGAAGCTACGAACTTGGACTGCACCATGAGGAAAAACGTTAGTAACAACAAACGGGCCAATCCATTTAGAACGCAACTTACCAGGAAACAAACGTAGGCGAGAGTTGAAAAGCAACACTTTCTGCCCAACTGTGAAGGTCTTGGTTCGGATCATTTTATCATGGAATGCTTTGGTCTTGGTTTTGTACATCCGGGCATTCTCATAGGCTTCATTCCGAATCTCCTCAAGTTCATTCAATTGGAGCTTCCTATGAACTCCCGCTGCATCTATGTCCATGTTGAAAGTCTTCACGGCCCAATGTGCCTTGTGCTCTAACTCTACGGGCAAATGACATGGCTTACCATAGACGAGCCGAAAAGGTGACATCCCAATGGGTGTTTTGTACGCCGTACGATATGCCCACAGTGCATCATCTAAACGTAAGCTCCAATCCCTCCTTGTTGGTCCAACGGTCTTTTCCAAAATTTGTTTGATTTCTCGGTTAGACACCTCGGCTTGGCCATTTGTTTGAGGATGGTAAGGTGTGGAGACCTTATGGTTGACATGGTACTTTCTTAGCAACGCCTCAATGGTCCGATTGCAAAAGTGAGACCCTCCATCACTTATGATTACTCTCGGCATTCCAAACCTAGCAAAAATGTTAGTTTTCACGAAATCTGCAACCACCTTAGAATCGTTAGTACGGGTGGCTTTTGCTTCCACCCATTTAGAAACATAATCAACGGCTAGCAAGATATAAGTGAAACCATAAGATGGAGGGAAAGGGCCCATGAAATCAATGCCCCAAACATCAAAAATTTCAACATTAAAGACAGGGGTTTGTGGCATTTGGTCCTTGGTACCTATGTTACCCATTCGTTGGCAACGATCACAAGACATACAAAAGGTTCTAGCATCCCTAAATATAGTCGGCCAATAAAAACCACATTCTAGAACCTTGAGGGCAGTGCGTTGTGTGCCAAAATGACCACCACATGCATATGTGTGACAAAAGCTTAGAATTGAGTGAAATTCAGAATCATGCACACATCTACGTACAACTTGATCTGAGCAATACTTCCACAAATAAGGGTCATCCCAAACATAGAAACGTGCATCATTTTTAAGCTTATCACGTTGGTGTTTGTTTAGTTCATTTGGAAATTGTTTAACCACCAAGTAATTCACTAAATCTGCATACCATGGTTCACTTACCTCAATGGATAGCAGCTGCTCATCGGGGAATGTCTCTGCAATGGGTAGGGACTCCTCATTATGCACCATTCGGCTTAGGTGGTCAGCCACCACGTTTTCACTTCCCTTCTTGTCACGAATCTCGATGTCGAACTCTTGAAGTAACAACATCCACCGAATTAGCCGGGGCTTGGCCTCCTTTTTGGTGAGCAAGTACTTTAGAGCTGCATGATCAGTGAAAACAATTACTTTAGTACCAATTAGATATGATCGAAATTTATCTAAAGCAAAGACAACGGCAAGAAGTTCTTTCTCCGTAGTGGAGTAGTTCAACTGGGCATCGTTCAACGTCCGTGAGGCATAGTAGATGACATGCGGCCTCTTGTCCTTTCTTTGTCCCAAAACAGCCCCTAAAGCATAATCGGACGCATCACACATAAGCTCGAACGGGAGGCTCCATTCCGGGGGAACAATAATGGGTGCCGTGGTCAACAACTCCTTGAGTTGGTTGAATGATGCCGTGCACTCCTTAGTGAATTCAAATGCCACGTCTTTTTGTAGGAGGCGGCAAAGAGGTTGTGCAACTTTTGAGAAATCTTTGATAAATCGCCTATAGAATCCTGCATGGCCAAGAAAAGAACGGACCTCTCTAACCGAAATAGGAGAGGGTAAGTGACGTACAAGATCTATTTTAGACTTATCAACTTCAATCCCTTTTTCTGAGATGATATGACCCAAAACTATACCTTGTTTAACCATAAAATGACATTTTTCCCAATTCAAAACAAGGTTAGTTTCCATGCATCTTTTCAAGATTAAAGTGAGATGATGCAAACAAGCATCAAATGAGTCTCCAAACACACTAAAATCGTCCATAAATACTTCAATTATCTTTTCAACATAATCAGAGAAGATACTAATCATGCATCGTTGGAAAGTGGCAGGTGCATTGCATAAACCAAATGGCATGCGACGATAAGCAAATGTTCCAAAGGGACATGTGAATGTGGTCTTCTCTTGATCATCCGGGGTTATTACAATTTGGTTATATCCAGAGTATCCATCAAGAAAACAGTAAAAAGCATGACCGGCTAACCTTTCGAGCATCTGGTCGATGAATGGCAAAGGAAAGTGATCTTTCCTAGTCATGGCATTTAGCTTCCGGTAATCGATACATACTCGCCATCCAGTCTGAATGCGTGTAGGCACGAGCTCATTCTCATCATTCTTGATAACAGTTACTCCGAACTTCTTTGGAACAACCTGCACAGGTGACACCCAACGACTATCAGAAATAGGATATATAACACCACAATCAAGTAATTTTATAACCTCCTTTTTCACTACTTCCATCATAGGTGGATTAAGGCGACGTTGAGCTTCACGAGATGGCTTGGCTTCCTCCTCCAAAAGGATGCGATGCATGCACGTGGTGGGACTAATGCCTTTGATATCCGCCAAAGTCCATCCAATAGCAGATTTGTGCTCTTTTAACACCCTTATCAACTTGTCTTCTTCTTGAGCCGTGATTAAGTTTGAAATGATGACGGGTAGCGTTTGATCTTGGCCTAAGAACACATACTTCAAGTGACTAGGTAATGGCTTTAACTCAAGTGTAGGTGGCTGCTCAGTTGATGGAAGTAACTTATTAGTCAAAACTGAATCTAAAAGTGAGATTGGAGACTTACCAGAGTGGAAGGGCAATGACTCGAGGGCAGCGACCATTTCAAGTACTTCATCACAAGGGGGTACGGCAATATGGTCAGATTGCATGCCATGGGTTAAGGCTACCTCAAGTGCATCTTCGTTCATTTGATCCAAATGCACCTGTGCCAAAGAATCAATAATATCAATAGCAAAACAAGAATGGTCCTCAATTGGATGTTTAATGGTTTCAGAAAGATTAAAATGAATAATGTCCCCATCAAACTCCATGGTCAATGTTCCCGTGTACACATCAATCTTTGTTCTTGCTGTTTTCATGAAGGGACGACCTAGCAAGATTGGCAATGATGGAGCATGGCTTGAATCCTCCATGTCTAAAACATAGAAATCTGCGGGAAAAATAAGGTGATTGACCTGCACTAAAACATCCTCAAGGACTCCCTTGGGATAAGCGTTAGAACGATCGGCCAATTGAATTATAACTCCATCTTGTTTTAACTCACCAAGGTTCATTGATGCATAAATGGAATAAGGCATGACATTTATGGATGCACCTAAATCAAGCATGGCATGTTCAAAACGATTATGTCCAATCAAACAAGGAATCGTGAAACTACCGGGGTCTTTGCACTTGGTAGGTAGTTTACGTTGCAAAACAGCAGACACATTCTCGCTTACCTTAACTACCTCTTTGTTTGCCCTTCTTCTCTTTGTATTGCATAGGTCCTTGAGGAATTTAGCATACTTTGGAACCTGTTTGATTGCATCGAGAAGCGGTATGTTTACTTGCACCTTCCGGAACGTTTCAAGAATGTCCTTCTCGCTTTCTTCCTTTTTTTCTTGCATGAACCTGCGAGGAAAAGGTACATTGGGCAGATTAGGACGTGAAGTACATGAATTTGAACTTAAATTACCTGATTTGGCCGAGTTAGGGTGATTGGGGGCCTGCGGCATTGGGTTTTTCTCTCTTTCCGTGGGTGAGCTAGACACTTCCTTAGGTTGTGTCGTCTCTTCATCTACTTCCTGGGTAGATTTGGGATTGTTTGGCTCGGTCCCAACTTCTTTTCCACTCCTTAGGGTGATGGCCTTGGCGGATTCGAATCCTCCCTTTGGATTGACTGTGGTTGAGCTAGGAAGCTTTCCTTTATCTCTAATTTGTCCAAGGAACTCAGAAATCTGCCCCATTTGTTTCTTCATATCCATCATCTCCTTCTCGTTATTTTCGATCCGGTTGTTTTGATTTTGCAACCCCTGCGAAATAGAGGTTAGTAATTGCATAGCTTGATTACTTTCCAAGGACGTACCTGAATGAGATGATGTCGAAGGTTGTTGGGATTGTTGGGGTGCATACGGCTTGGAATAAAAACCAGGGGGGTTTGGCCTAAATCCTCCTTGTTGGGCAGCTTGTTGTGGTTCCCTCCATTTGAAGTTTGGATGGTCCCTCCATCCGGCATTGTAAGTGTTCGAGTATGGGTTGTTGTGATTTTGTCCTTGGAAACCAATTGCATTGGCAGATTCCCACCCACCATTCTCGATTAGTTGAGGGCACTTGTCGGATGGATGCCCTTGAATTGAGCACACGCCACAAACTTGGTGTTCTTGTGCTTTTGGACCAATCACAACCTGAGAAACAAGAGAAGTAAGATTAGCAAGTTGTGATTGAATTTCAGAAATAGCACTCACCTCATTTACACTTTGTTGCCGTGGGGCTTCCCTTTGGCCCACTCCTTCATATTGTTGAGCGTTGAGTGCTCGGTTGGCTATGAGAATCTTGGCATCCCTTGGTGTTTTGTCCACCAATGCTCCTCCCGCTGAGGCATCAAGCATTTGACGTTCGATAGGAAGGAGGCCCTCATAGAAATATTGAAGGAGAAGTTCCTCCTTCATTTGATGTTGAGGACATGAAGCTACAAGGCCCTTGAAGCGCTCATGATAAGCCGCGAATGTCTCACCATAATTCTGTTGAATCCCACTAATTTTCTTCCGTAGGAGAATCACTCTTGAAGTAGGGAAGAATTTCTCCAAGAAAGCACGCTTCATACTCTCCCACGAAGTCACTGTTCCTGGGGCTAGTTCGTAGAGCCAATCTTTGGCCTTGTCCATAAGTGAAAATGGAAAAGCCTTCATCTTCAATATACTCCCATCCACAGTGACGGGGGTCATGCTCGAACAAACTACCTCGAACTCCTTCAAGTGTTTGTTGGGGTCTTCCATAGACAAGCCATGGAACTTCGGAATATGGTGTAACAAACTGGATTTGAGTTCAAACACCTCAGTCGTCCCCTCTGTAGCCGTGGGGTATTGGATACAAAGAGGCAGTGCATTATCCAAACCCGAGGCCGAAAGCTCCTTGATGGTTCTATTATCTGCTGCCATGGCTTGTTCTTCTTCAAAAATTTGATCAGTGGGCTTTCCTTCTACACCTACTTCGTCCTCTTCAAGCCCAGGTTGTGGTGGAGGTTGTGGTGGCTCTTGTTGACTCCTCGTTCTCCTCAAAGTGCGTTCAAAATCACCGTCAAAGTCGGAGATGTTCTCTATAATCGGCCGAGAGCTACGAGTCATACACAGTACCTAAAAAACAAGAAAACAAACAAACTAAGAATCTGAAATAAGAATGCACGAAAAACAAAAAAAAATAAAAATAAAGACAAGGGACTAGCAAAGTTGCTAATCCCCGGCAACGGCGCCAAAATTTGATGCGAGATTTATATGCGCACAAATTAAACCCTCTTTTTGACAATTGTAGTATGGATGTAAGTAGGGATCGTTCTGGACCGGGGATTAGGAGGGATTGCTAAAACCTTGGAAACTGACTCAAAAACGTAAAAACAAGATAAAACACTAAACTAGACTCAAAGAATGTGAAACTAAACGTTAAAACATTAAAAGACTCAAAACTAATTTTTGGATGAATTTAAGAGTATGGCTTGATTCAAAATACCTTAAACATAAACTAAACAGATTCTAAGCACTAAAGAACAAGAAAGTAAAAGGGGGGGGGAAAAGTTTTGATTTGACGAAAATTGAAATAACAAAACAAGTTAATAAACTGAGCGGAATGTAAATATGAAATTGTGATGGAATGAATGGAATGAAGGCTAGCTAAGGGGTTCTTCTCCACACATGTTATACTTGCATACAAGATTGATTCTCAGTTGGTCTTTCGATAAATTATGAAACTCAACACTCCGGATTAATTAGGTCCGCTTCAATTAACCGTCAAGTTTTCCTTAAGTTAATGAATTGGATGGGTTTGCGCAACGCAATTCACAACATTCTCCAAAAGTCCTTTACGTGAACAGCACAATAAAGATACAATCAAAGATCATTAAGCATTATGAAAACTATAAGTGTTGACGAGGCATTCGTTACTATGATGAGCATGAAACTCGTGCCAAGAATATGTTTAACACGATTGTTTATAAGCAACCTCCACTACTTGTGAATATAAGTTCATAACGATTAGGTGAAATTCACTTATATTCTAGCGTCATATTTATGCATGAAAATTAAGCGCGCATTCTTAATAAACATTCATAAATAAGCTATCAATTAAACGGTTAAACAAATTGAATCCACAACTTATGAAATTCCAACGAAAGTTAATCAATTCATATTGCAATTATAAACATAGTTTCGAATCACCCCCTACCTAAAGGGGGTTTAGTTCCTCATAACTTTGAAATCAAAGAAACACCTAAACATTCCAACAACTCAAAGCTTGAATTGTATGAACGTTTAAGCACTCTTCTCTTCCATACATACAAAACAAAAAGAATTAAAATGAAACTTTGAAATCAAAGAAACACCTAAACATTCCAACAACTCAAAGCTTGAATTGTATGAACGTTTAAGCACTCTTCTCTTCCTCGTCGTAGCACAAGGTTTAAGGATAGGTTGTGTGATGGTATGAAGTGTTTTGGAGGGATGGGAAGTGGTTGGATAGTGGCTGCAATGGAGGAGAAAAACTGCACAGAAATTGGGATGATATGCACGGCAAGGGGCTTGGGAAATGGTGTGTTTGTGTATGAAAAATGAGGAATGAATTGAAAGATGAGAATGCAAGGGCTTTTATAGGAGAATGAAGGTGTGAATGGCTGTTTGTTTAAGCATGCAAGTGGCTAATTAATGATGAACAAACAGCTAAGAAAGCATATGCAAGCTGGAATTGCACAAGGGAGCCAAAGGGAACCCACGGCATGGACAGTTTTGGTGCATGTGTTGGCTGATTTGTATGATGGTTAAAGCTTGTGAAAGCATGTGCAATGTATGGTGGATGAATGATTAAATGGACATGTGGGGTGTATATGTTGCTGAAATGATGAAGTATGAGTGGTGAAAATGCAAGGGAAAACTGGAAAGTTGAAGGGATGCACGGCATGGACAGTTTTGGTGCATGTGTTGGCTGATTTGTATGATTGTTTTGTGGTGAATTGGAATGCAAATTGAATGAATAATGAAATGGGAAAGCATGTGGATTAGGTGGAATGTAAGGGGAATAATGATGGAGAAAAACTTAAAATGCAAAGGAATGTTGGAAAGGCATGTGCAATTGCATGTGTGTGTGTTGGAAATGGGATGATAGCCACGGCACTTGGAGTGTTTGTTTGATGATGATGCATGTGATGGGTGGAAACAAAGGGGGAAACATGGCACAAGGGTGCTTGAGTGAATGATTGAATGTGCATGTGGAATAAAAGAATGAGTGGTGGTGTAATGATGAAGTGAATGCATGTGGAAATTGCAAGGAGGAAAGCTGAAATTGTGATGGAGAGTGCACGGTTTTGGTGTGGAGAAAAGTGTGAATGTGCATGTGGCTTTGTGGTTGAATGATTAAAGGGTGCATGTGGGTGATTGTTGTTGTGATAAGTGATAAGTGATAGGTGTATGGTTATGATAAGGAGATGAATGAATGATATGTTAAGTGATAAATGAATGATATGTTAAGTGATAAATAAATGATATGTGGTGAGTGATAAGTAAATGGTAGTGATAAGTGAATGGTTTGATAAGTGAGTGGTATGATAAGTGAATGATATGATAAGTGAATGAGTGTATGGTTAGGAAACAAGGCCCTTCCTTGCATGGCAAGGAAGGGAAACACCAAGGGACACACGGCAAGGGTAACAATGTTGGAAGGGAAATTGTTTTGTGACCTAGAATAAGTAGGATTCCTTGATATTGTTCAAACAAAAGGTCTTTAGGTCTTCAATTTCGTCCATTCCTTTTGCTCCGAGCATATGCTATCCATTCCAAGCCCAATTTTGCTCCAAAATGCTCCAAAATGCATCTTTTTGCTTCCTTAGCCATATGAACCTAAAAACACACGAAAATGGCTTAAACTACTAAAACAAATATGAATTAACAACATAGATGCACGAAAACAAGCTAAGTAAGTCGCCTAAATATGCTCCTACCAAAATGCATCTTTTTTTTATTATTTTTTTTTCTTCTTTCTTTTTGGCCGTGCCTATGGCACATCAACTTACATAAACACTTTAGTAACTCCCCCACACTTATTTTCTGCATTACCTTAATCAAAAGGAATTCATTGCTTACTATGCTTCAAGAATAAGGGTAAGGACGGTCATATTCTAGGTTAGGTGAGGATAAAGTGGGTTAACAAAGAACATGGGCTAACACGGCTCAACGGGGGTAAAACTTACAACATATACGACATATGGGAAGTGAGGCTATTTGGCTATGGTGGCAACTACACAACTTCATCTTGATATATGTTATGCAAATCAATAACATGCTTTAAATGAAATGGGCATGAGTTCTAGCATTTGGAACTATATGATAAAACACATTCTAAGTAGTAACCAAGCAAAGAATAATGAGATCATGCAACGACTTTAGAAAACAAGAAATCACAGATTATACTCTCCAAAGAACGTTATAGGCTCAAGTCTCTTAGGGTTGTAGCGTTTGTTTGAGTTCCTTCCTTCAAGCATGTTACAAAAACGAATTTTTCTTTTATGATTGCATGTGAAGTCATACATTATAACCATAACCAAGCATATATGATGCGAGATTTATACGCACACAAATTAAACCCTCTTTTTGTCAATTGTAGTATAAGTATAAGTAGGGATCGTTCTGGACCGGGGATTAGGAGGGATTGCTAAAACCTTGGAAACTGACTCAAAAACGTAAAAACAAGATAAAACACTAAACTAGACTCAAAGAATGTGAAACTAAACGTTAAAACACTAAGACAAACCAAAAGACTCAAAATGCTTTAAAAACACAAACTAAATTGATTTCTAACTAAATTGAACAATAAAGTAAAGGGGGATTGGATTTGGACGACTTTAAACTAAAAATGGAAACTTGGAAATAAAACAAATTGTAAATATGGATTTGACGGAAATGAATGGATGGGAAGCTAGCTAAGGGGTTCATCTCCACATATGTTATACTTGCATACAAAACGATGTCTAATTGCTTTTCAATAAACCATGAATTCTCAACGCCCCGGGTTAATTAGGTCCGCTTAAATTAACCGTCAAGTTTTCCTTAAGTTAATGAATTGGATGATTGCATACGACAATCCAAAGCATTCCTCACAAGTTCCCTACATGATTGCATAATAGAGATACAAGCAAGAATCATTAAGCATCATGAAAACTATAAGTGTTGACGAGGCATTCGTTACTATGATTGCATGAAACTTATGCCAAGAATATGTTTAACACGATTGTTTATAAGCAACCTCCACTACTTGTGAATATAAGTTCATAACTATTACGTGAAACTCACTTATATTCTAGCGTCAAATTCATGCATGAAAATTAAGCGTTCATTCTTAATAAACATACATAAATAGGTTATCAATCAAACAGTTAAACAAATTGAATTCACAACTTATGAAACGTAATTAAAAGTAATCAAATCATATTACAAACATAAACATAGTTTCGAATTACCCCCTAGCTAAAGGGGGTTTAGTTCCTCATAACTTTGAAATCAAAGAAACACCTAAACATTCCAACAACTCAAAACTTTGAATTGTATGAACGTTTAAGCACTCTTTTCTTCCATTTCTCATACGTACAAAACAAAGAGAATTAAAATGAAACTTTGAAATCAAAGAAACACCTAAACATTCCAACAACTCAAAACTTGAATTGTATGAACGTTTAGGCACTCTTCTCTTCCTCGTTGTTGTAGCACAAGGTTTAAGGATAGGTTGGTTGGGGGGATGGAAGTGTTGGGGAATTATGGAAATGGATGAGGATTGGTGGAAATGGAAGATGGTTTTTGGATTCTAAGGGAGAAAGGAATGTGTTTGTGGTGTGTTTTTGTGTTGTGAATGAGATGATTCTTGAATGAATGAATGCAAGGGTATTTATAGGAGGAGTGGAGATGTATATGGCTATTTGTTTAAGGTGTTTGTGGTTGCAATGATGAAGAATTGCATGTGGAAATAAAAGGGAAAATGTGGTGAAATGATGAAGTAGGAAGGTGGAAATGCATGTGAGATGTTGGAAAGGAAATGGGAATATGAGTAGGCCATGGCATGGGAGTTGTTTTGTTGGTGTAAATGTGCCATGGTTGCAATGATGAAGAATAAAGGGTGCATGTGGGGTGGAATTGAATGAATGCAAAGTGAATGAATAATAAAATGAGTTAAAGAGAGAGAATGTGGTGAAATGATGAAGTAGGAAGGTGGAAATGCATGTGACTTGTTTGTGGAATAAAGAATGAATGGTGGAATGATGAAGTGAATGCATGTGGAATTAAAGAGGGAGAATGTGGTGAAATGATGAAGAAAATGCATGTGAAGGGTTTGAAAGAGGTGGGTGTGCATGTGAGTTGAAATGCATATGTTTAAATGGTTGAAATGTGTAGATAATTATGAGTATGATAAGTGATAAATGTATGGTTATGATAAGTGAATGGTGAATGATATGTTAAGTGATAAATGAATGATATGTGGTGAGTGATAAGTGAATGGAAGTGATAAGTGATAAGTGTATGTTATGATAAGTGAATGGTTTGATAAGTGATAAATGAATGATATGTGGTGATAAATGAATGATATGTGGTGAGTGATAAGTGAATGGAAGTGATAAGTGATAAATGTATGATATGATAATTGAATGATATGTTAAGTGAATGATATGATAAGTGAATGCTTTAAGTGTTTAAAAATAGGGAACAAAACCCTTCCTTGCATGGCAAGGAACGGAGACACAAGGAAACACACGACAATGTCCTAAGGTTGCAAGGAATGTTGTTTTTGTGTTCTAAAATGCGTAGGAGTTTTCAATGATGCCTAAACATGAGGTCTTTTAGGATTTAACTTTCCTACTTCAAGTCTTTAATTTCGTCCATCCTCTTGGCTCCAAGCATATGATATCCATTCCAATCTCTAATTTGCTCCAAAAGGCTCCAAAAGGCATCCTTTTGCATACCTTGCCCTTAGAACCTGAAAACACACAAAAGAAGCATAAAGGACTAAAATAACTAGAGAAACATAACGTAAATGCACGAGAACAAGCCATTTAAGTCGCATGAATATGCTCCTATCAAATACCCCCACACTTATCTTTTGCTAGTCCTCGAGCAAAACAGAAAGAAAAACAAAACAACACGAAACGAAACAAAACAAGTAAAACACAACCTAAACCTTCCAACAACTGTCTTAGGGATTTCCAATGCACATGACATGTTAAAAATCATCATTCTCACAGATTTTAGTCATCTTCACACTTAAGTACATTCTTAATCATAGTCACCATATACTAGTTCACAATTAAGCATTTAAAACCATGTTTTGAATGTAGTAACATGCCTTAGAGAATTTGCTCAATTCCTTACAAGATATGCACTCGATTTTCACTCAGAATTTCTAACAACATACCCTAATCTAGTCATATGTGAGAAGATTGATGTAAACATGAAAACGAACACTCACATATATGTATCACAAAGAACGCAATTTCTGGAGTTAATAAGCATGTTTAGATATGATCTCATGAATGGAATGCTACTACTTAGACGCGAGAACCAGTGACACCATATGCTCATACCAAATTCAAACTCCACAATTGAAATGCACAACACTCAAGATAGAAGTCAAGTGTTGTAACGGGGTTTGGGGTATTGGCTCACAAGGAAAGGTAGGGATAAACAAAAGTTCTTTAAACAATAGCAAGCAAAGTAATGAAATTAAGGCTTAGAATTCACTTGGTATGCAGAAATCAACTTTTAGACATAAAGGGGAGATTCAACAACTCTTAGGGCCTAATTTATTGTTTTGGGCCCTTACTTCAACAAACAATACTTTTCAACTTTTTTTTTTTTTTTTTTTTTTTTTTTTTTATTTGGCCGTGCCTATGGCACATCAACTCACATAAACACTCTTTCCCCCACACTTATTTTCTGCAATACCTTAATCAAAAGGAAATCATTGCTTATTATGCTTCAAGAACAAGGGTAAGGATGGTCATATTCTAGGCTAGGTGAGGATAATTGCGGGTTAACAAAGAAAATAGGCTACACAATGCTCAACGGGGTTAAATCCTACAAAACAAATAAAATTGGGAAATATGGCAATTTGGCTTTGGTGGTGGTCACTACACAACTTCTTCTTGAATATGTGTTATGCAAATCAATAACATGCTTTGAATGAAATGGGCATGAGTTCTAGCATTTGGAACTATATGATGAAACGCTTTCTAAGTAGTAACCAAGCAAAGAATAATGAGATCATGCAACGACTTTGGAAAACAATAATGCACAGATTTTAACTCTCCAAAGAACGTTATAGGCTCAAGTCTTTCAGGGCTGTAGCGTTTGTTTGAGTTCCTTCCTTCAGGCATGTTACAAAAACGAATTTTTCTTTTCTGATTGCATGTGAAGTCATACATTATAACCATAACCAAGCATATACCAAGAGTAAATCAAACTTTTCTCTATGTTTATAACTCTTTTTAACAGTCATGCAATTAGAAACCAAATCCTTATCATTGTGTTGGAAGGTGACCTACGACACAAAAACGACTCAAAACACTCTTTTTAGGCTTTTCAAAACATGTTTTTCAAATTTTTATGTGATTTTCAAATTTTTAAGTCAAAACACACTAAACACACTTAAAAACAGCAAGAAACAACATTTGAAGTTATGGTGGATAAAATCCTACGAATTTGCATTAAAACACTTTAGTAACTCCCCCACACTTAAATCAAACATTGTCCTCAATGTTAAAAACCACACTAAACACAAACAAACATATAAACAGCAATTAAACATACTAAACATGGCATAATGTATCTAACAAAGAGAAGAGTTTAGAGATGCAAATCTGGTTATGGAGTTTTCGTTCCATCTTCTCCTTGGTGATTGCAGTGAGGCTTGGATCTTTGTGATTCCACAGGCTTACTCTTGAACTGCGCTGCTCCCATCGTTGATTTTCCTTTGTGCTACTCTTGAACTGGGCAGCAGGCTTCCTTTGGTCTCCCCCGAAGGTCTGAGCTTCCTCCTCTTATCTGTTTCTTTGTTCAATCTCTCCAATTCGTATTGAAGAGGGTTAGAGGATAGCTCAGCAAAGCTAGGTAAGCAACCAGGGAATAGAGTCCAGATAGACTCCAAGTGCCGGCTGATTGCTTCTTTCACTTTGCCATGCAAGTAATATCAAGGGCAAAGGAAAAGATAGGGAAAGAGCATGATATGAGATACCTTTGCTTTCGCTCTTGATGATATGAGATACCTTTGTTTTCGAAAAAGCGGTGAAAGAATCAGCACATGTATTTGTTGTGCTGCTTCCTCCTGGGTCATCTATACTCCAGGCATATGGTATCATCTTTGGGGAAGAAGAAAGAATGGAGTATTTCGAAAGGCTTTGCTGGGAGTGCGCCCTCAGAAGTGAGGAAGAGTTGGGCATTTTCTTCAGTTCTGTCTTGCCATAAAAGATGAAGGTCGACATATATAGGGAATTCAATAGCAAGTGGTGATACTGTTCTTTTACCGTTGTCGACAAACATTTTGATCCCGCAAATCCGGCTTTTTGAAATAGGGACGACTTTTCGATCTTTGAATGCGCCTCTTCGATTTCTGAGCAGTCGCCCCTTCGATTTCTGAGCGATGCCCTTCGCTTTCTGAACGACACGTAGTAGTGCGGATGCGGCTCTGTCTGAGATCTTTTGACAAGTGGCACGCGTTTTCTGCAAAGCCGATAAAGCGTCGCCGATCTTTGCGCTTGTCGGCTAAAGACGTGTAGTTGCGATGATGGCCTCCACGTGTTGAACGCGTTTTCTGAAAAGCCGAGGAAGCGTCGCCGAATTTTACGCATGAACTTCCGGCTTTTTGAATCGGTGGACGCGTTGCCTTGGCTTTTTATAGAGCTATCGATCACTGCCAACTTACACACTCTGAAGATTTGCCATTCTTGAAACTCGTCTCCGGCCCTTTGAAAATCTACTCCGTCCACCCCTTCTCTTTTAACTTCGTGAACAATGGCTAGCTCATCCAACCCATCGAACATTTGCTTAGATTTGAGTCTAAGCAGTGACCCAGTCACGCCTCGTCAGGGTAAGGTATGGTGCCCGTCTTTCTTATCTTCCCATGGCCCTCTTACAGATGAGGACTCTGTGATGACGGATCCCACAACGGCTACGATAGTGGCTCGGAACCTCCTCACTCCCAAAGACAGTCAGCTGCTTTCAGGACGGTCCGATGAGTTGGCCGTTCAAGAATCCCTGGCTCTGAGTGTTCAGTGCGCTGGCTCTGTGTCCAACATGGGCCAACGCCTTCTTGCTCGCTCCCGTCAAGTTGAATCCTTGATGGCAGAGGTGGAGAGTCTTAAGCAGGAGATCAAACAGCTTAAGTACGAGAACCGAAGTTTGCACGTGCTTGCCAACAATTATTCGTCAGGCATGAAGAGGAAACTTGACGAGCTTGATGACCGTCAAAGGCTTGCAGCTTTCTTCCAGAGGCACCTCTTTCCTGGGTCATCCAGCGTTCCACCAAGGTTTGGGGCCTTGAATGATCTATCTTCGGTGGCTCCCGCTCCTATGCCTTCCGCTCCGATGCCTCTTGCTCCAATGCCTTCTGCTCCGAGACCTCCTGTTCCGATGCCTCTTGCTCCGAGAGTGTTGCCACGTAGTGGGGCCTCACGTACACAACCTTTGTAAAGGCTCCATCTTTCTGCCATGTTTAGATACAATTGTAATTTATCGAAAAAATCAATGAACAAGCAAAAGTTTTATTTACTGTATTGGGTTGCCTCCCAAGTAGCGCTTTCTTTTACGTCTTGCAGCCGGACGAAGAACCCAATCACTCCAGGATATGTTCACGAATCGGATGAGAACTCCGAGTCATGAACTAGTACCTAAAACAAGAAACAAAAGAAAAATAAAAACAAACGAAAATAAAACAATCCAAGGGATTAGCAAAGTTGCTAATCCCCGGCAACGGCGCCAAAATTTGATGCGAGATTTATACGCACACAAATTAAACCCCCTTTTTGTCAATTGTAGTATGAGTATAAGTAGGGATCGTTCTGGACCGGGAATTAGGAGGGATTGCTAAAACCTTGGAAACTGACTCAAAAACGTAAAAACAAGATAAAACACTAAACTAGACTCAAAGAATGTGAAACTAAACGTTAAAACACTAAGACAAACCAAAAGACTCAAAATGCTTTAAAAACACAAACTAAATTGATTTCTAACTAAATTGAACAATAAAGTAAAGGGGGATTGGATTTGGACGACTTTAAACTAAAAATGGAAACTTGGAAATAAAACAAATTGTAAATATGGATTTGACGGAAATGAATGGATGGGAAGCTAGCTAAGGGGTTCATCTCCACATATGTTATACTTGCATACAAAACGATGTCTAATTGCTTTTCAATAAACCATGAATTCTCAACGCCCCGGGTTAATTAGGTCCGCTTAAATTAACCGTCAAGTTTTCCTTAAGTTAATGAATTGGATGATTGCATACGACAATCCAAAGCATTCCTCACAAGTTCCCTACATGAATTGCATAATAGAGATACAAGCAAGAATCATTAAGCATCATGAAAACTATAAGTGTTGACGAGGCATTCGTTACTATGATTGCATGAAACTTATGCCAAGAATATGTTTAACACGATTGTTTATAAGCAACCTCCACTACTTGTGAATATAAGTTCATAACTATTACGTGAAACTCACTTATATTCTAGCGTCAAATTCATGCATGAAAATTAAGCGTTCATTCTTAATAAACATACATAAATAGGTTATCAATCAAACAGTTAAACAAATTGAATTCACAACTTATGAAACGTAATTAAAAGTAATCAAATCATATTACAAACATAAACATAGTTTCGAATTACCCCCTAGCTAAAGGGGGTTTAGTTCCTCATAACTTTGAAATCAAAGAAACACCTAAACATTCCAACAACTCAAAACTTTGAATTGTATGAACGTTTAAGCACTCTTTTCTTCCATTTCTCATACGTACAAAACAAAGAGAATTAAAATGAAACTTTGAAATCAAAGAAACACCTAAACATTCCAACAACTCAAAACTTGAATTGTATGAACGTTTAGGCACTCTTCTCTTCCTCGTTGTTGTAGCACAAGGTTTAAGGATAGGTTGGTTGGGGGGATGGAAGTGTTGGGGAATTATGGAAATGGATGAGGATTGGTGGAAATGGAAGATGGTTTTTGGATTCTAAGGGAGAAAGGAATGTGTTTGTGGTGTGTTTTTGTGTTGTGAATGAGATGATTCTTGAATGAATGAATGCAAGGGTATTTATAGGAGGAGTGGAGATGTATATGGCTATTTGTTTAAGGTGTTTGTGGTTGCAATGATGAAGAATTGCATGTGGAAATAAAAGGGAAAATGTGGTGAAATGATGAAGTAGGAAGGTGGAAATGCATGTGAGATGTTGGAAAGGAAATGGGAATATGAGTAGGCCATGGCATGGGAGTTGTTTTGTTGGTGTAAATGTGCCATGGTTGCAATGATGAAGAATAAAGGGTGCATGTGGGGTGGAATTGAATGAATGCAAAGTGAATGAATAATAAAATGAGTTAAAGAGAGAGAATGTGGTGAAATGATGAAGTAGGAAGGTGGAAATGCATGTGACTTGTTTGTGGAATAAAGAATGAATGGTGGAATGATGAAGTGAATGCATGTGGAATTAAAGAGGGAGAATGTGGTGAAATGATGAAGAAAATGCATGTGAAGGGTTTGAAAGAGGTGGGTGTGCATGTGAGTTGAAATGCATATGTTTAAATGGTTGAAATGTGTAGATAATTATGAGTATGATAAGTGATAAATGTATGGTTATGATAAGTGAATGGTGAATGATATGTTAAGTGATAAATGAATGATATGTGGTGAGTGATAAGTGAATGGAAGTGATAAGTGATAAGTGTATGTTATGATAAGTGAATGGTTTGATAAGTGATAAATGAATGATATGTGGTGATAAATGAATGATATGTGGTGAGTGATAAGTGAATGGAAGTGATAAGTGATAAATGTATGATATGATAATTGAATGATATGTTAAGTGAATGATATGATAAGTGAATGCTTTAAGTGTTTAAAAATAGGGAACAAAACCCTTCCTTGCATGGCAAGGAACGGAGACACAAGGAAACACACGACAATGTCCTAAGGTTGCAAGGAATGTTGTTTTTGTGTTCTAAAATGCGTAGGAGTTTTCAATGATGCCTAAACATGAGGTCTTTTAGGATTTAACTTTCCTACTTCAAGTCTTTAATTTCGTCCATCCTCTTGGCTCCAAGCATATGATATCCATTCCAATCTCTAATTTGCTCCAAAAGGCTCCAAAAGGCATCCTTTTGCATACCTTGCCCTTAGAACCTGAAAACACACAAAAGAAGCATAAAGGACTAAAATAACTAGAGAAACATAACGTAAATGCACGAGAACAAGCCATTTAAGTCGCATGAATATGCTCCTATCAATATACCAAGAGTAAATCAAACTTTTCTCCATGTTTATAACTCTTTTTAACAGTCATGCAATTAGAAACCAAACCTTATCATTGTGTTGGAAGGTGACCTACGACACAAAAACGTCTCAAAACACTCTTTTTAGGCTTTTCAAAACATGTTTTTCAAATTTTTATGTGATTTTCGAATTTTTAAGTCAAAACACATTAAACACACTTAAAAACAGCAAGAAACAACATTTGAAGTTATGGTGGATAAAACCCTATGAATTTGCATCAAAACACTTTAGTAACTCCCCCACACTTAAATCAAACATTGTCCTCAATGTTTTAAGCTTAAAACCACACTAAACACAAGCAAACATATAAACAGCAATTAAACATACTAAACATGGCAGAATGTATCTAACAAAGAGAAGAGTTTAGGGATGCAAATCTGGTTATGGAGTGTAAATTCCATCTTCTCCTTGGGGATTGCAGTGAGGCTTCATCTTGAGTTTTTCCACAGGCTACTCTTGAACTGAGCTGGAGATTCTTTTGGTTTCCTCCGATCGTTGATTTTCCTTTGTGCTACTCTTGAATTGGGCAGCAGGATTCTTTTGGTCTCCCCCGAAGGTCTGAGCTTACTCCTTTTATCTGTTTCTTTGTTCAATCTCTCCAATTCGTATTGAAGAGGGTTAGAGGATAGCTCAGCAACGCTAGGTAAGCAACCAGGGAATAGAGTCCAGATAGACTCCAAGTGCCGGCTGATTGCTTCTTTCACTTTGCCATGCAAGTAATATCAAGCACAAAGGAAAAGATAGGGAAAGAGCATGATATGAGATACCTTTGCTTTCGCCCTTGATGATATGAGATACCTTTGCTTTCGAAGAGGCAGCGAATGTCTCCACATGCTTCGATCCACCGTTTCCTCTTGACTCCTTTGTACTCCAGGCATTTGGTAGCTTTTTTGGGGGATACATCCATGGTTGAAAGTGTGTTCTCAAGGGAAGGAGAAAACTGAGCATGTTTGAGAGGGTTGGTTGCATTTACATTCTCGGCCGAGAAGGAAAATCATGCGCTTCTGGGTGTATGCCTTGCCATGAATGTTGATGTATATAGGAATTGTAATGGCAAGTGGCAATGCGGATGCGGAAATTACCTCCACGTGTCTTCTGAAAAGCCAGGAGCTTTTGACAAAGTGGCACGCGTCTTTTGAAAAGCCGAGAGCTTTTGACAAAGTTGCACTCGCTTTCTGGAAAGCCGGGAGCTTTCGGCTTTGTCACCCACGTTTGTCGGCTAAAGTGTGCAGCTGATTTCTCGCCTTCCACGCGTCTTCTGAAAAGCCGGGAGCTTTTGACAAAGTTACACACTCTTTCTGAAAAGCCGGGATTGCGTCTGACGAGCTGGCGATCTTTACGCCGGAAATTCCGGTTTTGAAGAGTGGTGTCTCTTCATTTCTGAATCGGTGAACGCCTCTCCTTTAATAGAGGTGAATCGATCACCTCTAGCATGCACACTTGAAAATTGCCCAGAAATCGTCTCCGGCCCGTCGAGATTTCACTCCATCCAACCCTTTTCTTTTAATTTCTTGAAAAATGGCTAGCTCATCTAACCCATCGAACATTTGCTTAGATTTGAGTCTAAGCAATGATCCTGTTGCGCCGCGTCAGGATAAGGTATGGTGCCCGTCTTTCTTATCTTCTCATGGCCCTCTTACAGATGAGGACTCTGTGATGACGGATGCCACAACGGCCACGATAGTAGCTCGGAACCTCTTCACTCCCAAAGATAGTCAGCTGCTTTCTGGACGGTCCGATGAGTTGGTCGTTCAAGAGTCCTTGGCTCTTAGCGTTCAGTGCGCTGGCTCTGTGTCCAACATGGGCCAACGCCTTCTTGCTCGCTCCCGTCAGGTTGAATCCTTGATGGCGGAGGTGGAGAGTCTTAAGCAAGAGATCAAACAGCTTAAGTACGAGAACCGAAGTTTGCACGTGCTTGCCAACAATTATTCGACATGCATGAAGAGGAAGCTTGATGAGCTTGATGACCGTCAAAGGCTTGCGGCTTTCTTCCAGAGGCACCTCTTTCCTGGGTCATCCAGCGTTCCACCAAGGTTTGGGGCCTTGAATGATCTATCTTCGGTGCCTCCCGCTCCGATGCCTCTTGCTCCGATGCCTCCCGCTCTAATGCCTTCTATTCCGAGAGTGTTGCCACGTAGTGGGGCCTCACGTACACAACCTTTGTGAAGGCTCCATCTTTCTGCCATGTTTTTTTTTTTTTTTTTTTTTGTAATCACTCGGAAATCAATGAACAAGCGTTATTCACTGTATTGGGTTGCCTCCCAAGTAGCGCTTTCTTTTACGTCTTGCAGCCGGACGAGACCTTCTTAGGCTGAATTAGAACCCACGGCATGGAATATATCGGGTACCTGCACCAAAGAATCAAGAATATCAATAGAGAAACATGAGTGATTATCATTAGTAAATTTCATATTTTCAGAAATATTGAAATCAATCACTTCCCCATCGAATTCCATCGTTAAAGTGCCTTTAAACACATCTATCTTTGTTCGGGCCGTCTTCATGAATGGCCTCCCAAGAAGAATCGGCAAGGGTGGAGCATGGGTGGTTTCCTCCATTTCAAGGACATAGAAATCCGCCGGGAAGATCAAATTATTCACCTGTACTAAGACATCTTCCAATACACCCTTTGGATAGGCATTAGATCTATCGGCCAACTGAATAATCACACCATCATTTTTCAATTCACCAAGGTTCATTGAAGCATAAATAGAGTATGGCATGACGTTAATTGAAGCACCTAGATCTAACATGCATTGTTCAAACTTAGTATTACCAATAACGCACGGAATTGTAAAACTACCCGGATCTTTGCATTTAGGGGGTAATTTCCTTTGTAACACAGCAGAAACATTTTCACTTACCTGAACCACTTCTTTGTTCGAGATCCTTTTCCTTGTTGTACAAAGTTCTTTTAAAAACTTAGCATACCTCGGAACTTGCTTAATCGCATCAAGGAGCGGGATATTGACTTGAACTTTCCAAAAGGTCTCTAGAATGTCCTTCTCGGCTTCTTCCTTCTTCGATTGCCTAAACCTGCTAGGAAAGGGCACGTTTAGTGGAATAGAACTAGAAAAAGTCGAATTGGGACTTACCTTGGTGGTTTGGGATGGTTTAGGAGGTCTAGATGAATTTGGTAAGGTTTCGTCATCCTTGGCCGTGGGCTTTGCTCCCTGTGCTTCTTCTTGCAACAACTTGTCCTCCTCGTCTTGACTTGATTTTGGTGGTTGTGAGGTGGTTCCAACTTCCTTGCCACTTCTTAAGGTGATTGCATTGGCGGTTTCAAAGCCACCCTTTGGATTGACAATTGTTGAGCTTGGAAGCTTGCCTTGATCTCGGAATTGTCCCACAAACTCCGCAATCTGCCCTATTTGCTTCTCTAATTGGTCCACCCTTTGGTCTTGGTTTTGCATCGCCTTGTTTTGATTTTCTTGTCCCTGAGTCAGACTAGTAAGTAACTTAAGAACTGTAGCATTATCTAAAGACGTACCTTGATGGTTTTGGCTGGATTGTGGTTGATTTTGGTCTTGGTTGTGGGTTCTGGTGTAAAACCCCGGGGTTGTTGTCTAAAGCCTCCTTGTTGTTGAGGTTGTTGGGGCTCCCTCCACTTGAAATTTGGATGGTCTCTCCAACCTGGATTGTACGTGTTGGAATATGGATCATTCCTTGGTTGATTGTGGCTTGGAAATCCAATGGCATTTGCACTCTCCCATCCCCCATTCTCAATCAATTGTGGGCACGTGTCTGTAGGGTGTCCTTGCATGGAACATACGCCACAAGGAGCTACGGTTTTGACTTTTGGACATTCCACCACCTGAGAAAGCAACGTAGTAAGGTTAGCCATTTGATTTTGAAGTTCGGTTATGGCACTTACCTCATTGACTTGGTGTTGCCGTGGGGGGTCTCTTTGTCCAACACCTTCGTATTGTTGTGCATTATGTGCTCGGTTGGCAATTAGAACTTTTGCAGCCCACGGAGTTTTATCCACCATAACTTCAAATGTTGTTTCTTGCTGTTTTTAAGTGTGTTTAGTGTGTTTTGACTTAAAAATTCGAAAATTATGAATTCAATTTGTTTAACTATTTGATTGATATCCTATTTATGTATGTTTATTAAGAATGAACGCTTAATTTTCATGCATGAATTTGACGCTAGAATATAAGTGAGTTTCACGTAATAGTTATGAACTTATATTCACAAGTAGTGGAGGTTGCTTATAAACAATCGCGTTAAACAAATTCTTGGCTTAAGTTTCATGCAATCATAGTAACGAATGCCTCGTCAACACTTATAGTTTTCATGTTGCTTAATGATTCTTGCTTGTATCTCTATTATGCAATTCATGTAGGGAACTTGTGAGGAATGCTTTGGGTTGTCGTATGCAATCATCCAATTCATTAACTTAAGGAAAACTTGACGGTTAATTTAAGTGGACCTAATTAACCCGGGGCGTTGAGAATTCATAGTTTATTGAAAAGCAATTAGAAATCGTTTTGTATGCAAGCATAACATGTATTTCGAATCACCCCCTAGCTAAGGGGGGTTTAGTTCCTCATACGTACAAAACAAGGAGAATTGAAATTAAACATTGAAATCAAAGAAACGCCTAAACATTCCAACAACTCAAACTTGAATTGTATGAACGTTTAGGCCCTCTTCTCTTCCTCTTTGTTGTAGCATAAGGTCTAGGGATAGTTGGTTGGGGGGATGGAAGTGTGGAATTATGGAAGTGGATGAGGAGTGGTGGAAATGGAAGAATGGTTTTTGGATTCTAAGGGAGACTCACGGCTAGGAAAAGGAAATGGAAGTGTTTGTGGTGTGTTGTGTTGTGAATGAGATGATGAATGAATGAATGAATGAATGCAAGGGTATTTATAGGAGTAATGGAGGGAACATGACAGCTAGGAGGTGGGTGGAAATGTGGCTGCATGTTTGGTGAATGATTATGAGTGAATGCATGTGACTTGTGGCTGCAAAGAGAAGGAGAAAAGATGGAATGTGTTGATGTGCATTGCACGGCAAAGGGGGGGAGAAATGATGCTGTTTTGCATGTGAAGTGTGGAGATGTTTTGCACGGCAAAGGGTGGAATATGTGGCTACATGTTTGAATGATTAAAAGGACATGTGGGGTGGCTAGAACAAAGGGGAAAGCACATGGAAATGCTGGAAATCTGATGGTAGTAATGCACGGCAAGGTGGAGTGGTTTTGGGAGAAAGGTGGATGAATGTGCATGTGGATTAGTTTGTGAAAGCATGTGAATGCATGTGTTGATTTAAAGAATAGGTATGCATGTGAATTAGGTTGGAAAGAGGTGGAAATGGAATGTTATGCAATGATAATGTCTTGTGGCTGAATTGGTGGAGTAATTATGATGGGATACACGGCACAAAGGATAGAAAAGGGTTGAGTGATGTGTGTAATTGCATGTGTGTGATGAATGGGATTGTGGAAAGGCAATTAGAAATGCACGGGTTAGGCTTGCAGAAATGATTATGTATGCATGTGTTGAATGATTTCTTTGTTGGAAATGTGCCCTAAAACCAATCATATGATGATACTTTACGGACATTTCAAACTAATGTAGTTCATTTCAAACTAATGTAGTTTAAATGTAAAGGGCAAAGATTATTGTTTGAGCCGTCTAATATAAATGTTATATGCTTAAACGATAAGTCCAAGGAATATGTGATTGGAAGAATGCGATCTAAAGAAGTTAGATTCATGAGACCATTCTTTTGTTGACACATCCTAAACGTTCCTGATCATAGGATTGTCAATTGGGCATTGACAGTCCGTTAAGATCAGTGCGTGCTATGTCTTATCTCAGGGAGAGTGACTAGTCTCGAGTCATTGGTGTGTGTGACATCAAGACAAGTACGTAGGTGCTCAATAGAGAATGAGTTCACTGAACACGATCAACGAAGAGTTCTCATATTCATGTCACATGAGAACTCATGGTTGGGATAATGCAAATTAGTCTTTTGACCTGAGGCATCACAGTTGTCTTGTGGTTAGGTCCTTAATCCTTGATTATGTCAAAGTCACTCTATCAGGGTGTCCACGGCATCGTTGGGGTTAAGCCACTTAGCCATGGAGGCAAGTGAATGCGCAACAAGGGATCTCTAACCTTCAAACTTTTTGAGGGAGAATACTCTATGATATGATTTAGAATCTCTGGCCAGAGTATGAATGAGATGTTGGAATGCGTTCCAGATCACATTCAACGTAATCATATAAGTACAAGATTCACATTGGATAGTAGACATGAATAAACTATCAAACCAAACAATGTGGTCAAAAGTATTGTATTAGAGAAAGACCGTATTGCATTTGTAATCCTAAACTGAATAGGTTCTCCACCTCTTCTGATTAGCTTGGGTAACCATGATATGCTGCTAGGTGTCACTCATGGTTTGTGGAAGCCCTAAAAGTGTATTATCACTAACGGGAGAATTGAAAGTAAGTTTCAATTCACAATCGATTTGAAAGAGTTTGAATCGCCCACTGCCTCGCTAAAAGGAACCTAATGGATCGTACACCGTGTAAGGTAGAGATTGAAGATTCAACGGAGATGAGTAAGAATAATTAAATGGTTTAATTATTTATGGCAAGGATTAATTAATATGATTATTAATCAAACGAATAAGTTCGTTAAAAGACCTCGGGATAGTTTTGGACCTTAAGGCCCAATGGGCTTCGAACGTCAAGTCCATTGACTTAAGTTGTATGACACCTTAATGAATAATGATTCACAAAGGCCCAAATAGCCCAATAAATCCCCGTAGGCCGGCCATTTAGAGGAGGGTAGTGAACTTGGCTTAATTGCAAGTTTGCCACTCCATTGTGAGGTGGTATAAAGACATCTTTATAGCCATTTCATCCTAAGGGTTTTCTAGGGAGTAAAGATGAGAACACAAACCTCCCTTTGCTCTCAAAGAGGCCGGCCAATCTAGAGGGGAATAGCTAGCAATCTTACTTCCTCTAGGTCACTCATTTCTTCTACAATATACCTTGGTGTGGAGACTTAGAGGTTCTCAATTTTGGGAACTTGGAGAAACCTTTTCATCCATCCAAATCCATGGATTTAAGATGCAAGGAATGAAGGCCCTCTCTTTGGGTGATTAGCCTTTGCTTATGCAAAGAGGAATCTACAAAGGTATTGATTTCTCAACTCACTTTCATTTGAGTTGAGTCTTGGTTCACCTATCTACTAGGCTTTGAATTTCATGGGTAAATGTTTTGTTTTAAGTGCATACAAGCATGATTCCGCCTTCAATTGTTAATTGCATGCTATTGATGTTGCTTAAATGAACATGTTTTTCACAAATTTTCCTTCAAGTGGTATCAAGAGCCTAAGTCTAGTAGTTGGTGAATCCTTTTGGGTTTTGTAGTTCATAGTTTATGATTTGAATGTTGTAATTGTTACAAGCTTTATTCTTGCTTCTTTGAATGTAAATTTTGTTAGAAAATTTGCCATCTCAAATGTTGTAGATGTAGTTCATATGAGCATGAAATTGGAGCTAAAATTTGGTGCCATGTTTTTTGGGAAATTCGGCCAAATCCAAAGGGTGGAATTTTGGGTTCTTGTTTGACTTGTTAAAATTGTTTTAAAGTGACTTTTGGAACCCCTATGTACCCTAGTATGGTTGTATGTTATTTCCCTTAAGTTTGAGTGGTTTTGGGATGTTTTTGGGTGAAGAATGTTCATGGAGCTCTTATGGGTTTTCATGAATGTTCTTCATTGTTCTTGATATGTTCTTGCCAAGAACAAAAGGTTTGGTGTTTTGATTCAAAGTTTTGATTTATTTCATAAAGTTTTTGTTTTGAAATATTTCTTATGTTTAAATATATTAGATATTTATTTTGAAAAATTAAAGAAATTATAGTGGGTTTGGTGTGTAATGATTTATTCCATTACACACACCCCACTTACAAAACTTTGAATTTTTTTTTAAAAACTTTGCTTCAATGGCCGGCCACCCTACTCAATTAGGGTCCTTGTGGGGCTTTCATGCAATTATATAAAGTTTTGATACTTTTGTGTATTTGCATTTTGACCCAAAAGTTTACGTTTTTACGTAAAGGTCCAAAATCACTAAAAGGACAAATTGTTTTGCTCCTTTAATGAAGTTTTATTTTTTTGTGGAAAATTTTGGGTTCTAGTTGTAATTACATGAAGTAGTGGACTTTTGTGTTTTTACAAAGTGACCCCAAAAGTTTAAGTTTTTGCAAAATAGCCCAAAAGTTGAGGTTAATTGCACTATGGCCCAAACAAGTTGAGGTCATAGCATTTTGGCCCAAATTAGGTAGAGAACAAAATTGTTTTGTTTCTTTAAATGAGAATTGGATTTTCATTTCATTTAGCTCCATTTAAATCAATTCTATGGATACAAAAACCAAATGAAAATGTTGCATTCAAGTTTAATTAGTTAAAGCGTTAATTAATTAAAGAAAGGGTGATTATGAACCTTAGCCTACGATAATTGAGCTATGTGAAAGGCTGTTTCAAATTTGTTTGAACCATAGGAATGTGTAGATTAAATTTTGGTTGTAATTTGATATGATCAATTGTTGTAAAAGAGCATAAGCTCTTCTTTACTTTAAAGTAATTTGATTTGATCAATTGTTGTAAAAGAGCATAAGCTCTTATTTACTTTGAAGTACTCCTTTCTTGCTTTATTCGATATGCATGAAATTGGAGTAGTTGGGTCCAACGCCCAATAAGACAACACGCCTTAATGTGATTAAACGCGTAACTAAAATCAATCACCATCCCTAGACCGAGATTCAACACTAGGCTCGTGTTGAATCGAATCAAAGGTTCATAGTCATCCTAAGGCCCTAAGACAACTATATAGTCCATCAATGAATGCAAACCTTATGTTAGTAGTATCATATACTCTTGCTTTAAAAACCGTTTTAAAAGCTTAGTGGGAGTATTATATACAACTAAATCAATCAAATGGACCAATAGTTGTAATAGGACCAAAATGTTTTAATTAGATTAAAATGTATGTTTATATGTGATGAGACCTAAAAACCCTCAACCAAATCAATATTAAGTTGATAAGCGAGAGATGCTTTGAATATCTCTTCGTGGCCTTCCACCGTGGTAGGCTCCAATCGTTTGTGACTTGTACACCGGCTTCACCCTATAATGGGGGAGTACAAAGTGCATGCTTACATTCAGGAGGAGTCTATACGCATATGATGAGGTGAGTGTAGACAACGAGTATGACCAACATGATATAATTCTGAGGTTGTGCTTGAACCTCTACATAAACTAAGCATGGTGGGAATAACTTAACTAAGTGCAATGGTGCCAACATGATATAATTCTGAGGCATTCATTCTCTAGAGGCCAAACTAGATGGGTAATTACAAGAGTTGTAAATGAGTAAATGATAGGAGCATATTTAGGCGACTTACTTAGCTTGTTTTCGTGCATCTATGTTGGTAATTCATAGTTATTTTAGTCCTTTATGCTTCTTTTGTGTGTTTTCAGGTTCTAAGGGCTTAGGGAGCAAGAAAGTGCATTTTGAGGCTATTTGGGGCACTTTTGGGCATGGATTGGATAGCTTAATCATGGAGCAAAGAGGATGGACGAAATTGAAGCCTTGTATGCTCTTTGGGGACATCAAACAAAGGGCCTAGCCCAATCAAACAAATCCTTTGAGCCATGGAAAACCTCTAGCCCAATCAAACATATTATGCCATGCAAACCAACCTATTTTAGGCCCATTCTATGTACTTAAACCCTAGCCCTTTAAACTAGTCCATTTATCACTTATCACTTCCATTCACTTATCACTCACCACATATCATTCATTTATCACTTATCAAACCTTTCACTTATCACTTATCATTTCCATTCACTTATCACTCACCACATATCATTCATTTATCACTTATCATACTCATAATCATCTACACATTTCAAACATATGCATTTCATCTCACATGCACACCCACCTCTTTCCAAACTAATTCACATGCATACCTATTCTTTAAATCAACACATGCATTCACACACATGCACATCATTCACTCACATTTCCACCATTCATTCTTTATTCCACAAACAAGTCACATGCATTTCCACCTTCCTACTTCATCATTTCACCACATTCTCCCTCTTTAACTCATTTCATTATTCATTCACTTTGCATTCATTCAATTCCACCCCACATGCACCCTTTATTCTTCATCATTGCAACCATGGCACATTTACACCAACAAAACAACTCCCATGCCATGGCCTACTCATATTCCCATTTCCTTTCCAACATCTCACATGCATTTCCACCTTCCTACTTCATCATTTCACCACATTTTCCCTTTTATTTCCACATGCAATTCTTCATCATTGCAACCACAAACACCTTAAACAAATAGCCATATACATCTCCACTCCTCCTATAAATACCCTTGCATTCATTCATTCAAAAATCATCTCATTTCATACACAACACACCACAAACACTTCCATCTTCTCCCTAGCCGTGAGTTTTTCTTCCATTTTTCCTCCATTTCTTCCATTTCCATAATCCCCCAATCCATTCAACACACTTACAACATCCCTTAGTTCTTGTGCCACAATAAAGAGGAAGATAAGAGGGCCTAAACGTTCATACAATTCACGTTTGAGTTGTTGGAATGTTTACGCGTTTCTTTGATTTCAAAGTTTAAATTCAATTCTCTTTGTTTTGTAATATGAGGAATGGAAGATAAGAGGGCCTAAACGTTCATACAATTCACGTTTGAGTTGTTGGAATGTTTAGGTGTTTCTTTGATTTCAAAGTTATGAGGAACTAAACCCTTTTTAGCTAGGGGTGATTTCAATACCATGATTATTTATGTAATATGAATTGATGAATTCCGGTTATGAACTCTTGATTCGTGAATGCAATTGGCTTAACTATTTGATGATTAACTTATTTGTGTTTGTTGATTGAGGGTCGACACTTAATTAGCATGCATGAATATGTGGCTAAAGTTTAAGAAGGTTTCACATAATCGTTACTAACTTATACTTGAAAGTAGTGAAGGTCGCTTGTCACGATCGCGTTAAGTTTAATTCTTAGCATGAGTAACATGATGTCATAGTTGCAAATGCTTTGTCAATGCTTATGGTTTTCATTATTCTTAATGATCTTCGATTGTATCTCTATTATGATGACATGTAGGGAACTTTTGAGAATGTTTTGGGTTGTCGAATGATGCCATCCAATCCAATAATATAAGGAAAATCTGAGGGTTAACTAGTGATGTCACGGTTAATTTGGGGCATTGTCGTTCATAATTCAATGAAGGAATAACTGGAAATTGATTCATATGCATAAATATCATGTGTGGAGAAAGAACCTCTAGCTAATTCACCAACCATCTTATTTCATCAATTACATTCTTGTTTCGTTATTTCAATTTTCATCAAACCTCAATCCCCCTTTTGCTTTAATGTGCAATATAGTTAGAAATCAATTTAGTTTGTGTTTTTAAAGCATTTTGATTCTTTTGGTTTGTCTTAGTGTTTTAACGTTTAGTTTCACATTCTTTGAGTCTAGTTTAACGTTTTATATTGTTTTTACGTTTTAGTTTAAATTCGTCCAAATCCAATTCCCCCCTATTTCGTTGAAGTCTTAGTCTTAATCTTTCTTATTTTTAGTTTTGCTTTCTTCGAGCATTAAATAGTGTTTTATATTGTGTTTTTATGTTTTTAAGTCAATTTAGAAGGTTTTAGCAAGCCCTCCTAATCCCCGGTCTAGAACGATCCCTCACTTATCCATTCTACTACAATTGTCAAACGAGGGTTTAATTTGAGTGTCAAGTAATTCTCGGCATCAGTAAAGCGTTATTCTGTCATCATTATTTTTGCTAACCAACATCGTATAATCGTGAGGTGGGCTTGGTAATGGTGAGCCTCCCATACCCTACTAAGAGTTTCCTCCAAAACTCTCGAATTCCGATGAGGGATATGGAATTTGCCAAAAATAGTGGGTGGTGCTATTTGATTTAAAGACCCGAATCAAATGGCTTAAAATCAATCAATTTATATTCATTATGTATTTGTTTACCAATATATTTGCAAACGCTATCCAAAACTTGACAAAGAAAAACCAAACGCTTTAATTTCCGGACTTAGTTCTACAATCCCATAGATTGTCTTTAATGGCTTGTAGATGTAACTAAGTAGTCTCATCCTCACAATCTTCCTATTGATAATGTATCAATGGAAGAACATGTTAGATAAGTCTACCATGAAGAGGACAATGCAAACTCTAGTGCTTGTCTCTTTGTTACACGAACAAGGAACTTGAGAAGTAAGCACAAGGGCATGGACACTTTATGTGCCATGATTCTTCACTTACAAATTGTTGTATGAAGAAATGAGAGTTGCCTTGAACAACTCTTGAAAGTTTGTTATTATGTTTAGAACATAATGGTTGGTTGACAAAAATAGTCCATTTATATGGACTTATGATGATTTTGAATCATTGAGTGTTGAAGTGTTAAACCACTTAACGAGACGGAAACTAGGCAAGGACTTCACCTTTGTGTCCCTATCCTAATGGTTCACTAAGTTTATTGTAAACTATATAGTGAACAATAACCGCACGCTCTCCAAATCGTTTGATGTGTATAACACATTTGAAATGAGTTTCAAGAGAGATAGTGGGAGTTTAGGGACCATGACTATTGTAGTCAAAAGGGAAGTCAAATGAAGAAGGCAAAATAACTCCAAGGGAACAAACTTTCTTTATGAAAAGATGGACATTGGAAGGGGTATTTGCAAGAAATGTCTTGCAAGTGTCAAGAACACACCTTTCGAAGGTGTTGTAAAATGTTCTTGAAAAGTTCACAACAGTTGGTTGATGCGAAAATTATATGCACACAAATTAAACCCTCTTTTTGTCAATTGTAGTATAAGTATAAGTAGGGATCGTTCTGGACCGGGGATTAGGAGGGATTGCTAAGACCTTGTAAACTGATTCAAAAACGTGAAAACAAGATAAAACACTAAACTAGACTCAAAGAATGTGAAACTAAACGTTAAAACATTAAGACAAACCAAAAGACTCAAAACTAATTTTGGACGAATTTAAGATTATGGCTTGATTCAAAATACTTTAAAACACAAACTAAACAGATTCTAAGCACTAAAGAACAAGAAAGTAAAAAGGGGGGGAAAAGTTTTGATTTGACGAAATTTGAAATAACAAAACAAGTTAATAAACTGAGCGGAATGTAAATATGAAATTGTGATGGAATGAATGGAATGAAGGCTAGCTAAGGGGTTTTTCTCCACACATGTTATACTTGCATACAAGATTGATTCTCAGTTGGTCTTTCGATAAATTATGATACTCAACACTCCGGATTAATTAGGTCCGCTTAAATTAACCGTCAAGTTTTCCTTAAGTTAATGAATTGGATGGGTTTGCGCAACGCAATTCACAACATTCTCCAAAAGTCCTTTACGTGAACAGCACAATAAAGATACAATCAAGGATCATTAAGCATTATGAAAACTATAAGTGTTGACGAGGCATTCGTTACTATGATGAGCATGAAACTCGTGCCAAGAATATGTTTAACACGATTGTTTATAAGCAACCTCCACTACTTGTGAATATAAGTTCATAACGATTAGGTGAAATTCACTTATATTCTAGCGTCATATTTATGCATGAAAATTAAGCGCGCATTCTTAATAAACATTCATAAATAAGCTATCAATCAAACGGTTAAACAAATTGAATCCACAACTTATGAAATTCCAACGAAAGTTAATCAATTCATATTGCAAATATAAACATAGTTTCGAATCACCCCCTACCTAAAGGGGGTTTAGTTCCTCATAACCTTGAAATCAAAGAAACACCTAAACATTCCAACAACTCAAAGCTTGAATTGTATGAACGTTTAAGCACTCTTCTCTTCCATACATACAAAACAAAGAGAATTAAAATGAAACTTTGAAATCAAAGAAACACCTAAACATTCCAACAACTCAAAACTTGAATTGTATGAACGTTTAGGCACTCTTCTCTTCCTCGTTGTTGTAGCACAAGGTTTAAGGGATGTTGTTGGTGTGTTGAATGGATTGGGGAATTTATGGAAATGGAAGAAATGGAGGAGAAATGGAAGGGAAACTCACGGCCAAAGGGGGAAGAATGGATGATTTTGAAGAGTGTTGTGTTGTGAATGAGATGAAGAATGCCTTGAATGATGAGAGTGCAAGGGTATTTATAGGAGTAGTGGAGGGAACATATAGGGAGAGAATGGATGGGAGAGCATGTGAATGATAGCTAGGAGAATGATTAAAGGGGTGTGAATGGTTGGAAATGCATGTGGGTGAATTGGTGGTGCAATGATGAAAAGTGAATAAATAATGCATGTAGGGTTAGCTAGGTTGGCTTTGTTTGGGTGCATGTGAGTTAAAGAGGGAGAATGTGGTGAAATGATGAAGTAGGAAGGTGGAAATGCATGTGAGATGTTGGAAAGGAAATGGGAATATGAGTGCATGTGGGTGAATGATTTGTGGTGCAATGATGAAGAGTGAATAAAGAATGCATGTAGGGTTAGCTAGGAAAGTGGGAATGTGGTTGAATGATTAAAGGGACATGCATGTGGCTTGTTTGATTGCTTGGTGAGATGATGCATGCTTGTAGTTTAGGGTGTTGAATATGGATTTGCATGGCATTTGAATTGATTGTGGGCTTTGGAATTGGAAGGAAATGCATGGCAAAGGGCTTGGTTTAAGAGAGAATGGGCTAGGCCCTTTGTTTTATGTCCAAAGTGAATACAAGGCCTTCAAATTCGTCCAACATTTTGGCTCCAATCATATGCCATCCATTCCAAGCCCAATTTTGCTCCAAAATGCTCCAAAATGCATCTTTTTTTCTTCCTTAAGCCCTTAGAACCTGAAAACACACAAAAGAAGCATAAAGGACTAAAATAACTAGAGAAACATAACGTAAATGCACGAGAACAAGCCATTTAAGTCGCATGAATATGCTCCTATCAAACTCCCCCACACTTATCTTTTGCTAGTCCTCGAGCAAAACAGAAAGAAAAACAAAACAAAACGAAACGAAACAAAACAAGTAAAACACACCTAAACCTTCCAACAACCGTCTTAGGGATTTCCAATGCACATGACAAGTTAAAAATCATCATTCCCACAGATTTTAGTCATCTTCACACTTAAGTACATTCTTAATCATAGTCACCATATACTAGTTCACAATTAAGCATTTAAAACCATGTTTTGAATGTAGTAACATGCCTTAGAGAATTTGCTCAATTCCTTACAAGATATGCACTCGATTTTCACTCAGAATTTCTAACTACACACCCTAATCTAGTCATATGTGAGAAGATTGATGTAAACATGAAAACGACACTCACATATATGTATCACAAAGAACGCAATTTCTGGAGTTAATAATCAAGTTTAGATATGATCTCATGAATGGAATGCTACTACTTAGACGCGAGAACCAGTGACACCATATGCTCATACCAAGTTCAAACTCCACAAATTGAAACACATAACACTCAAGATTGAAGTCACGGGTTGTAATGGGGCTTGGGGTGTGTGGATAACAAAGAAGGGATATGGAAAACAAAGGTTCTTAAAGAAATAGTGAGCAAGACAATTGAATCAACTTAGAATTCACTTTTGAATGAAAACTCAACTTTGGAACAAAAAGGGAGACAATTTAGGGCCAGAATTGGTGTTTTGAGCCCTTTCTTCAATCACTCATTCTTTCATTTTTCAAGCTCTTTTTTTTTTTTTTTTTTTTTTTTTTTTTTTTTCTTTCTTTCTTTTCTGTTTGAAACTCAAAACATACTTAAGAACAAGCATTCCTTCCCCCACACTTATTTTCTTGCATAATGTAACTCAAAAGGAATTCATTTAAGTTATGCTCACTATCTTTTAAGAACAAGGGTGTGGATTGTCCTAAACTAGGCTAGGTGAGGATAATGTGGGTTGACAAAGAATAAAGGCTAAACAAAACTCAACGGGGGTAAAACTTACAACATATACGAAATATGGGAAGTGAGGTTATTTGGCTATGGTGGCAATTACACAACTTCATCTTGAATATGTTATGTAAATCAATAACATGCTTTGAATGAAATGGGCATGAGTTCTAGCATTTGGAACTATATGATGAAACGCCTTCTAAGTAGTAACCAAGCAAAGAATAATGAGATCATGCAACAACTTTGGAAAACAAGAAATCACAGATTATACTCTCCAAAGAACGTTATAGGCTCAAGTCTCTCAGGGTTGTAGCGTTTGTTTGAGTTCCTTCCTTCAAGCATGTTACATAACTAATTTTTTTTTTTTTTCTTTTATGATTACATGTGAAGTCATACATTATAACCATAACCAAGCATATACCAAGAGTAAATCAAACTTTTCTCCATGTTTATAACTCTTTTCAACAGTCATGCAATTAGAAACCAAATCCTTATCATTGTGTTGGAAGGTGACCTACGACACAAAAACGACTCAAAACACTCTTTTTAGGCTTTTCAAAACATGTTTTTCAAATTTTTATGTGATTTTCGAAATTTTAAGTCAAAACACACTAAACACACTTAAAAACAGCAAGAAACAACATTTGAGGTTTATGGTGGATAAAACCCTACGAATTTGCATCAAAACACTTTAATAACTCCCCCACACTTAAATCAAACATTGTCCTCAATGTTAAAAACCACACTAAACACAAACAAACATATAAACAGCAATTAAACATACTAAACATGGCTGAATGTATCTAACAAAGAGAAGAGTTTAGAAATGCAAATCTGGTTGTGGAGTGTTCGTTCCATCTTCTCCTTGATCATTGCAGTTAGGCTTGGATCTTTGTGATTCCACAGGCTTACTCTTGAACTGCGTTGTTCCCATCTTCTCCTCTTAACTGTTTCCTTGTTCAATCTCTCCAATTCGTATTGAAGAGGGTTAGAGGATAGCTCAGCAAAGCTAGGTAAGCAACCAGGGAATAGAGTCCAGATAGACTCCAAGTGCCGGCTGATTGCTTATTTCACTTTGCCATGCAAGTAATATCAAGGACAAAGGAAAAGACAGGGAAAAAGCATGATATGAGATACCTTTGCTTTTGCCCTTGATGATATGAGATACCTTTGCTTTTGAAGAAGCGGTGAATGAATCAGCACATGTATGTGTTGTGCTGCTTCCTCCTGGATCATCTGTACTCCAGGCATCTGGTATCATCTTTGGGAAAGAAGAGAGAATGGAGTATCTCGAAAGGCTTTGCTGGGAGTGCACCCTCAGAGGTGAGAAAGAGTTGGGCATTTTCTTCAGTTCTGTCTTGCCAAAAAAAAAATGAAGGTCGACATATATAGGGAATTCAATAGCAAGTGGTGATACTGTGCTTTTACCGTTGTCGACAAACATTTTGATCCCGCAAATCCGGCTTTTTGGAATAGTGACGACTCCTCGATCTTTGAAGACGTCTCTTCGATAAAGCTGCACGCGCTTTCTGAAAAGCAGAGAAAGCGTCGCCGAACTTTGCGCCTGTCGGCTAAAGACGTGTAGCTGCGATGATGGCCTCCACGTGTTGAACGCGTTTTCTGAAAAGCTGAGGGAGCGTCGCCGAACTTTGCACCTCAAATTCCGGCTTTTTGAATCGGTGGACGCGTTGCCTTGGCTTTTTATAGAGCTATCGATCACCGCCAACTTACACACTCTGAAGATTTCCCATTCTGAAAAAATTGGTTCCGGCCTTTCGAAAATTTACTCCGTCCACCCCTTCTTTTTGAACACTTTTGAAAAATGGCAAACCCATCGAACCTTAGCTTAGAATTGAGTCTCCGCAGTGATTCGGGCGTGCCGCAACAAGATAACGTATGGCGCCCTTCTTTCTTATCTTCTGACGGTCCTCTTACAGTTGAAGACTCCGTGATGCAGGACGCCACAACAGCTACGATAGTAGCTCGGAACCTCCTCACTCCCAGAGATAGTCAGCTGCTTTCAGGACGGTCCGATCAGTTGGCCGTTCAAGAGTCCCTGGCTCTCAGCGTGCAGTGCGCAGGCTCTGTGTCCAACATGGGCCAACGCCTCCTTGCTCGCTCCCGTCAGGTTGAATCTTTGATGGCGGAGGTTGAGATCCTGAAACAAGAGATCAAACAACTTAAGTATGAGAATAGAACTTTGCATGTGCTTGCCAATAACTATTCGTCGGGCATGAAGAGGAAGCTTGATGAGATGCTGGAATCTCAAGGTCGGATGCAAAGTGACCGTCAACGGCTTGCGTCTTTCTTCCAGGGGCACCTCTTTCCTGGGTCATCCAGCGTTCCGCCAAGTATTGGGGCCTGGAATGCTCTATATCCTATGCCTCCCGCTCCTATGCCTTCTGCTCCGATGCCTCTTGCTCCGATGCCTCCTGCTTCGATGCCTCTTGCTTCGATGCCTTCCGCTTCTAGAGTTTTGCCTCGTGGCGGGTCTTCACGCAAACAAAAACAAAAACAACCTTTGTGAAGCTCCATTTGTTAGATACATTTGTAATTTCTCGAAAATTAATGAAAAAGCTTTGTTTTATTCACTGTATTGGGTTGCCTCCCAAGTAGCGCTTTCTTTTACGTCTTGCAGCCGGACGGTACCTCCATTTAAGCTTGACTAGGTTCCACGGCATGGAGGGGTACCTCCTCCACGACATGCTCCTCAAACATCTCGTAATAGGGCTTCAATCGATGCCCATTCACTTTGAATTCTTGCTGCGTCCTTGAACTTTTGATTTGTACTGCACCATGAGAGAAAACATTAGTGACAATAAAAGGGCCAACCCACTTTGAACGTAACTTACCGGGGAATAATCGAAGACGAGAGTTGAATAACAACACTTTCTGCCCAATTGAGAAGGTTTTGCCTCTAATCATCTTGTCATGGACGGCCTTGGTCTTCTCCTTGTAAATCCGGGCATTCTCATACGCTTCATGCCTAATCTCTTCAAGCTCGCTCAATTGTAGCTTCCTATGGTTTCCAGCCGCGTCCACATCCATATTGAAGGTCTTGACCGCCCAATGTGCCTTGTGCTCAAGCTCTACGGGTAGATGGCACGGCTTGCCATAGACTAGCCGAAATGGGGACATACCAATGGGCGTTTTGTACGCCGTTCGATAGGCCCATAGTGCATCCTCCAAGCGCAAGCTCCAATCTTTTCTATTCGGTCCAACGGTCTTTTCCAGGATTTGCTTGATTTCTCGATTTGAAACTTCGGCTTGGCCACTGGTTTGAGGGTGATAAGGTGTGGAAACCTTATGCATCACGTTGTACTTCTTGAGCAATGCTATAATGGTGCGGTTGCAAAAATGAGTCCCACCATCGCTTATGAGCACTCGAGGCATCCCAAATCTAGAGAAAATGTTAGATTTCACAAAGTCTGCAACAACTCTAGAATCGTTAGTTCGGGTGGCTTTAGCTTCCACCCACTTTGACACATAATCAACGGCAAGTAAAATGTACGTAAAACCAAAAGACATAGGGAATGGACCCATAAAATCAATACCCCAAACATCAAAGATTTCAACAACAAGGATTGGGGTTTGTGGCATTTGGTCTCTTTGGCCTATACTTCCGGTCTTTTGACATCTATCACATGTTAAGCAAAAAGCCCTAGCATCTCTAAACAATGTAGGCCAATAAAAACCACTCTCAAGAACCTTAAACGCGGTGCGTTGTGTGCCAAAGTGTCCACCACATGCATATGTATGGCAAAAACTCAAAATGGAATTAAATTCAGATTCATGAACACAACGACGCACAATCTGATCAGGGCATATTTTCCACAAATAAGGGTCATCCCAAACATAAAAACGTGCATCCTTTTTTAATTTATCACGTTGAGCCTTGCTTAAGGTGTTAGGAACTTGCTTAGACACCAGAAAATTAACCAAATCAGCATACCAAGGCTCACTTACCTGGATAGACATTAATTGCTCATCGGGAAAGGTTTCAGAAATTGGCGCTACTTCCTCATGTACCATTCGACTTAGGTGGTCAGCCACCACATTCTCCACGCCTTTCTTATCCCGAATCTCAATGTCAAACTCTTGTAGAAGCAACATCCATCGAATCAATCTAGGCTTGGCCTCCTTTTTCGTGAGCAAATATTTGAGAGCTGCATGATCAGTAAAAATAACAACTTTAGTACCAAGTAAGTAAGATCGGAACTTATCTAATGCAAAAACCACAGCAAGTAATTCTTTCTCAGTGGTTGAATAATTTAATTGAGCATCATTTAGTGTCCTAGAAGCATAATAGATGGCGTGGGATTGCTTATTCTTCCTTTGACCCAAAACAGCCCCTATTGCATAATCGGATGCATCACACATGAGCTCGAAAGGCAACGTCCAATCAGGTGGAAGGATGATAGGTGCCGTGGTAAGCTTGTTCTTGAGAAGCTTGAATGCCTTCTCACACTCCTCGTTGAACTCAAACGTCACTTCTTTTTGCAGGAGACGGCATAAGGGTTGTGCAATCTTGGAGAAATCTTTGATAAATCGCCTATAGAATCCTGCATGGCCAAGGAAAGAACGAACCTCTCTAACAGAAGTAGGAGAGGGTAAGTAACGTACAAGATCTATTTTAGACTTATCAACTTCAATTCCTTTTTCAGAGATGATATGACCCAAAACTATGCCTTGTTTAACCATAAAATGACATTTTTCCCAATTTAAAACAAGGTTAGTTTCCACGCATCTTTTCAGGATTAAAGTAAGATTATGCAAGCAATCATCAAATGAGTCCCCGAAGACACTAAAATCATCCATAAATACTTCAATTATCTTTTCAACATAATCTGAGAATATACTTATCATGCATCGTTGAAAAGTGGCTGGTGCATTGCATAAACCAAATGGCATACGACGATATGCAAAAGTACCAAATGGACAAGTAAAGGTAGTTTTTTCTTGATCATTTGGCGCTATGACAATTTGATTATATCCCGAATAACCATCAAGAAAGCAATAAAAAGAATGACCGGCTAACCTTTCAAGCATTTGATCAATGAATGGCAAAGGGAAGTGATCTTTCCTTGTTGCAGTATTTAGCTTCCTGTAATCAATACAGACACGCCAACCTGTTTGGATACGGGTTGGCACAAGCTCTTGTTCTTCATTCTTCACCACTGTGACTCCGGACTTCTTCGGAACAACCTGCACAGGTGACACCCAACGACTATCAGAAATAGGATATATAACACCACAATCAAGCAATTTTATAACCTCCTGTTTTACTACTTCCAACATGGGTGGATTAAGGCGACGTTGAGCTTCACGAGATGGCTTGGCTCCCTCCTCCAAAAGGATGCGATGCATGCACGTGGTGGGACTAATGCCTTTGATATCCGCCAAGGTCCATCCAATGGCAGATTTGTGCTCCTTTAACACCCTTATCAACTTGTCTTCTTCTTGGGCCGTGAGTGATGAGGAGACAATGACGGGCAATGTCTCGTTGTCTCCCAGAAAGACATACTTTAAATGATCGGGCACTGGTTTAAGCTCAAGTACGGGTGCCTGAGTCGTTGAGGGTAACAACTTATTAGTGAGAACTGAAATTGAAATTGGGTTAGAAGGCTTACCATGGTGTTGAGGTTGTGACTCAAGGGCAGCCACTATCTCGGCCTCCTCCACACTTCTAGGTACGGCAAAACCAGATTTTTGCCCAATTCCTTGTGCAAGTGTTGCTTCAAGTGTATCCCTCTCCAAAGAATCGAGAAAATCCTGCGCCAAATCATCAATTATATCAATAGAAAAACATGAATGGTCCTCAATAGGGTATTTCATGGAATCAGAAAGATTAAAATTAACAACTTCCCCATCGAATTCCATGGACAAAGTTCCACTATACACATCAATCTTCGTCCGGGCCGTCTTCATGAATGGCCTTCCAAGTAGAATGGGCAGTGAAGGAGCATGGTCCGATTCATCCATTTCGAGGACATAGAAATCCGCCGGGAAGACCAAATGATTAACCTGCACAAGAACATCTTCCAAAACTCCCTTTGGATAGGCGTTAGATCTATCGGCTAATTGTATTATTACCCCATCATTTTTCAATGCTCCTAAGTTCATAGATGCATAAATGGAATATGGCATAACATTTATAGAAGCACCTAAATCAAGCATGGCAGATTCAAATCTAGTATTCCCAATGACACAAGGAATGGTAAAGCTACCTGGATCTTTGCATTTGGGAGGTAGTTTGCGTTGCAAGATGGCGGACACATTCTCACCTACCTTTACCACTTCTTTAGTCGACATCCTCTTCCTAGTGGTACATAACTCCTTCAAGAACTTAGCATACCTCGGGACTTGCTTGATTGCATCTAACAAAGGTATGTTAACTTGCACTTTCCGAAATGTTTCAAGGATGTCCTTTTCGGCTTCTTCTTTCTTCATTTGCCTGAACCTACTAGGAAAAGGAACATTTGAAGGGAAAACATTAGTAGGAACTGAATTTAACACATTTTTACCTTTATTGGCCGAATTGGGCAGATTTGGGACCATAGGGACTTGCGGCAAGGGTGGAATCACCTTTGCCGTGGGCAACCTTGTTTCTTCCTCTTCCATTTGCAAAATTTCATCCTCGTTATGACCTGTTTTTGATGTAGGACCTGCCCCAACTTCCTTACCACTTCTTAGGGTGATTGATTTGGCTGATTCGAAACCTCCCTTCGGATTTGGAATGGTGGAACTAGGGAGTTGTCCGGGATCTCGAAACTTACCTACAAACTCGGCAATCTGCCCAATTTGTTTCTCAAGTTGATCCACCCTCTTATCTTGGTTTTGCATAGCCTTCGCTTGATCTTCCTGCCCATTAGACAACTTAGTTAGTATCTTAAGAAGTGCATCATTGTCAAGAGACGTACCTGAGGCACTTGGGCCGGATTGGGCTTGATTTTGGGGTGGGTCGTAGGTTTTGGGAAAGAACCCCGGTGGTTGTTGCCTAAAGCCTCCTTGGTTCTGGGGTTGCTGGAATCCCTCCACTTGAAATTTGGGTGGTCTCGCCATCCTGGATTATATGTGTTGGAGTATGGATTATGTCTTGACTGATTTTGGCTTTGAAACCCAATGGCATTCGCACTCTCCAATCCGCCATTCTCGATAAGTTGAGGACACGTGTCTGTAGGGTGTCCTTGCATGGAGCATACGCCACAAAAAGCTATGGTTTTGACTTTTGGACCTTCCACCACCTGAGAAATCAATGTAGTAAGGTTAGTCATTTGATTTTGAAGTTCGGTTATGGCACCTACCTCATTGACTTGGTGTTGCCGTGGGGGGTCTCTTTGTCCAACACCTTCGTATTGTTGTGCATTATGTGCTCGGTTGGCAATTAAAACTTTTGCAGCCCCCGGGGTTTTATCCACCAACGCACCTCCCGCCGAGGCATCAAGCATTTGGCGTTCCATGGGGAGGAGTCCTTCGTAGAAGTATTGAATGAGCAGCTCCTCCTTCATTTGATGTTGTGGACAAGAAGCAACAAGTGATTTAAAACGTTCATAATAAGAAGGAAACGATTCACCTTGATTTTGTTGGATACCACTAATCCGTTTCCTCAAGAGAATGATTCTTGAAGTTGGAAAAAACTTCTCCAAGAAAGCTCTTTTCATACTATCCCAAGATGTAACCGTTCCGGGTGCTAATTCGAAAAGCCAATCCTTTGCTTTTTCCAAAAGTGAGAACGGAAAAGCTTTCATCATCAGAATGTTCCCGTCAACATTTATGGGTGTCATGCTCGAACAAACAACCTCGAACTCCTTGAGATGCTTGTTGGGATCTTCCATGGAAAGCCCATGGTATTTCGGAATGTGGTGCAACAAACTTGACTTCAACTCGAATTCATCGGTCTTGCCTTGGGCGGCCGCGGGGTATTGAATGCATAATGGTGCGGCATTGGCCAATCCAGAAGCGGAAAGCTCCTTGATTGTTCGGTTTTCTGCTGCCATGTCTTCTTCACCCACTGTTATCTTGGGTTCTTCTTCAGATTCAGAAACGGACTCAGAGCTTTCGCTTAATTCGCTAGGTTCTGAGTTCTTTCTCTTTTGTCTTAATTCTCGCTCGAAATCGGCGTTAAAGCTCGAGATATGTTCACGAATCGGATGAGAACTCCGAGTCATAAACTAGTACCTAAAACAAGAAACAAAACAAGATTAAAAATCTGAAATAAAATAAAAACAAAAGGAAATGAAACAATCCAAGAGATTAGCAAAATTGCTAATCCCCGGCAACGGCGCCAAAATTTGATGCGAAAATTATATGCACACAAATTAAACCCTCTTTTTGTCAATTGTAGTATAAGTATAAGTAGGGATCGTTCTGGACCGGGGATTAGGAGGGATTGCTAAGACCTTGTAAACTGATTCAAAAACGTGAAAACAAGATAAAACACTAAACTAGACTCAAAGAATGTGAAACTAAACGTTAAAACATTAAGACAAAACCAAAAGACTCAAAACTAATTTTGGACGAATTTAAGATTATGGCTTGATTCAAAATACTTTAAAACACAAACTAAACAGATTCTAAGCACTAAAGAACAAGAAAGTAAAAAGGGGGGGAAAAGTTTTGATTTGACGAAATTTGAAATAACAAAACAAGTTAATAAACTGAGCGGAATGTAAATATGAAATTGTGATGGAATGAATGGAATGAAGGCTAGCTAAGGGGTTTTTCTCCACACATGTTATACTTGCATACAAGATTGATTCTCAGTTGGTCTTTCGATAAATTATGATACTCAACACTCCGGATTAATTAGGTCCGCTTAAATTAACCGTCAAGTTTTCCTTAAGTTAATGAATTGGATGGGTTTGCGCAACGCAATTCACAACATTCTCCAAAAGTCCTTTACGTGAACAGCACAATAAAGATACAATCAAGGATCATTAAGCATTATGAAAACTATAAGTGTTGACGAGGCATTCGTTACTATGATGAGCATGAAACTCGTGCCAAGAATATGTTTAACACGATTGTTTATAAGCAACCTCCACTACTTGTGAATATAAGTTCATAACGATTAGGTGAAATTCACTTATATTCTAGCGTCATATTTATGCATGAAAATTAAGCGCGCATTCTTAATAAACATTCATAAATAAGCTATCAATCAAACGGTTAAACAAATTGAATCCACAACTTATGAAATTCCAACGAAAGTTAATCAATTCATATTGCAAATATAAACATAGTTTCGAATCACCCCCTACCTAAAGGGGGTTTAGTTCCTCATAACCTTGAAATCAAAGAAACACCTAAACATTCCAACAACTCAAAGCTTGAATTGTATGAACGTTTAAGCACTCTTCTCTTCCATACATACAAAACAAAGAGAATTAAAATGAAACTTTGAAATCAAAGAAACACCTAAACATTCCAACAACTCAAAACTTGAATTGTATGAACGTTTAGGCACTCTTCTCTTCCTCGTTGTTGTAGCACAAGGTTTAAGGGATGTTGTTGGTGTGTTGAATGGATTGGGGAATTTATGGAAATGGAAGAAATGGAGGAGAAATGGAAGGGAAACTCACGGCCAAAGGGGGAAGAATGGATGATTTTGAAGAGTGTTGTGTTGTGAATGAGATGAAGAATGCCTTGAATGATGAGAGTGCAAGGGTATTTATAGGAGTAGTGGAGGGAACATATAGGGAGAGAATGGATGGGAGAGCATGTGAATGATAGCTAGGAGAATGATTAAAGGGGTGTGAATGGTTGGAAATGCATGTGGGTGAATTGGTGGTGCAATGATGAAAAGTGAATAAATAATGCATGTAGGGTTAGCTAGGTTGGCTTTGTTTGGGTGCATGTGAGTTAAAGAGGGAGAATGTGGTGAAATGATGAAGTAGGAAGGTGGTGATGCGAGAATTATACGCGCACAAATTAAACCCTCTTTTTGACAATTGTAGTATGGATGTAAGTAGGGATCGTTCTGGACCGGGGATTAGGAGGGATTGTTAACCACTTGGATTTGACTTCAAAAACGTAAAAACAAGATAAAACACTAAACTAGACTCAAAGAATGTGAAACTAAACGTTAAAACACTAAGACAAACCAAAAGACTCAAAATGCTTTAAAAACACAAACTAAATTGATTTCTAACTAAATTGAACAATAAAGTAAAGGGGGATTGGATTTGGACGACTTTAAACTAAAAATGGAAACTTGGAAACAAAACAAATTGTAAATATGGATTTGACGGAAATGAATGGATGGGAAGCTAGCTAAGGGGTTCATCTCCACATATGTTATACTTGCATACAAAACGATGTCTAATTGCTTTTCAATAAACCATGAATTCTCAACGCCCCGGGTTAATTAGGTCCGCTTAAATTAACCGTCAAGTTTTCCTTAAGTTAATGAATTGGATGACATCATACTACAACCCAAAGCATTCTTCAAAAGTTCCTTACATGACATCATAATAAAGATACAATCAAAGATCATTACGTTCAATGAAAACTATAAGTGTTGACGAGGCATTCGTTACTATGATTGCATGAAACTTATGCCAAGAATTTGTTTAACGCGATTGTTTATAAGCAACCTCCACTACTTGTGAATATAAGTTCATAACGATTAGGTGAAATTCACTTATATTCTAGCGTCATATTCATGCATGAAAATTAAGCGCGCATTCTTAATAAACATACATAAATAAGTTATCAATCAAACAGTTAAACAAATTGAATCCACAACTTATGAAATTCCAACGAAAGTTAATCAATTCATATTGCAAACATAAACATAGTTTCGAATCACCCCCTAGCTAAAGGGGGTTTAGTTCCTCATAACTTTGAAATCAAAGAAACACCTAAACATTCCAACAACTCAAACTTGAATTGTATGAACGTTTAGGCACTCTTCTCTTCCATTACTCATATTACAAAACAAAGAGAATTGAATTTAAACATTGAAATCAAAGAAACGCGTAAACATTCCAACAACTCAAACGTGAATTGTATGAACGTTTAGGCCCTCTTATCTTCCTCTTTATTGTGGCACAAGGACTAAGGGATGTTGTTGGTGTGTTGAATGGATTGGGGGATTATGGAAATGGAAGAAATGGAGGAGAAATGGAAGGGAAACTCACGGCCAAAGGGGGAAGAATGGATGATTTTGAAGAGTGTTGTGTTGTGAATGAGATGATGAATGAATGAATGAATGCAAGGGTATTTATAGGAGTAGTGGAGGGAACATATAGGGAGAGAATGGATGGGAGAGCATGTGAATGATAGCTAGGAGAATGATTAAAGGGGTGTGAATGGTTGGAAATGCATGTGGGTGAATTGGTGGTGCAATGATGAAAGGTTAATAAATAATGCATGTAGGGTTAGGAAATAAAATCATAACTTAAAGGGGGGATGATTAAAGGATGTGGCTAGGTTGGAAAGGTGTGGAAGATGGATGGAATTAGGGGGAATGCATGGCAATGATGGGGAGTTCTTTGGTGATGAATGCAATGATGAAGAGTGAATAAATAATGCATGTAGGGTTAGCTAGGTTGGCTTTGTTTGGGTGCATGTGAGTTAAAGAGGGAGAATGTGGTGAAATGATGAAGTAGGAAGGTGGAAATGCATGTGAATGCATGTGAGTGCATGTGTGTGTGAATGGGTGTTTCTTGATGGTTTTGGGGTTGTGATGCATGTGAATGCATGTGGCTAAGGCTTGTTGATTGGGCTAGAGGTTTTGCATGGCTCAAAGGATTGTTTGATTGGGCTAGGCCCTTTGTTTTATGTCCAAAGTGCATACAAGGCTTTCAAATTCGTCCAACACTTTGGCTCCAAAAATATGCTATCCATTCCAAGCCCAATTTTGCTCCAAAATGCTCCAAAATGCATCTTTTTGCTTCCTTAGCCATATGAACCTAAAAACACACGAAAATGGCTTAAACTACTAAAACAACTATGAATTAACAACATAGATGAACGAAAACAAGCTAAGTAAGTCGCCTAAATATGCTCCTATCAGGTGGAAATGCATGTGAGATGTTGGAAAGGAAATGGGAATATGAGTGCATGTGGGTGAATGATTTGTGGTGCAATGATGAAGAGTGAATAAAGAATGCATGTAGGGTTAGCTAGGAAAGTGGGAATGTGGTTGAATGATTAAAGGGACATGCATGTGGCTTGTTTGATTGCTTGGTGAGATGATGCATGCTTGTAGTTTAGGGTGTTGAATATGGATTTGCATGGCATTTGAATTGATTGTGGGCTTTGGAATTGGAAGGAAATGCATGGCAAAGGGCTTGGTTTAAGAGAGAATGGGCTAGGCCCTTTGTTTTATGTCCAAAGTGAATACAAGGCCTTCAAATTCGTCCAACATTTTGGCTCCAATCATATGCCATCCATTCCAAGCCCAATTTTGCTCCAAAATGCTCCAAAATGCATCTTTTTTTCTTCCTTAAGCCCTTAGAACCTGAAAACACACAAAAGAAGCATAAAGGACTAAAATAACTAGAGAAACATAACGTAAATGCACGAGAACAAGCCATTTAAGTCGCATGAATATGCTCCTATCATTGGTTCTTCTACTTGAATGCATGGTTCTGTATTAGTAACTATGTTTTACAATTGATGTAAAAGTGTGCTAATAAGAAGTAGAAGATTAATGAGAGAAGAGAAAGTACTTCACATTCCAAACGTGAATCGAATATAGATCTCTGCGAAAGCGGATTGTACTTACTTCCTCATATGAACTACCAAAGAAATTGGAAAATTCTAAAGATTGTCTTTACATTCCAATTTTAAGGAACTTAAATCCGTCACTATAGTAGAGATGGATAAATGTTTTGTTTGACAAAAACATTGTTCTTTATTAATCAATAATTAGATTATTGTAATTTAATTGGTTGTCTCTATAGTAGAGATGATGTGGTAGTTTAACTGTTTAGAATACGATGATGCTTAAAACCCAAAAGGTTGCAGGGTAGTGACTAATCCCAACTGAGTTGTGATACCTCTAAAACATAAGTTACGAGTTGGTCATAGATGGATGCTTTGGATCGTTAGATCCGGATCCAATACCTTCTTGTTAAAATTGTATAGAGGCGAAATGTTCGAATCTTTATTCTTTTGGAAAGAAGAAAGAATCACAAAGTTGTTGAGGTTAATTCACTTAGATGTTAGTGGCACTTGTCCACAACATAATACTACTCAAGTTGTATGACATTCACCGAAGATCACTCTCGGTTGGACTATAGTTTATTTTGAATAAACACAAGTCCGAATACTTTGCAAAAGGTTTCAAAGAATTCAAGAAATGTAAGTAGATGAGTAAGACGTCTAAAGTATTTACCTCCTTAGATTTGATCCAAGGAAAAAGTAACACTTTAGATTAATTTCCTTGAAAAATATCAAGGAAAGTAGCATCGTAAGATAATGAATTTCTCCATTAGGAGAAGAATGAACATAAATAAGATTTAGTTCGTTGGACATTATCAATTACCCATATATATATGATATATACTTCTAAGACATGTTAGTTGTAAGAAGATCCATCCATCATGGATCTTAGCAAGCTAGTGGGAGCTATAAGCGTCTTATGAGAAAAGATCAATTGTTTGATTTCTCATAAAGATGTAAATGAATCTTTTGTTTACTAGGTTTACAAAAGATTAGTGGGAGTTGATCATATTCCTAAATTAGAATATATATACATGATATATATTAATTTTGAAAATGAAAGGAATTCTTCATCGTTAAAGTTATGACTTTAAACATTCTATAATGATAGAATGTATATGGGAGACATAGTCTATATACATGGGATGGAAATCTATAATGATAGATTTCAAGATATAATTGGATTATATCAATCCCTAAAATAGACAATGAGATGCTAGGAAGTTTCTCATATGATGATAAACTTCAATTAGAATGACAATTCTAGTGAGACTAGGAAGTTGTTCTTCTCAAAGGGAATGTACCCTTTGACTCCCAAAGAAATAATGCGTAAATAGAATCCTTTATGCATACGCAGAAAGGTGATTTATGTATTTCATATTGTATGAAAACATTGATATAAGTCGTACCTAGAACGGTACAAGATGATATCAGTGCAAGCCCAGGATCAGAACCATGGCAACTGTCAAGTGAATCCTTAGGTATTTAAGAAATACTAAGAATGGATTCCTCAAGAATGAGGAAGAATTAGAGTAACGTAATGGAAGCGTAAATGTATTAGATTATGAATCTAATCCATCATAGAATATCTCTTCATTATGAATGAAGTGATAATGAGATATCTCTTTATTATGACTAAAGAGATATTTGGGTGAAAACGTTAAAAGTAAATGACTTTAATGTGTTCCATCATGTATGCAAAATATATTGCCATATAGAAGCTTACAACATTGTTGTTTGGATGGGAAAGTTCATTCATGAACTCTCCATTCGGTTCCAACTAGAAAGTGTATGACACTAATGGGGCGATAGCTCAAGCCAGGGAATCAAGGTCTCATCAAAGTCCGAACTCAAATGAGAGACTGAACCACATGATTGAGAATCATGTATAATGGTGACGTCGTTATTCTCAAGGTTGCTTCTATGGATAACATATAGATATCCATTGTTTAGCCCTACTACTCAGCCATTTATGAAATGAATTACAGAAGAGGTATCATCAATGATGACTAAGCTGATTGGCTCTAGTGCAAGTGGGAGATTGTTGGAAATGTGCCCTAAAACCAATCATATGATGATACTTTACGGACATTTCAAACTAATGTAGTTCATTTTAAACTAATGTAGTTTAAATGTAAAGGGCAAAGATTATTGTTTGAGCCGTCTAATATAAATGTTATATGCTTAAACGATAAGTCCAAGGAATATGTGATTGGAAGAATGCGATCTAAAGAAGTTAGATTCATGAGACCATTCTTTCGTTGACACATCCTAAACGTTCCTGATCATAGGATTGTCAATTGGGCATTGACAGTCCGTTAAGATCAGTACGTGCTATGTCTTCTCTCAGGGAGAGTGACTAGTCTCGAGTCATTGGTGTGTGTGACATCAAGACAAGTACGTAGGTGCTCAATAGAGAATGAGTTCACTGAACACGATCAACGAAGAGTTCTCATATTCATGTCACATGAGAACTCATGGTTGGGATAATGCAAATTAGTCTTTTGACCTGAGGCATCACAGTTGTCTTGTGGTTAGGTCCTTAATCTTTGATTATGTCAAAGTCACTCTATCAGGGTGTCCACGACATCGTTGGGGTTAAGCCACTTAGCCATGGAGGCAAGTGAATGCGCAACAAGGGATCTCTAACCTTCAAACTTTTTGAGGGAGAATACTCTATGATATGATTTAGAATCTCTGGCCAGAGTATGAATGAGATGTTGGAATGCGTTCCAGATCACATTCAACGTAATCATATAAGTACAAGATTCACATTGGATAGTAGACATGAATAAACTATCAAACCAAACAATGTGGTCAAGAGTATTGTATTAGAGAAAGACCGTATTGCATTTGTAATCCTAAACTGAATAGGTTCTCCACCTCTTTTGATTAGCTTGGGTAACCATGATATGCTGCTAGGTGTCACTCATGGTTTGTGGAAGCCCTAAAAGTGTATTATCACTAACGGGAGAATTGAAAGTAAGTTTCAATTCACAATCGATTTGAAAGAGTTTGAATCGCCCACTGCCTCGCTAAAAGGAACCTAATGGATCGTACACCGTGTAAGGTAGAGATTGAAGATTCAACGGAGATGAGTAAGAATAATTAAATGGTTTAATTATTTATGGCAAGGATTAATTAATATGATTATTAATCAAACGAATAAGTTTGCTAAAAGACCTCGGGATAGTTTTGGACCTTAAGGCCCAATGGGCTTCGAACGTCAAGTCCATTGACTTAAGTTGTATGACAACTTAATGAATAATGATTCACAAAGGCCCAAATAGCCCAATAAATCCCCTTAGGCCGGCCATTTGGAGGAGGGTAGTGAACTTGGCTTAATTGCAAGTTTGCCACTCCATTGTGAGGTGGTATAAAGACATCTTTATAGCCATTTCATCCTAAGGGTTTTCTAGGGAGTAAAGATGAGAACACAAACCTCCCTTTGCTCTCAAAGAGGCCGGCCAATCTAGAGGGGAATAGCTAGCAATCTTACTTCCTCTAGGTCACTCATTTCTTCTACAATATACCTTGGTGTGGAGACTTAGAGGTTCTCAATTTTGGGAACTTGGAGAAACCTTTTCATCCAAATCCATGGATTTAAGATGCAAGGAATGAAGGCCCTCTCTTTGGGTGATTAGCCTTTGCTTATGCAAAGAGGAATCTACAAAGGTATTGATTTCTCAACTCACTTTCATTTGAGTTGAGTCTTGGTTCACCTATCTACTAGGCTTTGAATTTCATGGGTAAATGTTTTGTTTTAAGTGCATACAAGCATGATTCCGCCTTTAATTGTTAATTGCATGCTATTGATGTTGCTTAAATGAACATGTTTTTCACAAATTTTCCTTCATTCTTGTGCATGTTTGAAGGATTAAAGGGATGTGGGGTGTAATGCTAGGTTGGAAGTGCATGTGCAATTGCATGTGTGTGTGCTGGAAATGGATGGTAGCCACGGCAATGAGTGGTGTTTGGTGCTGGAAATGGATGTGGCTTCAATCTAAAAATGGGAGAGTGATAGGAGCATATTTAGGCGACTTACTTAGCTTGTTTTCGTGCATCTATGTTGTTAATTCATAGTTGTTTTAGTAGTTTAAGCCATTTTCGTGTGTTTTTAGGTTCATATGGCTAAGGAAGCAAAAAGATGCATTTTGGAGCATTTGGAGCAAAATTGGGCTTGGAATGGATAGCATATTTTTGGAGCCAAAGTGTTGGACGAATTTGAAAGCCTTGTATGCACTTTGGACATAAAACAAAGGGCCTAGCCCAATCAAACAATCCTTTGAGCCATGCAAAACCTCTAGCCCAATCAACAAGCCTTAGCCACATGCATTCACATGCATCACAACCCCAAAACCATCAAGAAACACCCATTCACACACACATGCACTCACATGCATTCACATGCATTTCCACCTTCCTACTTCATCATTTCACCACATTCTCCCTCTTTAACTCACATGCACCCAAACAAAGCTAACCTAGCTAACCCTACATGCATTATTTATTCACTCTTCATCATTGCATTCATCACCAAAGAACTCCCCATCATTGCCATGCATTCCCCCTAATTCCATCCATCTTCCACACCTTTCCAACCTAGCCACATCCTTTAATCATCCCCCCTTTAAGTTATGATTTTATTTCCTAACCCTACATGCATTATTTATTAACTTTTCATCATGCATCCACATTCATTCCAACACAAAACACACACATGCACTTATTCTTTCATCATTGCACCACCAATTCACCCACATGCATTTCCAACCATTCACACCCCTTTAATCATTCTCCTAGCTATCATTCACATGCTCTCCCATCCATTCTCTCCCTATATGTTCCCTCCACTACTCCTATAAATACCCTTGCATTCATTCATTCATTCATCATCTCATTTCATACACAACACACCACAAACACTTCCATCTTCTCCCTAGCCGTGAGTTTTTCTTCCATTTTTCCTCCATTTCTTCCATTTCCATAATCCCCCAATCCATTCAACACACCTACAACATCCCTTAGTTCTTGTGCCACAATAAAGAGGAAGATAAGAGGGCCTAAACGTTCATACAATTCACGTTTGAGTTGTTGGAATGTTTACGCGTTTCTTTGATTTCAAAGTTTAAATTCAATTCTCTTTGTTTTGTAATATGAGGAATGGAAGATAAGAGGGCCTAAACGTTCATACAATTCACGTTTGAGTTGTTGGAATGTTTAGGTGTTTCTTTGATTTCAAAGTTATGAGGAACTAAACCCTTTTTAGCTAGGGGTGATTTCAATACCATGATTATTTATGTAATATGAATTGATGAATTCCGGTTATGAACTCTTGATTCGTGAATGCAATTGGCTTAACTATTTGATGATTAACTTATTTGTGTTTGTTGATTGAGGGTCGACACTTAATTAGCATGCATGCATATGTGGCTAAAGTTTAAGAAGGTTTCACATAATCGTTACTAACTTATACTTGAAAGTAGTGAAGGTCGCTTGTCACGATCGCGTTAAGTTTAATTCTTAGCATGAGTAACATGATGTCATAGTTGCAAGTGCTTTGTCAATGCTTATGGTTTTCATTATTCTTAATGATCTTCGATTGTATCTCTATTATGATGACATGTAGGGAACTTTTGAGAATGTTTTGGGTTGTCGAATGATGCCATCCAATCCAATAATATAAGGAAAATCTGAGGGTTAACTAGTGATGTCACGGTTAATTTGGGGCATTGTCGTTCATAATTCAATGAAGGAATAACTGGAAATTGATTCATATGCATAAATATCATGTGTGGAGAAAGAACCTCTAGCTAATTCACCAACCATCTTATTTCATCAATTACATTCTAGTTTCGTTATTTCAATTTTCATCAAACCTCAATCCCCCTTTTGCTTTAATGTGCAATATAGTTAGAAATCAATTTAGTTTGTGTTTTTAAAGCATTTTGATTCTTTTGATTTGTCTTAATGTTTTAACGTTTAGTTTCACATTCTTTGAGTCTAGTTTAACGTTTTATATTGTTTTTACGTTTTAGTTTAAATTCGTCCAAATCCAATCCTCCCCTATTTCGTTGAAGTCTTAGTCTTAATCTTTCTTATTTTTAGTTTTGCTTTCTTCGAGCATTAAATAGTGTTTTATATTGTGTTTTTATGTTTTTAAGTCAATTTAGAAGGTTTTAGCAAGCCCTCCTAATCCCCGGTCTAGAACGATCCCTCACTTATCCATTCTACTACAATTGTCAAACGAGGGTTTAATTTGAGTGTCAAGTAATTCTCGCATCAGAGAGCATGTGCACGGCAAGGATGTGAATGATTATGGAGGGATGTGGCTGAAATAGCATGTGGAAGGAATGCTGGAAAGATAAGGTAGGCCACGGCAATTGTGAAATGTGTATGAATGGAGTTGTGTTGTGTATAGTTTCAATTGAATTAAAAGCCACGGCAAAGGAGAGTTTTTGGTGTTGGATGCAATGATGAAGAGTGAATAAATAATGCATGTAGGGTTAGGAAATAAAATCATAACTTAAAGGGGGAATGATTAAAGGGTGTGGCTAGGTTGGAAAGGTGTGGAATGATGGATGGAATTAGGGGGAATGCACGGCTAGGAGAGGGAATGGGTGATGGGTGCATGTGATGCATGGCAATGTTGTGTTTTGGTGCATGTGTATGAATGCATGTGGAATTAAGAAGAGTATGGAAGTGAATAAATCATAATAGGGCTAGTTTAAAGGGCTAGGGTTTAAGTACATAGAATGGGCCTAAAATAGGTTGGTTTGCATGGCATAGAATGTTTGATTTGGGCTAGAGGTTTTCCATGGCTCAAAGGATTTGTTTGATTGGGCTAGGCCCTTTGTTTTATGTCCCCAAAGAGCATACAAGGCTTCAATTTCGTCCATCCTCTTTGCTCCATGATTAAGCTATCCAATCCATGCCCAAAAGTGCCCCAAATAGCATCAAAATGCACTTTCTTGCTCCCTAAGCCCTTAGAACCTGAAAACACACAAAAGAAGCATAAAGGACTAAAATAACTAGAGAAACATAACGTAAATGCACGAGAACAAGCCATTTAAGTCGCATGAATATGCTCCTATCAGCATGTGTGGAGATGAACCCCTTAGCTAGCTTCCATTGCATTCATTGAATCCAAATTCGTTTTAAAATCTGTTCGTTTTACAAAGTTTTAAGTTTTGTATTTAATTTCGTCCAAACACAATCCCCCCATATTTTGTTAAGTCTTAGTCATTACAATCTATCTTATTTTGTGTTTTTTAAGTATTTGGAGTCTTGTGGACTTGTTTTGAGTTTTTGTTAAGTGAGTTAAGTGTTTTAAAGGTTAGTTTTATTTATTTGAGTCAGTTTAAAGTGTTTAGCACCCTTAGTTAATCCCCGGTTAGAACGATCCCTACTTACATCATTACTACAATTGTCACAAATAGGGTTTAATTTGTGTGTCACATTCGTAACTCATCAAGCAAAATAGCCTTTTTCTTGTAGAGAGATTCCTTTCCTTCGCTTGTTTGTCATAGAATGTACCTCTATGCTACAACTTCTCCAAAGTAAACCAACTTTGGTGTAATGAGTGGCGAAGTTGAACATAAACAAACTTGTGGACCTGAGACAGAGCTTAAAAGCCCCGTTGGTGATGTTGATTCAGAAAAACATCACCTCCCAAGTTTATAGTTCATAAAGATTTCCATCACGATGTTCGGAGTTTCACCTTACTTTGGAACCACGAGTTAAAACATTAAACCCATGGAAAATCCTTTGCTTTGCGCTTATGTTGTCCGAGTTTAGGGAGTTGAAAGTGTCTGGAATGGCCTCCAACTTTTATTTCGCTTACTTTGTTGCCCTTGTCTTAAGGGTCTTGGCGTTTTTGCAACGTGATGCTAAAAAAAAGGTCCTTTTAGTTCGAATAGTATGCCCATCTCCAGTGAATCTTAAGCGAAAGTTCTTTGGAAACTTGGTTGCCTGCATATGGGTCGGAAATACTTTTGGAATTCTTTTGTCAAACCCTGTGCATCTAATTACTTTGACTAACGTTGCCAAAGCACTTTCGCATACTGGAGCTCCATTGGAATAAAATTCTTCTTGAGGATTATCTAGTCTGGATGCCCCCTTTCAGACTTATTAACACATGATGTTACAAAATATACTTGGCTTAGTAAGTTGGTCTTGGATAGAAGTAGTTGTGCTCGAGATCAAAGTTCAGAGCCATCCTTGGATGATTTCCTGATCGTCATTTCGACTATTCCTTCAAATGACGTAGAACTCGAGTTTGAATGTTATAACCCACAACTTTGCTAGTTGTATAGACTTTCTGGAGGCCGGATTGTGCATTGGACTTTCGGGTTAGGGCATCATGTGCTCGTGCTCGTAGCCCACCAGTCGTGCCCGTGCTTATTACGGTTTAAGCCTCCCAAGTTGTTAACCATTCAGGATGAGATGAGCTAAGAAAGATTCTTCTTGCAGTATTTTTTGAACTTTTGAAACTTGCATTAGTGCGAAGTTTTCAAAGTTTATGCCTTATTTGAAATAAGTGGGGTATTCCCCTGCATCACCAAAAAAGAAAATAAAGAACAAATATCGATAGCAAAATAAATAAAATTACTTTATTGATGTAAAAAAAAGAATTGACTGATAAGGGAGTGTGATTGAATCTAGGAAAGATTACCTACATATCTCTAGGAAGGATTATCAAATCACAGGTGTAGTTCTAAGAAAAATCTGATATAATGTAAAAATGACATCAAAGATCACTTTTAGCGAGAAGCATATGGTGGAACATTAGGAGATGAATTCTCCATGGACTTGTCTGCACGCAGATGGCGACGTTGTAGTTTAGTCCACAGTGGTAAACCATATATCTTGGGAAAGGAATCAAACTGGTGCAGTTCAAATGGTGCTTGTTGTTATTCTATCTGGAGTTGCCTATAAGAGACTTGTTTTTTAGAGGTAGATACTCTCTTTTCAAAAGCCGATTCATCAGCCTCCTTAGCGTTCAACCTCTTGTGAGTTTCAATTGATTGGTAAGGTGGTGGACATTCGAGGGAAAGGGAAAACCTCGTGTTGTGTAGCCAATCTTGGCCAATATGGTGTTATAGGGGGGTAATCCATAACATGGAAGATCATCAGGCAGTTGTAAGGTTTTGTTCTCACCATAAGCTGTATTGTTCCTAAGGTGTAGAGAAGGATCCTGGTGCAAGTTTGAACGGTAACTCTTATATTCTTTTCCTTATTAAAGACGTCTGTCCTTTTAGCCGCGCCTTTGAAGATGATGGTTACCTCTGAGCCGTTGTCTATCAAAACTCGACCAATTATTACATCAGAGATCTATAACTTAACGACGAGTATGCCATTGTAGGAGGATCAATTTGCTTCGGAGTACCATTTGGAGAACATCAGGGAATTGAGGTGCGCAAATGTTTGTGGCCCGTTAATGAGGTATTTGACTGAAACTTCTCCCGCACTGTCTTCTTTTCCTTCTACGTTCTTCTGAAGCGTCCTTATTTTCCTCTTGTGTAGTTATTTCCTAGGAATAGTTTTCTTGCAGAGCATCGGATTGGGTATAGGCTTTGAGTTTATTAAAACTTCCCACAACGCACCTTAGGAGCAAGTTTTTGGGGTGGTGTACCCAGATAATGCTCAACAACTCTTGTTGAGGACTGGATGGTTGGTTTTCCAAGATGGATGATGATATGTTCAATCTCTTTCATTCACGCCTCAAGCCTAGATAGCATCACCCGTTCTTTTGCTCATAAACTTATTCGGAGGTCTTTCATAAACGCCTGAATTTTCAATACACTGTTCCACACTTCATCCACATTGCTTCCTCATTGGGTGGGGTGACGGTAACACTATCGAGTGATCACTTAGGAAGATTTCCATAGGGGTATAATTGTTTGGTCAAGAGAAAATATATGTATCCTCTCAATGAAAGCACCAATTGTTGGAACTAAATCCACCCACCACCGTGTGTAAAGGAGATGCAAAAACTCAACCACTTGCAAAATAAAGAACAACCATGAGCAAGCCTAAGACTCGAGGGGTATGTTAGGCAAAGGCTCTCAAACAGTTAAGTTAGTAAATTGTACTTAGACTCAAGCGGTGGGTGAGAGAATTCGAGTATTAAGATTGTAGTACCATAGGTGAATCCTAGATGAGTCTATTTATACCATTAGGAGATAGGCCTTTTTAGGATAAAATCATTGTTCTAAGTTGGAAGAATCCTAGAGGATATGTAGAAGTAGATATTGCAGCCTCTTAGGAGTTGTGATTACCAGCGGCGTATACCAATTACTAGATTGTAAGAACTCTATGACTTATAACGATGTAATTGAGTTTATATCCACATCAGATTGTGTGTCTTGCAGAACAAGTATGGTCATCCAGCAAAGTCACTAAGAGTCCGCTAGTTGCCCCAAAATAAACTGATGGTGACACCATTGCTCCGTCTAATCTAGCTCTGCTCGGAGATGATGAGTCCATGATTGGACTTCTAAGGTAACTATATTCAAATCAGCCTTACTCCGGTCCTGGAAAATCATGGTCTCACAACTATCTTAACTGTTGGAATCCACCACCTACATTACTTTCCATCCATTTTGTTGTTAAAACGTGTCACACCCTCTCATGTAGAGGGATATATTTGTCAATTCACTTCCTATTAGAACTATTTATAATCATTTTATTGAATTTTTTAAACTACTTCATTGTAATAAATTTTATCATTTGATTGGAAAATATATGAAGGGTTTAGACCCAACCTTGTGGACTGCTGAAATACATTATGGAGGTGAACTAATTGACTTGGGTTAAGGCAAGATATATTATGGTGGTAGTGTGGTTTGAGTGGACAATTTAAATCGAGATTACATGGCAAATTTTGATATTGATGAAATTGCTAAAGGACCGGGGTACTGAGAACCTCTTGAATATTACTATAAAGTGCAAAAATAAGGTGGAAAGTTAGTTGGTTGGCATTGGTGGATTTTGTTGTAAACTTCCTATTAAAGTGTAATTGTGTAAATCCTATATTAGATTTGATTTTAGTTATCCTTTCCTATTATGACTTGTATTCCTTGGGGATGAAGGATTTCTTCTCTCCCTTATTACTATAAATAAAGACATTATGTAGCAGGGATAACACACAAATTCCCCTACATTCCTACAAACACATTCTCTCTCTATTTTCTCCCTTTGTCGTTGGCCCTTTCTCTCTCTTTCAGATAAACTAGACCATAACACGTTATCAGCATGCTCCTACCCCTGAGCTTAGGAATCTGACGAGGAAGCTTTTTGCATCAAACCAGTTCATCCATATCATCACGAATCAGGTTCTTCCAAAACAACGGTTTTTATCTCGATATTTTTGCAGCCCTGATAGCACGAACATTCACCATAATACATGACCCAACTTTACATTTTTCGAATTTTAGATTCTACAAAAATTGTCTATGCATTATACTCATAATTATTGAATTATGTGAATTTGATATTTCCCATGAATTGCATCAAATATATGTACAAGCATTAAATTATTGAATTGAATTGAAAAAAAAAAGAGGAAATCGAAAACCCTAGGGTTCTTCAAACCCGTGACCTCAGACACCAAATTGGGCTCACATGAGCCCACCTTAGGTTGCAAAGCACCTGAGCAAAACCCTTTCTCCATCTGAGAAGATGCCTTTTGGCATCGAACCCCAAAACCCGGCACCGCCCGCAATTGGTCGTAGCCTCATCGCCGTTGTTCCTAGGAAATCACAACCTCCAATCATGTTTGGAACATCACCAATCATTGGAGACGATGGGTCTCTATCAAAAATCCGATGAACATCGCAGAATTCTCCTACCGATTCTTCAAATCCTCACCATTCTCAAACCCCCCCCTCCTGGGGACGTCGAAACCTAGGTTTCTATCCATAATTTGGGTTCTTAATTGAACTCACATGCTTCTTCGTGTCGTGACCCTCTAGGATAGTCACCTAAAGCGACACTAGAGCTTCCCCCAGTTCGAAACCGACACCCAGTGCCGCTAGGGTGTCCCGGATTTTTTAACCCGAGCCCTAGTGGGCTTCGGACATTCGGCTTGCATTGCACAACGCCCTTTTGGGCTTACTGCTTGCTAATTAATGTCTCTACCCAAATTCAACAAACCAAATTGGGTTTCTGTTAGACCCAACCCACATAATACCAGCCCAAACCGGTACATGGTGTTCCCCCGTGTCACGTCACACCCTGATCATGCCCCAGTCTTAGCCTTTGTTTTTGGGCCTGGCTCCCTTTACCACCCGCTTATTGCTGCTAGGCTTGCAACCCACCACCTACTTTTGGGCCTGATCAACCCGAGCCATTTTTAGCCCATTATTAGGCCTGGGTCGCGCTACTCAAATTTACTTAGCCTACCAATGGGCTTAGGCCCATGTTTTTGGGCCCCGAGCTTAATTGTTACTTTTTTTTTTAGACAATTTGGGTTTTATATTTTTTCACCCACACTTTAAATTTGGCCTGAAGTCCAAATAATTAATTCAATTATAATTATAGACTTGAAGTTCTAGTTGCATATTTTCTTATTGCATATTTCTGTGTATATATTTGTGTTTGGCTACAGGAACATATGAACCTGAAGTTCATAATTATTTCGAAACCTGAAATTTCTAAAAACATGCCTTGTTTGAAAACCTGAAGTTTTCCTTAAAAGCCTCACCCATGAAAACCTGAAGTTTTTCATGCAAATTTAAACCAATACATGTCTATTAGAACTTGAATGTTCTACTCCTATGTGAATGGATTGATTTTTCTCCATTACACTAACCACATCTTGTCCATCTATCTTGTGATAGGAACATGTCAAATTTGAACAAACTCGACTTTGGAGATCTCTGGAAGGAACTACCTTAAGTGGGTCCAAGATGTGACGCTCTACCTTACTGCAAAGAACTTACGTCCCGCCATTAAAGATGAGACAGACAATCCAGTTGGCGAAGCTGAGAAAGCCACTGCCATGATCTTCATCTGAAGACATATTCATGACACCCCTGCAAACCGAGTACCTTGCTGAGGAGAATCCACGAGCACTATGGGTCTCTTTGCTTAATCGCTTTGATCACCAAAAAGATGATAGGAGCATATTCATGCGACTTAATTAGCTTGTTCTCGTGCATTTATGTTGTGTTTCCTTAGTTATTTTAGTGTTTAAAGCCACTTTTGTGTATTTTCAGATTATAAGGCCAAAGTGTGCAAGAAGATGCAAATTGGAGTCTTTTGGAGCGAAAGAGGAATGAATGAGTTGAAGACTTGAAGAAACGATGAATTCCTACTCCAACGAGGATTCCTACTCCAACAAGGATTCCTACTTGAAGTAGGAAAGTTAACCCAAGGTTTCCCGTTTTGGTAACCTTTCCTAATCTTAAACGTCCGTATTTTCTAGCCACTTTGAAGGCCTTGTATGCACTTTAGGACACAAAACCAAAGCCCTAGCCCACTTGCACAACCTTGCCGTGCCCTTTCCCTTTCTCCCCTTTCCTTGCCGTGCAAGGGGGGCATTTTTGTCCCATTTTATGCACCTAAACCCTAATCCTTTTCCCTAGCCGCACCTATTAATCAAATCCCTTTTAATTTCTGATTTTATTTCCTAATTCTAGCAGCCTTTAAGTTGATTTTAGTTAATAAAAATAACTTAGGGTTTTATTTTCTGAAATCCTATATAAACTAAACCCTAAGCCTGATGCGAACTAAGTAAGCACACAAATTAAAACCCTCTTGTGACAATTGTAGTATATGAATAAGCAGGGATCGTTCTTAACCGGGGATTAGGAGGGATTGCAAAATCACTTGGAACTAACTCAAAAACGTAAAATAAAGTTTGAAACACTAAACTAGACTCAAAGAATGCAAAACTACACAATAAAAACACTCAAACAAATCAAAAGACTCAAAACAGCCCCAAAACACTCAAAACTGCCTTAAAATCACTTTCTGGGCAGTTTTGAGCACTTTGACAACTTTGGACGAATTTGGGTAATAAAATGAATCAAAATACTTAAAAACACAAACTAAGACACTTTCTAACTAAATTGGACACTAAAGTAAAGGGGGATTGAGTTTTTGACGAAATTAATTAAAATGCACAGATTGTCAATTGAAGGTAGATTCTAAATATAAATGTGATGAACTATGGATGATGGAATAGCTAAGGGGTTTCTCTCCACAAAAGTCACACTTGCATACAAAATGATTTTTAGTTGGTCTTTCGATAAATTATGAAACTCAACACTCCGGGTTAATTAGGTCCGCTTAAATTAACCGTCAAGTTTTCCTTAAGTTAATGAATTGGATGATTGCATGTGACAACCCAAAGCATTCCCCACAAGTTCCCTACATGAATTGCATAATAGAGATACAAGCAAGAATCATTAAGCATCATGAAAACTATAAGTGTCGACGAGGCATTCATTACTATGATGAGCATGAAACTAGTGCCAAGAATTCATTTAACGCGATTGTTTATAAGCAACCTCCACTTCTTGTGAATATAAATTCATAACTATTAGGTGAAACTCACTTATATTCTAGCGTCATATTCATGCATGAAAATTAAGCGTGCACTCTCAATAAACATACATAAATAAGTTATCGATCAAGCAGTTAAACAAATTGAATTCACCATTCATGAAATTCCAACCAAAAGTAATCAAATCATATTGCAAGCATAAGCATGGTTTCGAATCACCCCCTAGCTAAATAGGGGTTTAGCCTCTCATGTTCACAACAAGAAAAATAAAATTGAATTTAAACATAAAGAACAAAGGATGGATTACACCTAGAACGCCCAACGATTCCACTTGAATTTCTGCGCGTCTAAGTCCTCTTTGCTCTTCTCCTTGCTGCGGCAGTGAGGTTAAATGGATGATTTGGATGTTATTTTGGGTTGGGGATGGATTTAGGGAGGATTGGTGGTGCGGCAAGGTGGTGGAGTGATGGAGGAAGGTTGGTATGGTGGCTGGAAGGGTGGAGAAGGGTGCTGGAATTGATGCACGGCTGGACTGGAGATGGTGGCAGCACAGATTGCAGGGCCAATCTGCAAGGGTGGCTGCGGCTGTTTGAATTATCTCATGTCCTCTTTGGTTTATTAGGGTTTTTATTATATATGGAGGGGGCCACGGCTTAGGATAGAATATTAGGGTGAATGGTAGATTTGCGGCTAGGTTTGGAGAAAAGGGTTATGGGATGCACAGCCAAAGTGGATGTATTTGGATGCAATGGCTGTTTTGTTTTATTATAAAAATGAAAATAAAATGGAAGGCTACGGATTAAAGGGGAGGATATGGAAAGGTGCGGCTAAGTATGTAAAACCTAGGGTTTTAAATATGTTTGGTTCCTAGCTTATTTTTATTAACGAAAATAAATTCAAAGGCTTCTAGAATTAGGAAATAAAATCAGAAATTAAAGAGGGAAAGATTAAAGGGTGTGGCTAGGGCCTTGGTTTTGTGTCCTAAAGTGCTTACAAGGCCTTCAAAGTAGCTAGAAAATACAGACGTTTAAGTTTAGGAAAGGTTACCAAAACGGGAAACTTAGGGTTAACTTTCCTACTTCAAGTAGGAAACCTTGTTTGAGTAGGATTCCTCGTTTTGGTAAGAATTCATCGTTGGAGTAGGAATTCGTCGTTTCTTCAAATCTTCAACTCATTCATTCCTCTTTCGCTCCAAAATACTCCAATTTGCATCTTCTTGCACACTTTGGCCTTATAATCTGAAAATACACAAAAGTAGCCTTAAACACTAAAATAGCTCAGTAAACACAACATAAATGCACGAGAACAAGCTAATTGAGTCGCATGAATATGCTCCTATCAAAGCCGCACCCTAGCTCTCACTTTTCAACCATTCTATTATTTCATTCAGCCACCATTCCATTCAGCCGCAACTCCTATCCCTTTCTTCCTTCAATCCGCAGCCACCATTACCTAAAACCCTTCAATCCGCAGCCTTCTCCCACCCTTCCAGCCACCATCCACACCTCCATACATCATCCCACCACCTTGCCGCACCACCATATTCCCATAAACCCATCCCTAAACCAGAAAAACATCCAAAAAGCCATAAAACCTTCTCTGCCGCAGCAAGAAGAAAGGAGAAAGAGGAGCTTAAACGTGCAGAAATTCAAGTGGATTCCTTGGGCGTTTTAGGTGTAATCAATCTTTTGTTCTTTATGTTTAAATTCAATTTTATTTCTCTTTCTGTGAACATGAGAGGCTAAACCCCTAGTTAGCTAGGGGGTGATTCAAAACCATGTTTATGCTTGCAATATAAATTGATTACCTTTGGTTGGAATTTCATGAATTGTGGATTCAATTTGTTTAACTGCTTGATTGATAACTTATTTGTGTATGTTTATTGAGAGTGCACGCTTAGTTTTCATGCATGAATATGATGCTAGAATATAAATGAGTTTCACCTAATAGTTACAAACTTATATTCACAAGTAGTGGAGGTTGCTTATAAACAATCGCGTTAAATGAATTCTTGGCACTAGTTTCATGCTCATCATAGTAACGAATGCCTCGTCAACACTTATAGTTTTCATGTTGCTTAATGATCTTTGATTGTATCTTTATTGTGCTTTTCACGTAAAGGACTTTTGGAGAATGTTTTGAATTGTTGTATGCGCTTTCCCATCCAATTCATTAACTTAAGGAGAACTTGAAGGTTAATTTAAGCGGACCTAATTAACCCGGGGTGTTGAGTTTCATGATTCATCGAAAGACCAACTGAAAATCATCTTGTATGCAAGTGTGACATGTGTGGAGAAGAACCTTCTAGCTAGCATTCCATCCATATTTTCATCAAATTCGTATTTACATTCTGTTTTAATTACAATCTGTGCATTTTGTTTAATTTCGTCAAAAACTCAATCCCCCTTTACTTTAATGTTTAATTTAGTTAGAAAGTGTCTTAGTTTGTGTTTCTAAGTGTTTTGATTCAATTTATTACCCAAATTCGTCCAAATTAGCCAAAGTGCTCAAAACTGCCCAGATTGTGTTTTTATGGCAGTTTTGAGTGTTTTGGTGCTGTTTTGAGTCTTTTGGTTTGTTTTAAGTGTTTAGTTTTGCATTCTTTGAGTCTAGTTGATAGGAGCATATTTAGGCGACTTACTTAGCTTGTTTTCGTACATCTATGTTGTTAATTCATAGTTGTTTTAGTAGTTTAAGCCATTTTCGTGTGTTTTTAGGTTCATATGGCTAAGGAAGCAAAAAGATGCATTTTGGAGCATTTTGGAGCAAAATTGGGCTTGGAATGGATAGCATATGATTGGAGCCCAAGTGTTGGACGAATTTGAAGGCCTTGTATTCACTTTGGACATAAAACAAAGGGCCTAGCCCATTCTCTCTTAAACCAACCCCAAGGCCATGCATTTCCTTCCAATTCCAAAACCCAAAATCACTTCAAAAGCCATGCAAATCCATATTCAACACCCTAAACTACAACCATGCATCATTACACCACCTTTTCCATCTTTATTCCACGTGCATTCATTATAATTCACCCTAGCTACCACCATTCACACACACATGCACTTATTCTTTCATTATTGCACCACCAATTCAACACATGCATTCACACACCAACAACACTACCCATGCCGTGCATCCCCTTCCATTTTCTGCACCTTTCCTCCTTGCAATTCCACATGCATTCATCATCATAACCTAGCTATCATTCCACTCCTACCCATGCCATGCATAACCCACCTTCATCCCTTTAATTCACATGCTTTCCCAACACACAAATCAACCACTCACATGCATTCACACACACTTCACACAAACAACAAGTCTAATCCGTGCATTTCCCTTTCATTTCCAGGTTGTCCAATTCATCATTTCAGCCACATATCCACCCACATGCACCCTTTAATCATTCAACCATAAAGCCACATGCAATCTCATTCATCCACCACACATTGCACATGCTTTCACAAGCTTTAACCAACAACAATACCACAACAACACACTACACAACACAAAGACCCATCCTGAAAATCCTTGCCGTGCACTTCACATTGAAATTCCAGCATCTTCACATGCCTTTCCAGCTTTCCCTTTCATTTCCAGCTCTCATTCTTCATCATTGCAGCCACCTACATGCATTATTCATTAACCTTTCATCATGTAGCCAGAAAATAAGCAAGAAAACAATCAATGCCGTGCCTTCACACACCATTCCAACACATGCCAACATCTTCACATGCAATTCCAGCTTTCACATGTCTTCTTAGCTGTTTTTCCATCATTAATTAGCCACTTGCATCCTAAACAAACAGCCATATACACCTCCATTCCTCCTATAAAAACCCTTGCATTCTCATTCATTTGTCATTCAATTCACATCTCATTTCATACACAAACACACATCATCTTCACATCCTGAAATTCCCTTCCTTGCCGTGGGTTTCTTTCCATTTTCTATCTATCCTCTTCCATTTCCATCCCTCTCCACTCCATTCCACCCCAAACCAACTGTTCTTAGACCTTGTACCACAATAAAGAGAAAGAGAAGAGGGCCTAAACGTTCATACAATTCAAGTTTGAGTTGTTGGAATGTTTAGGTGTTTCTTTGATTTCAATGTTTAATTTCAATTCTCTTTGTTTTGTAAGTATGAGGAACTAAACCCCCCTTAGCTAGGGGGTGATTCGAAATATATGTTTATGCTTGCAATATGATTTGATTACTTCTAATTACGTTTCATAAGTTGTGAATCCAATTTGTTTAACTGTTTGATTGATAACCTATTTATGTATGTTTATTGAGAATGAACGCTTAATTTTCATGCATGAATATGACGCTAGAATATAAGTGAGTTTCACGTAATAGTTATGAACTTATATTCACAAGTAGTGGAGGTTGCTTATAAACAATCGCGTTAAACAAATTCTTGGCATAAGTTTCATGCAATCATAGTAACGAATGCCTCGTCAACACTTATAGTTTTCATGATGCTTAATGATTCTTGCTTGTATCTCTATTATGCAATTCATGTAGGGAACTTGTGAGGAATGCTTTGGGTTGTCATATGCAATCATCCAATTCATTAACTTAAGGAAAACTTGACGGTTAATTTAAGCTGACCTAATTAACCCGGGGCGTTGAGAATTCATGGTTTATTGAAAAGCAATTAGAAATCGTTTTGTATGCAAGTATAACATGTGTGGAGATGAACCCCTTAGCTAGCTTCCCATCCATTCATTTTCGTCAAATCCGTATTTACAATTTGTTTTCTTTGCAATCTATCCATTTTAGTTTAATCTCGTCCAAACCTAAATCCCCCCCCCCCATATTTTGTTTAAGTCTTAGTCTTAATCTTTCTTACTTTTAGTTTTGCATTCTTCGAGTTAGTATAATGTTTTAAACTCGTTTTTACGTTTTTGAGTCAAATCCAAGTGATTAACAATCCCTCCTAATCCCTGGTCCAGAACGATCCCTACTTACGTACTTACTACAATTGACAAAAAGAGGGTTTAATTTGTGTGCGTATAATTCTCGCATCAAATTTTGGTGCCGTTGCCGGGGATTAGCAACTTTGCTAATCTCTTGGATTGTTTTATTTTCTTTTGTTTTTATTTTATTCCAGATTCTTAATCTTGTTTTGTTTTTTTGTTTTAGGTACTAGTTTATGACTCGGAGTTCTCATCCGATTCTTAAACATATCTCGAGCTTTAACGCCGATTTCAAGCGAGAATTGAGACGAAAGAGAAAGAACTCAGAACCTAGCGAATCAAGTGAAAGCTCCGAGTCCGTTTCTGAATCTGAAGAAGAACCCAAGACAACAGTAGGTGAAGAAGACATGGCAGCAGACAACCGAACAATCAAGGAACTTTCCGCTTCGGGATTGGCCAATGCCGCCCCATTATGCATTCAATACCCCGTGGCTGCCCAGGGCAAGACCGATGAATTCGAGTTGAAGTCAAGCTTGTTGCACCACATTCCGAAATACCATGGGCTTTCCATGGAAGATCCCAACAAGCATCTCAAGGAGTTCGAGGTTGTTTGTTCGAGCATGACACTCATAAATGTCGACGGGAACATTCTGATGATGAAGGCTTTTCCATTCTCACTTTTGGAAAAAGCGAAGGATTGGCTTTTCGAATTAGCACCCGGAACGGTTACATCTTGGGATAGTATGAAAAGAGCTTTCTTGGAGAAGTTTTTCCCAACTTCAAGAATCATTCTCTTGAGGAAACGGATTAGTGGTATCCAACAAAATCAAGGTGAATCATTTCCGTCTTATTATGAACGTTTTAAATCACTTGTTGCTTCTTGTCCACAGCATCAAATGAAGGAGGAGCTGCTCATTCAATACTTCTATGAAGGACTCCTTCCAATGGAACGCCAAATGCTTGATGCCTCGGCGGGAGGTGCGTTGGTGGATAAAACTCCGTGGGCTGCAAAAGTTCTAATTGCCAATCGAGCGTATAATGCACAACAATACGAAGGTGTTGGACAAAGAGACCCCCCACGGCAACACCAAGTCAACGAGGTAAGTGCCATAACCGAACTTCAAAATCAAATGGCTAACCTTACTACGTTGCTTTCTCAGGTGGTGGAAGGTCCAAAAATCAAAACCGTAGCTCCTTGTGGCGTATGTTCCATGCAAGGACACCCTACAGACACGTGCCCACAATTGATTGAGAATGGGGGATGGGAAAGTGCAAATGCCATTGGATTTCCAAGCCACAATCAACCAAGGAATGATCCATATTCCAACACGTACAATCCAGGTTGGAGAGACCATCCAAACTTCAAGTGGAGGGAGCCCCAACAACCTCAACAACAAGGAGGCTTTAGACAACAACCGCCGGGGTTTTACACCAGAACCCACAGCCAAGACCAAAACCAACCACAATCCAGCCAAAACCATCAAGGTACGTCTTTAGATAATGCTACAGTTCTTAAGTTACTTACTAGTTTGTCTCAGGGACAAGAAAATCAAAACAAGGTGATGCAAAACCAAGACCAAAGGGTGGACCAATTAGAGAAGCAAATAGGGCAGATTGCGGAGTTTGTGGGACAATTCCGAGATCAAAGCAAGCTTCCAAGCTCAACAATTGTCAATCCAAAGGGTGGCTTTGAAACCGCCAATGCAATCATCTTAAGAAGTGGCAAGGAAGTTGGAACCACCTCACAACCACCAAAATCAAGTCAAGACGAGGAGGACAAGTTGTTGCAAGAAGAAGCACAGGGAGCAAAGCCCACGGCCAAGGATGACGAAACCTTACCAAATTCATCTAGACCTCCTAAACCATCCCAAACCACCAAGGTAAGTCCCAATTCGACTTTTTCTTGTTCTATTCCACTAAATGTGCCCTTTCCTAGCAAGTTTAGGCAATCAAAGAAGGAAGAAGCCGAGAAGGACATTCTAGAGACCTTTCGAAAAGTTCAAGTCAATATCCCGCTCCTTGATGCGATTAAGCAAGTTCCGAGGTGTGCTAAGTTTTTAAAAGAACTTTGTACAACAAGGAAAAGGATCTCGAACAAAGAGGTGGTTCAAGTAAGTGAAAATGTCTCTGCTGTGTTACAAAGGAAATTACCCCCTAAATGCAAAGATCCGGGTAGTTTTACAATTCCGTGCGTTATTGGTAATACTAAGTTTGAACAATGCATGTTAGATCTAGGTGCTTCAATTAACGTCATGCCATACTCTATTTATGCTTCAATGAACCTTGGTGAATTGAAAAATGATGGTGTGATTATTCAGTTAGCCGATAGATCTAATGCCTATCCAAAGGGCGTATTGGAAGATGTTGATAGGAGCATATTTAGGCGACTTACTTAGCTTGTTTTCGTGCATCTATGTTGTTAATTCATATTTGTTTTAGTAGTTTAAGCCATTTTCGTGTGTTTTTAGGTTCATATGGCTAAGGAAGCAAAAAGATGCATTTTGGAGCATTTTGGAGCAAAATTGGGCTTGGAATGGATAGCATATGCTCGGAGCAAAAGGAATGGACGAAATTGAAGGCCTAAAGACCTTTTGTTTGGACAATATCAAGGAATCCTACTTATTCTAGGTCACAAAACAATTTCCCTTCCAACATTGTACCCCTTGCCGTGTGTCCCTTGGTGTTTCCCTTCCTTGCCATGCAAGGAAGGGCCTTGTTTCCTAACCATACACTCATTCACTTATCAACTCATTCACTTATCATACCATTCACTTATCACTACCATTTACTTATCACTCACCACATATCATTCAATTATCACTTAACATATCATTCATTTATCACTTAACATATCATTCATTTATCACTTAACATATCATTCATTCATCTCCTTATCATAACCATACACCTATCACTTATCACTTATCACAACAACAATCACCCACATGCACCCTTTAATCATTCAACCACAAAGCCACATGCACATTCACACTTTTCTCCACACCAAAACCGTGCACTCTCCATCACAATTTCAGCTTTCCTCCTTGCAATTTCCACATGCATTCACTTCATCATTACACCACCACTCATTCTTTTATTCCACATGCACATTCAATCATTCACTCAAGCACCCTTGTGCCATGTTTCCCCCTTTGTTTCCACCCATCACATGCATCATCATCAAACAAACACATCCTTGCCGTAGCTATCATCCCATTTCCAACACACACACATGCAATTGCACATGCCTTTCCAACATTCCTTTGCATTTTAAGTTTTTCTCCATCATTATTCCCCTTACATTCCACCTAATCCACATGCTTTCCCATTTCATTATTCATTCAATTTGCATTCCAATTCACCACAAAACAATCATACAAATCAGCCAACACATGCACCAAAACTGTCCATGCCGTGCATCCCTTCAACTTTCCAGTTTTCCCTTGCATTTTCACCACTCATACTTCATCATTTCAGCAACATATACACCCCACATGTCCATTTAATCATTCATCCACCATACATTGCACATGCTTTCACAAGCTTTAACCATCATACAAATCAGCCAACACATGCACCAAAACTGTCCATGCCGTGGGTTCCCTTTGGCTCCCTTGTGCAATTCCAGCTTGCATATGCTTTCTTAGCTGTTTGTTCATCATTAATTAGCCACTTGCATGCTTAAACAAACAGCCATTCACACCTTCATTCTCCTATAAAAGCCCTTGCATTCTCATCTTTCAAGTCATTCCTCATTTTCATACACAAACACACCATTTCCCAAACATCCTTGCCGTGCATATCATCCCATTTTCTGTGCAGTTTTTCTCCTCCATTGCAGCCACTATCCAACCACTTCCCATCCCTCCAAAACACTTCATACCATCACACAACCTATCCTTAAACCTTGTGCTACACAACGAGGAAGAGAAGAGTGCTTAAACGTTCATACAATTCAAGTCTTGAGTTGTTGGAATGTTTAGGTGTTTCTTTGATTTCAAAGTTTCATTTTAATTCTCTTTGTTTTGTATGTATGGAAGAGAAGAGTGCTTAAACGTTCATACAATTCAAGTCTTAAGTTGTTGGAATGTTTAGGTGTTTCTTTGATTTCAAAGTTATGAGGAACTAAACCCCCCTTAGCTAGGGGTGATTTCAATACCATGATTGTTTATGTAATATGAATTGATGAATTCCAGTTATGAACTCTTGATTCGTGAATGCAATTGGCTTAACTATTTGATGATTAACTTATTTGTGTTTGTTGATTGAGGGTCGACACTTAATTACATGCATGAATATGTGGCTAAAGTTTAAGAAGGTTTCACATAATCGTTACTAACTTATACTTGAAAGTAGTGAAGGTCGCTTGTCACGATCGCGTTAAGTTTAAATTCTTAGCATGAGTAACATGATGTCATAGTTGCAAGTGCTTTGTCAATGCTTATGGTTTTCATTATTCTTAATGATCTTCGATTGTATCTCTATTATGATGACATGTAGGGAACTTTTGAGAATGTTTTGGGTTGTCGAATGATGCCATCCAATCCAATAATATAAGGAAAATCTGAGGGTTAACTAGTGATGTCACGGTTAATTTGGGGCATTGTCGTTCATAATTCAATGAAGGAATAACTGGAAATTGATTCATATGCATAAATATCATGTGTGGAGAAAGAACCTCTAGCTAATTCACCAACCATCTAATTTCACAACACTTGTTTGCAATCTATCCATATTTACAATTTGTTTTGTTTCCAAGTATCCATTTTAGTTTAAATTCGTCCAAATCCAATTCCCCCCTATTTCGTTGAAGTCTTAGTCTTAATCTTTCTTATTTTTAGTCTTGCTTTCTTCGAGCATTAAATAGTGTTTTATATTGAGTTTTTACGTGTTTAAGTCAAATCCAAGTGATTAACAATCCCTCCTAATCCCCGGTCCAGAACGATCCCTACTTATACACTTCACTACAATTGACAAAAAGAGGGTTTAATTTGTGTGCGTATAAAACTCGCATCAAATTTTGGCGCCGTTGCCGGGGATTAGCAACTTTGCTAATCTCTTGGATTGTTTTATTTTCTTTTATTTTATTCCAGATTCTTGATCTTGTTTTATTTCTTGTTTTAGGTACTAGTTTATGACTAGGAGTTCTCATCCGATTCGTGAACCTATCTCGGTCTTTGACGCAGATTTCGAGCGAGAATTGAGACGAAAAAGAAAGAACCCAGAACCTAGCGAATCAAGCGAAAGCTCCGAGTCCATTTCTGAATTTGAAGAAGAGGAACCCAAGACAACAGCGGGTGAAGAAGACATGGCAGCAGACAACCGAACAATCAAAGAACTTTCCGCTTCGGGATTGGACAATGCCGCACCCCTATGTATTCAATATCCTAGGGCGGCTCTAGGCAAGACCGATGAGTTCGAATTGAAGTCAAGCTTGCTGCATCATATTCCTAAGTACCATGGACTGTCCATGGAAGATCCCAACAAACACTTGAAGGAGTTCGAGGTGGTTTGTTCGAGCATGACCCCCGTCATTGTGGATGGCAGTATATTGAAGATGAAGGCCTTTCCATTTTCACTTATGGACAAGGCCAAAGATTGGCTCTACGAACTAGCCCCGGGAACTGTGACTTCGTGGGAAAGTATGAAGCGTGCTTTCTTGGAGAAATTCTTCCCTACTTCGAGAGTGATTCTCCTACGGAAGAAAATTAGTGGTATTCAACAGAACCATGGTGAGACATTCCCGGCTTATTATGAGCGCTTCAAGGGCCTGGTAGCTTCATGTCCTCAACATCAAATGAAGGAGGAACTTCTCCTTCAATATTTCTATGAGGGCCTCCTTCCTATCGAACGTCAAATGCTTGATGCATCAGCGGGAGGAGCATTGGTGGACAAAACACCAAGGGATGCCAAGATTCTCATAGCCAACCGAGCGCTCAACGCTCAACAATATGAAGGAGTGGGCCAAAGGGAAGCCCCACGGCAACAAAGTGTAAATGAGGTGAGTGCTATTTCTGAAATTCAATCACAACTTGCTAATCTTACTTCTCTTGTTTCTCAGGTTGTGATTGGTCCAAAAGCACAAGAACACCAAGTTTGTGGCGTGTGCTCAATTCAAGGGCATCCATCTGACAATTGCCCTCAACTAATCGAGAATGGTGGGTGGGAATCTGCCAATGCAATTGGTTTCCAAGGACAAAATCAAAACAACCGGATAGAAAATAACGAGAAGGAGATGATGGATATGAAGAAACAAATAGGGCAGATTTCTGAGTTCCTTGGACAGATTAGAGAGCAAGGAAAGCTTCCTAGCTCAACCACAGTCAATCCAAAGGGAGGATTCGAATCCGCCAAGGCCATCACCCTAAGGAGTGGAAAAGAAGTTGGGACCGAGCCAAACAATCCCAAATTTGCCCAGAAAGTAGATGAAGAGACGACACAACCTGAGGAAGTGTCTAGCTCACCCACGGAAAGAGTGAAAAACCAAATGCCGCAGGCCCCCAATCACCCTAACTCGGCCAAATCAGGTAATTTAAGTTCAAATTCATATACTTCACGTCCTAATCTGCCCAATGTACCTTTTCCTCGCAGATTATTGCAAACAAAGAAGGAGGAGCATGAGAAGGACATTCTTGAAACGTTTAGGAAAGTTCAAGTCAATATCCCGCTCCTAGATGCCATAAAGCAAGTGCCCAAATACGCTAAGTTCTTGAAGGAATTGTGTACTACGAGGAAGAGGGCGTCACACAAAGAGGTAGTAAGGGTAAGTGAGAATGTTTCCGCTGTTTTACAAAGAAAGTTACCACCAAAGTGCAAAGATCCAGGTAGCTTTACAATCCCTTGTATTATTGGTCAAACTAAGTTCGAACATGCTATGTTAGATTTAGGAGCTTCAATTAACGTCATGCCATACTCAATTTATGCTTCAATGAACCTTGGTGAATTGAAAAATGATGGTGTGGTTATTCAGTTGGCCGATAGATCTAATGCATATCCAAAAGGAGTTTTGGAGGATGTGCTTGTGCAGGTGAACCATTTAATTTTTCCGGCTGATTTCTACATCCTAGACATGGAGGATTCAGCCCATTCTACATCTTTGCCGATTCTCCTTGGTAGGCCATTCATGAAGACGGCCCGAACGAAGATTGATGTATACAAAGGCACCTTGACAATGGAATTCGATGGGGAAGTGATTGATTTTAATATTTCTGAAACTATGAGATATCCTGTTGATGACCATTCTTGTTTTTCCATTAATATTATCGATTCTTTGGCGCAGGTATACCTTGAAGAATTGAACGAGGACGCCCTGGAAACAACCATCACTAAGGCCATAGAGTGCAAAAATGACGGATTTGGGCCAATGCAAGGTCACGGCAAGGAAGAGGAATTCTTTGCCATGGGTTCTAGTGAAGAAATAATTGAGGTTGTGGCAGCCCTTGAGTCATTGCCACAACAATATGGTAAGGTTCCACTCTCACTTACAAATTCAGTTTCCACTAAGATGCTACCTTCTGTTGTTCAGGCACCATCACTTGAACTTAAGCCGTTACCGGACCATTTGAAGTATGTGTTTTTGGGAGAAGGCGAAACATTGCCCGTCATCATTTCATCAAGTCTCACGGCAATGGAGGAGGAGAAGCTTGTGAGGGTGCTGCGAGAACACAAAACGGCCATAGGGTGGACTTTGGCCGACATTAAAGGAATAAGCCCTACCACATGCATGCACCGTATACTTCTTGAAGAGGGGACTAAGCCATCCCGAGAGGCTCAACGCCGTCTCAACCCTCCAATGATGGAAGTGGTGAAGAAGGAAATAATCAAGCTTTTGGATTGTGGAGTGATCTACCCTATCTCCGATAGCCGTTGGGTCTCTCCAGTTCAAGTCGTTCCCAAGAAGTCCGGAGTAACTGTTATCAAGAATGATGAGAATGAGCTCGTGCCTACACGCATTCAGACTGGATGGCGAGTATGTATCGATTACCGGAAGCTAAATGCCATGACTAGGAAAGATCACTTTCCTTTGCCATTCATCGACCAGATGCTCGAAAGGTTAGCCGGTCATGCTTTTTACTGTTTTCTTGATGGATACTCTGGATATAACCAAATTGTGATAGCCCCGGATGATCAAGAGAAGACCACATTCACATGTCCCTTTGGAACATTTGCTTATCGTCGCATGCCATTTGGTTTATGCAATGCACCGGCCACTTTCCAACGATGCATGGTAAGTATCTTCTCTGATTATGTTGAAAAGATAATTGAAGTATTTATGGACGATTTTAGTGTGTTTGGAGACTCATTTGATGCTTGTTTGCATAATCTCACTTTAATCTTGAAAAGATGCATGGAAACTAACCTTGTTTTGAATTGGGAAAAATGTCATTTTATGGTTAAACAAGGTATAGTTTTGGGTCATATCATCTCAGAAAAAGGGATTGAAGTTGATAAGTCTAAAATAGATCTTGTACGTCACTTACCCTCTCCTATTTCGGTTAGAGAGGTCCGTTCTTTTCTTGGCCATGCAGGATTCTATAGGCGATTTATCAAAGATTTCTCAAAAGTTGCACAACCTCTTTGCCGCCTCCTACAAAAAGACGTGGCATTTGAATTCACTAAGGAGTGCACGGCATCATTCAACCAACTCAAGGAGTTGTTGACCACGGCACCCATTATTGTTCCCCCGGAATGGAGCCTCCCGTTCGAGCTTATGTGTGATGCGTCCGATTATGCTTTAGGGGCTGTTTTGGGACAAAGAAAGGACAAGAGGCCGCATGTCATCTACTATGCCTCACGGACGTTGAACGATGCCCAGTTGAACTACTCCACTACGGAGAAAGAACTTCTTGCCGTTGTCTTTGCTTTAGATAAATTTCGATCATATCTAATTGGTACTAAAGTAATTGTTTTCACTGATCATGCAGCTCTAAAGTACTTGCTCACCAAAAAGGAGGCCAAGCCCCGGCTAATTCGGTGGATGTTGTTACTTCAAGAGTTCGACATCGAGATTCGTGACAAGAAGGGAAGTGAAAACATGGTGGCTGACCACCTAAGCCGAATGGTGCATAATGAGGAGTCCCTACCCATTGCAGAGACATTCCCCGATGAGCAGCTGCTATCCATTGAGGTAAGTGAACCATGGTATGCAGATTTAGTGAATTACTTGGTGGCTAAACAAATTCCAAATGAGCTCAATAGGCACCAACGTGACAAACTTAGGCATGATGCACGGTTTTATGTATGGGATGATCCGTACTTATGGAAATTTTGTCCCGATCAAATTGTACGTAGATGTGTGCATGATTCTGAATTTCACTCAATTCTAAACTTTTGTCACACATATGCATGTGGTGGTCATTTTGGCACACAACGCACTGCCCTCAAGGTTCTAGAGTGTGGTTTTTATTGGCCGACTATATTTAGGGATGCTAGAACCTTTTGTATGTCTTGTGATCGTTGCCAACGAATGGGTAACATAGGTACCAAGGACCAAATGCCGCAAACCCCTGTCTTTAATGTTGAAATTTTTGATGTTTGGGGCATTGATTTCATGGGCCCTTTCCCTCCATCTTATGGTTTCACGTATATCTTGCTAGCCGTTGATTATGTTTCTAAATGGGTGGAAGCAAAAGCCACCCGTACTAACGATTCTAAGGTGGTTGCAGATTTCGTGAAAACTAACATTTTTGCTAGGTTTGGAATGCCGAGAGTAATCATAAGTGATGGAGGGTCTCACTTTTGCAATCGGACCATTGAGGCGTTGCTAAGAAAGTACCATGTCAACCATAAGGTCTCCACACCTTACCATCCTCAAACAAATGGCCAAGCCGAGGTGTCTAACCGAGAAATCAAACAAATTTTGGAGAAGACCGTTGGACCAACAAGGAGGGATTGGAGCTTACGTTTAGATGATGCACTATGGGCATATCGTACGGCGTACAAAACACCCATTGGGATGTCACCTTTTCGGCTCGTCTATGGTAAGCCATGTCATTTGCCCGTAGAGTTAGAACACAAGGCCCATTGGGCCGTGAAGACTTTCAACATGGACATAGATGCAGCGGGAGTTCATAGGAAGCTCCAATTGAATGAACTTGAGGAGATTCGGAATGAAGCCTATGAGAATGCCCGGATGTACAAAGCCAAGACCAAAGCATTCCATGATAAAATGATCCGAACCAAGACCTTCACAGTTGGGCAGAAAGTGTTGCTTTTCAACTCTCGCCTACGTTTGTTTCCTGGTAAGTTGCGTTCTAAATGGATTGGCCCGTTTGTTGTTACTAACGTTTTACCTTATGGTGCAGTCCACATAAAAAGCTTAAGGAATGGCGTAGAATTCAACGTGAACGGGCATCGGTTGAAGCCATATTACGAGCATGGTGTGGGGCAAGTGGTGGAAGACATTCCTTTCCATTCCGTGGGCTCAATTAAAGATTGAAGAGAGTACTCGTCCGGCTGCAAGACGTAAAAGAAAGCGCTTCGTGGGAGGCAACCCATGCATCCGAATAGAGAAGAACTTATTTTTATTCCTTTTCTTTACTGCCTTTACTTTGCTTTCTTTATCGTTTTTGTTTATTTATTTGCTCTTTTGTGACTCTATGCTTAAAACATTGAGGACAATGTTTGATTTAAGTTGGGGAGGTAAACAATTTGTTTTTGCATGAATTTTCGTGGGATTTATTCACCTATCACTTAGAATGTTGTTTCTTGCTGTTTTAAGCGTTTTTAGAGTGTTTTAGTGTGTTTTATAGTGTCTTGGCATAAAACTCCGAAAAATTGATAAAAATTTGAAAAAAAAATACTTTTGAAAACCCCAAAAAGATGTGTTTTTAGAGTCATTTGAGTCATTTTGGTGTTTGTTTGTGTCTTAGGCAACCCAATACAGTAAATAAAACTTTTGCTTGTTCATTGATTTTTTTCGATAAATTACAATTGTATCTAAACATGGCAGAAAGATGGAGCCTTTACAAAGGTTGTGTACGTGAGGCCCCACTACGTGGCAACACTCTCGGAGCAGAAGGCATCAGAACAGGAGGTCTCGGAACAGAAGGCATTGGAGCAAGAGGCATCGGAGCGGAAGGCATCGGAGCGGGAGGCACCGAAGATAGATCATTCAAGGCCCCAAACCTTGGTGGAACGCTGGATGAACCAGGAAAGAGGTGCCTCTGGAAGAAAGCTGCAAACCGTTGACGGTCATCAAGCTCATCAAGCTTCCTCTTCATGCCTGTAGAATAATTGTTGGCAAGCACGTGCAAACTTCGGTTCTCGTACTTCAGCTGTTTGATCTCCTGCTTAAGACTCTCCACCTCCGCCATCAAAGATTCAACCTGTCGGGAGCGAGCAAGAAGGCGTTGGCCCATGTTGGACACAGAGCCAGCGCACTGAACACTCAGAGCCAGGGATTCTTGAACGGCCAACTCATCGGACCGTCCGGAAAGCAGCTGACTGTCTTTGGGAGTGAGGAGGTTCCGAGCCACTATCGTAGCCGTTGTGGGATCCGTCATCACAGAGTCCTCTTCTGTAAGAGGGCCATGGGAAGATAAGAAACACGGGCACCATACCTTACCCTGATGAGACGTGACCGGATCACTGCTTAGACTCAAATCTAAGCAAAGGTTCGATGGGTTGGATGAGCTAGCCATTGTTCACGAAGTTAAAAGAGAAGGGGTGGACGGAGTAGATTTTCAAAGGGCCGGAGACAAGTTTCAAGAATGGAAAATCTTCAGAGTGTGTGAGTTGGCGGTGATCGATAGCTCTATAAAAAGCCAAGGCAACGCGTCCACCAATTCAAAAAGCCTTTGCTTTTCAGAAATCGCGTTCAACACGTGGAGGCCATCATCGCAATTACACGTCTTTAGCCGACAAGCGCAAAGTTCGGCGACGCTTTATCTGCTTTTCAGAAAAACGCGTGCAGCTTTATCGAAGAGGCGTCTTCAAATATCGAAGAGTCGCCACTATTCCAAAAAGCCGGATTTGCGGGATCAAAATGTCTGTCGACAACGGTAAAAGCACAGTATCACCACTTGCTATTGAATTCCCTATATATGTCGACCTTCATTTTTTTTTGGCAAGACAGAACTGAAGAAAATGCCCAACTCTTTCTCACCTCTGAGGGTGCACTCCCAGCAAAGCCTTTCGAGATACTCCATTCTCTCTTCTTCCCCAAAGATGATACCAGATGCCTGGAGAACAGATGATCCAGGAGGAAGCAGCACAACAAATACATGTGCTGATTCATTCACCGCTTCTTCAAAAGCAAAGGTATCTCATATCATCAAGGGCAAAAGCAAAGGTATCTCATATCATGCTCTTTCCCTGTCTTTTCCTTTGTCCTTGATATTATTTGCATGGCAAAGTGAAAGAAGCAATCAGCCGGCACTTGGAGTCTATATGGACTCTATTCCCTGGTTGCTTACCTAGCTTTGCTAAGCTATCCTCTAACCCTCTTCAATACGAATTGGAGAGATTGAACAAAGAAACAGATAAGAGGAGGAAGCTCAGACCTTCGGGGGAGACCAAAGGAAGCCTGCTGCCCAGTTTAAGAGTAGCACAAAGGAAAATCAACGATGGGAGCAGCACAGTTCAAGAGTAAGCCTGTGGAATCACAAAGATCCAAGCCTCACTGCAATCACCAAGGAGAAGATGGAACGAAAACTCCATAACCAGATTTGCATCTCTAAACTCTTCTCTTTGTTAGATACATTCTGCCATGTTTAGTATGTTTAAATGCTGTTTATATGTTTGTTTGTGTTTAGTGTGGTTTTTAACATTGAGGACAATGTTTGATTTAAGTGTGGGGGAGTTACTAAAGTGTTTTGATGCAAATTCATAGGGTTTTATCCACCATAACTTCAAGTGTTGTTTCTTGCTGTTTTTAAGTGTGTTTTGACTTAAAAATTCGAAAATCACATAAAAATTTGAAAAACATGTTTTGAAAAGCCTAAAAAGAGTGTTTTGAGTCATTTTTGTGTTGTAGGTCACCTTCCAACACAATGATAAGGATTTGGTTTCTAATTGCATGACTGTTAAAAAGAGTTATAAACATGGAGAAAAGTTTGATTTACTCTTGGTATATGCTTGGTTATGGTTATAATGTATGACTTCACATGCAATCATAAAAGAAAAAAATTAGTTATGTAACATGCTTGAAGGAAGGAACTCAAACAAACGCTACAACCCTGAGAGACTTGAGCCTATAACGTTCTTTGGAGAGTATAATCTGTGATTTCTTGTTTTCCAAAGTTGTTGCATGATCTCATTATTCTTTGCTTGGTTACTACTTAGAAGGCGTTTCATCATATAGTTCCAAATGCTAGAACTCATGCCCATTTCATTCAAAGCATGTTATTGATTTGCATAACATATATCAAGATGAAGTTGTGTAGTTGCCACCATAGCCGAATAGCCTCACTTCCCATATTTCGTATTTGTTGTAAGTTTTAACCCCGTTGAGCCTTGTGTAGCCTTTATTCTTTGTTTACCCACATTTTCCTCACCTAGCCTAGTTTAGGACAATCCACACCCTTGTTCTTAAAAGATAGTGAGCATAACTTAAATGAATTCCTTTTGAGTTACATTATGCAAGAAAATGAGTGTGGGGGAGTAAAAGTTTGTTCTTACGTTTATATGTATGTTTTAAGATTCAAAAAAAAAAAAAAAAAAAAAAAAAAAAAAGAGAGTGAAAATAAGTAAGGATGAACTCACGAGCGTTGATGGTTGAAGAAAGGGTCCAAAAAGTGAATATGGCCCTAAGTTTTGTGTGACTTTCCCTTGGGTGTTCAAAGTTGACTTCTGCGTTCTTAAGGGAATTCTAAGTGCCTGATTCAATACTTTGCTCACTATTGCTCTAAGAATGTTTGTTTATCCTTCACCTTTCATTGTTAGCCAATACCCCAAGCCCCGTTACAACCCTTGACTTCTATCTTGAGTGTTGTGTATTTCAATTGTGGAGTTTGAACTTGGTATGAGCATATGGTGTCACTGGTGCTCGCGTCTAAGTAGTAGCATTCCATTCATGAGATCATATTCATGTCATTATCGTAAATCCAGAAAATGCTTTCTTTGTTATAAGATATGTGAGATACTAGTCTTTCATGTTTACATCAATCTCTCACATATAACTAGTGTAGGGTGTGTAGTCAGAAAATCTGTGTGAAAATCGAGTGCATATCTTGTAAGGAATTGAGCAAATTCTCTAAGGCATGTTACTACATTCAAAACATGATTTTAAACGCTTAATTGTGAACTACTATATGGTGACTATGATTAAGAATGTACTTAAGTGTGAAGATGACTAAAATCTGTGGGAATGATGATTTTTAACGTGTCATGTGCATTGGAAATCCCTAAGACAGTTGTTGGAAGGTTTAGGTTGTGTTTTACTTGTTTTGTTTCGTTTCGTTTTGTTTTGTTTTTCTTTCTGTTTTGCTCGAGGACTAGCAAAAGATAAGTGTGGGGGTATTTGATAGGAGCATATTTAGGCGACTTACTTAGCTTGTTTTCGTGCATCTATGTTGTTAATTCATATTTGTTTTAGTAGTTTAAGCCATTTTCGTGTGTTTTTAGGTTCATATGGCTAAGGAAGCAAAAAGATGCATTTTGGAGCATTTTGGAGCAAAATTGGGCTTGGAATGGATAGCATATGCTCGGAGCAAAAGGAATGGACGAAATTGAAGGCCTAAAGACCTTTTGTTTGGACAATATCAAGGAATCCTACTTATTCTAGGTCACAAAACAATTTCCCTTCCAACATTGTACCCCTTGCCGTGTGTCCCTTGGTGTTTCCCTTCCTTGCCATGCAAGGAAGGGCCTTGTTTCCTAACCATACACTCATTCACTTATCAACTCATTCACTTATCATACCATTCACTTATCACTACCATTTACTTATCACTCACCACATATCATTCAATTATCACTTAACATATCATTCATTTATCACTTAACATATCATTCATTTATCACTTAACATATCATTCATTCATCTCCTTATCATAACCATACACCTATCACTTATCACTTATCACAACAACAATCACCCACATGCACCCTTTAATCATTCAACCACAAAGCCACATGCACATTCACACTTTTCTCCACACCAAAACCGTGCACTCTCCATCACAATTTCAGCTTTCCTCCTTGCAATTTCCACATGCATTCACTTCATCATTACACCACCACTCATTCTTTTATTCCACATGCACATTCAATCATTCACTCAAGCACCCTTGTGCCATGTTTCCCCCTTTGTTTCCACCCATCACATGCATCATCATCAAACAAACACATCCTTGCCGTAGCTATCATCCCATTTCCAACACACACACATGCAATTGCACATGCCTTTCCAACATTCCTTTGCATTTTAAGTTTTTCTCCATCATTATTCCCCTTACATTCCACCTAATCCACATGCTTTCCCATTTCATTATTCATTCAATTTGCATTCCAATTCACCACAAAACAATCATACAAATCAGCCAACACATGCACCAAAACTGTCCATGCCGTGCATCCCTTCAACTTTCCAGTTTTCCCTTGCATTTTCACCACTCATACTTCATCATTTCAGCAACATATACACCCCACATGTCCATTTAATCATTCATCCACCATACATTGCACATGCTTTCACAAGCTTTAACCATCATACAAATCAGCCAACACATGCACCAAAACTGTCCATGCCGTGGGTTCCCTTTGGCTCCCTTGTGCAATTCCAGCTTGCATATGCTTTCTTAGCTGTTTGTTCATCATTAATTAGCCACTTGCATGCTTAAACAAACAGCCATTCACACCTTCATTCTCCTATAAAAGCCCTTGCATTCTCATCTTTCAAGTCATTCCTCATTTTCATACACAAACACACCATTTCCCAAACATCCTTGCCGTGCATATCATCCCATTTTCTGTGCAGTTTTTCTCCTCCATTGCAGCCACTATCCAACCACTTCCCATCCCTCCAAAACACTTCATACCATCACACAACCTATCCTTAAACCTTGTGCTACACAACGAGGAAGAGAAGAGTGCTTAAACGTTCATACAATTCAAGTCTTGAGTTGTTGGAATGTTTAGGTGTTTCTTTGATTTCAAAGTTTCATTTTAATTCTCTTTGTTTTGTATGTATGGAAGAGAAGAGTGCTTAAACGTTCATACAATTCAAGTCTTGAGTTGTTGGAATGTTTAGGTGTTTCTTTGATTTCAAAGTTATGAGGAACTAAACCCCCCTTAGCTAGGGGTGATTTCAATACCATGATTGTTTATGTAATATGAATTGATGAATTCCAGTTATGAACTCTTGATTCGTGAATGCAATTGGCTTAACTATTTGATGATTAACTTATTTGTGTTTGTTGATTGAGGGTCGACACTTAATTACATGCATGAATATGTGGCTAAAGTTTAAGAAGGTTTCACATAATCGTTACTAACTTATACTTGAAAGTAGTGAAGGTCGCTTGTCACGATCGCGTTAAGTTTAAATTCTTAGCATGAGTAACATGATGTCATAGTTGCAAGTGCTTTGTCAATGCTTATGGTTTTCATTATTCTTAATGATCTTCGATTGTATCTCTATTATGATGACATGTAGGGAACTTTTGAGAATGTTTTGGGTTGTCGAATGATGCCATCCAATCCAATAATATAAGGAAAATCTGAGGGTTAACTAGTGATGTCACGGTTAATTTGGGGCATTGTCGTTCATAATTCAATGAAGGAATAACTGGAAATTGATTCATATGCATAAATATCATGTGTGGAGAAAGAACCTCTAGCTAATTCACCAACCATCTAATTTCACAACACTTGTTTGCAATCTATCCATATTTACAATTTGTTTTGTTTCCAAGTATCCATTTTAGTTTAAATTCGTCCAAATCCAATTCCCCCCTATTTCGTTGAAGTCTTAGTCTTAATCTTTCTTATTTTTAGTCTTGCTTTCTTCGAGCATTAAATAGTGTTTTATATTGAGTTTTTACGTGTTTAAGTCAAATCCAAGTGATTAACAATCCCTCCTAATCCCCGGTCCAGAACGATCCCTACTTATACACTTCACTACAATTGACAAAAAGAGGGTTTAATTTGTGTGCGTATAAAACTCGCATCAGATGTCTTAGTACAGGTGAATAATTTGATCTTCCCGGCGGATTTCTATGTCCTTGAAATGGAGGAAACCACCCATGCTCCACCCTTGCCGATTCTTCTTGGGAGGCCATTCATGAAGACGGCCCAAACAAAGATAGATGTGTTTAAAGGCACTTTAACGATGGAATTCGATGGGAAAGTGATTGATTTCAATATTTCTGAAACTATGAAATTTCCTAATGATAATCACTCATGTTTCTCTGTTGATATTCTTAATTCTTTGGTGCAGGTACCCGATCTATTCCATGCCATGGGTTCCAATTGAGCCTAAGAAGGTCTCGTCCGGCTGCAAGACGTAAAAGAAAGCGCTACTTGGGAGGCAACCCAATACAGTGAATAAAGCTTGTTCATTGATTTCCGAGAGATTACATGCAATAAAAAAAATAAAAAAAAAATAAAAAAAAAAAAGGCAGAAAGATGGAGCCTTCACAAGGGTTGTGTACGTGAGGCCCCACTACGTGGCAACACCATTGGAGCGGGAGCCATCGGAGCAGGAGCCATCAGAGCAGGAGCCATAGGAGCGGGAGGCACCGAAGATAGATCATTCAAAGCCCCAAACCTTGGTGGAACGCTGGATGACCCAGGAAAGAGGTGCCTCTGGAAGAAAGCCGCAAGCCTTTGACGGTCATCAAGCTCATCAAGCTTCCTCTTCATGCCTGTCGAATAATTGTTGGCAAGCACGTGCAAACTTCGATTCTCGTGCTTAAGCTGTTTGATCTCTTGCTTAAGACTCTCCACCTCCGCCATCAATGATTCAACCTGACGGGAGCGAGCAAGAAGGCGTTGGCCCATGTTGGACACAGAGCCAGCGCACTGAACACTGAGAGCCAGGGACTCTTGAACGGCCAACTCATCGGACCGTCCTGAAAGCAGCTGACTATCTTTGGGAGTGAGGAGGTTCCGAGCTACTATCGTAGCTGTTGTTGCATCCGTCATCATATAGTCCTCACCTGTAAGAGGGCCATGAGAAGATAAGAAAGACGGGCACCATACCTTACCCTGACGAGGCGCGACCGGATCACTGCTTAGACTCAAATCTAAGCAAATGTTCGATGGGTTAGATGAGCTAGCCATTGTTCAAGAAGTTAAAAAAGAAGGGTCGGATGGAGTAAAATTTCGACGGGCCGGAGACGATTTTTGGGCAATCTTCAAAGTGTGCATGCTAGAGGTGATCGATCACCTCTATTAAAGGAGAGGCGTTCACCGATTCAGAAATGAAGAGACACCACTCTTCTAAACCGGATTTTCCGGCGTAAAGATCGCCAGCTCTTCAGACGCAATCCAGGCTTTTCAGAAAGCGTGTGCCACTTTGTCAAAAGCTCCCAGCTTTTCAGAAGATGCGTGAAGGCCGAGAAAGCAGCTACACACTTTAGCTGACAAACGTGGGTGACAAAGCCGAAAGCTCCCGGCTTTCCAGAAAGCGAGTGCAACTTTGTCAAAAGCTCCCGGCTTTTCAGAAGACGCGTGCCACTTTGTCAAAAGCTCCCGGCTTTTCAGAAGATGCGTGAAGGATATTGCCGCATCCGCACTGCCACTTGCCATTACAATTCCTATATACATCAACATTTATGGCAAGGCATACACCCACAAAAGCATAACTTTCCTTCTCGGCCGAAAATGTAAGCTGCAACCAACCCTCTCAAGCATGGATTTATCCCCCAAAGAAGATACCAAATGTCTGGAGTACAAAGGAGGCAAGAGGAAACGGTGGATCGAAGCATGTGGATTCATTCGCTGCCTCTTCGAAAGCAAAGGTATCTCATATCATCAAGGGCTAAAGCAAAGGTATCTCATATCATGCTCTTTCCCTGTCTTTTCCTTTGTCCTTGATATTACTTGCATGGCAAAGTGAAAGAAGCAATCAGCCGGCACTTGGAGTCTACCTGGACTCTATTCCCTGGTTGCTTACCTAGCGTTGCTCTCGAGTAGTCATCTTCAACGGTTGATACACTTCCAGAGAAGGGACCACTTCTGCAAAGAGGAGCAAGTAAGGCAAAGGAAAATGATACATTGAAGCATGAGGAGACAAGCATATGCTGAGCTATCCTCTAACCCTCTTCAATACGAATTGGAGAGATTGAACAAAGAAACAGATAAAAGGAGTAAGCTCAGACCTTCGGGGGAGACCAAAAGAATCCTGCTGCCCAGTTCAAGAGTAGCACAAAGGAAAATCAACGATCGGAGGAAACCAAAAGAATCTCCAGCTCAGTTCAAGAGTAGCCTGTGGAAAAACTCAAGATGAAGCCTCACAGCAATCACCAAGGAGAAGATGGATTTTACACTCCATAACCAGATTTGCATCCCTAAACTCTTCTCTTTGTTAGATACATTCTGCCATGTTTAGTATGTTTAGTTGCTGTTTATGTGTTCACTTTTGTTTGGTGTGTTTTAAGCTTAAAACATTGAGGACAATGTTTGATTTAAGTGTGGGGGGGTAACTAAGTATATTTGATGCAAATTCCTGGGATTTTATCACCCTTAACTTCAAGTGTTGTTCCTTGCTGTTTTAAAATGTTTTTGAGCTGATTTGGAGTATTTTAGTGTGTTTTGTTTTATAACTCCGAAAATCACATAAAATTTTGAAAAACATGTTTTGAAAAGCCTAAAAAGAGTGTTTTGAGTCGTTTTTGTGTGTTTGTGTCGTAGGTCACCTTCCAACACAATGATAAGGATTTGGTTTTTAATTGCATGACTGTTAAAAAGAGTTATAAACATGGAGAAAAGTTTGATTTACTCTTGGTATATGCTTGGTTATGGTTATAATGTATGACTTCACATGCAATCATAAAAGAAAAATTGGTTTTTGTAACATGCTTGAAGGAAGGAACTCAAACAAACGCTACAACCTTGTGAGACTTGAGCCTAAAAGTTATTTGGGGAGTTAAAATCTGTGCATTATTGTTTTCCAAAGTCGTTGCATGATCTCATTATTCTTTGCTTGGTTACTACTTAGAAGGCGTTTCATCATATAGTTCCAAATGCTAGAACTCATGCCCATTTCATTCAAAGCATGTTATTGATTTGCATAACACATATTCAAGAAGAAGTTGTGTAGTGACCACCACCAAAGCCAAATTGCCATATTTCCCAATTTTATTTGTTTGTAGGATTTAACCCCGTTGAGCATTGTGTAGCCTACTTTCTTTGTTAACCCGCAATTATCCTCACCTAGCCTAGAATATGACCGTCCTTACCCTTGTTCTTGAAGCATAGTAAGCAATGAATTCCTTTTGATTAAGGTATTGCAAAAAATAAGTGTGGGGGAGTGAGTGTTTATGTGAGTTGATGTGCCATAGGCATGGCCAAAAAGAAAAGGAAAAAAAAAAAAAAAAAAAAGTTGAAAAGTATTGTTTGTTGAAGTAAGGGCCCAAAACAATAAATTAGGCCCTAAGAGTTGTTGAATCTCCCCCTTATGTCTAAAAGTTGATTTCTGCATACCAAGTGAATTCTAAGCCTTAATTTCATTACTTTGCTTGCTAGTGTTTAAAGAACTTTTGTTTATCCCTACCTTTCCTTGTGAGCCAATACCCCAAGCCCCGTTACAACCCTTGACTTCTATCTTGAGTGTTGTGTATTTCAATTGTGGAGTTTGAATTTGGTATGAGCATATAGTGTCACTGGTTCTCGCGTCTAAGTAGTAGCATTCCATTCATGAGATCATATCTAAACATGCTTATTAACTCCAGAAATTGCGTTCTTTGTGATACATATATGTGAGTGTTCGTTTTCATGTTTACATCAATCTTCTCACATATACTTAGTGTAGGGTGTGTAGTCAGAAAATCTGAGTGAAATTGAGTGCATATCTTGTGAGGAATTGAGCAAATTCTCTAAGGCATGTTACTACATTCAAAATATGGTTTTAAATGCTTAATTGTGAAATAGTATGTGGTGACTATGATTAAGAATGTACTTAAGTGTGAAGATGACTAAAATCTATGGGAATGATGATTTTTAACATGTCATGTGCATTGGAAATCCCTAAGACAATTGTTGGAAGGTTTAGGTTTTGTTTTGTTTTTTTGTTTTGCTAGAGGACTAGCAAAAGATAAGTGTGGGGGAGTTTGATAGGAGCATATTTAGGCGACTTACTTAGCTTGTTTTCGTGCATCTATGTTGTTAATTCATAGTTGTTTTAGTAGTTTAAGCCATTTTCGTGTGTTTTTAGGTTCATATGGCTAAGGAAGCAAAAAGATGCATTTTGGAGCATTTTGGAGCAAAATTGGGCTTGGAATGGATATCATATGATTGGAGCCAAAGTGTTGGACGAATTTGAAGGCCTTGTATTCACTTTGGACATAAAACAAAGGGCCTAGCCCATTCTCTCTTAAACCAACCCCAAGGCCATGCATTTCCTTCCAATTCCAAAACCCAAAATCACTTCAAAAGCCATGCAAATCCATATTCAACACCCTAAACTACAACCATGCATCATTACACCACCTTCTCCATCTTTATTCCACATGCATTCATTATAATTTACCCTAGCTACCACCATTCACACACACATGCACTTATTCTTTCATCATTGCACCACCAATTCAACACATGCATTCACACACCAACAACACTACCCATGCCGTGCATCCCCTTCCATTTTCTGCACCTTTCCTCCTTGCAATTCCACATGCATTCATCATCATAACCTAGCTATCATTCCACTCCTACCCATGCCATGCATAACCCACCTTCATCCCTTTAATTCACATGCTTTCCCAACACACAAATCAGCCACTTACATGCATTCACACACACTTCACACAAACAACAAGTCTAATCCGTGCATTTCCCTTGCATTTCCAGGTTGTCCAATTCATCATTTCAGCCACATATCCACCCACATGCACCCTTTAATCATTCAACCATAAAGCCACATGCAATCTCATTCATCCACCACACATTGCACATGCTTTCACAAGCTTTAACCAACAACAATACCACAACAACACACTACACAACACAAAGACCCATCCTGAAAATCCTTGCCGTGCACTTCACATTGAAATTCCAGCATCTTCACATGCCTTTCCAGCTTTCCCTTTCATTTCCAGCTCTCATTCTTCATCATTGCAGCCACCTACATGCATTATTCATTAACCTTTCATCATGTAGCCAGAAAATAAGCAAGAAAACAATCAATGCCGTGCCTTCACACTTGGGAACTCAACAGAAGTGTATTCTAGAGAAGATAGAGTGTATCCCAAGTGGTTTGTATACTACGACCATATGCCCCATAGAATGCCACTATGTGGCTGGCCCTACCTCTGGGACTGCGCACGAAATTACACTTTGGCATGATCGTTTGGGACATCCTGGACGAACAGCGATGCGTTGTATCCTCAAAACATCACACGGGCATCCACTAACCCAAAGTTTAGGTTCAATTCAAGGAATCGCATGTCAAACATGTTCAATGGGAAAGCTTATTATTAAGCCTTCTTATGACAAGATTCGTTCAAATCCTCCCATCTTTTTTTACAAAAGGATTCAGGGGGACATTTGTGGACTGATTCACCCTCCATACGGACCATTTAGATATTTTATGGTTTTGGTTAACGCTTCCACATGTTGGTCACATGTGTGCTTGTTATCCACAAGGAACGCTGCATTCTCCAAATGGTTGGCTTAGGTTATCAAGCTCAGGGCTTACCACCCTGATTATCCGATCAAATATATTTGATTGGATAATGTTGGAGAATTCACATCTAAAACTTTTGATGACTATTGCATGTCGGTTGGGGTTGAAGTTGAACATCCTGTACCTATGTTCACACCCAGAATAACCTGGCAAAGGCATTCATTAAGCGCTTATAAATGATTGCTGAATCGTTGATCATGCGTACCAAACTCCCGATAGTTTCTTAGGGCCATGCAATATTGCACACAACCATGTTGGTCCACCTGAGGCCTATTGCAACCTAACCATATAGCATCTTTTAGTTAGTTACCGAATACGAACCCGACATATTACATCTGCGCATTTTTGGTTGTGCGGTCTATGTGCCAATTTCGCCGCCCTTACATTCAAAAATGGGGCCTCAGCGAAGAATGGGAATCTATGTCAGATATTATTCTCCTTCGATTATTCGTTACTTAGAACTTTTGATGAGCGATCTGTTTACCGCTCGCCTTCTAAATTGTCACTTCTATGAGATAGTCTTCCAGTCGTTAGTGGGAGATAAGAATGTTAACATTCTTGAAGAACGATGCGAACCACTTTGTCTCATTTAGATCCCCACACCGCTCAATCTGAAAATGAAATGCAGTGCATATTAGATCTTCAAAGCATATATTAGAGCATGCCAGATCACATATTCCAACTACGAATATGCCTGCAAAGATAGATGTACCAAATGTACGGCGGATTTCCCTACTAGAAGTCCGTGACGCCACTTTGGCTGATCTATGTACATTAGCAGCTAACCAATCATCTGCCCCTACACACAAGCTTGGCATACCTCTTGGTTCAAAGGATTCACACCCCCAGAAGATGAAACCCACGACACAGGCTTCTGAAAAGCCTACCGTGAATCCGAATATCATTTACTCGTTTTATCCAACCCATGAGGAAATTCTAGATTATGGAAGCGTCCGTGAAGAGACGATTCATCATCCCAAGAACCGTGAGATTTCGGTCTATTTTGCTAGCTTAGATGATGTGTGGTGTAGAAATGAAATAATCGTCGATGATGCATTAACATATGAAGTAGCTACCGAGATTATGTTGAGCGATGACATTGAACCCCGTTCTGTTGATGAATGTTGACGTAGAACTGATTGGTCAAACTGGAAATAAGCAATCCAAGTCGAACTCGATTCGATTGCGAAACATAAGATGTTTAGACTTGTAGCTCTTATTCATCTACATGTGAAGCCCATTGGCTACAAGTGGGTTTTTGTTTGGAACTGAAATGAAATAATGAAATTGTATGTTACAAAGCTCGTCTTATTGCACAAGGCTTCTCACAACACCCCGGGATTGACTATGACAAAACTTATTCACCCATTATGGATATGATTACTTTTCGTTACCTTATCGGTTTGGTAATTTTTGAAAAACTGAGTATGCAGCTGATAGACGTAGTAATTATGGGGATTTTGGTACAAAAATTTATATAAAAGTTCTCAAATGACATACATTGACTGGATCAAATATTTCCAAACCCCAGAGAAGGCTCTCAATTTGGCTGAGGCGTTCATTCTACGATTTGAAGCAATCAGGAAGATTGTGGTATAACCGTTTAAGTTAGTATTTGACTAGTCAGGGGTATGTGAACAACGAACTATGCTTTTATGTGTTCATTAAGAAGTCATATTTCGGTTTTACGATAGTTGCAGTATATGTCGATGACATGAATCTCATCGTAACTCCTGAAAAAGCTCACAAGAACTGTCGCACACCTAAAGTGGGAATTTGAGATGAAAGATCTAGGAAAGACTCAATATTATCTCGGTCTTGAGATAGAGCACTGTTCAGATGGAATCTTAGTTCATCAATTGAACTACACCTAGAAGATGTTGCGCCGCTTTAATGAGGATAAAGCGAAGTACTCCTACTGTCATTTGATCGTTAGATGCAAAATGATATCCTTTCCGTCTGAAGGATGATATATAAAAGATTTTGGAGCCTAAAGTTCCTTATCTTAGTGCTATAGGCGCTTTATTGTACTTAGCAAAATGCACTAAACCTGGCATCTCCTTCGTTGTTAATCTTTTGGCAAGATACAATAATGCACCAACACGTAGACACTAGACTGGTGTTAAAGACATCTTCCATTACCTTAAGGGTACTACGGATTTAGGCTTGTTTTATCCCTACGGATCCTCTAGTGATGTCGCACCCCTTGCTTCTCGTGTTGATTATTGCCTTGTTGGTTATCCCGAGGCAGGATACTTATCTAATCCGCACAAGGTGCACTCTTAAAAAGGTTATGTTTTTACCGTTGGAGGCACCGCAATTTCTTGGAGATCAACTAAACAGACCTTAGTTGCCACTTCGTCTAACCATGCTGAAATTATTGCCTTACATGAAGCAACTAGGGAATGCTTTTGGTTGAAAGCAATTGTGGACCATATTCGAAGCTCCTAAGATCTTTACCCCGTCGTTGATATCCCTATGACAATCTATGAAGACAATACAACATGCATCGAACAGGTCAAGAAAGGTTATATCAAATTAGACAACACCAAGCACATTGTGTCGAAGTTCTTCTTCTCACATCAACAATAATAACATCAAAAGATCGAAGTCACGTAAATCCATTCACAAGACAATCTGGCCAACTTATTCACCAAATCACTACCGAAGATGACGGTTCAGAAGCTTGTTTAAGGAATAGGTAAGCATAAACTTTCTGAGTTGTAACATTGCTCGTTCTCTTTGGAATTGTGTCAAACTCAGGGGGAGTATCTTGAAGTATATTTGCTTGATCTTAATGTACTCTTTTTCTTACGATTAAGAGCATTTTTTGCTTCCTAACTAGGTTTTAACGAGGCACCCACCTTGGGTTGATCATATCCTTAATAACATCCCGTAAACATTTCATTTGACTTTGCATTGCTCACGCATTTTTCCTTATACTATGGATTTTGTCCCTACTCGGGTTTTTGCCATAGCCTTAGGGTTTTTTGTGAGACTTACTTCGTTATGCAAGTTCCTACCTTATTGAACATAGTGTGTTCCTTAGAATCAATGTCGACGAGTCAACTTCTTCAACTTCTACATAATGCTAAATCTACCTTGAGTATTTACACACTCAAGGGGGAGTGTTGTAAACTTCCTATTAAAGTGTGATTGTGTATATCCTAGATTAGATTTGATTCTAGTTATCCTTTCCTATTATGACTTGTATTCCTTGGGGATGAAGGATTTCTTCTCTCCTTTATTACTATAAATAAAGGCAATATGTAGAAGGGATAACACACACATTCTCCTACATTCTTACTGATGCGGTAGAAACTAACACACAAATTAAACCCTATAAATTATGCAATCGTAGTACGAGTAAGTAGGGATCCTTCTATTCCAGGGATTAGAAGGGATGCTAATCAACACAAATTAAACTTATAAAACTGAAAAACTAATTTAAACTAACAACAAAACAATGACTGGGAGGATTTTGGACGAATTTGATTAAAACAAAAGTAAATGGCAACAAATAAATTAAGTTATAAATGAAATATGGATGAAAGGATAGCTAAAAGATTCTTCTCCACACTTAAAACATATGAGTGACAGCCCGTCACAGACTTTTCATATCGTAAGGGTGAAATGACGGTTTTGACCCTAGTATGTTTGTTTCGTTGTGTTGTCGTTTTTGGGTTTTGATTGGTTGATTTTGGACCACACACATACCCACACTCATTTCCTTTCTCTCTCTGCCCTGTCCCGAGACTTTCTCTCTCCCTTTCCTATCCTTTTCGTACGGATAACACAACAAACCCTTCAAATCGTCACGGATCGAGGAAACAAACTACATATTTGTGCTCGTGAAGTCCTTAGGAGTTCAACCATACCCATTTCAGGTAAGGATACCTTCGTTTTCACGTCGAACTCGAGATCCCCGATTTTGGTCACTGTTCATGCACACGTTAATTCTTGTGTTTTTCAGAATTTCAAGCTTGTAGGAAGCTTGGTGAGGTTCTTAGGAGGCTCGGGGTGGTTCGTTTGAAGGTTTTGGACGTCGAGATCGTGAGTTGCAGGTTTGGCCGGAGTTGGTGGTGTTTTCCTGGCAAGATTCTGTGGGTTTTAATGCTTGAAAGTGGTATGGATTTGTTCCTCTTGTTGTAAGCTTCATTTTGGTCCCAATTTTGTGAAATTTGGTTAAAAAATGAGTGAGATATCAAGTTTAGAAAATTTCCTGGTTTTCCAGCGCCGGCGACAGCGCGAGAGTTTGGTCGAAGAAGATGACGGAATATTCCATCAGTTTGGACGGAATATTCCTAACGGCATTAATGAAATTAGTTAGATTTAACGGAATATTCCTGACGGTGCTAACTGACGCTGTCAGTGTGCCAGGCACGTGCCTGCGCATGGGCGGCGCGTGGAGGCGCGCGCGGCATCGAAAAATTATTTTAAAAATATGGGGATGTTCGTGAGGTTGAGTAGATCACGTTGGTGTATTCATACACCCCATTTAAGCATTGTATGAGAAGTTATTTCGTAATGTTGGTTATGTGCTTTAAAATTTACGTTTTTATAGTTGTTTCGCATATAGGTGAGACCTATCCCGAGGACGAGCGCGGTCACTCAAGGCAAGGGGGTTACGACCCTTCTACATACCAGTGAGTGGGCTTTTGGTTTTCCGTGTATACCTATATACTTGTGTTTTTCCCAAAAAGTGAAATGAAATGTTTATATGTTTTATATGCCATGCATTATGTTTGCCCGTTTAATTATGCATTATTAGTTGCATACATACATATGTGTGGTGCTGCGAACGCACATGTAAGTACCAGGTAAGTTATGGTTTATGTTTATGTTTACTAGTGATTTGAGATAAATAGAGAGCTCATAACCTGCACCCCCGGTGTTAGTGCTCCCGCCCAGAGTTAGGCACAATCCTTCACATGATGTTCACCTCCCGCACCACACGCTTATGTTGGATCCAAGTTAGGTGCACAGTCCTGTCGTACATACCACTTTAGGTGGTTCCGACTCGTAGGTAACCTGCGATTATTCGCCTAGTCTTCACGTGATCGTAGCACTTGAGTGTACTTATTTTACACCCAATCCTGTCGTACAGACCACTTTAGGTGGTTCTAACTCCTGTGCAGGTGTAGTTAATGAATTGGAGATTTCAGCTCTAGATTCAGCCGTACAAGCCACGTTAAGTGACTCCGGCTGACATATTACATGGCATTGTTTGGCATTACCTGAGTACTTGCATTTTATTTCGAGGCATTTGGCATGGCATATTTCTGAGCATGACTTATATATATATGTATATTCTATTTTTCTGGAAAGTATACAGGTTTTACGACGAAGGGTTAGAACTTTGTTTATGAAATGATTTTTGAAAACCTTTGTTTTTGCCCACTCACGCTTTCTGTTTTGCGCCCCTCCAAGTTCTAGTTGGCTAGCACTTTTGGTGGCTCCCTAGAGGATTTCTCGACTTATCTGACAGATTATCACCAATGTAGGACCACCATTAGGTGTGTTTATTTAGTGTTGTTTCTCCCGGACTGCACTAGGTCTTTCGTGCTCTGAACTTTGTTTTTCACACTTACGCTTGCACACATATGTTATTTTCCTTGTGTATAGCTGGGTTTATATTTATTCGTACTTTTATTATTATTTATTAGCTTCCGTACTGTGCACATAGTTACGTCACTTCCATGTGACGGCCAGGATGCCCTAATCTTGGTCGGGGTGTGTCAGTTTGGTATCAGAGCCTAGGTTTGGCAATCCTGTACTTTTGTGAGTATTCTAATGGTTTTGGTGTCTTCTATCAGAACTATGTCGCCTCGTAGGGAACCACGTCGCTCGGTTGAGCCTAGTTTCCCCGATGTAGCTCAGCTGGGGGAAGCTATCACTACAACTATTCAGTCGACGCTCCGCCCTCCCCAGAGGACTCCTCTAGAGACTATGTACAATCTGAAGTTGGATGAGTTCGAGGACCACCAGGGCTTTGAGGGAGTGGAGCGGTGGCTAGAACATATTGAGAAGACCTTTCGTGTTCTTCATAATCAAGGGAATCTCCCTGTTGAGAAGTGGATTGAGACGACATCATGGTTTTTGGGTAAGGATTCTGCATCCTAGTGGGAGCAGGAGGTTCGTCGTTTGTCCTCAGAGGAGAGGACTGATTGGGAGGTATTAAGAGAGTTGTTCAGGAGAAGGTTTGTGCCTCTTGAGTATATTGAGCACAAAAAGCAGGAATTCACTGAGTTGAGACAGGGGAAGTTGACGGCAAATGAGATTACCGGAGGTTTATTGATCTGTCTCGCTATCATCCGGATGTTGCTGGCAATCCAGCAGAGATGCTTCATCGTTTCCGTTTGGGCACTAAGAAGAAATGGCGTTCGATAGTGACCACTACCCCATGTGACACCTACTAGGAATTTTATGAGATTCTGTTGAGAATTAAAGATTCAGAGAATATGCCCAACGAGAGTGAGGAGGAAGAAAAAGGTGGTAACCAGATGAAAGATGACAAGGGCAAGGGTCAGGTGTCGCTCGGACCTCGCAAGACCCAGAGCTTCAAGAGGGGTGACACTAGTTCTAGCTCTTCTAGCGGTGGTTTTAGTGCCACTGGTCAGGGTCGTGGTGGTACGTTTGCTGGTAGTCCTAGAGGCCAGAGGCAGGGTGATGCTGGTAGAGGTAGGGCCCCAGTTTGCCGCAGGTGTAATTATCGACATTTTGGTAAGTGTAGGCGAGGCAGTGGCGGTTGCTTTACTTCTGGGCAGATGGGACATCGGGCTGCAAATTGTCCCCAGAGTCAGCAGAGGCCCCAGCAGACTTTCTTACCACCACCTGCACCGATCCAGCAGGCTCCTGGTCCTGGTAGTTATGGGCAGACGGGTCGAGGTGGTGCCTATTACTATCAGGGTGATGCTGTTACTTATGCCCCGGGACAGTATCCATATCCCCAGGATCCATATTCTCAGGGCGGTTATCCCCAGTATTCTGGTGGCTATATGCCGTATCCTCGAGTTCCAGCAGGCGGGTCTCAGTGGTTTCAGGGAGGACAGTCTCGGCAGGGGGAGATTGCTGCGAATAGTGCGGGGTCTTCAAGGCAGTCTGGTCAGCCCAGTCAGGGGCGTGGTGCACAGAGTCGTGGTGGCCAGATGAGTAGAGGTCGCGGTGGATGGCAGCAGACGCAGGGGCGTGTTCACAATATCTCTCTGCAGGACGCTCAAAACAATCCAAACTTGATCGTGGGTACATTAAATATCCTTGGTTATTTTGCTAAAGTATTAATTGACTGTGGTGCTACACATTCTGTGATTTCTCATACATTTGCTAAAGTAACACAACCTCTTCCTACACCTCTAGGGTATGATTTAGAGTTTGTTATGCCTAGAGGGGAGAGATGTATAGTAGATCGTGTGTACCCAGGATGTCCAGTGATGATGGAGGATGTTATTATGCCAGCTGATCTTATCCCATTGGATATTATTGACTTTGATGTGATTATGGGCACGGATTGGTTGCATTTCAATCGTGCCAATATTGATTGTTACGGGAAAATAGTTACTTTCCATCGTCCTGGATTACCTGTGGTTACTTTTGTGGGCGAGCAGAGTGGGGTGAGACATGGCATTATTTCTGCTGTGCGAGCGAAAAGGTTGTTATCTAAAGGTTGCCAGGGGTACTTAGCTCATGTGGTGTTGGACGATGTTGCTTCTAGTAGTGTGGAGAATGTAAGGGTAGTCAGACATTTTCCTGATGTTTTCCCTGAGGATTTACCTGGTTTGCCGCCAGACCGAGACATGGAGTTCACCATTGATTTGCTTCCAGGTACTAATCCTATATCTTTGACTCCTTATCGTATGGTTCCTGCTGAGTTGAGGGAATTAAAAGTTCAGTTGCAGGAATTAGTGGATAAGGGTTTTATTTAGCCTAGTACTTCACCTTGGGGAGCCCTAGTGTTGTTTGTGAGAAAGAAAGACGAAACTTTGACGCTATGTATTGATTACCGGTAATTGAATCGGGTAACGATTAAGAACCGTTATCCGTTGCCGCGTATTGATGCTTTATTTGATCAGCTTCGAGGCGCTTGTGTATTCTCCAAGATTGACTTGAGGTCTAGATATTATCAGCTGAAGATTAGTAGAGATGATGTTCCTAAGATGGCTTTCATGACTTGTTATGGTCATTACGAGTTTCTGGTTATGCCATTTGGATTGATGAATGCACCAGCTGCTTTTATGGATTTGATGAACCGAGTATTCCAGCCATACTTGGATAGGTTAGTTATTGTTTTCATCGACGACGTTCTAGTGTACTCTAAATCTAAATCGGAGCATGTTCAACATCTTACTTTGGTGTTGAAAAGGTTGAGGGAACACCAATTGTATGCTAAGTTTAGCAAGTGCCAGTTTTGGTTAGACCAAGTTGCATTTTTGGGGCACGTCATTTCAGCTCAGGGTATCTTGGTGGATCCTCAAAAGGTGGCAGCTGTGGAGAAGTGGGAGCAATCGCGAACCGTCAATGAGGTGAGAAGTTTCCTTGGTTTAGCAAGGTATTATCGACGGTTTGTTAAGGATTTTTCTGTGATTGCTTTACCACTGACGAGGTTAACGAGGAAAGATGTTAAATTTGAGTGGGATGATAAGTGTGAGCAGAGTATCCAGCAGTTGAAGTATTGTCTCACTCATGCACCTGTTTTGGCGCTCCCGGACGATAGCGGTGATTTCGAGGTCTATAGTGATGCTTCTTTGAATGGTCTAGGTTATGTGTTGATGCAGCATGGTAGGGTAATTGCTTATGCTTCACGACAATTGAAAACCTCATGAGTTGAATTACCCTACGCATGATTTGGAGTTAGCTGCCATTATTTTTGCGTTGAAGTTGTGGAGACATTACCTTTATGGAGAGAAATGCAAGATCTCTACAGATCATAAGAGTCTTCAGTATCTTTTTACGCAGAGGGATCTCAATCTTCATCAGCGGAGGTGGTTGGAACTGCTTAGTGATTATGACTGCACGATTGATTATCACCCTGGTCGTGCAAATGTGGTAGCTGATGCACTTAGCAGGAAGTCTCAGGGTCATATCAATGCGTTGTACGCTAGTCGCGTTCCTCTTCTAGTAGATTAAGATCCATGGGAGTGAGGTTGGAGGTAGAAGATCGAGAGGTGACTTTACTTGCTAATTTTCAAGTTAGGCCAATTTTAATTGATCGGGTGCTTGAAGCTCAGGTAGCTGATGAGGATACTCAAGAAATAATCCAAGCTCGAGATCAAGGGAGGAGGAGAGACCTCAGAGTTTGTGAATCGGATGACATGCTTATGCATGAAGGTAGGATGTTTGTGCCTAATAATTTGGATTTAAAGAAAGCAATTCTCGATGAAGCACATATCTCGACTTATGCTATGCATCCAGGAGCTACTAAAATGGATCATACCATTCGATCATTTTGTTATTGGCCAAGTATGAAGAGGGAGATAGCTGAGTATGTGAGTAGGTGTGCTGTTTGTCAGCAAGTTAAAGCGGAAAGGAAGAAGCCGTTTGGGTTGTTGCAGCCGTTTTCCATTCCAGAGTGGAAATGGAAAAATATTGTTATGGATTTTCTGTACAAGTTTTCGCATACACATAATGGTTTTGACGATATTTGGGTGATTGTTGATCGGCTTACTAAGTCAGCATATTTCATTCCAGTGAGGAAGAAGTATTCTTTGGGCCGATTAGCTGAGTTGTTCATCTCGAAGATCGTGAAGTACCATGGTGTCCCTGTGAGTATTGTCTCGGATCGTGACCCAAGATTTACATCTAAATTTTGGGTGGCCTTTCAAGAAGCTTTGGGTACGAGGTTACTTTATAGTACAGCATATCATCCTCAAACTGACAGATGATGTGATAATTAATAGCACTCAAATTAAACCCTCTTTTTGACAATTGTAGTATAGATGTAAGTAGGGATCATTTTACGCCGGGGATTAGGAGGGATTGCTAATCTAATGAAAATTGACTCAAAGATGTAGAAATATGCTTTAAAACACTTTAAGCAACTCAAAAGACTCTTAACTAACTTGTATAACTCAAAACAAACTTTAAAGACTCAAAACAACTCAAAACAACCAAAAAGACTCAATTTAGACTCTAGGACTTAATTTGGACGAAAATACAATTAATTTTGACTCTAAAGACTCAAAATGACTCTTTTGGACAGATTTGGAACAAGTAAGGAAATGGGATTTGATTTTGGACAAATTTAAAAGAAAACAAGTAACTTAAAACTTTAAAAACAGATTTTGGACGATTTTAAGAAAAACCAATGGATGATGGAATAGCCAAGGGATACTTCTCCACACATGATACATTCAAACATAAATTGATTTCCAGTTGCTTTTTCGATAAACCATGAACCTCAATACCCCAGATTAACCGTGACATCACTAATTAATCCTCAGATTTCCCTTAAGTTAGTGGATTGGATGACATCATACGACAACCCAAAGCATTCTTCAAAAGTCCCCTACATGACATCATAATAGAGATACAATCAAAGATCATTACGTTCAATGGAAATCATAAGTATTGACAAAGCACTTGTAACTATGACATCATGATACGCATGCTAGGAATTTACTTAACATGATTGTGAAAACAACCTTAACTACTTGTGAATATAAGGTTGAAATGATTATGTGAAACTCCCTTATATTCTAGCACCAAATTCAAGCATACAAATTAAGTAGGCCTCCCTAATCAACATACAAGAATAAGTTATCCATCAAACGGTTAAGTAAATTGCATTCACAATTTATGAAATCACAACTAGAATTTATCAACTCATATTATAAACGTAATCATGGCTTTAAAGCATCCCTAGGCTAAAATGAGTTTAGCCTCTCATATTCATAACAAAACAAAGGAAATTAAAATTAAACATTGAAAACAAAAGATAGATTACACCTAAAAACGTTCCAACGCTCCAACTTGAATGCACAAACGTCCAAGGCTTCGTCTTCTTTCTCCTTTTCCTTGCTAAGTCACGGCACAAGATTCTAGGGTGGTTTTATGGATGATTTTCTAGGTTTTGGATGGATTTAGGAAGGTAGGGTGGTGCGGCAAGGGTTGATGGTGGTGTATGAAGGTTTGGAAGTAGGGGAATGGTGGAACATTGGATGAGAGGCTGCAGCAAAGATGGATTTTCTGAATGAATGAAGGCAGGTTGTGTGGAAGGGTGATTAGGGTCAATAAGGGTGCGGCATAGGGTTTTTATAAGGAAGAAAGAACCCTTAGGTTTTATTACTTAGTTTAGGATAGGAATTGACTTCAAATCCTTCAAGAATAGGAAACACAAAATCAGAAATTGAAGGGAAGGTAAAGTGACTTGCGGCAAAGGTTTGTAAGAAAATGAATGCTCTTTATTTCTGAAATTAGGCAGGAATTTTGGAATAGAAAAGGGTATGTAAGTTATGGCTGAGTTTAATATGAAAAAGGAATGTGTTTAAATGCTTTAAAACAGGAAACAAGGCCTTTCCTTGCACGGCAAGGAAGGGAAACACAAAGGGGACACACGGCAAGGATTTTAGGTTGCAAGGGTACTTTGTTTTGTGACCTAGAATAGGTAGAAGCCTTTGATATTGCTGAAACATGGAGTCTTTAAGGATTAGGAAAGGTTAAACCAAAATAGGAAACCTTGGCTTAACTTTCCTACTTCAAGTAGGAAACCTTCTTTGACTAAGATTCCTCATTTGATTAGGAATCCTCTTGTGATTAGGAATCCTCACTTCTTTAGGTCTTCAATTTCGTCCATTCCTTTTGCTCCAAGCATAAGCTATCCATCCCAAGTCCAATTTTGCTCCAAAATGCACCTTTTTGCTTCCTTAGCCATGGGAACCTAAAAACACACGAAAAAGACTTAAACTACTAAAACAACTATGAACTAACAACATAAATGCACGAAAACAAGCTAAGTAAGTCACCTAAATATGCTCCTATCAACGGACAGTCAGAGAGAACCATTCAGACGTTGGAGGATATGTTGCAATCTTCGGTGTTACAGTTTGGTGATGCTTGGCACAAGCGATTGGATTTAATAGAATTTTCCTACAACAGCTTTCATTCGAGTTTCGGCATGGCACCATTTAAGGCGTTGTATGGTAGATCTTGTCGCAGACCTTTGTGTTGGTCAGAGGTTGGAGAAAGAGTTTTGGTAGGCCCAGAGATTGTTAAGGAGACTACTCAAAATGTTCAAGTAATCATGTCTAATTTGAAGGCGGCCCAGGATCGGCAAAAGAGTTTAGCGGATCGGCATGCTACTAACAGAGTGTATGAGGTTGGCGATTGGGTGTTTCTGAAGCTTTCACCGTGGAGAGGCGTTGTATGGTTTGGAAAGAAATGTAAGCTGAGTCCCAGGTATATCGGACCGTACATGATCACTGAGCGAGTTGGTGAGGTAGCTTACAGGCTGGAGTTGCCTTCTAAGCTGGCTAAAGTACATAACGTTTTTCACGTGTCCATGCTTCGACATTATGTTGCGGATCCGTCTTATGTGATACCTCCTCAACCCTTGGAAATTAATCCGAATTTGACTTATGATGAGGAACCAGTGACGATTCTATATTGGAAAGAAAAGGTTCTGAGGAACAAGACAGTGAATTTGGTGAAAGTTTTGTGGAGGAATCATTCCATGGAGGAGGCTACTTAGGAAACTGAAGATCGGATGAGAGATTTGTATCCTCGGTTGTTCTTTGATCGCTAGTGGTTGCTTGATAGGAGCATATTTAGGCGACTTACTTAGCTTGTTTTCGTGCATCTATGTTGGTAATTCATAGTTATTTTAGTCCTTTATGCTTCTTTTGTGTGTTTTCAGGTTCTAAGGGCTTAGGGAGCAAGAAAGTGCATTTTGAGGCTATTTGGGGCACTTTTGGGCATGGATTGGATAGCTTAATCATGGAGCAAAGAGGATGGACGAAATTGAAGCCTTGTATGCTCTTTGGGGACATCAAACAAAGGGCCTAGCCCAATCAAACAAATCCTTTGAGCCATGGAAAACCTCTAGCCCAATCAAACATATTATGCCATGCAAACCAACCTATTTTAGGCCCATTCTATGTACTTAAACCCTAGCCCTTTAAACTAGTCCATTTATCACTTATCACTTCCATTCACTTATCACTCACCACATATCATTCATTTATCACCACATATCATTCATTTATCACTTATCAAACCTTTCACTTATCACTTCCATTCACTTATCACTTATCACTTTGATAGGAGCATATTTAGGCGACTTACTTAGCTTGTTTTCGTGCATCTATGTTGTTTGATGCGAGAATTACTTGACACTCAAATTAAACCCTCGTTTGACAATTGTAGTAGAATGGATAAGTGAGGGATCGTTCTAGACCGGGGATTAGGAGGGCTTGCTAAAACCTTCTAAATTGACTTAAAAACATAAAAACACAATATAAAACACTATTTAATGCTCGAAGAAAGCAAAACTAAAAATAAGAAAGATTAAGACTAAGACTTCAACGAAATAGGGGGGAATTGGATTTGGACGAATTTAAACTAAAACGTAAAAACAATATAAAACGTTAAACTAGACTCAAAGAATGTGAAACTAAACGTTAAAACACTAAGACAAACCAAAAGAATCAAAATGCTTTAAAAACACAAACTAAATTGATTTCTAACTATATTGAACATTAAAGCAAAAGGGGGATTGAGGTTTGATGAAAATTGAAATAACGAAACAAGAATGTAATTGATGAAATAAGATGGTTGGTGAATTAGCTAGATGTTCTTTCTCCACACATGATATTTATGCATATGAATCAATTTCCAGTTATTCCTTCATTGAATTATGAACGACAATGCCCCAAATTAACCGTGACATCACTAGTTAACCCTTAGATTTTCCTTATATTATTGGATTGGATGGCATCATTCGACAACCCAAAACATTCTCAAAAGTTCCCTACATGTCATCATAATAGAGATACAATCGAAGATCATTAAGAATAATGAAAACCATAAGCATTGACAAAGCATTTGCAACTATGACATCATGTTACTCATGCTAAGAATTAAACTTAACGCGATCGTGACAAGCGACCTTCACTACTTTCAAGTATAAGTTAGTAACGATTATGTGAAACCTTCTTAAACTTTAGCCACATATTCATGCATGCTAATTAAGTGTCGACCCTCAATCAACAAACACAAATAAGTTAATCATCAAATAGTTAAGCCAATTGCATTCACGAATCAAGAGTTCATAACCGGAATTCATCAATTCATATTACATAAATAATCATGGTATTGAAATCACCCCTAGCCAAAAAGGGTTTAGTTCCTCATAACTTTGAAATCAAAGAAACACCTAAACATTCCAACAACTCAAACTTGAATTGTATGAACGTTTAGGCACTCTTCTCTTCCATTCCTCATATTACAAAACAAAGAGAATTGAATTTAAACATTGAAATCAAAGAAACGCGTAAACATTCCAACAACTCAACGTGAATTGTATGAACGTTTAGGCCCTCTTATCTTCCTCTTTATTGTGGCACAAGGACTAAGGGATGTTGTTGGTGTGTTGAATGGATTGGGGGATTATGGAAATGGAAGAAATGGAGGAGAAATGGAAGGGAAATGGAGAGAAACTCATGGCTAGGGAGAAGATGGAAGTGTTTGTGGTGTGTTGTGTATGAAATGAGATGATGCTTGAATGAATGAATGCAAGGGTATTTATAGGAGGAGTGGAGGTATATATGGCTATTTGTTTAATGTGTTTGTGTATTATGATGAATGCATGTGAGTTAAAGAGGGAGAATGTGGTGAAATGATGAAGTAGGAAGGTGGAAATGCATGTGAGATGTTGGAAAGGGAATGGGAATATAAGTAGGCCACGGCATGGGAGTTGTTTTGTTGGTGTAAATGTGTCATGGTTGCAATGATGAAGAATAAAGGGTGCATGTGGGGTGGAATTGAATGAATGCAAAGTGAATGAATAATGAAATGAGTTAAAGAGGGAGAATGTGGTGAAATGATGAAGTAGGAAGGTGGAAATGCATGTGAGATGTTTGTGGAATAAAGAATGAATGGTGGAATGATGAAGAGTTGCATAAAGAATGCATGTGAGTTAAAGAGGGAGAATGTGGTGAAATGATGAAGTAGGAAGGTGGAAATGCATGTGAGATGTTTGTGGAATAAAGAATGAATGGTGGAATGATGAAGAGTTGCATAAAGAATGCATGTAGGGTTAGCTAGGTTGGCTTTGTTTGGGTGCATGTGTGTTAATGGTGGTTTTGCATGTGAATTGATGGATTGTTTTTGATGGAATGGATGGTTCTTTGCATGGCTTTTGAAGTGATTGTGGGCTTTGGAATTAGAAGGAAATGCATGGCCTTGGGGTTAGTTTAAGAGAGAATGGGCTAGGCCCTTTGTTTTATGTCCAAAATGAATACAAGGCCTTCAAATTCGTCCAACACTTTGGCTCCAATCATATGCTATCCATTCCAAGCCCAATTTTGCTCCAAAATGCTCCAAAATGCATCTTTTTGCTTCCTTAGCCATATGAACCTAAAAACACACGAAAATGGCTTAAACTACTAAAACAACTATGAATTAACAACATAGATGCACGAAAACAAGCTAAGTAAGTCGCCTAAATATGCTCCTATCAAACTCCCCCACACTTATCTTTTGCTAGTCCTCGAGCAAAACAGAATAAAAACAAATAAACAAAACGACACTAAACACGTAAAACACAACCTACACCTTCCAACAATCGTTTCAGGGATTTCCAATGCACATGACAAGTTAAAAATCATTATTCCCACAGAATTTTGCCATCTTTACCCTTAAGTACATTCTTAATCATAGTCACCACATACTAGTTCATAATTAAGCATTTAAAACCATGTTTTGAATGTAGTAACATGCCTTAGAGAATTTGCTCAATTCCTTACAAGATATGCACTCAATTTTCACTCAGATTTTTTTAACTACACACCCTAATCTAGTCATATGTGAGAAGATTGATGTAAACATGAAAACGAACACTCACATATATGTATCACAAAGAACGCAATTTTTGGAGTTAATGATAGGAGCATATTCATGCGACTTAATTAGCTTGTTCTCTTGCATTTATGTTGTGTTTACTTAGTTGTTTTAGTGTTTAAGGCCACTTTTGTGTATTTTCAGATTATAAGGCCAAAGTGTGCAAGAAGATGCAAATTGGAGTCTTTTGGAGCGAAAGAGGAACGAATGAGTTGAAGACTTGAAGAAACGACGAAATCCTACTCCAACGATGAATTCTTACCAAAACGAGGAATCCTACTCAAACAAGGTTTCCTATTTTAGGAAAGTTAACCCTAAGTTTCCCGTTTTGGTAATCTTTCCTAATCTTAAACATCCGTATTTTCTTGCCACTTTGAATTCCTTGTAGGCGCTTTAGGACACAAAACCAAGGCCCTAGCCACACCCTTTAATCTTTCCCTCTTTAATTTCTGATTTTATTTCCTAATTCTAGAAGCCTTTGAATTTATTTTCGTTAATAAAAATAAACTAGGGTTTAAATTTCTAAAACCCTAGGGTTTCCACCAATTAGCCGCACCCTAGATTTAAACATGGATTCATTCACAAAACCATAGCAGCCGCACCTTTTTCCTAACTTTGGGGGATTCTTCATTCACTTCTCAAGCTGCCACATTCATCAATCACCCTAATCACCCTATTTTCCCATGTAGCCGCACCATATTTATTTATTCTTCTTATTTTTCAGCCACTAATTTTACATCACAGTTGCAGCCACCCTTCCATATTACTTTCCACCCTAAGCCGTGGCCATTCCATCCATATTCTCAAAAAAAAACATCCCATTATCCCATAATTCCCCATGACAGCCGCAAGAGCATTCCACTAACCCTAATAGAATAATCAGCCATTCTTTGCCATTATTCATTCAAAACCAGCCGCATTTTTTTCCCATTAGTCCCGCACCATTTTCCAATCCATCTTCACGCAGCCACCAGTTTGGATATTTTTTTTTTTTCTGCCGTGAATACCATCCCAGCCTTCCCCCATCTTCACGCAGCCACCATCACCCAAAAAGAACCTACAGCCGCACCACCCCACTTCCCTAACCCATCACACATATTCTCCCCAAAAACCTCACTGCCGCAACAAGGAGAAAAGGAAAAAGAGGAGCTTGGACGCGCCGAAATTCACGTGGATTCGTTGGGTGTTTTAGGTGTAATCCATCCTTTGTTCTTTATGTTTAAATTCAATTTTATTTTTCTTGTTGTGACCATGAGAGGCTAAATCCCCCTAGTTAGCTAGGGGGTGATTCGAAACCATGTTTATGCTTGCAAGATGAATTGATTACATTTGGTTGGAATTTCATAAGTTGTGATTCAATTTGTTTAACTGTTTGATTGATAACTTATTTATGTATGTTTATTGAGAGTGCACGCTTAATTTTCATGCATGAATTTGACGCTAGAATATAAGTGAGTTTAACCTAATAGTTATGAACTTATATTCACAAGTAGTGGAGGTTGCTTATAAACAATCGCGTTAAATGAATTCTTGGCACTAGTTTCATGCTCATCATAGTAACGAATGCCTCGTCAACACTTATAGTTTTCATGATGCTTAATGATCTTTGATTGTATCTTTATTGTGCTTTTCACGTAAAGGACTTTTGGAGAATGTTGTGAATTGCGTTGCGCTAACCCATCCAATTCATTAACTTAAGGAAGACTTGACGGTTAATTTAAGCGGACCTAATTAACCCGGAGTGTTGAGTTTCATAATTTATCGAAAGACCAACTGAAAATCATTTTGTATGCAAGTGTAACATGTGTGGAGAAGAACCTTCTAGCTAGCATTCATTCCATATTTCATCACATTCATATTTACATTCTGCCTTTAAATTACAATCGTTGCATTTAGTTTAATTTCGTCAACACCTCAATCCCCCTTTACTTTAGTGTCCAATTTAGTTAGAAAGTGTCTTAGTTTGTGTTTATAAGCGTTTTGTATTCTTTGAGTCTTTGGATTTGTTTTAGTATTTTATTGTTTAGTTTTACATTCTTTGAGTCTAGTTTAGTGTTTTTAACGTTTGTTTTACGTTTTTGAGTCAGTTTCCAAGTGATTTAGTAATCCCTCCTAATCCCCGGTCTAGAACGATCCCTACTTGCATCTTTACTACAATTGTCACAAGAGGGTTTTAATTTGTGTGCTTACTTAGTTTGCATTAAAATTTTTGGCGCCGTTGCCGGGGATTAGCAACTTTGCTAATCCCTTGGTTCTTTTATTTTCGTTTAGTTTGTTTTCGTTTTAGTTTCTAACTTAGTTTTATTTTCTTTTTTTGATGTTACTTTTGATATTTGCTTTAGTTCTTTTTCTTTGATTTTAGGTGCTTGAGAAGTAAGACATGGATGTTGCTAGCATTCAAGCTCAATTGGCAAATCTTACTTCTCAATTGTCGCAGATTGCTGAAAGGACCACAATACAAAATGTCCCTACATTTAGTACGTCTTATAGGCAAGGATACCAAGCCAATCAATATCCACAAAGCGATTGGAGTGATCATTCAAACTCTATGTGGTGGAAAGCTCAACAAGTTCAACATGAAGCATATTGGCAGCCATATGAGGAGTTCTGTTCAAGACCTATGCAGCCGCCACAACCTTATATGCAATATGCTCAATCAAACTCAGGTTCGTCAATAGATTATAATCAAATTCTTAATGAATTAAACTCTTTGGTGCAGGGTTCACAAAATCAAGCTAAGGAGACTCACCAAGAAACATATTGGCAACCATATGAGGATTCATATGCACCACCACAGCCTTCCCCTCAATCTTCACATCCAAATTCAGGTATATCAAATTATTATAAGGAAGTTATTCAACAACTGAATTCTGTGGAGCAGGGCAGGGAAGCTCAACCATTTCAACAAAACGCATTTTGGCGACCAATTGAGGATTTCTATCAAGCAAAAAAGTTGGCTGAGTGGAACAGTCAATTTAGGCAGAATGCAGAATGCATGGAACAAATTCAAGAACAAATGGTTGAAGATGAGCCCATGGATGAATTGCTACTGCTCGAAGAGGAGGAGGATGCACAAAGCACGGCAAGGGAAGAACAACCCTTGCTGCAACCTCCCAATATTCCTACACCACCCCATTCAAGTAAGGTTGTTCCAAATTTAATTATTTCTAACTTTGTTCCCCCAAATGCACCCTTCCCTGGCAGGTTCATGCAATCCATGAAAGATGAGGGGAAGAAAGACATCTTGGACACCTTTCCAACAAGTCACGAGGAAAAAGTGGTTGAGGAGCATCTTGAATTCATCAAGGAGGAAATTGGAGTGGATCACACAGCCACAACCTTCAAAATGTCCAATCTAAATGAAAACATCCCTTGTGCGTTTATTGAATGTGCTGCGACTTTAGAGCCAATATTGCAGCCCATAGGTAAGCCACCAACTCAAATTCCAATTCCCACTTCAATTAATCGTGTGTTACATTCTTCATTGCAGGCACCTACTCAAATCCAATTTGGTGAAAGAGTTTACATGGATCTTAGGACAGATCTCTATTCCACTCCATACAAAGATCCAATTCTTGAATGTTTTGAGAAGCATTTCGTGGAGGATGTACTTAAGTTCTTATTGGAGCATGTAGGTAAGCCACCAACTCAAAATCCAAAGTCGTTTTTGACTAATATGTTGGTGATGTCAATAATTAGGGCACCCACTCTTGAAATTCAACCATTGCCGGAACATTTCAAGTATCATCATCCATTCAATGATCAACTCCATGCCGTGGGTTCCATTAAGGCATGATTGTGTTCGTCGTCCGGCTGGAAGACGTTAAAGCAAGCGCTTCGTGGGAGGCAACCCATGCAATCAACAAAGGAAGAACTTGGGAATCGCTCCACACTCAGATTTGCGTCCCTAAACCCTTTCCTTTGTTGCTTACTTTATGTTTTGTGTAATGTTTTTTTTTATTGTGTCTAAAACATTGAGGACAATGTTTAGTTTAAGTGTGGGGGGGTAACATTCTGTTTTGAGATATGTGTGCATGAAATTCGTAGGGTATTACCACCTAACATGTTTAAACTTGTTCTTTGCTGTTTTTAAGCTATTTTAGAGTGTTTTAGTGTGTGTTGACTTAAAAATCCGAAAATACCATAAAAATTTGAAAAATTGTTTTGAAAAACCCAAAAAGAGTTGTTTTTGTGTGTTTGTTTGTGTCGTAGGTCACCTTCCAACACAATGATGAGGATTTGGTTTTTAATTGCATAATGGTTAAAGAAAGTTACAAACATGGTTGGACGTTTGATATACTCTTTGGTTTATGCTTGGTTGTCGTTATAGTTTACGAATTCACATGTAATTACAAATGATAAAAATTAGTTTTTGTAACATGCTTGAAGGAAGGAACTTAAACAAACGCTACATCCCTGTGAGACTTGAGCCTAAACGTTATTTGGAGAGTAATAATCTGTGCGTCATTGTTTTCTAAAGTCGTTGCATGATCTCATTATTCTTTGCTTGGTTACTACTTAGAAGGCGTTTTATCACTTAGTTCCAAATGCTAGAACTCATGCCCATTTCATTCAAAGCATGTCATTGATTTGCATAACACATATTCAAGATGAAGTTGTGTAGTGACCACCATCAAAGCCAAACAACCATGTGCCCTTCATTCATTTTGTGTTTAAGTTTAACCCCATTGAGCTATGTTAGCCCATGTTCTTTGTTAACCCATATCATCCTCACCTAGCCTAGATTAGGACCATCCGTACCCTTGTTCTTGAAGCATAGTAAGCATGAATGAATTCCCTTTGATTAATGTGTTGCAGAAAATAAGTGTGGGGGAAGGATTATTGATATGAGTTTATGTGCCATACGCATGGTTAAAAAAAAAAAAAAAAAAAAAAAAAAAAAAAAAAAAAAAAAGAACTGAAAAAGAGTTGAAAAGTATTGTTTGTTGAAGTAAGGGCCCAAAACAATGAATTAGGCCCTAACAGTTGTTTGAATCTTCCCCATTTGTCTAAAAGTTGATTTCTGCATTCTAAGGGAATTCTAGATCTTAATTTCATTGCTTTACTTGCTATTGCTTAAAGAACTTTTATCCCTACCTTTCCTTGTTAGCCAACACCCCAAACCCCATTACAACCCTCTACTTCTATCTTGAGTGTTGTGCATTTCAATTGTGGAGTTTGAATTTGGTATGAGCATATGGTGTCACTGGTTCTCGCATCTAAGTAGTAGCATTCCATTCATGAGATCATATCCAAACACGTTTAATTACTCTAGAAATTGCTTTCTTGGTTATAACATATGTGAGTACTAGTCTTTCATGTTTACATCAATCTGCTCACATATAACTAGTGTAGGGTGTGTAGTCAGAAAATCTGAGTGAAAATTGAGTGCATAACTAGTGAGGAATTGAGGGATTTCTCTAAGGCATGTTACTACATTCAAAATGTGTTCTAATTGATTAAATGCGAACTAGTGAATGGTGACTATGATTAAGGATGTGCTTAAGGGGAAGTAAGACTAAAAGCTATGTGAGTAATGATCTTTGACATGTCATGTTTCATTGGAAATCCCTGAGGCAAACGTTGGAAGGTTTAGGTTATGTTTTGTTTGTTTTGTTTCGTCTTGTTTAATTTACTTGTTTTGTTTTGCTCGAGGACTAGCAAAAGTTAAGTGTGGGGGAATTTGATAGGAGCATATTCATGCGACTTAATTAGCTTGTTCTCTTGCATTTATGTTGTGTTTACTTAGTTGTTTTAGTGTTTAAGGCCACTTTTGTGTATTTTCAGATTATAAGGCCAAAGTGTGCAAGAAGATGCAAATTGGAGTCTTTTGGAGCGAAAGAGGAACGAATGAGTTGAAGACTTGAAGAAACGACGAAATCCTACTCCAACGATGAATTCTTACCAAAACGAGGAATCCTACTCAAACAAGGTTTCCTATTTTAGGAAAGTTAACCCTAAGTTTCCCGTTTTGGTAATCTTTCCTAATCTTAAACATCCGTATTTTCTTGCCACTTTGAATTCCTTGTAGGCGCTTTAGGACACAAAACCAAGGCCCTAGCCACACCCTTTAATCTTTCCCTCTTTAATTTCTGATTTTATTTCCTAATTCTAGAAGCCTTTGAATTTATTTTCGTTAATAAAAATAAACTAGGGTTTAAATTTCTAAAACCCTAGGGTTTCCACCAATTAGCCGCACCCTAGATTTAAACATGGATTCATTCACAAAACCATAGCAGCCGCACCTTTTTCCTAACTTTGGGGGATTCTTCATTCACTTCTCAAGCTGCCACATTCATCAATCACCCTAATCACCCTATTTTCCCATGTAGCCGCACCATATTTATTTATTCTTCTTATTTTTCAGCCACTAATTTTACATCACAGTTGCAGCCACCCTTCCATATTACTTTCCACCCTAAGCCGTGGCCATTCCATCCATATTCTCAAAAAAAAACATCCCATTATCCCATAATTCCCCATGACAGCCGCAAGAGCATTCCACTAACCCTAATAGAATAATCAGCCATTCTTTGCCATTATTCATTCAAAACCAGCCGCATTTTTTTCCCATTAGTCCCGCACCATTTTCCAATCCATCTTCACGCAGCCACCAGTTTGGATATTTTTTTTTTTTCTGCCGTGAATACCATCCCAGCCTTCCCCCATCTTCACGCAGCCACCATCACCCAAAAAGAACCTACAGCCGCACCACCCCACTTCCCTAACCCATCACACATATTCTCCCCAAAAACCTCACTGCCGCAACAAGGAGAAAAGGAAAAAGAGGAGCTTGGACGCGCCGAAATTCACGTGGATTCGTTGGGTGTTTTAGGTGTAATCCATCCTTTGTTCTTTATGTTTAAATTCAATTTTATTTTTCTTGTTGTGACCATGAGAGGCTAAATCCCCCTAGTTAGCTAGGGGGTGATTCGAAACCATGTTTATGCTTGCAAGATGAATTGATTACATTTGGTTGGAATTTCATAAGTTGTGATTCAATTTGTTTAACTGTTTGATTGATAACTTATTTATGTATGTTTATTGAGAGTGCACGCTTAATTTTCATGCATGAATTTGACGCTAGAATATAAGTGAGTTTAACCTAATAGTTATGAACTTATATTCACAAGTAGTGGAGGTTGCTTATAAACAATCGCGTTAAATGAATTCTTGGCACTAGTTTCATGCTCATCATAGTAACGAATGCCTCGTCAACACTTATAGTTTTCATGATGCTTAATGATCTTTGATTGTATCTTTATTGTGCTTTTCACGTAAAGGACTTTTGGAGAATGTTGTGAATTGCGTTGCGCTAACCCATCCAATTCATTAACTTAAGGAAGACTTGACGGTTAATTTAAGCGGACCTAATTAACCCGGAGTGTTGAGTTTCATAATTTATCGAAAGACCAACTGAAAATCATTTTGTATGCAAGTGTAACATGTGTGGAGAAGAACCTTCTAGCTAGCATTCATTCCATATTTCATCACATTCATATTTACATTCTGCCTTTAAATTACAATCGTTGCATTTAGTTTAATTTCGTCAACACCTCAATCCCCCTTTACTTTAGTGTCCAATTTAGTTAGAAAGTGTCTTAGTTTGTGTTTATAAGCGTTTTGTATTCTTTGAGTCTTTGGATTTGTTTTAGTATTTTATTGTTTAGTTTTACATTCTTTGAGTCTAGTTTAGTGTTTTTAACGTTTGTTTTACGTTTTTGAGTCAGTTTCCAAGTGATTTAGTAATCCCTCCTAATCCCCGGTCTAGAACGATCCCTACTTGCATCTTTACTACAATTGTCACAAGAGGGTTTTAATTTGTGTGCTTACTTAGTTTGCATCAGTTAATAAGCATGTTTAGATTATGATCTCATGAATGGAATGCTACTACTTAGACGCGAGAACTAGTGACACCATATGCTCATACCAAGTTCAAACTCCACAAATTGAAACACATAACACTCAAGATTGAAGTCACGGGTTGTAATGGGGCTTGGGGCGTGTGGATAACAAAGAAGGGATATGGAAAACAAAGGTTCTCAAAGAAATAGTGAGCAAGGCAATTGAATCAACTTAGAATTCACTTTTGAATGAAAACTCAACTTTGGAACAAAAGGGAGAATTTAGACAATTTTGGGCCAGAATTGGTGTTTTGAGCCCTTTCTTCAATCACTCATTTTTTTCAAGCTCTTTTTTTTTTTTTTTTTTTTTCTTTTCTTTCGAAACTCAAAACATACTTAAGAACAAGCATTCCTTCCTCCACACTCATTTTCTTGCATAATGTAACTCAAAAGGAATTCATTTAAGCATGCTCACTATCTTTTAAGAACAAGGGTAAGGACGGTCATATTCTAGGTTAGGTGAAGATAAAGTGGGTTAACAAAGAACATGGGCTAACATGGCTCAATGATAGGAGCATATTTAGGCGACTTACTTAGCTTGTTTTCGTGCATCTATGTTGTTAATTCATAGTTGTTTTAGTAGTTTAAGCCATTTTCGTGTGTTTTTAGGTTCATATGGCTAAGGAAGCAAAAAGATGCATTTTGGAGCATTTTGGAGCAAAATTGGGCTTGGAATGGATAGCATATGATTGGAGCCAAAGTGTTGGACGAATTTGAAGGCCTTGTATTCATTTTGGACATTAAACAAAGGGCCTAGCCCATTCTCTCTTAAACCAACCCCAAGGCCATGCATTTCCTTCCAATTCCAAAGCCCACAATCACTTCAAAAGCCATGCAAAGAACCATCCATTCCATCAAAAACAATCCATCAATTCACATGCAAAACCACCATTAACACACATGCACCCAAACAAAGCCAACCTAGCTAACCCTACATGCATTCTTTATGCAACTCTTCATCATTCCACCATTCATTCTTTATTCCACAAACAAGTCACATGCATTTCCACCTTCCTACTTCATCATTTCACCACATTCTCCCTCTTTAACTCATTTCATTATTCATTCACTTTGCATTCATTCAATTCCACCCCACATGCACCCTTTATTCTTCATCATTGCAACCATGGCACATTTACACCAACAAAACAACTCCCATGCCATGGCCTACTCATATTCCCATTTCCTTTCCAACATCTCACATGCATTTCCACCTTCCTACTTCATCATTTCACCACATTTTCCCTTTTATTTCCACATGCAATTCTTCATCATTGCAACCACAAACACCTTAAACAAATAGCCATATACATCTCCACTCCTCCTATAAATACCCTTGCATTCATTCATTCAAAAATCATCTCATTTCATACACAACACACCTCAAAAATCATCCATTCTTCTCCCTAGCCGTGAGTCTCTCCATTTTCTCCACCACTCCTCATCCATTTCCATAATCCCCCAATCCATTCAACACACCAACAACATCCCTTAGTCCTTGTGCCACAATAAAGAGGAAGACAAGAGGGCCTAAACGTTCATACAATTCACGTTTGAGTTGTTGGAATGTTTAGGTGTTTCTTTGATTTCAATGTTTAAATTCAATTCTCTTTGTTTTGTAATATGAGGAATGGAAGATAAGAGGGCCTAAACGTTCATACAATTCACGTTTGAGTTGTTGGAATGTTTAGGTGTTTCTTTGATTTCAAAGTTATGAGGAACTAAACCCTTTTTGGCCAGGGGTGATTTCAATACCATGATTATTTATGTAATATGAATTGATGAATTCCGGTTATGAACTCTTGATTCGTGAATGCAATTGGCTTAACTATTTGATGATTAACTTATTTATGTTTGTTGATTGAGGGTCGACACTTAATTAGCATGCATGAATATGTGGCTAAAGTTTAAGAAGGTTTCACATAATCGTTACTAACTTATACTTGAAAGTAGTGAAGGTCGCTTGTCACGATCGCGTTAAGTTTAATTCTTAGCATGAGTAACATGATGTCATAGTTGCAAATGCTTTGTCAATGCTTATGGTTTTCATTATTCTTAATGATCTTCGATTGTATCTCTATTATGATGACATGTAGGGAACTTTTGAGAATATTTTGGGTTGTCGAATGATGCCATCCAATCCAATAATATAAGGAAAATCTGAGGGTTAACTAGTGATGTCACGGTTAATTTGGGGCATTGTCGTTCATAATTCAATGAAGGAATAACTGGAAATTGATTCATATGCATAAATATCATGTGTGGAGAAAGAACCTCTAGCTAATTCACCAACCATCTTATTTCATCAATTACATTCTGTCTAGTTATTAACTTGTTTCGTTATTTCAATTTTCATCAAACCTCAATCCCCCTTTTGCTTTAATGTTCAATATAGTTAGAAATCAATTTAGTTTGTGTTTTTAAAGCATTTTGATTCTTTTGGTTTGTCTTAGTGTTTTAACGTTTAGTTTCACATTCTTTGAGTCTAGTTTAACGTTTTATATTGTTTTTACGTTTTAGTTTAAATTCGTCCAAATCCAATTCCCCCCTATTTCGTTGAAGTCTTAGTCTTAATCTTTCTTATTTTTAGTTTTGCTTTCTTCGAGCATTAAATAGTGTTTTATATTGTGTTTTTATGTTTTTAAGTCAATTTAGAAGGTTTTAGCAAGCCCTCCTAATCCCCGGTCTAGAACGATCCCTCACTTATCCATTCTACTACAATTGTCAAACGAGGGTTTAATTTGAGTGTCAAGTAATTCTCGCATCACTCAACGGGGGTAAAACTTACAACATATACGAAATATGGGAAGTGAGGCTATTTGGCTATGGTGGCAACTACACAACTTCATCTTGATATATGTTATGCAAATCAATAACATGCTTTGAATGAAATGGGCATGAGTTCTAGCATTTGGAACTATATGATGAAACGCCTTCTAAGTAGTAACCAAGCAAAGAATAATGAGATCATGCAACGACTTTAGAAAACAAGAAATCACAGATTATACTCTCCAAAGAACGTTATAGGCTCAAGTCTCTCAGGGTTGTAGCGTTTGTTTGAGTTCCTTCCTTCAAGCATGTTACATAACTAATTTTTTTTTATTTTTTATTTTTTATGATTGCATGTGAAGTCATACATTATAACCATAACCAAGCATATACCAAGAGTAAATCAAACTTTTCTCCATGTTTATAACTCTTTTTAACAGTCATGCAATTAGAAACCAAATCCTTATCATTGTGTTGGAAGGTGACCTACGACACAAAAACGACTCAAAACACTCTTTTTAGGCTTTTCAAAACATGTTTTTCAAATTTTTATGTGATTTTCGAATTTTTAAGTCAAAACACACTAAACACACTTAAAAACAGCAAGAAACAACATTTGAAGTTATGGTGGATAAAGCCCTACGAATTTGCATCAAAACACTTTAGTAACTCCCCCACACTTAAATCAAACATTGTCCTCAATGTTAAAAACCACACTAAACACAAACAAACATATAAACAGCAATTAAACATACTAAACATGGCAGAATGTATCTAACAAAGAGAAGAGTTTAGAGATGCAAATCTGGTTATGGAGTTTTCATTCCATCTTCTCCTTGGTGATTGCAGTGAGACTTGGATCTTTGTGATTCCACAGGCTTACTCTTGAACTGCGCTGCTCCCATCGTTGATTATCCTTTGTGCTACTCTTGAACTGGGCAGCAGGCTTTCTTTGGTCTCCCCCGAAGGTCTGAGCTTCCTCCTCTTATCTGTTTCTTTGTTCAATCTCTCCGATTCGTATTGAAGAGGGTTAGAGGATAGCTCAGCAAAGCTAGGTAAGCAACCAGGGAATAAAGTCCAGATAGACTCCAAGTGCCGACTGATTGCTTCTTTCACTTTGCCATCCAAGTAATATCAAGGACAAAGGAAAAGACAGGGAAAGAGCATGATATGAGATACCTTTGCTTTTGCCCTTGATGATATGAGATACCTTTGCTTTTGAAGAGGCAGCAAATGAATCCACATGTTTCGATCCACCGTTTCCTCTTCCTCATTCCTACTGCAGGCATTTGGTATCTTCTTTGGGGGATACATCCATGTTTGAAAGTGTGATCTCAAGAGAAGGAGAAATCTGAGCATGTTTGAGAGGGTTGGTTGCAGCTTACATTTTCGGCCGAGAAGGAAAATTATGCATTTGTGGGTGTATGCCTTGCCATGAAGGTTGATGTATATAGGAATTGTAATGGCAAATGGCAGTGCGGATGCGGCAATGTCCTCCACGCGTCTTCTGAAAAGCTGGGAGCTTTTGACAAAGTGGCACGCGTCTTCTGAAAAGCCGGGAGCTTTTGACAAAGTTGCACTCGCTTTCTGGAAAGCCGGGAACTTTCGGCTTTGTCACCCACGTTTGTCGGCTAAAGTGTGCAGCTGATTTCTCGCCTTCCACGCGTCTTCTGAAAAGCTGGGAGCTTTTGACAAATTTGCACACGCTTTCTGAAAAGCTTGGATTGCGTCTGAAGAGCTGGCGATCTTTACGCCAGAAAATCCGATTTTTGAAGAGCGGTGTCTCTTCAATGCTGAATTGGTGATTGTGCCGCCTATCCTTTAATAGAGGTGATCGATCACCTCTATCTGCACACTTTGAAGACTTCCCAAAAATCATCTTCGGCTCGTCGAGATTTCTCCTCCATCCAACCCTTTTCTTTTAACTTCTTGAACAATGGCTAGCTCATCCAACCCATCGAACATTTGCTTAGATTTGAGTCTAAGCAGTGACCCGGTCGCGCCTCGTCAGGGTAAGGTATGGTGCCCGTCTTTCTTATCTTCCCATGGCCCTCTTACAGATGAGGACTTTGTGATGACGAATCCCACAACGGCTACGATAGTGGCTCGGAACCTCCTCACTCCCAAAGACAGTCAGCTGCTTTCAGGACGGTCCGATGAGTTGGCCGTTCAAGAATCCCTGGCTCTGAGTGTTCAGTGCGCTGGCTCTGTGTCCAACATGGGCCAACGCATTCTTGCTCGCTCCCGTCAGGTTGAATCCTTGATGGCGGAGGTGGAGAGTCTTAAGCAGGAGATCAAACAGCTTAAGTACGATAACTGAAGTTTGCACGTGTTTGCCAACAATTATTCAACAGGCATGAAGAGGAAGCTTGATGAGCTTGATGACCGTCAACGGTTTGCAGCTTTCTTCCAGAGGCACCTCTTTCCTGGGTCATCCAGCGTTCCACCAAGGTTTGGGGCCTTGAATGATCTATCTTCGGTGCCTCCCGCTCCTATGCCTCCTGCTCCGATGCCTCTTGCTCCGATACCTCCTGCTCCGATGCCTCCTGCTCCGAGAGTGTTGCCACGTAATGGGGCCTCACGTACACAACCTTTGTAAAGGCTCCATCTTTCTGCCATGTTTAGATACAATTGTAATTTATCGAAAAAATCAATGAACAAGCAAAAGTTTTATTTACTGTATTGGGTTGCCTCCCAAGTAGCGCTTTCTTTTACGTCTTGCAGCCGAACGAGTACTCTCTTCAATCTTCATTTGAGCCCACGGAATGGAAAGGAATGTCTTCCACCACTTGCCCCACACCATGCTCGTAATATGGCTTCAACCGATGCCCGTTCACCTTGAATTCTACGCCATTCCTTAAGCTTTTTATGTGGACTGCACCATAAGGTAAAACGTTAGTAACAACAAACGGGCCAATCCATTTAGAACGCAACTTACCAGGAAACAAACGTAGGCGAGAGTTGAAAAGTAACACTTTCTGCCCAACTGTGAAGGTCTTGGTTCGAATCATTTTATCATGGAATGCTTTGGTCTTGGCTTTGTACATCCGGGCATTCTCATAGGCTTCATTCCGAATCTCCTCAAGTTCATTCAATTGGAGCTTCCTATGAACTCCCGCTGCATCTATGTCCATGTTGAAAGTCTTCACGGCCCAATGTGCCTTGTGCTCTAACTCTACGGGCAAATGACATGGCTTACCATAGACGAGCCGAAAAGGTGACATCCCAATGGGTGTTTTGTACGCCGTACGATATGCCCACAGTGCATCATCTAAACGTAAGCTCCAATCCCTCCTTGTTGGTCCAACGGTCTTCTCCAAAATTTGTTTGATTTCTCGGTTAGACACCTCGGCTTGGCCATTTGTTTGAGGATGGTAAGGTGTGGAGACCTTATGGTTGACATGGTACTTTCTTAGCAACGCCTCAAATGTCCGATTGCAAAAGTGAGACCCTCCATCACTTATGATTACTCTCGGCATTCCAAACCTAGCAAAAATGTTAGTTTTCACGAAATCTGCAACCACCTTAGAATCGTTAGTACGGGTGGCTTTTGCTTCCACCCATTTAGAAACATAATCAACGGCTAGCAAGATATAAGTGAAACCATAAGATGGAGGGAAAGGGCCCATGAAATCAATGCCCCAAACATCAAAAATTTCAACATTAAAGACAGGGGTTTGCGGCATTTGGTCCTTGGTACCTATGTTACCCATTCGTTGGCAACGATCACAAGACATACAAAAGGTTCTAGCATCCCTAAATATAGTCGGCCAATAAAAACCACACTCTAGAACCTTAAGGGCAGTGCGTTGTGTGCCAAAATGACCACCACATGCATATGTGTGACAAAAGCTTAGAATTGAGTGAAATTCAGAATCATGCACACATCTACGTACAATTTGATCTGAGCAATACTTCCATAAATAAGGGTCATCCCAAACATAGAAACGTGCATCATTTTTAAGCTTATCACGTTGGTGCTTGTTTAGTTCATTTGGAAATTGTTTAACCACCAAGTAATTCACTAAATCTGCATACCATGGTTCACTTACCTCAATGGATAGCAGCTGCTCATCGGGAAAAGTTTCAGGGATAGGTACGGCATGTTCATGCTCCTCGTGGATCATTCGGCTTAAATGGTCAGCCACTACATTCTCGCTTCCTTTCTTATCCCGGATTTCAATATCAAATTCTTGAAGAAGAAGAATCCAACGGATAAGCCTCGGCTTTGCTTCCTTTTTCGTGAGCAAGTACCTCAAAGCTGCATGATCAGAATAAACGATTACTTTAGTACCAATTAAATATGAACGGAATTTATCTAAAGCAAAAACCACAGCTAGAAGTTCTTTTTCCGTCGTGGAGTAGTTCAATTGGGCATCATCGAGAGTCCGAGAGGCATAGTATATGACATGCGGCCGCTTGTCTTTTCTTTGTCCTAGAACAGCTCCTAATGCATAGTCGGATGCATCGCACATGAGCTCGAACGGAAGGCTCCAATCTGGAGGTACAATAATGGGGGCCGAGACTAGCTTCTCCTTGAGTTGGTTAAATGCCGAATTACACTCTTCATCAAACTTGAATGGCACATCTTTTTGAAGCAATCGGCAAAGAGGGTTGGACATCTTGGAGAAGTCCTTGATAAAACGCCTATAGAACCCTGCATGCCCAAGAAACGAACGTACCTCTATAACCGAAGTAGGAGAGGGTAAGTGACGTATAAGGTCTATTTTCGATTTATCTACTTCAATTCCTTTTTCTGAAACAATATGTCCTAAAACTATACCTTGTTTCACCATAAAGTGACATTTCTCCCAATTCAAGACAAGGTTAGTTTCAACACATCGTTTTAAAATTAAGGTCAGATTATCCAAGCAATTATCAAATGAACTCCCAAACACACTGAAATCATCCATGAAAACCTCAATGATCTTTTCAACAAAATCGAAAAATATACTTACCATACACCTTTGGAAAGTGGCCGGTGCGTTGCATAAGCCAAATGGCATGCGACGATAAGCAAATGTTCCAAAGGGACATGTGAATGTGGTCTTCTCTTGATCATCCGGGGCTATCACAATTTGGTTATATCCAGAGTATCCATCAAGAAAACAGTAAAAAGCATGACCAGCTAACCTTTCGAGCATCTAGTCGATGAATGGCAAAGGAAAGTGATCTTTCCTAGTCATGGCATTTAGCTTCCGGTAATCGATACATACTCGCCATCCAGTCTGAATGTGTGTAGGCACGAGCTCATTCTCATCATTCTTGATAACAGTTATTCCGGACTTCTTGGGAATGACTTGAACTGGAGAGACCCAACGGCTATCGGAGATAGGGTAGATTACTCCGCAATCCAAAAGCTTGATTATTTCCTTCTTCACCACTTCCATCATCGGCGGGTTGAGACGGCGTTGAGCCTCTCGGGATGGCTTAGTCCCCTCCTCAAGAAGTATACGGTGCATGCATGTGGTAGGGCTTATTCCTTTAATGTCGGCCAAAGTCCACCCTATGGTCGTTTTGTGTTCTCGCAGCACCCTCACAAGCTTCTCCTCCTCCATTGCCGTGAGACTTGATGAAATGATGACGGGCAATGTTTCGCCTTCTCCCAAAAACACATACTTCAAATGGTCCGGTAACGGCTTAAGTTCAAGTGATGGTGCCTTTGTATACATCAATCTTCGTTCAGGCCGTCTTCATGAATGGCCTACCAAGGAGAATCGGCAAAGATGTAGAATGGGCTGAATCCTCCATGTCTAGGACGTAGAAATCAGCCGGAAAAATTAAATGGTTCACCTGCACAAGCACATCTTCCAAAACTCCTTTTGGATATGCGTTAGAACGATCGGCCAGTTGTATAATGACACCATCTTGTTTTAATTCACCCAAATTCATAGATGCATAAATAGAATAAGGCATGACATTTATGGATGCACCTAAATCAAGCATGGCATGTTCAAAACGATTATGTCCAATCACACAAGGAATCGTGAAACTACCGGGGTCTTTGCACTTGGTAGGCAGTTTACGTTGCAAAACAGCGGACACATTCTCGCTTACCTTCACTACCTCTTTGTTTGCCCTTCTTCTCTTTGTATTGCATAGGTCCTTGAGGAATTTAGCATACTTTGGAACCTGTTTGATTGCATCGAGAAGCGGTATGTTCACTTGCACCTTCCGGAACGTTTCAAGAATGTCCTTCTCGCTTTCTTCCTTTTTTTCTTGCATGAACCTGCGAGGAAAAGGTACATTGGGCAGATTAGGACGTGAAGTACATGAATTTGAACTTAAATTACCTGATTTGGCCGAGTTAGGGTGATTGGGGGCCTGCGGCATTGGGTTTTTCACTCTTTCCGTGGGTGAGCTAGACACTTCCTCAGGTTGTGTCGTCTCTTCATCTACTTTCTGGGCAGATTTGGGATTGTTTGGCTCGGTCCCAACTTCTTTTCCACCCCTTAGGGTGATGGCCTTGGCGGATTCGAATCCTCCCTTTGGATTGACTGTGGTTGAGCTAGGAAGCTTTCCTTGCTCTCTAATCTGTCCAAGGAACTCAGAAATCTGCCCTATTTGTTTCTTCATATCCATCATCTCCTTCTCGTTATTTTCTATCCGGTTGTTTTGATTTTGCAACCCCTGCGAAATAGAGGTTAGTAATTGCATAGCTTGATCACTTCCTAAGGACGTACCTGAATGAGATGATGCCGAAGGTTGTTGGGATTGTTGGGGTGCATACGGCTTGGAATAAAAACCAGGGGGGTTTGGACTAAATCCTCCTTGTTGGACAGCTTGTTGTGGTTCCCTCCATTTGAAGTTTGGATGGTCCCTCCATCCGGCATTGTAAGTGTTTGAGTATGGGTTGTTTTGATTTTGTCCTTGGAAACCAATTGCATTGGCAGATTCCCACCCACCATTCTCGATTAGTTGAGGGCACTTGTCAGATGGATGCCCTTGAATTGAGCACACGCCACAAACTTCATGTTCTTGTGCTTTTGGACCAATCACAACCTGAGAAACAAGAGAAGTAAGATTAGCAAGTTGTGATTGAATTTCAGAAATAGCACTCACCTCATTTACACTTTGTTGCCGTGGGGCTTCCCTTTGGCCCACTCCTTCATATTGTTGAGCGTTGAGCGCTCGGTTGGCTATGAGAATCTTGGCATCCCTTGGTGTTTTGTCCACCAATGCTCCTCCCGCTGATGCATCAAGCATTTGACGTTCGATAGGAAGGAGGCCCTCATAGAAATATTGAAGGAGAAGTTCCTCCTTCATTTGATGTTGAGGACATGAAGCTACAAGGCCCTTGAAGCGCTCATAATAAGCCGGGAATGTCTCACCATGATTCTGTTGAATACCACTAATTTTCTTCCGTAGGAGAATCACTCTCGAAGTAGGGAAGAATTTCTCCAAGAAAGCACGCTTCATACTCTCCCACGAAGTCACAGTTCCCGGGGCTAGTTCGTAGAGCCAATCTTTGGCCTTGTCCATAAGTGAAAATGGAAAGGCCTTCATCATCAATATGCTCCCATCCACAGTGACGGGGGTCATGCTCGAACAAACCACCTCGAACTCCTTCAAGTGTTTGTTGGGGTCTTCCATAGACAAGCCATGGAACTTCGGAATATGGTGTAACAAACTGGATTTGAGTTCAAACACCTCAGTCTTCCCCTCTGCAGCCGTGGGGTATTGGATACAAAGAGGCAATGCATTATCCAAACCTGAGGCCGAAAGCTCCTTGATGGTTCTATTATCTGTTGCCATGGCTTGTTCTTCTTCAAAAATCTGATCCGTGGGCTTTTCCTCTACACCTACTTCGTCTTCTTCAAGCCCAGGTTGTGGTGGAGATTGTGGTGGCTCTTGTTGACTCCTCGTTCTCCTCAAAGTGCGTTCAAAATCACCGTCAAAGTCGGAGATGTTCTCTATAATAGGCCGAGAGCTACGAGTCATACACAGTACCTGAAAAACAAGAAAACACACAAACTAAGAATCTGAAATAAGAATGCACGAAAAACAAAAAAAAATAAATAAATAAATAAAAATAAAGACAAGGGACTAGCAAAGTTGCTAATCCCCGGCAACGGCGCCAAAATTTGATGCGAGAATTACTTGACACTCAAATTAAACCCTCGTTTGACAATTGTAGTAGAATGGATAAGTGAGGGATCGTTCTAGACCAGGGATTAGGAGGGCTTGCTAAAACCTTCTAAATTGACTTAAAAACATAAAAACACAATATAAAACACTATTTAATGCTCGAAGAAAGCAAAACTAAAAATAAGAAAGATTAAGACTAAGACTTCAACGAAATAGGGGGGAATTGGATTTGGACGAATTTAAACTAAAACGTAAAAACAATATAAAACGTTAAACTAGACTCAAAGAATGTGAAACTAAACGTTAAAACACTAAGACAAACCAAAAGAATCAAAATGCTTTAAAAACACAAACTAAATTGATTTCTAACTATATTGAACATTAAAGCAAAAGGGGGATTGAGGTTTGATGAAAATTGAAATAACGAAACAAGAATGTAATTGATGAAATAAGATGGTTGGTGAATTAGCTAGAGGTTCTTTCTCCACACATGATATTTATGCATATGAATCAATTTCCAGTTATTCCTTCATTGAATTATGAACAACAATGCCCCAAATTAACCGTGACATCACTAGTTAACCCTTAGATTTTCCTTATATTATTTGATTGGATGGCATCATTCGACAACCCAAAACATTCTCAAAAGTTCCCTACATGTCATCATAATAGAGATACAATCGAAGATCATTAAGAATAATGAAAACCATAAGCATTGACAAAGCATTTGCAACTATGACATCATGTTACTCATGCTAAGAATTAAACTTAACGCGATCGTGACAAGCGACCTTCACTACTTTCAAGTATAAGTTAGTAACGATTATGTGAAACCTTCTTAAACTTTAGCCACATATTCATGCATGCTAATTAAGTGTTGACCCTCAATCAACACAAATAAGTTAATCATCAAATAGTTAAGCCAATTGCATTCACGAATCAAGAGTTCATAACCGGAATTCATCAATTCATATTACATAAATAATCATGGTATTGAAATCACCCCTAGCCAAAAAGGGTTTAGTTCCTCATAACTTTGAAATCAAAGAAACACCTAAACATTCCAACAACTCAAACTTGAATTGTATGAACGTTTAGGCACTATTCTCTTCCATTCCTCATATTACAAAACAAAGAGAATTGAATTTAAACATTGAAATCAAAGAAACGCGTAAACATTCCAACAACTCAACGTGAATTGTATGAACGTTTAGGCCCTCTTATCTTCCTCTTTATTGTGGCACAAGGACTAAGGGATGTTGTTGGTGTGTTGAATGGATTGGGGGATTATGGAAATGGAAGAAATGGAGGAGAAATGGAAGGGAAATGGAGAGAAACTCACGGCTAGGGAGAAGATGGAAGTGTTTGTGGTGTGTTGTGTATGAAATGAGATGATGCTTGAATGAATGAATGCAAGGGTATTTATAGGAGGAGTGGAGGTGTATATGGCTATTTGTTTAATGTGTTTGTGTATTATGATGAATGCATGTGAGTTAAAGAGGGAGAATGTGGTGAAATGATGAAGTAGGAAGGTGGAAATGCATGTGACATGTTGGAAAGGGAATGGGAATATAAGTAGGCCACGGCATGGGAGTTGTTTTGTTGGTGTAAATGTGCCATGGTTGCAATGATGAAGAATAAAGGGTGCATGTGGGGTGGAATTGAATGAATGCAAAGTGAATGAATAATGAAATGAGTTAAAGAGGGAGAATGTGGTGAAATGATGAAGTAGGAAGGTGGAAATGCATGTGAGATGTTTGTGGAATAAAGAATGAATGGTGGAATGATGAAGAGTTGCATAAAGAATGCATGTGAGTTAAAGAGGGAGAATGTGGTGAAATGATGAAGTAGGAAGGTGGAAATGCATGTGAGATGTTTGTGGAATAAAGAATGAATGGTGGAATGATGAAGAGTTGCATAAAGAATGCATGTAGGGTTAGCTAGGTTGGCTTTGTTTGGGTGCATGTGTGTTAATGGTGGTTTTGCATGTGAATTGATGGATTGTTTTTGATGGAATGGATGGTTCTTTGCATGGCTTTTGAAGTGATTGTGGGCTTTGGAATTAGAAGGAAATGCATGGCCTTGGGGTTGGTTTAAGAGAGAATGGGCTAGGCCCTTTGTTTTATGTCCAAAATGAATACAAGGCCTTCAAATTCGTCCAACACTTTGGCTCCAATCATATGCTATCCATTCCAAGCCCAATTTTGCTCCAAAATGCTCCAAAATGCATCTTTTTGCTTCCTTAGCCATATGAACCTAAAAACACACGAAAATGGCTTAAACTACTAAAACAACTATGAATTAACAACATAGATGCACGAAAACAAGCTAAGTAAGTCGCCTAAATATGCTCCTATCATTGTTAATTCATAGTTGTTTTAGTAGTTTAAGCCATTTTCGTGTGTTTTTAGGTTCATATGGCTAAGGAAGCAAAAAGATGCATTTTGGAGCATTTTGGAGAAAAATTGGGCTTGGAATGGATAGCATATGATTGGAGCCAAAGTGTTGGACGAATTTGAAGGCCTTGTATTCATTTTGGACATTAAACAAAGGGCCTAGCCCATTCTCTCTTAAACCAACCCCAAGGCCATGCATTTCCTTCCAATTCCAAAGCCCACAATCACTTCAAAAGCCATGCAAAGAACCATCCATTCCATCAAAAACAATCCATCAATTCACATGCAAAACCACCATTAACACACATGCACCCAAACAAAGCCAACCTAGCTAACCCTACATGCATTCTTTATGCAACTCTTCATCATTCCACCATTCATTCTTTATTCCACAAACAAGTCACATGCATTTCCACCTTCCTACTTCATCATTTCACCACATTCTCCCTCTTTAACTCATTTCATTATTCATTCACTTTGCATTCATTCAATTCCACCCCACATGCACCCTTTATTCTTCATCATTGCAACCATGGCACATTTACACCAACAAAACAACTCCCATGCCATGGCCTACTCATATTCCCATTTCCTTTCCAACATCTCACATGCATTTCCACCTTCCTACTTCATCATTTCACCACATTTTCCCTTTTATTTCCACATGCAATTCTTCATCATTGCAACCACAAACACCTTAAACAAATAGCCATATACATCTCCACTCCTCCTATAAATACCCTTGCATTCATTCATTCAAAAATCATCTCATTCACAACACAACACAACACCACAAACACATCCACCTTCCTTAGCCGTGAGTCTCCCTTAGAATCCAAAAACCATCTTCCATTTCCACCACTCCTCATCCATTTCCATAATTTCCCAACACTTCCATCCCCCCAACCAACTATCCCTAGACCTTATGCTACAATAAAGAGGAAGATAAGAGGGCCTAAACGTTCATACAATTCAAGATTGAGTTGTTGGAATGTTTAGGCGTTTCTTTGATTTCAATGTTTAATTTCAATTCTCTTTGTTTTGTACGTATGAGGAAATAAACCCCCTTTAGCTAGGGGGTGATTCGAAACTATGTTTATGTTTGTAATATGATTTGATTACTTTTAATTACGTTTCATAAGTTGTGAATTCAATTTGTTTAACTGTTTAATTGATAACCTATTTATGTATGTTTATTAAGAATGAACGCTTAATTTTCATGCATGAATTTGACGCTAGAATATAAGTGAGTTTCACGTAATAGTTATGAACTTATATTCACAAGTAGTGGAGGTTGCTTATAAACAATCGTGTTAAACATATTCTTGGCATAAGTTTCATGCAATCATAGTAACGAATGCCTCGTCAACACTTATAGTTTTCATGATGCTTAATGATTCTTGCTTGTATCTCTATTATGCAATTCATGTAGGGAACTTGTGAGGAATGCTTTGGATTGTCGTATGCAATCATCCAATTCATTAACTTAAGGAAAACTTGACGGTTAATTTAAGCGGACCTAATTAACCCGGGGCGTTGAGAATTCATGGTTTATTGAAAAGCAATTAGACATCGTTTTGTATGCAAGTATAACATATGTGGAGATGAACCCCTTAGCTAGCTTCCCATCCATTCATTTCCGTCAAATCCATATTTACAATTTGTTTTATTTCCAAGTTTCCATTTTTAGTTTAAAGTCGTCCAAATCCAATCCCCCTTTACTTTATTGTTCAATTTAGTTAGAAATCAATTTAGTTTGTGTTTTTAAAGCATTTTGAGTCTTTTGGTTTGTCTTAGTGTTTTAACGTTTAGTTTCACATTCTTTGAGTCTAGTTTAGTGTTTTATCTTGTTTTTACGTTTTTGAGTCAGTTTCCAAGGTTTTAGCAATCCCTCCTAATCCCCGGTCCAGAACGATCCCTACTTATACTTATACTACAATTGACAAAAAGAGGGTTTAATTTGTGTGCGTATAAATCTCGCATCACACTTCCATTCACTTATCACTCACCACTTATCATTCATTTATCACTTATCATACTCATAATCATCTACACATTTCAACCATTTAAACTATGCATTTCAACTCACATGCACACCCACTCCTTTCCAACATCTCACATGCATTTCCACCTTCCTACTTCATCATTTCACCACATTCTCCTTCTCTTTGCAGCCACAAGTCACATGCATTCACACATAATCATTCACCCTATCCATCCTACATTCCACAAACAATGTCACATGCAAAACAACAATCATTTAACACACAAAACATAACCATTCACCTTTGCCGTGTATCCCCTTCATCATTCCAGCATTCCACCTAATTCACATGCCTTCATTCATTCTTTATTCCACTTACACTCATCATCACACACCTTAGCAATCAACACATGCAATCACATGCATCACAAACACAAAGAACCATCCCCAAAACACTTTGTCGTGGGCACCATTCCACATTCCAGCTTTCCACCATGCTTTTCCATCATTTCCTCCACACAAACACCTTAAACAAACAGCCATTTACACCTCCACTCCTCCTATAAATACCCTTGCATTCATTCATTCAAGCATCATCTCATTTCATACACAACACACCACAAACACTTCCATCTTCTCCCTAGCCGTGAGTTCCTCTTCATTTTCTGCACCATTCCCTTCCATTTCTCCTCCATTTCTTCCATTTCCATAATCCCCCAATCCATTCAACACACCAACAACATCCCTTAGTCCTTGTGCCACAATAAAGAGGAAGATAAGAGGGCCTAAACGTTCATACAATTCACGTTTGAGTTGTTGGAATGTTTACACGTTTCTTTGATTTCAATGTTTAAATTCAATTCTCTTTGTTTTGTAATATGAGGAATGGAAGAGAAGAGTGCCTAAACGTTCATACAATTCACGTTTGAGTTGTTGGAATGTTTAGGTGTTTCTTTGATTTCAAAGTTATGAGGAACTAAACCCTTTTTGGCTAGGGGTGATTTCAATACCATGATTATTTATGTAATATGAATTGATGAATTCCGGTTATGAACTATTGATTCGTGAATGCAATTGGCTTAACTATTTGATGATTAACTTATTTGTGTTTGTTGATTGAGGGTCCACACTTAATTAGCATGCATGAGTATGTGGCTAAAGTTTAAGAAGGTTTCACATAATCGTTACTAACTTATACTTGAAAGTAGTGAAGGTCGCTTGTCACGATCGCGTTAAGTTTAATTCTTAGCATGAGTAACATGATGTCATAGTTGCAAATGCTTTGTCAATGCTTATGGTTTTCATTATTCTTAATGATCTTCGATTGTATCTCTATTATGATGACATGTAGGGAACTTTTGAGAATGTTTTGGGTTGTCGAATGATGCCATCCAATCCAATAATATAAGGAAAATCTGAGGGTTAACTAGTGATGTCACGGTTAATTTGGGGCATTGTCGTTCATAATTCAATGAAGGAATAACTGGAAATTGATTCATATGCATAAATATCATGTGTGGAGAAAGAACCTCTGGCTAATTCACCAACCATCTTGTTTCACAACACTTGTTTACAATCTGTCCATTTTTGCAATTTGTTTATTTCAATTTTCGTTCAAATCCAATCCCCCTTTATTTTGTTTAAGTTTTAGTTTTAATCTTTCTTACTTTTAGTTTTGCATTCTTCGAGTTTAGTATAGTATTTCATATTGTTTTTACGTTTTTGAAGTCAAATCCAAGTGGTTAACAAGCCCTCCTAATCCCCGGTTTAGAACGATCCCTCACTTATCCATTCTACTACAATTGTCAAACGAGGGTTTAATTTGAGTGTCAAGTAAATCTCGCATCATTGCTATGAGTAGTTGTTTTGAATTTCGGGACGAAATTTTATTAGGGTGGGTAAGTTGTGATAGCCCGTCCCGGACTTTTTGTACCGTAGGGATGAAATGATGGTTTTGCCCCTAGTATGTTTGTTTCGTTGTGTTGTCATTTTTGGGTTTTGATTGGTTGATTTTGGACCACACACATACCCACACTCATTTCCTCTCTCTCTCTGCCCTGTCCCGAGACTCTCTCTCCTTTTTTCCTATCCTTTTCGTACGGACAACACCACAAACCCTTCAAATCGTCACGGATCGAGGAAACAAACTACATATTTGTGCTCGTGAAGTCCTTAGGAGTTCAACCATACCCATTTTAGGTAAGGATACCTTCGTTTTCACGTCGAACTCGAGATCCCCGATTTTGGTCACTGTTCATGCACACGTTAATTCTTGTGTTTTTGGGAATTTCAAGCTTGTAGGAAGCTTGGTGAGGTTCTTAGGAGGCTCGGGGTGGTTCGTTTGAAGGTTTTGGACGTCGGGATCGTGAGTTGCAGGTTTGGCCAAAGTTGGTGGTGTTTTCCCGGCTAGATTCCGTGGGTTTTAGTGCTTGAAAGTGGTATGGATTTGTTCCTCTTGGTGTAAGCTTCATTTTGGTACCAATTTTGCGAAATTTGGTTGAAAAACGAGTGAGATATCAAGTTTAGAAAAATTCCCAATTTTCCGGCGCCGTCACCGACGCCGGAGTTTGGCCGGAGAAGATGACGGAATATTCTGTCAGTTTGGACGGAATATTCCTAACGACGTTAATGGAATTAGTTAGATTTAACGAAATATTCCTGACGGCGTTAACTGACGCCGTCAGTGTGCTAGGCACGTGCCTGCGCGTGGGTGACGCGTGTGGCCATGCCTTGGCCAGGGCGTGGGGGCGCATGCGGCATCGGAAAATTATTTTAAAAATTTGGGGATGTTCGTGAGGTTGAGTAGATCACGTTGGTGTATTCATACACCCCATTTGAGCATTGTATGAGAAATTATTTCGTAATGTTGGTTATGTGCTTTAAAATTTACATTTTTATAGTTGTTTTGCATATAGGTGAGACCTATCCCGAGGACAAGCGCGGTTACTCGAGGCAAAGGGGTTACGACCCTTCTACATACTAGTGAGTGGGCTTTTGGTTTTCCGTATATACCTATATACTTGTGTTTTTTCCCAGAAAGTGAAATGAAATGTTTATATGTTTTATATGCCATGCATTATGTTTGCCCGTTTAATTATGCATTATTAGTTGCATATATGCATATGTGTGGTGCTGCGGACGCACAGATAAGTACCAGGTAAGTTATGGTTTATGTTTATGTTTAGTAGTGATTTGAGATGCATAGAAAGCTCATAACCTGCACCCCCGGTGTTAGTGCTCCCGCCCAGAGTTGGGCACAGTCCTTCACGTGATGTTCACATCCCGCACCACACGCTCATCTTGGATCCAAGCTAGGTGCACAGTCCTGTCGTACATACCACTTTAGATGGTTCCGACTCGTAGGTGACCCGCGATTATTCGCCCAGTCTTCACGTGATCGTGGCACTTGAGTGTACTTATTTTACACCCAGTCATGTCGTATAGACCACTTTAGGTGGTTCCGACTCGTGTGCAAGTGTAGTTAGTGAGTTGGAGATTTGAGCTCTAGATTCAGCCATACAGGTCACGTTAGGTGACTCCGGCTGACAGATTACACGACATTGTTTAGCATTACCTGAGTACTTACATTTTATTTCGAGGCATTTGGCATGGCATATTTCTGAGCATGACTTATATATATATATATATATGTATATTCTATTTTTCTGGGAAGTATACAGGTTTTACGACGAGGGGTTAGAACTTTGTTTATGAAATGATTTTTGAAAAGCTTTGTTTTTGCCCACTCACGCTTTTTGTTTTGCGCCCCTCCAGGTTCTAGTTGGCTAGCACTTTTGGTTGCTCCACAGAGGATTTCTCGGCTTATCTGATAGATTATCACTAGTGTAGGACCACCTTTGGGGTGTGTTTGTTTAGTGTTGTTTCTCCTAGACTGCACTAGGTCTTTGATAGGAGCATATTTAGGCGACTTACTTAGCTTGTTTTCGTGCATCTATGTTGTTAATTCATAGTTGTTTTAGTAGTTTAAGCCATTTTCGTGTGTTTTTAGGTTCATATGGCTAAGGAAGCAAAAAGATGCATTTTGGAGCATTTTGGAGCAAAATTGGGCTTGGAATGGATAGCATATTTTTGGAGCCAAAGTGTTGGACGAATTTGAAAGCCTTGTATGCACTTTGGACATAAAACAAAGGGCCTAGCCCAATCAAACAATCCTTTGAGCCATGCAAAACCTCTAGCCCAATCAACAAGCCTTAGCCACATGCATTCACATGCATCACAACCCCAAAACCATCAAGAAACACCCATTCACACACACATGCACTCACATGCATTCACATGCATTTCCACCTTCCTACTTCATCATTTCACCACATTCTCCCTCTTTAACTCACATGCACCCAAACAAAGCCAACCTAGCTAACCCTACATGCATTATTTATTCACTCTTCATCATTGCATTCATCACCAAAGAACTCCCCATCATTGCCATGCATTCCCCCTAATTCCATCCATCTTCCACACCTTTCCAACCTAGCCACATCCTTTAATCATCCCCCCTTTAAATTATGATTTTATTTCCTAACCCTACATGCATTATTTATTAACTTTTCATCATGCATCCACATTCATTCCAACACAAAACACACACATGCACTTATTCTTTCATCATTGCACCACCAATTCACCCACATGCATTTCCAACCATTCACACCCCTTTAATCATTCTCCTAGCTATCATTCACATGCTCTCCCATCCATTCTCTCCCTATATGTTCCCTCCACTACTCCTATAAATACCCTTGCATTCATTCATTCATTCATCATCTCATTTCATACACAACACACCACAAACACTTCCATCTTCTCCCTAGCCGTGAGTTTCTCTCCATTTCCCTTCCATTTCTCCTCCATTTCTTCCATTTCCATAATCCCCCAATCCATTCAACACACCTACAACATCCCTTAGTTCTTGTGCCACAATAAAGAGGAAGATAAGAGGGCCTAAACGTTCATACAATTCACGTTTGAGTTGTTGGAATGTTTAGGTGTTTCTTTGATTTCAAAGTTATGAGGAACTAAACCCCTTTTTGGCTAGGGGTGATTTCAATACCATGATTATTTATGTAATATGAATTGATGAATTCCAGTTATGAACTCTTGATTCGTGAATGCAATTGGCTTAACTATTTGATGATTAACTTATTTATGTTTGTTGATTGAGAGTCGACACTTAATTAGCATGCATGAATATGTGGCTAAAGTTTAAGAAGGTTTCACATAATCGTTACTAACTTATACTTGAAAGTAGTGAAGGTCGCTTGTCACGATCGCGTTAAGTTTAATTCTTAGCATAAGTAACATGATGTCATAGTTGCAAATGCTTTGTCAATGCTTATGGTTTTTCATTATTCTTAATGATCTTCGATTGTATCTCTATTATGATGACATATAGGGAACTTTTGAGAATATTTTGGGTTGTCGAATGATGCCATCCAATCCAATAATATAAGGAAAATCTGAGGGTTAACTAGTGATGTCACGGTTAATTTGGGGCATTGTCGTTCATAATTCAATGAAGGAATAACTGGAAATTGATTCATATGCATAAATATCATGTGTGGAGAAAGAACCTCTAGCTAATTCACCAATCATCTTATTTCATCAATTACATTCTGTCTAGTTATTAACTTGTTTCGTTATTTCAATTTTCATCAAACCTCAATCCCCCTTTTGCTTTAATGTTCAATATAGTTAGAAATCAATTTAGTTTGTGTTTTTAAAGCATTTTGATTCTTTTGGTTTGTCTTAGTGTTTTAACGTTTAGTTTCACATTCTTTGAGTCTAGTTTAACGTTTTATATTGTTTTTACGTTGTAGTTCGTCCAAATCCAATTCCCCCCTATTTCGTTGAAGTCTTAGTCTTAATCTTTCTTATTTTTAGTTTTGCTTTCTTCGAGCATTAAATAGTGTTTTATATTGTGTTTTTATGTTTTTAAGTCAATTTAGAAGGTTTTAGCAAGCCCTCCTAATCCCCGGTCTAGAACGATCCCTCACTTATCCATTCTACTACAATTGTCAAACGAGGGTTTAATTTGAGTGTCAAGTAATTCTCGCATCAGTCTTTCATGCTCTGAACTTTGTTTTTCACACTTACGCTTGCACATGTATGTTATTTTCCCCGTGTATAGCTGGGTTTATATTTATTCGTACTTTTATTATTATTTATTAGCTTCCGCAGTGTGCACACGGTTACATCACTTCCACGTGACGGCCAGCATGCCCTGATCTTGGTCGGGGTGTGTCATATGCATACAAATCGATTTCTAGTTATTCTTCCTATAAATCATGAATGACAATGTCCCAAATTAACTATGAACATCACTAATTAACCCTCAAATTTTCTTAGGTTCATTGAATTGGATTCAGCGACGCAACCAAATTATTCTTCTTAAGTTCCCTAACTATGAAAAGCATGATAGAGATACATCTCAAAGATTATTAAGTTCTGTGAAAATCATAAGCATTAACAAAGCATTTGTAACTATGAAAAGTATGATACTCCTGCCAAGGATTTAATTAACTCAATCATGACTAGTGACTTTTACTACTTACAAATATAAGTTCATAATGATTAGGTGAAATTCCCTTATATTCTAACATCAAATCCATGCATGCAAACTAAGTATGCATCTTTAATAAACATACAAGAATAAGTTTTCTATAAAGTAGATAAGTAAATTGCATTCATGTTTTATGAAACAATAACTGGATGTAATCAATTTATATAAAACTTAGTTTCACATGTTCATCATCAAATTTTCATGTTTTATGATCATGGCTTCGAATTCACCTCTAACTAAAAGGAAACTTAGTTTCACATGTTCATCATCACTGAAAAAACAATCTAAAATAAACATTGAAACTTAAAACAAAGATAGAAAGAATTCTGAAAATTCCAACAATTTCAATGGATGAATGGTAAGCACGACACACTCTAAATCGTTGTAGGAATTTCATATATATAGGGGGAAACAGCTGAATCCAAGGAGGAAATGGATTAGGCATTTTGAATTATTTTAGAACTCTAAAAATCAAGTAGAAAGTGTTGGAATGTAATTAGTATCCCTCTTTGTAGCTAGAGATAAGATAAGATAATGTTGGATAAGATAGGATAAGATAATGTTCCTCTCCAACTTTCTTGTGTAATTCCTTGTCTTCCAAGCCTCAACTTTAATTTCTCCAGATTTTAGCACATATCTAGCACCATTTAAACACCAAAAACGTCCAGCCAATATGTTATCTACGCATGCTATCCAATCCAAGTCCAAAACTACTTCAAATTGCTCCATTTGACTATTTATTATCATCTTTACCAACTGAACCTACAATAATACGAAAATAACTTAAATTACCAAAATAAATGGAAATTAACTAAGTAAATGCAAAGAAATAAGATAACAAAGTCGCATAAATATGCTCCTATCACTACAAACACATTCTCTCTCTATTTCCTCTCTCTTCTGCTTGCCTTTTCTCTCCCTTTCAGATAAAATATACCACAACAGGGTTTTTTATTTTATTTTTATTTTTTATATATATATATATATATATTTTGGGAAATGATGATGGGTTTAATAGCATGCTTGATAACTTGCCCCATAGTAGAGTTATTTATTTTTCTGTTGGTATTTATTCGACCATCAATTAATGAGCTTGTTCATATAAAGAATACTCTTGTGTTTGGAGACTAGGGCTAGGCATTTAAAAGAAAAAAACCGACTAAACTGCTTGAACCGCACACTGACGACTTCGGTTTTTTTTTTTTTTTGAACCGCACCGACCTTAATCGGTTTGGCAATCGGTTCCCAAATTTCTTAGGGTGCAGTTATCCAAATCGACCAACATATATTTAATTTTATTTTTTACTCATAATTAATATGTGTAATAATATAAATGGTTAGTTATTTACGAGTTATCATGTTTTCACCACGTGAAAACAAAACCTGGTTAGTTTAAGAGTCTCTTTGGAGAAGAACAGGGGGACCATTTGGAGGAAGGCAACAACTCCTACTTTGGTGCTCTCCATGGGCTGCTTCATTTATACTTTTCTTTGAGCAATTACTCATATTAGTGCTATGTTATGTAGCTTTTGGGAGAGATACTTTTTATGTATTTTGGTCTTCACACAAACCAAGAACCAATAAAAACACCTCGCCACTGTCGATTAACCGACTTGATCAGTTTAGACCCAGCTTGGTCAGTTTCGGTTTGCAATTTTAGCCTAACCGACTAGGTCAGTTCCCAAACCAACCCATGCCCACCCTTATTGGAGACTTGAATTTAGGCATAATGAAGACTTGTTCTGCCAATTATATATGATACAGACATGAATTTTAAGCTTATTAGAGCTTATATTGAATTTTGGTATATGCCCGAATTTCTTAGAACTTATTTGTTATAGTTGATAAAGTACAAGTTTAATTTGTGTGTTTTATGTTGTCTTTCTATAATGACAACTATCATGCGTAGAAATTTTGTGTGCTTTTTGTTGTTTTTAAGCTTTAATATTTAGTTTTTCATTTACAGTGAGTTTTCAAGATTATTTTTTGTAGGTTAGCAAGTGGCTGTGTGTGGTTCATCTTAAATTATTCGAATATTAATTTTAAATACTCTTATGGAGGGAATTGCCGGATTGAGGGTGTACAAACTCCCAATTTTGGCACTATAATGACTCAGATAATATTATTTTGGAGTCAATTTGATTCTAGTCAGCCCCAGAAAGTTAATTCATGAAAATATCTTTATAGGTAACATGTTTATACGGCAAAATGGATGAAAAATAACGTAGATGGTGAATTTCCAATAGTTAAAAGAGTTTAGTGGTAAAAGTAATAAAATTGAATGTTCAAGTGGTATAAAAGGTGAAATTTTTGTCAAATTACCGTATCATACCAAAGATATGCCAAAATAAGTGTACAAATTAGTAAAGGTATGGTAGCCATACCATACATTTTCAGGACAATAATGGTATCCAAAACCAATACCAATGATATACCATACTGTACCGTATCAATTAACATTAAGAAATAAAAACTAATGAAAATGATTTGAAAACTTTGTGTTTTAACAATAAAGACAAAATAAAGGGTAAAGTGAATAGTACCAGGATTGACTTTTAGTGTAAAAATATGGTTTTTTGTTAAAATGAGCAGCACCGTGGGTTTTTTTTGTTAAAACTCTCTATATTATTTTATTTCATTTATATAGGTATTATGTATGATTATTATTATGCATTTTATGTTTTTTTCCTAGTCATCCGATACAAGAACGTAAGTTGTCACATCCCGACCAGGGCCCCCATCACATCCCGTGCTCGACTCCACTATAGCACGATATTGTCTGCCTTGGGCCGCTACCACACCCTCATGGTTTTGTTTCTGGGAACTCACGCAAGCAGAACTTCCCAGTAGGTCACCCATCTTGGGAATGCTCTGGCCCAAACTCGCTTAACTTCGGAGTTTCTATGGAACCCGAAGCCAGTGAGCTCCCAAAAAGCCTCGTGCTAGGTATAAATGAAAATATACATATAAGGCTTACAGGATCCAGTCCCCTGAGCGATGTGAGATGTTACATAAGTCTTCTTGCCGTCGTGACTTTATCTTTTCTCTCATCTTGCCGTCACGATTGTATCTTTTCTCTCATCTTGTCGTCGACTTCATCTCCATTTCTCCCATTTCTCTCTGCAGTCCATCATCTCTCCTTCCTCAAATTGGGTTGTCTTTCTCCCCATTTCGTGTATCAAGTTAATTTCTGTACCATTTTAAAGAATGTAGAGATGGAGTCTCGAAATCTCTATACTCCTACTTCTTAAGAAATGCGGGGCTCTTTTAGCAATTATTCCATCTATTTACTCATTTTTTCTCAAATGAATCTCTATAAATTCTCTATAATTAAATTAAAAAGATTTAGAAACCCAAGAGAGAAAAACACATCTCAGCCTTGAATTGGGTTGGGAAAAAAGATCAAATTTTGGCTCAAAAGAGTGGCCCAAACCAAAATGCTAATTATCATATTATGTCAACTAAATTATTTGACATATTGAAATTTGGTATGCTAAAAATTTGATATGATTGTATGATAATTAGTAGAAATTTTGATACAGTAATCATATCAATACAACCCCTAAATATAAATACACATACTTACAAATTCATATGTTACTTGCGCAATATCACCTACTAATAATAGGAGACTACAGGACACGAGTTCTCCATAATCCATAGGAGAGACCAAACACCAATAAATTGAGCATTTCAGATTAGGTGCCCACGCACGCTCTCTCTTTCTATCTATAATCTCTATTCTCTCCGCTCTTTCGCTTGTTGCGGCTAGGGTTTTTCTCTCTCCTTCTCTCTATCTAACCCCTAAAGCCTCAATCTTTCAGATCTCTCTCTACCCTTAATCTGGATATTATCTCCATCTCAATACATCCATGCTGATATTGGTAAGGTAGGGTCTCTCTGTCGCCTCTGACAGCAAGAATCTTGGGGATTTTAGGGTTTTTGTGGTGGTTTTATTGAAGAAATGGCGACCATGAACCCGTTTGATTTGTTGGGTGACGATGATGCCGAGGACCCGTCGCAGATGATCGCAGCTCAGCAGCAGAAACTGGCTGCAGCGCCCAAGAAGGCTGTCCCTCCTCAGCCGATCAAGGCAGGGGCTCAGGTTCAAGAGACCAAGCCGGCTAAGCTGCCTTCCAAGCCTGCACCTCCTGCTCAGGCTGGTGAGCTTTCGATTTTTTCTTCACTTGCTTTATATCTAGTCATTCAGTGAATGAGTTGTGTTCTTGTTTGTTTGGTTTTTGTGAAGTTATGATTGGAAATGGTTTGTTGAACTTTTGTTTAATAGTAGTTTGTTGACCTTTTGTTTTTCTTGCTGGTGATATTTTCTTGTGAGTGGAAAAGTCGTACTGGTGTGTTTGTTATGACTATGTTTAGGAATATTGTATTGTGCTTGCATTTAAAAACATATTTTGAATCTCCTTGAGTCTTTTGAAGGCAAAACTAGGGGAAATTTGGTTTTCTTTTCTTTTGTTTACTTCCCATGAAGCTTGGAAGTGGTGAAAATAATATTGTGGAAAGTTGTATTCACATGAATTGCTATATAATGATTTATGTAGAAATATACCGGACGAAACCATTTCTGTGCATATCATGGCAATTTAAATTTGATTGTACCATGTTCTTTTTTGTGGGAACCATGTTTTGGTGATATTGTTTGTTGAAATTGCTTTCTGTTACTATTTGTTTTACATATCTGTTTCTTCTTGAGAAGTGAGGGATGCAAAGAATGAAGCTGGTCGTGGGGGAGGTCGTGGAGGTGGACGTGGATATGGTTATAGCCGTGGACGTGGTGGTGGTGGTGGTTACAACCGTGAATCATCCAATTATGAGAACACATTCAGCAACAGTGGAGCTCCTCCGGGTCAAGGTGCTCTTGAAGATGGTGATGGGAAGGAAAGGCATGGCTATGGTGGACCTCGTGGGCCTTACCGTGGTGGTCACCGTGGTGGTTTTGGAAATGCGGAAGTTGGTGATGGAGAACGCCGCAGGGTATTTGAACGCCGAAGTGGGACTGGACGCGGGTAAATAGCTTTCCATTTAATTACATTATATATTCATTAAGTTTTGAGGCTTGGTGTATTTTTAACTTTTTTTATTTGCAGAAGTGAAGTCAAACGCGAAGGTTCTGGTCGTGGCAACTGGGGGTCACAAGCTGATGAACTTTCTGAGTAATACACCTCTATTGCAATCTAATTGCATTGTCACTCTAAAATCTCTTCTAATTCCTTGTTGTATTTGGTTGAAATACATTTTAATTATGTTGGCTGCCTTGATGTTTGTCATTATTTTGTGCTTAGGCTGACTGAAGAAGTTGCCAATGTAACTGAAAGGCATTTTGGTGATGAGAAGCCTGTGGAAGAGGGAGATGCAGCAGATGGCAAGAAGGATACGCCTGCTAATGAACCTGAAGAAAAAGAACCTGAGGATAAGGTGAGCGTCTTCTTTTCATTTTTTGTTATTGTGATTTATTGTAGTTCTGCGTCTTCCTTCCCCCCAGAAGCCAATGCAATCTGAATTGTCTATCTGCGGGTTTATTTATTTTCAGTAGGACATGTAAAATTACTGCAAAGAAACAACTGTTGGCGATTATAATGTTTTTAATATAAGTGCTGCAAACGGTTTGAAGTTATATGGGAATTTTATGATAGGAACACAAATGAGCGTGCGTTTGATTAGTTTAATTTGCAGGACATGTGAAAATTCTTTGTTTGTTGCATCATTTATTTTGTGGAATAATTTTTTGCCCCTGTAGTTAGCTGAAAGTGCTTATCGAATGCAGTCTTTTATGTGCTTTAGAACAAGCTATGGTTGATGAATAGTTTGATGAACATAAAGTTTTTGAATTTGATCTTTGTCCTGCCTCATATTCAGACAATCACTTAGTATACTACTCTAGCTTTTTAGCTTTGTGGTTATCCCCAGTTTGTGAATTTTTTAAGCTTCTTGAATAGGAAATGACACTTGAAGAGTATCAGAAGGTGCTCGAAGAGAAGAGGAAGGCCCTTCAGGCACTTAAGACTACTGAGGAAAGGAAGGTTGATGCCAAGGAATTTGAATCATTCCAACAGCTATCAAACAAGAAGGCCAATGATGAAATCTTCATTAAATTGGTGAGATCCTCAGTCCTTTGTAGAAGTATCTGAGTCCATGTTCGTTTTGTGGAATTTGACATCACATTAACAGTCCATTCCACTTGACATTTTCTTCCTCACAGGGCTCTGACAAGGATAAGAAGAAAGACATTGAGAAGGAAGAAAAATCCAAAAAGGTACTACTGCCTTTACCTTACTCTGTATTCTACGAAGACAAGCGTCTTGTGAAAAATGCATATCCTTTTCACTTTGAATGCATACACTTTTCTGTTATCTATTTTCTGTCTATTTTTCTTTTACAATATTTTTGTGGCCTTTGAATGTCCAAGGTGTGCCAAATTTCTGCACGGGGATGACGCTAATGTCTGCACTGCTACTTTTTTTACCCATTTTTCATTAGAATCCCATTCCCTGCCTATTCCAGTTTAGTTAATGCCCATAGGTATTTCTGCAAGGGGGTTTCTCCAATGCCTGGGTGCGTGTTCTGGGATTGTGGCAGGATATCAGTCGTGATCAGTTGTTTTTGACAATTGATCATCACTCACATCCTGCAACACTCATCCCGCGTTGGAGAATGTTTTATTCTTCATTTGTGGGTGAATGGAACATGGGGTAACTCTATTCCCCTCCTGTCCTTCAGTCTTACTCTCTGTTCACCAGAATAACTAGTTAATGGTATTATTCTTGCCAAATCCTTGGTCCATAATGCAATCATTGCACCAGATCTCTTGAAGTGTGCGGTAACGTGTTTAATATAGTTGAAATTCATGGGGTGGACCGACCACCATGATGTCTAAAATTGATTTAATATCTTGGCTCAAAGAATTATTTTGGTGAAGAAGTCTCCCAATCTCCTGGTATGTTTATTTTCTGCATGAAATTGTTTTTCCATCGACATACCCTCGGTGGTGTTTTCTCTCTTCGTGACTTGTGCTACTTTATTTCCTGATTTACTTTGTAATGTTAACTGAGATTATTTGGTCTCTCTTTCATGTATCATACTAAAGTGCCGTAATCTTGTTCTTGTGGCCCTAGTCTGTGAGCATCAATGAGTTCTTAAAACCTGCTGAAGGAGAGAGGTTCTACAACCCAGGTGGTCGTGGCCGTGGGCGCGGTCGTGGTTCCAAAGGAGGAGGGTTTAGCAGCAATTACTCGCATAGCAGTGCGGCAGCCCCATCCATTGAAGACCCTGGGCAGTTCCCTACCTTGGGCGGCAAGTGAGGTTCATAAGAACCCAAACTAGTCTCAGCGACATTCGATTTTCGGGTTCTTTCCTTTCATCTGAGACAGGATACTAGCTAGAATAATTGATTTCCTGTATTTTTTTTAAAGAAATTTCATGACTCAAAACTGTAAATTTCAGTTTTATATGTACCCCAGTAGATTTTTTCTTTCTTTTTCTTTTTTAATTGTTATGCAATGTGACCTGGTTTATGACTTTGGGGCATGTGAAAATCCTTGACCAGTTTTGCTTTATACGTTGTATTGACTTGTTACTTTTGTCTCTAGAAGTGGAAGAAGCTCTTATTTTTCCTACTTGGTAACCCAGGAGTTCTGCGCTATTCCGTTTGATTTTTGTAGTCGCGGTGAGATATATTCACTTGTATGGCCCGCAACATTTCTCGGGGATGAGCGTTGTCGCCGACCATACATTATGCATTCATTCTGGGTGAGTTTGCTTGCTGGAGATGGCATGTACTTATCAATCAGAAAAGAACATATTGATGTCTAATCTCGGTAGGCAGAGAGGATCAAATCTATCAAGGTAATTCCATGACATTTGTAGTATTGTTTGAAAACTTTGGCTTTTTATCACCAGCTTAGGGTTTGTTTGAAAATACATATTTAGAAGACACGCTCAAAAGCGCTTGTAGTTAAAGTAAAATCACAATGTCACTTTGTACTAAGGTCTGGTGGTATTCCTCTTCATTTGTAAGTGATAAGTCTTACATTGTGAGGTTAAGCTCGCCCCTCTCCCATAATGTAATAATATCGATTGTTTAAAAAAAAAAAAAAAAAAAAAGGTAAAATCAAAATAATGTTGAGACATTTTAGTTGTTTTGCCTTGCCACCCAAGTTTGAGGCATCTCTAAAACATGTCCAACTTGTGAACTCCACAACCTTTGTCCATCGTGGGCGCATTTTTGAACGGGTAGTGCTAGCATTACCAATGACTTGCAATTTGGTCTAAAAAATTTGATCATCCTAGCATTACTTTTTCTAAATAACAGTTGAATCTTGACGACCAATGAAAGTAAAGTGCGAATATCGCACATGGACAAGTTGAGATAGCTTATTACAAATATACGTGGACAAACAAGCAAAATACCCATAAGTTTGGGTAATCGCGGTTATCCGTCCATTTAAAGTTCATGATTACGGCTATGGGTAACCGTTTAGACGAACAAATGGTTATGTTATGGGTATAACCGTTTATCCGTGAAATTTAAATGGGCGGTTATAGTTATTACTCTCGATTATAACAGGTATCCATCAGTTATGGGTACTACCGCGGTTATAACGGGTATCCATTTACCCATTTATGCAGCTCATCTCTCTCTCCTTGCCCCTCAAGGTGCGTCCCTTCCGATTTCATACTAAAGCATTAGTGTTCGAAGGTGTTTGGTTTCGGAAACATTTTGGAGCTTTAGATGATGGTTCAAATCCTGTCATCCCTACCTATTACTTATCTTCTGCTGACTAGATGCGTACTTGTGCTATCGATGGACGGGGGAATTGTGGTAAGGCGTAAGTCATCAATTCAAATCTGACAAGGGGCTTTGATTTTTTCATAAATCATAAAACTTTGAATCATCTAGTATTCAAGATAATGACTACTTTTTGTTTTTAAAAGCTTTACTTTGTGAATGACTACTTTTTGTTTTTAGAAGCTTTACTTTGTAATCATATGGATTATAATTAAAGACTTGCTTAAGTGTAGCAGAAAAATATTGTTCGTAAACTATTATTTCAATTATTGGAATTGTACGAGGACTTAAATGATTAAAATAGGGAAATGCATGCTAACATGTACCTATAACGGTGTTTAATTATTATAAAATGAAAATTATGGCAAATTTGTCTTTTGTAATTTTCAAGTTGTTAAAAAAAAAAAAACATGTAGACGGGTGAACCCCTGATTATTTTAGCCGAACCCCTGATTATTGGAATTATCTATATGTTAGCCGAACCCCTGATTATTTTATTGGTTTAAGTTTTGAACAATTCCTTTATTTGGCTAATTTGTTTAGTGTTTGTTTTAATTTTTGGATATTGAATTTATGGATTATTTCTCAAATAATCAATTGAATGAATGAAATTTTTTAAGTTTTCTTATACTTGTGACCAATGCAATTAATTTATTTCTAGGTATGACTAATGGGGAAGTTAGTATTTGGCAGATAGTGCAACCATGCACACCATTTTGCATGAACGTACCAATTTTACTAACTTCATACCTAAAATATCACACCTGACAACCTTTTTAGGCCATTCTGTCCTAATTGAGGGCTACGACATTGCCCATTTAATGTTGTCCAATAGTACCGAATTAACCATTTAGGAGGCTCTTTATTCTCCACTTTTCAAAAAAAAATGTTGTTGAGCTTTACAGAATTCAAGATAACTATTATCATGTTGAAACCTCTGAAGAAAATAGAGTTGAGTTTCTTTGCATTACTTCCTACAAATATGGCTAGAAGTGTATTCTAGAGAAGATGGAGGGTCTCCTGAATGGGTCGCATACAACAACTAATCGTTTCACAGAGAGCCACTTTGTGGCAGGCCCTGCCTTAGGGCTTGCACTTGAAACTGTGCTTTGGCATGATCATTTGGGACACACTAGATGAGGGTGTGAAGCGCCTTATCCTCAAAGTTACACACGGGTGTCCCCTAACCTGAAAATTAGGCACCATTCAAAGGGACTTTGCATGCCAAACTTGTCCATTAGGAAAGCTTACAACGCGCTCATCTCAGGACTAGATCTAATCAAATCCTCCAACCTTTCTTCAAAAGATTCATGGGGACTTTTGTGGACCTATTCAACCTCCATGTAGACCATTTAAATGCTTTATGGTATTGGTTGATGCTTCGACACTTGGTGTTTTTTGTCCACTCGAAATACTGTGTTCTCCAAACTCCTAGCTCAATTATTAAGTTAATGCCTCGTCACCTTGATTATACAGGATAATGTTAGAGAGTTCACATTGAAAACTTTCGATGACTATTGCATGTCCTATGGGATTGAAGTTGAACATCTTGTACCCCATGTTCATATCCAAAACAGTTTGGCAAAGGCATTCATTAAGTGCCTTCAATTGATCACTCAAACTTTGGTCATTCGTACCAAACTTTTGGTACTTGCCTAAGGCTATGCAATACTTCATGCAACCATGTTGGTTCACCTAAGGCTTGTTTCAAACCAACCTTATTTTGCACTCCATCTGGTCGTCTTTGATTGTGCAGTCTATGTGTCAATTGCGGGCCTTTAAGTACAAAAATGGATTCTCAGTGAAGGATGAGAATCTATGTCGGTTTTAATTCTTCTTCAATCATTCGTTTCATATAACATTTGACAAGTGATCTCCTTAACGCTTGTTTCGCACATTTTCACTTTTATGAGACAATATTCTCGTTAAGGGAGATAAGAACGTCACCATTCCTAATGAACGACGCGAATTGTCATGGAAAACTCACACTAATATATCACACCCTAATCTCGAGATATATCCATGAATGACAAGCGATGTCAAAAAGTACATGTTCAACTATCATGCCTCGCTTATGAGACATATGTGTTGATGTATATTTCCTTCCTAATGCTTGAATATATTTAGTATAATGGCACAAGCAAGGGTGTCGAATCCACAGGGACTAATTGGACCTATGTAAATACTTGTTTTGCTAGAACTCTAAGAAATGAATCAAACTAATCAAACTAGGCATATTAAGAAATGAATCAAACTAGTCTAAATAGGCAGATTTGTTGTTGTAACTTGAAAGTATAAGAACATGAAGTAAACACAAATAAATGAATCAACAACTAATACAATGAGATAGTATCAATGGAAATGAAGCTAGGGATTCGGTTTCACCATTGCTCAACTAAGTCCATGTTTGTTAAGTTAGTTTGTACTCATTCATCTACATATTTCTTGAGTTTGTTTCACTTGGACATGATCAACCATATGATGTGTGGATTTGATCAAATGTCTCTAATCATGAACCTAATTGTGATGTGCAACTTTGGTTCATAATCTAGAGTATGTAATGCACAAGAAACTTTCATAAAACTAAAGGGATTAACTCGGCAGGATGTGTGCTAAACATTCCCTTCATTCATTCACATATCTACCAAGATTATGCATGATGTGTGTTCTAATCTTGGCTACACAACTTTGTGATTAATTCAAATGATGATCAAACATTAAAATCAACACACTAAGTCACCATTAAATCAGAGAATGAAACAAGAAATAGATGGACAAACTGAGCATTCTAACTTAATTACATGGCAAACTTTGCAAGGTTACATCGAATCCCTAGAGGAAGATTAGTTACACTTCATGTTTACAAAGGTTTAACATAAAAATAAATAACATGAGTGAACATAAGATTAAGAAGGAGAAACCCTTGAAGCACAACTGATGTTGAAGTCCTTGAAGAGTGCCTTGGTGTTGCTTCTCCAAATGTGGTGCGGATGAAGGTAGAATGGTGATGTTTGAATGGTTTCTGCCCTTGGGACAGAAATGGACAGAGAATGGAGTGAAATGGGAGAGGTTAAGTGTGTGTAATGGACTGAATGAAGAAGAAAAATTGCGGACCCCTTTGAAGAGTGAAGTGAGCCTTATTTTAAAGAAAGGAATGTGGCTCCAATTCAGATTGGATCTCATGCACAAGTCAGATGGAATAGCATAAAAAATGAGTTGGAAATTGATGGGTTTCTGAGGTAGTGGACGCATGGCATTAGGGAATATGCATGAATGTTGTTTGTTTAATTTAGCTACATGTGCACTTGCTGCAAAGCTGAAATGACACCCTGGAAAGGGTATCAAAATGCACGGCATGGACAAAGGGGGCTGGAATCACATGGGATGATGGGATGAAATGGATTTCTGAAATGATGGCTGCAAGGAGTGTGGTTTGTTTAATCAAAATGCATGTGAATTTCTGCCAAGATGAAGTGGAGAAAGGTAATGGAATGCAAGGTCAGATTGTGAGTCATGCATGTGAATGGTGTTTTGGTGTTAGAACATGGAATCTGCACGACTAGGTTGTGATCATGGTGAAAATGTGGCTGAGTGGATTAAGTGATGGAAGTGGATGTTTTTGGTGCAAAAGGGAAATGTGCAAGCATGTGGTTTGCACGGCACAAAGTGTGAACTTGCATGTGAATGCATGTTTTGATGTTGGAACCACATAGCTAACTTCCATGTTTTTGCTTTGTTTAGAATCACCCAATATGGCCGAATTGCATCTCTTAACACTTCACATCTTTTCTGGAATGTTTTTACTTCATTTGCCTTCCCATTGATCCAATTTCACACTTGGCTGCACACTAACACCAAATAACGTAAAATGCAACTAGTTTAATCCAAAACAATCACAAAGACACCAAATAAGGAAGATATAAATGCATGCAAAATGTGACTTATCAATATGACCAAAAGCAACCCAACGGTTCAGCAACATAGTAACTTTTCTTTTTCTTTTAATTCATGGCTGCATAAAGTTACCATCCAAACACAATTACACAAACAGAAAAAGCTTGAAATGTTAAGACTTAAACATCTTTAGAACTCTAAGCATATGCCAAATACGGTCACTAGGATAGAGCAAAATCTATTTTTCCTAGAGACAATAGCAGTGCTTGTGTTATTTTATTATATATATATATATATATATGTTTTTTTTTTTTCAAATCATTCTTGCTTATGGTGATGACAAATACTTCACCATGAACTAGTTATTGAAGGAAACCGTATAGAGTACATAATCCAATTAAAAGAAAATGGGATACCAATCTTTAAACAATTCTACCAAATAACTTGTTTGTTTCATCAACATTTCTAAACTCCAAAAAATATGAATCTTTTTATGTAGTACATTGAGCTAAATTGAAAATGGTGATCTAAACATTTCAAATCTCCATTAACATTTTTTTTTGTTCTAATTTGAGACCTTACCGACTTGTATATTTAACCATCTACTTGCCATTTATCTACAATTAGCCAAGATATACATACATGTTTCTTGTTTTCCAGTAACCGCCAAATCTGATTTTCCACCTTAACTTGATTGAATTGAATCACCAAATAATTTAAAAATACAAATGTAATTTGGAAACGAACTTAATTGCCAAAATATTGCTAAAAAATATTATCTTAGAGTTAATCAGTATTTATCCATGTGATTAACAAAAGTTATAATCAAATCAATGGAACCATTCAACACTCTAGTCGATGATAACAGCTCTACCATGATCGTAGCTCTCTTTTGGATGTCGTCAGTTTTGTCATCAGAGTTCTAGAGAGGAAAGAATGACTGAAGGTGTTCGGTTTAGGAGAGCAAAAGGGGAAGGAGAAGAAGAACAACCCCCTGGCTTAGGAGAGCAAAAGGGCAACGAGGAGAGTAACCCCCTCTAATTTACACGCCAGCAAGAAAAAAAAGTAGTTTTTTTTTTTTTTTTCCTTTTTTACTTTCTGTAGGAAAAAAAGTTGTTGGGTTCTAGAATAATCTCTTGCCCATCAACGTACAAAAATATGTAACTTCTTTGTTAAAACTCCAATTAGCATTCCATTTGCGCTTACATGTTCATGACAAATAGTAATTTAACGATATCCTAAAAATAATAATTCATGAGTTGCACAAGGATGAAGGTCGACAAAATCAACATTCACCCTCTATGGGCATTTTGATCATTTCACATTTTAAAGGGAATACAATACAATAAAATTAGGGACGGATAGTAACAATGTTTCATTTAGATCCATGAACCACCCAGTTTGAAATTGAAGTGGTGGCGCATCCTAGACCTTCAGAGCATTGCTTAAAGCATCTCGGATGCTTTTACTGATCTAGCGAAAATGACAAGATCACATAAGCCAGCTGCAAACATGCATGCAAAGATAGACGTACCTAACAAAAGCCAAACCAATATCCTAGAAGGATGAGACCTCACAATTGTGTCAAGTAAGATGCCACACATAGTGGCCGATCTTATTACATTGGAGGCTAGCCAATTGTCTGCTCTCACCCAGAAGGGCAATAGACCAGTTGGTTAAAGGATTCATAACATCAGAAGAGGAAACCCAAGACACAGACTAATGAAACTAGTGTGGATCCGACCATCGTCTATTGATGCGAGAATTACTTGACACTCAAATTAAACCCTCGTTTGACAATTGTAGTAGAATGGATAAGTGAGGGATCGTTCTAGACCGGGGATTAGGAGGGCTTGCTAAAACCTTCTAAATTGACTTAAAAACGTAAAAACAATATAAAACACTAAACTAGACTCAAAGAATGTGAAACTAAACGTTAAAACACTAAGACAAACCAAAAGAATCAAAATGCTTTAAAAATACAAACTAAATTAATTTCTAACTATATTGAACATTAAAGCAAAAGGGGGAATGAGGTTTGACGAAAATTGAAATAACGAAACAAGTTAATAACTAGACAGAATATAAATATGAAATTGATGAAATAAGATGGTTGGTGAATTAGCTAGAGGTTCTTTCTCCACACATGATATTTATGCATATGAATCAATTTCCAGTTATTCCTTCATTGAATTATGAACGACAATGCCCCAAATTAACCGTGACATCACTAGTTAACCCTCAGATTTTCCTTATATTATTGGATTGGATGGCATCATTCGACAACCCAAAATATTCTCAAAAGTTCCCTACATGTCATCATAATAGAGATACAATCGAAGATCATTAAGAATAATGAAAACCATAAGCATTGACAAAGCATTTGCAACTATGACATCATGTTACTCATGCTAAGAATTAAACTTAACGCGATCGTGACAAGCGACCTTCACTACTTTCAAGTATAAGTTAGTAACGATTATGTGAAACCTTCTTAAACTTTAGCCATATATTCATGCATGCTAATTAAGTGTCAACCCTCAATCAACAAACACAAATAAGTTAATCATCAAATAGTTAAGCCAATTGCATTCACGAATCAAGAGTTCATAACCGGAATTCATCAATTCATATTACATAAATAATCATGGTATTGAAATCACCCCTAGCCAAAAAGGGTTTAGTTCCTCATAACTTTGAAATCAAAGAAACACCTAAACATTCCAACAACTCAAACTTGAATTGTATGAACGTTTAGGCACTCTTCTCTTCCATTCCTCATATTACAAAACAAAGAGAATTGAAAACATTGAAATCAAAGAAACGCATAAACATTCCAACAACTCAAACGTGAATTGTATGAACGTTTAGGCCCTCTTATCTTCCTCTTTATTGTGGCACAAGGACTAAGGGATGTTGTTGGTGTGTTGAATGGATTGGGGGATTATGGAAATGGAAGAAATGGAGGAGAAATGGAAGGGAAATGGAGAGAAACTCACGGCTAGGGAGAAAATGGAAGTGTTTGTGGTGTGTTGTGTATGAAATGAGATGATGCATGAATGAATGAATGCAAGGGTATTTATAGGAGTAGTGGAGGGAACATATAGGGAGAGAATGGATGGGAGAGCATGTGAATGATAGCTAGGAGAATGATTAAAGGGGTGTGAATGGTTGGAAATGCATGTGGGTGAATTGGTGGTGCAATGATGAAAGAATAAGTGCATGTGTGTGTTTTGTGTTGGAATGAATGTGGATGCATGATGAAAAGTTAATAAATAATGCATGTGGGGTTAGGAAATAAAATCATAACTTAAAGGGGGGATGATTAAAGGATGTGGCTAGGTTGGAAAGGTGTGGAAGATGGATGGAATTAGGGGGAATGCATGGCAATGATGGGGAGTTCTTTGGTGATGAATGCAATGATGAAGAGTGAATAAATAATGCATGTAGGGTTAGCTAGGTTGGCTTTGTTTGGGTGCATGTGAGTTAAAGAGGGAGAATGTGGTGAAATGATGAAGTAGGAAGGTGGAAATGCATGTGAATGCATGTGAGTGCATGTGTGTGTGAATGGGTGTTTCTTGATGGTTTTGGGGTTGTGATGCATGTGAATGCATGTGGCTAAGGCTTGTTGATTGGGCTAGAGGTTTTGCATGGCTCAAAGGATTGTTTGATTGGGTTAGGCCCTTTGTTTTATGTCCAAAGTGCATACAAGACTTTCAAATTCGTCCAACACTTTGGCTCCAAAAATATGCTATCCATTCCAAGCCCAATTTTGCTCCAAAATGCATCTTTTTGCTTCCTTAGCCATATGAACCTAAAAACACACGAAAATGGCTTAAACTACTAAAACAACTATGAATTAACAACATAGATGCACGAAAACAAGCTAAGTAAGTCGCCTAAATATGCTCCTATCAAATTCCCCCACACTTAGTTTTTGCTAGTCCTCGAGCAAAACAAAATAATAACAAACAAACAAAACGACACTAAACAAGTAAAACACAACCTAAACCTTCCAACAACCGTCTTAGGGATTTCCAATGCACATGACATGTTAAAAATCATCATTCCCACAGATTTTAGTTATCTTCACACTTAAGTACATTCTTAATCATAGTCACCACATACTATTTCACAATTAAGCATTTAAAACCATGTTTTGAATGTAGTAACATGCCTTAGAGAATTTGCTCAATTCCTTACAAGATATGCACTCGATTTTCACTCAAATTTTCTAACTACACACCCTAATCTAGTTATATGTGAGAAGATTGATGTAAACATGAAAACGAACACTCACATATATGTATCACAAAGAACGCAATTTCTGGAGTTAATAAGCATGTTTAGATATGATCTCATGAATGGAATGCTACTACTTAGACGCGAGAACCAGTGACACCATATGCTCATACCAAATTCAAACTCCACAATTGAAATGCACAACACTCAAGATAGAAGTCAAGGGTTGTAACGGGGCTTGGGATATTGGCTCACAAGGAAAGGTAGGGATAAACAAAAGTTCTTTAAACAATAGCAAGCAAAGTAATGAAATTAAGGCCTAGAATTCACTTGGCATGCAGAAATCAACTTTTAGACATAAGGGGGAGATTCAACAACTCTTAGGGCCTAATTTATTGTTTTGGGCCCTTACTTCAACCAACAATACTTTTCAACTCTTTTTTTTTTTTTTTTTTTTTTCTTTTTTTCTTTCTTTCTTTTTGGCCGTGCCTATGGCACATCAACTCACATAAACACTCTTTCCCCCACACTTATTTTCTGCAATACCTTAATCAAAAGGAATTCATTGCTTACTATGCTTCAAGAACAAGGGTAAGGACGGTCATATTCTAGGTTAGGTGAGGATAAAGTGGGTTAACAAAGAACATGGGCTAACATGGCTCAACGGGGGTAAAACTTACAACATATACGAAATATGGGAAGTGAGGCTATTTGGCTATGGTGGCAACTACACAACTTCATCTTGATATATGTTATGCAAATCAATAACATGCTTTGAATGAAATGGGCATGAGTTCTAGCATTTGGAACTATATGATGAAACGCCTTCTAAGTAGTAACCAAGCAAAGAATAATGAGATCATGCAACAACTTTGGAAAACAAGAAATCACAGATTATACTCTCCAAAGAACGTTATAGGCTCAAGTCTCTCAGGGTTGTAGCGTTTGTTTGAGTTCCTTCCTTCAAGCATGTTACATAACTAATTTTTTTCTTTTATGATTGCATGTGAAGTCATACATTATAACCATAACCAAGCATATACCAAGAGTAAATCAAACTTTTCTCCATGTTTATAACTCTTTTTAACAGTCATGCAATTAGAAACCAAATCCTTATCATTGTGTTGGAAGGTGACCTACAACACAAAAATGACTCAAAACACTCTTTTTAGGCTTTTCAAAACATGTTTTTCAAATTTTTATGTGATTTTCGAATTTTTAAGTCAAAACACACTAAACACACTTAAAAACAGCAAGAAACAACATTTGAAGTTATGGTGGATAAAACCCTACGAATTTGCATCAAAACACTTTAGAAACTCCCCCACACTTAAATCAAACATTGTCCTCAATGTTAAAAACCACACTAAACACAAACAAACATATAAACAGCAATTAAACATACTAAACATGGCAGAATGTATCTAACAGAGAGAAGAGTTTAGAGATGCAAATCTGGTTATGGAGTTTTCGTTCCATCTTCTCCTTGGTGATTGCAGTGAGGCTTGTATCTTTGTGATTCCACAGGCTTACTCTTGAACTGCGCTGCTCCCATCGTTGATTTTCCTTTGTGCTACTCTTGAACTGGGCAGCAGGCTTCCTTTGGTCTCCCCCGAAGGTCTGAGCTTCCTCCTCTTATCTGTTTCTTTGTTCAATCTCTCCAATTCGTATTGAAGAGGGTTAGAGGATAGCTCAGCAAAGTTAGGTAAGCAACCAGGGAATAGAGTCCAGATAGACTCCAAGTGCCGGCTGATTGCTTCTTTCACTTTGCCATGCAAGTAATATCAAGGACAAAGGAAAAAACAGGGAAAGAGCATGATATGAGATACCTTTGCTTTTGCCCTTGATGATATGAGATACCTTTGCTTTTGAAGAAGCGGTGAATGAATCAGCACATGTATTTGTGGTGCTGTTTCCTCCTGGGTCATCTATACTCCAGGCATCTGGTATCATCTTTGGGGAAGAAGAAAGAATGGAGTATTTCGAAAGGCTTTGCTGGGAGTGCGCCCTCAGAGGTGAGAAAGAGTTGGGCATTTTCTTCAGTTCTGTCTTGCCAAAAAAAAAAATGAAGGTCGACATATATAGGGAATTCAATAGCAAGTGGTGATACTGTTCTTTTACCGTTGTCGACAAACATTTTAATCCCGCAAATCCGGCTTTTTGGAATAGTGACGACTCTTCGATCTTTGAAGACGCCTCTTCGATAAAGCTGCACGCGTTTTCTGAAAAGCAGATAAAGCGTCGCCGAACTTTGCGCTTGTCGGCTAAAGACGTGTAGTTGCGATGATGGCCTCCACGTGTTGAACGCGTTTTCTGAAAAGCCGAGGCTTTTTGAATCGGTGGACGCGTTTCCTTGGCTTTTTATAGAGCTATCGATCACCGCCAACTTACACACTCTGAAGATTTTTCATTCTTGAAACTCGTCTCTGGCCCTTTGAAAATCTACTCCGTCCACCCCTTCTCTTTTAACTTCGTGAACAATGGCTAGCTCATCCAACCCATTGAACCTTTGCTTAGATTTGAGTCTAAGCAGTGATCCGGTCGCGTCTCGTCAGGGTAAGGTATGGTGCCCGTCTTTCTTATCTTCCCATGGCCCTCTTACAGATGAGGACTCTGTGATGACGGATCCCACAACGGCTACGATAGTGGCTCGAAACCTCCTCACTCCCAAAGACAGTCAGCTGCTTTCAGGACGGTCCAATGAGTTGGCCGTTCAAGAATCCCTGGCTCTGAGTGTTCAGTGTGCTGGCTCTGTGTCCAACATGGGCCAACGCCTTCTTGCTCGCTCCCGACAGGTTGAATCCTTGATGGCGGAGGTGGAGAGTCTTAAGCAGGAGATCAAACAGCTTAAGTACGAGAACCGAAGTTTGCACGTGCTTGCCAACAATTATTCAACAGGCATGAAGAGGAAGCTTGATGAGCTTGATGACCGTCAACGGTTTGCAGCTTTCTTCCAGAGGCACCTCTTTCCTGGGTCATCCTGCGTTCCACCAAGGTTTGGGGCCTTGAATGATCTATCTTCGGTGCTTCCCGCTCCTATGCCTTCCGCTCCGATGCCTCTTGCTCCAATGCCTTCTGCTCCGAGACCTCCTGTTCCGATGCCTCCTGCTCCGATGCCTCTTGCTCCGAGAGTGTTGCCACGTAGTGGGGCCTCACGTACACAACCTTTGTAAAGGCTCCATCTTTCTGCCATGTTTAGATACAATTGTAATTTATCGAAAAAATCAATGAACAAGCAAAAGTTTTATTTACTGTATTGGGTTGCCTCCCAAGTAGCGCTTGCTTTAACGTCGTACAGCCGGACGATGCTCCCTTGAAGGTTTATGGAACCCCACGGCATGGAGGGGTGCAACTCCAATCTGTCTGACGAACCACTTCATGCTTTGGGTCCTTGAATGGAGTGGGATAATGATCCTTTCTTATTGTTGTGTTTTGCTTTTCTATATCAACACGAATTCTCCCACGACGTTGAATTCGATTAGGTACCTGCACCACACGAGGTAACAACCTATTAGTTGAAATGGGAATCGAATTTGGAATAGGTGGCTTACCTTTGTACGGCAAAGAAGTGGTAGCACAATGGACGGATGCACAAGGGTTGTTCATGGCCAATTGTGGTGCTTTCAAGGTTGGAGCCGTGCATTCCTTGTGCTCTACTCCAAGTTCCTTCTCGGTGGTAGTTCGAGAAACATCATTCTTGATCCTTGTTGAATACTCCGTCCCTATGTGTTCAATTACATTAATGGCACAACAAGAACGAACATCATTAGTATTCTCAATCGATTCAGGAATCTTAAAGTTAATCATATCATCACCAAAGGTCATAGTGACTGCTCCCTTGGCCACATCAATCTTGGTTTGAGCTGTTTTCATGAAAGGTCGTCCAAGTAAGAGTGATGATGATGGAGAGTGTGCCGAATCTTCCATGTCTAGGACGTAGAAATCAGCCGGAAAAATTAAATGGTTCACCTGCACAAGCACATCTTCCAAAACTCCTTTTGGATACGTGATAGGAGCATATTCATGCGACTTAAATGGCTTGTTCTCGTGCATTTACGTTATGTTTCTCTAGTTATTTTAGTCCTTTATGCTTCTTTTGTGTGTTTTCAGGTTCTAAGGGCTTAAGGAAGAAAAAAGATGCATTTTGGAGCATTTTGGAGCAAAATTGGGCTTGGAATGGATGGCATATGATTGGAGCCAAAATGTTGGACGAATTTGAAGGCCTTGTATTCACTTTGGACATAAAACAAAGGGCCTAGCCCATTCTCTCTTAAACCAAGCCCTTTGCCATGCATTTCCTTCCAATTCCAAAGCCCACAATCAATTCAAATGCCATGCAAATCCATATTCAACACCCTAAAGTACAAGCATGCATCATGTCACCAAGCAATCAAACAAGCCACATGCATGTCCCTTTAATCATTCAACCACATTCCCACTTTCCTAGCTAACCCTACATGCATTCTTTATTCACTCTTCATCATTGCACCACAAATCATTCACCCACATGCACTCATATTCCCATTTCCTTTCCAACATCTCACATGCATTTCCACCTTCCTACTTCATCATTTCACCACATTCTCCCTCTTTAACTCACATGCACCCAAACAAAGCCAACCTAGCTAACCCTACATGCATTATTTATTCACTCTTCATCATTGCACCACCAATTCACCCACATGCATTTCCAACCATTCACACCCCTTTAATCATTCTCCTAGCTATCATTCACATGCTCTCCCATCCATTCTCTCCCTATATGTTCCCTCCACTACTCCTATAAATACCCTTGCACTCTCATCATTCAAGGCATTCTTCATCTCATTCACAACACAACACTCTTCAAAATCATCCATTCTTCCCCCTTTGGCCGTGAGTTTCCCTTCCATTTCTCCTCCATTTCTTCCATTTCCATAAATTCTCCAAACCATTCAACACACCAACAACATCCCTTAAACCTTGTGCTACAACAACGAGGAAGAGAAGAGTGCCTAAACGTTCATACAATTCAAGTTTTGAGTTGTTGGAATGTTTAGGTGTTTCTTTGATTTCAAAGTTTCATTTTAATTCTCTTTGTTTTGTATGTATGGAAGAGAAGAGTGCTTAAACGTTCATACAATTCAAGCTTTGAGTTGTTGGAATGTTTAGGTGTTTCTTTGATTTCAAGGTTATGAGGAACTAAACCCCCTTTAGGTAGGGGGTGATTCGAAACTATGTTTATATTTGCAATATGAATTGATTAACTTTCGTTGGAATTTCATAAGTTGTGGATTCAATTTGTTTAACCGTTTGATTGATAGCTTATTTATGAATGTTTATTAAGAATGCGCGCTTAATTTTCATGCATAAATATGACGCTAGAATATAAGTGAATTTCACCTAATCGTTATGAACTTATATTCACAAGTAGTGGAGGTTGCTTATAAACAATCGTGTTAAACATATTCTTGGCACGAGTTTCATGCTCATCATAGTAACGAATGCCTCGTCAACACTTATAGTTTTCATAATGCTTAATGATCTTTGATTGTATCTTTATTGTGCTGTTCACGTAAAGGACTTTTGGAGAATGTTGTGAATTGCGTTGCGCAAACCCATCCAATTCATTAACTTAAGGAAAACTTGACGGTTAATTTAAGCGGACCTAATTAATCCGGAGTGTTGAGTATCATAATTTATCGAAAGACCAACTGAGAATCAATCTTGTATGCAAGTATAACATGTGTGGAGAAAAACCCCTTAGCTAGCCTTCATTCCATTCATTCCATCACAATTTCATATTTACATTCCGCTCAGTTTATTAACTTGTTTTGTTATTTCAAATTTCATCAAATCAAAACTTTTCCCCCCCTTTTTACTTTCTTGTTCTTTAGTGCTTAGAATCTGTTTAGTTTGTGTTTTAAAGTATTTTGAATCAAGCCATAATCTTAAATTCGTCCAAAATTAGTTTTGAGTCTTTTGGTTTGTCTTAATGTTTTAACGTTTAGTTTCACATTCTTTGAGTCTAGTTTAGTGTTTTATCTTGTTTTTACGTTTTTGAATCAGTTTACAAGGTCTTAGCAATCCCTCCTAATCCCCGGTCCAGAACGATCCCTACTTATACTTATACTACAATTGACAAAAAAGAGGGTTTAATTTGTGTGCATATAATTTTCGCATCAAATTTTGGCGCCGTTGCCGGGGATTAGCAACTTTGCTAGTCCCTTTTCTTTATTTTTATTTTTATTTTTATTTTTTTTTGTTTTTCGTGCATTCTTATTTCAGATTCTTAGTTTGTTTGTTTTCTTGTTTTTCAGGTACTGTGTATGACTCGTAGCTCTCGGCCTATTATAGAGAACATCTCCGACTTTGACGGTGATTTTGAACGCACTTTGAGGAGAACGAGGAGTCAACAAGAGCCACCACAACCTCCACCACAACCTGGGCTTAAAGAGGACGAAGTAGGTGTAGAAGAAAAGCCCACTGACCAAATTTTTGAAGAAGAACAAGCCATGGCAGCAGATAATAGAACCATCAAGGAGCTTTCGGCCTCGGGTTTGGATAATGCATTGCCTCTTTGTATCCAATACCCCACGGCTGCAGAGGGGACGACTGAGGTGTTTGAACTCAAATCCAGTTTGTTACACCATATTCCGAAGTTCCATGGCTTGTCTATGGAAGACCCCAACAAACACTTGAAGGAGTTCGAGGTGGTTTGTTCGAGCATGACCCCCGTCACTGTGGATGGGAGTATATTGAAGATGAAGGCTTTTCCATTTTCACTTATGGACAAGGCCAAAGATTGGCTCTACGAACTAGCCCCAGGAACGGTGACTTCGTGGGAGAGTATGAAGCGTGCTTTCTTGGAGAAATTCTTCCCTACTTCAAGAGTGATTCTCCTACGGAAGAAAATTAGTGGTATTCAACAGAATTATGGTGAGACATTCCCGGCTTATCATGAGCGCTTCAAGGGCCTTGTAGCTTCATGTCCTCAACATCAAATGAAGGAGGAACTTCTCCTTCAATATTTCTATGAGGGCCTCCTTCCTATCGAACGTCAAATGCTTGATGCCTCAGCGGGAGGAGCATTGGTGGACAAAACACCAAGGGATGCCAAGATTCTCATAGCCAACCGAGCACTCAACGCTCAACAATATGAAGGAGTGGGCCAAAGGGAAGCCCCACGGCAACAAAGTGTAAATGAGGTGAGTGCTATTTCTGAAATTCAATCACAACTTGCTAATCTTACTTCTCTTGTTTCTCAGGTTGTGAATGGTCCAAAAGCACAAGAACACCAAGTTTGTGGCGTGTGCTCAATTCAAGGGCATCCATCCGACAAGTGCCCTCAACTAATCGAGAATGGTGGGTGGGAATCTGCCAATGCAATTGGGTTCCAAGGACAAAATTAACACAACCCATACTCGAACACTTACAATGCCGGATGGAGGGACCATCCAAACTTCAAATGGAGGGAGCCACAACAAGCTGCCCAACAAGGAGGATTTAGGCCAAACCCCCCTGGGTTTTATTCCAAGCCGTATGCACCCCAACAATCCCAACAACCTTCGACATCATCTCATTCAGGTACGTCCTTGGAAAGTAATCAAGCTATGCAATTACTAACCTCTATTTCGCAGGGGTTGCAAAATCAAAACAACCGGATAGAAAATAACGAGAAGGAGATGATGGATATGAAGAAACAAATGGGGCAGATTTCTGAGTTCCTTGGACAGATTAGAGATAAAGGAAAGCTTCCTAGCTCAACCACAGTCAATCCAAAGGGAGGATTCGAATCCGCCAAGGCCATCACCCTAAGGAGTGGAAAAGAAGTTGGGACCAAGCCAAACAATTCCAAATCTGCCCAGGAAGTAGATGAAGAGACGACACAACCTAAGGAAGTGTCTAGCTCACCCACGGAAAGAGTGAAAAACCCAATGCCGCAGGCCTCCAATTACCCTAACTCGGCCAAATCAGGTGATTTAAGTTCAAATTCATGTACTTCACGTCCTAATCTGCCCAATGTACCTTTTCCTCGCAGGTTCATGCAAGAAAAAAAGGAAGAAAGCGAGAAGGACATTCTTGAAACGTTCCGGAAGGTGCAAGTGAACATACCGCTTCTCGATGCAATCAAACAGGTTCCAAAGTATGCTAAATTCCTCAAGGACCTATGCAATACAAAGAGAAGAAGGGCAAACAAAGAGGTAGTTAAGGTAAGCGAGAATGTGTCCGCTGTTTTGCAACGTAAACTACCTACCAAGTGCAAAGACCCCGGTAGTTTCACGATTCCTTGTTTGATTGGACATAATCGTTTTGAACATGCCATGCTTGATTTAGGTGCATCCATAAATGTCATGCCTTATTCCATTTATGCATCAATGAACCTTGGCGAGTTAAAACAAGATGGCGTTATAATTCAATTGGCCGATCGTTCTAACGCTTATCCCAAGGGAGTCCTTGAGGATGTTTTAGTGCAGGTCAATCACCTTATTTTCCCCGCAGATTTCTATGTTTTAGACATGGAGGATTCAAGCCATGCTCCATCATTGCCAATCTTGCTAGGCCGTCCCTTCATGAAAACAGCAAGAACAAAGATTGATGTGTATACGGGAACATTGACCATGGAGTTTGATGGGGACATTATTCATTTTAATCTTTCTGAAACCATTAAACATCCAATTGAGGACCATTCTTGTTTTGCTATTGATATTGTTGATTCTTTGGCACAGGTGCATTTGGATCAAATGAACGAAGATGCACTTGAAGTAGCCTTAACCCACGGCATGCAATCTGACCATATTACCGTACCCCCTTGTGATGAAGTACTTGAAATGGTCGCTGCCCTCGAGTCATTGCCCTTCCACTCTGGTAAGTCTCCAATCTCACTTTTAGATTCGGTTTTGACTAACAAGTTACTTCCATCAACTGAGCAGCCACCTACACTTGAGTTAAAGCCATTACCTAGTCACTTGAAGTATGTGTTCTTGGGCCAAGATCAAACGCTACCCGTCATCATTTCAAACTTACTCACGGCTCAAGAAGAAGACAAGTTGATAAGGGTGTTAAAAGAGCACAAATCTGCCATTGGATGGACTTTGGCGGATATCAAAGGCATTAGTCCCACCACGTGCATGCATCGCATCCTTTTGGAGGAGGAAGCCAAGCCATCTCGTGAAGCTCAACGTCGCCTTAATCCACCTATGATGGAAGTAGTGAAAAAGGAGGTTATAAAATTACTTGATTGTGGTGTTATATATCCTATTTCTGATAGTCGTTGGGTGTCACCTGTGCAGGTTGTTCCAAAGAAGTCTGGCGTCACAGTAGTGAAGAATGAAGAACAAGAGCTTGTCCCCACTCGTGTTGTGACTGGTTGGCGTGTTTGCATTGATTACAGGAAGTTAAATGCCATGACAAGGAAAGATCACTTTCCATTACCATTCCTCGACCAAATGTTGGAAAGGTTAGCCGGTTATGAATTTTATTGCTTTCTTGATGGATATTCCGGATATAACCAGATTGTGATCGCTCCAGAGGACCAAGAGAAGACAACATTTACGTGCCCCTTTGGCACTTTTGCATATAGACGCATGCCATTTGGCTTGTGCAATGCTCCGGCGACGTTTCAACGATGCATGGTGAGTATATTCTCTGATTATGTGGAGAAGATTATTGAGATATTCATGGATGATTTTAGCGTGTTTGGCAATTCATTTGATCATTGCTTGAATAATCTGACTTTAATCTTGAAACGTTGTGTTGAAACGAATCTTGTACTTAATTGGGAAAAATGCCACTTCATGGTTAAGCAAGGTATTGTTCTAGGCCATATCATTTCTGAAAAAGGCATTGAAGTAGATAAATCGAAGGTAGACCTTGTTCGCCACTTACCCTCTCCAACTTCGGTTAGAGAGGTTCGTTCGTTTCTTGGCCACGCAGGTTTTTATAGGCGTTTCATTAAGGATTTCTCCAAGATTGCACAGCCACTATGCCGGTTACTTCAAAAAGAGGTGGTTTTCGAGTTGATGAAGCATGCTCCACGGCATTCAAGCACTTGAAGGAAGCTCTCACTTCGGCTCCTATTATCACACCTCCAGATTGGAGCCTTCCATTCGAGTTAATGTGTGATGCGTCGGACTATGCCATTGGTGCTGTTTTGGGACAGCGAAAGAACAAGCAACCCCACGTGATCTATTATGCTTCTAGGACACTAAATGATGCTCAATTAAATTATTCAACCACTGAGAAAGAATTACTTGCTGTGGTTTTTGCATTAGATAAGTTCCGATCTTACTTACTTGGTACTAAAGTTGTTATTTTTACTGATCATGCAGCTCTCAAATATTTGCTCACGAAAAAGGAGGCCAAGCCTAGATTGATTCGATGGATGTTGCTTCTACAAGAGTTTGACATTGAGATTCGGGATAAGAAAGGCGTGGAGAATGTGGTGGCTGACCACCTAAGTCGAATGGTACATGAGGAAGTAGCGCCAATTTCTGAAACCTTTCCCGATGAGCAATTAATGTCTATCCAGGTAAGTGAGCCTTGGTATGCTGATTTGGTTAATTTTCTGGTGTCTAAGCAAGTTCCTAAGACCTTAAGCAAGGCTCAACGTGATAAATTAAAAAAGGATGCACGTTTTTATGTTTGGGATGACCCTTATTTGTGGAAAATATGCCCTGATCAGATTGTGCGTCGTTGTGTTCATGAATCTGAATTTAATTCCATTTTGAGTTTTTGCCATACATATGCATGTGGTGGACACTTTGGCACACAACGCACCGCGTTTAAGGTTCTTGAGAGTGGTTTTTATTGGCCTACATTGTTTAGAGATGCTAGGGCTTTTTGCTTAACATGTGATAGATGTCAAAAGACCGGAAGTATAGGCCAAAGAGACCAAATGCCGCAAACCCCAATCCTTGTTGTTGAAATCTTTGATGTTTGGGGTATTGATTTTATGGGTCCATTCCCTATGTCTTTTGGTTTTACGTACATTTTACTTGCCGTTGATTATGTGTCAAAGTGGGTGGAAGCTAAAGCCACCCGAACTAACGATTCTAGAGTTGTTGCAGACTTTGTGAAATCTAACATTTTCTCTAGATTTGGGATGCCTCGAGTGCTCATAAGCGATGGTGGGACTCATTTTTGCAACCGCACCATTATAGCATTGCTCAAGAAGTACAACGTGATGCATAAGGTTTCCACACCTTATCACCCCCAAACCAGTGGCCAAGCCGAAGTTTCAAATCGAGAAATCAAGCAAATCCTGGAAAAGACCGTTGGACCGAATAGAAAAGATTGGAGCTTGCGCTTGGAGGATGCACTATGGGCCTATCGAACGGCGTACAAAACGCCCATTGGTATGTCCCCATTTCGGCTAGTCTATGGCAAGCCGTGCCATCTACCCGTAGAGCTTGAGCACAAGGCACATTGGGCGGTCAAGACCTTCAATATGGATGTGGACGCGGCTGGAAACCATAGGAAGCTACAATTGAGCGAGCTTGAAGAGATTAGGCATGAAGCGTATGAGAATGCCCGGATTTACAAGGAGAAGACCAAGGCCGTCCATGACAAGATGATTAGAGGCAAAACCTTCTCAATTGGGCAGAAAGTGTTGTTATTCAACTCTCGTCTTCGATTATTCCCCGGTAAGTTACGTTCAAAGTGGGTTGGCCCTTTTATTGTCACTAATGTTTTCTCTCATGGTGCAGTACAAATCAAAAGTTCAAGGACGCAGCAAGAATTCAAAGTGAATGGGCATCGATTGAAGCCCTATTACGAGATGTTTGAGGAGCATGTCGTGGAGGAGGTACCCCTCCATGCCGTGGAACCTAGTCAAGCTTAAATGGAGGTACCGTCCGGCTGCAAGACGTAAAAGAAAGCGCTACTTGGGAGGCAACCCAATACAGTGAATAAAACAAAGCTTTTTCATTAATTTTCGAGAAATTACAAATGTATCTAACAAATGGAGCTTCACAAAGGTTGTTTTTGTTTTTGTTTGCGTGAAGACCCGCCACGAGGCAAAACTCTAGAAGCGGAAGGCATCGAAGCAGGAGGCATCGGAGCAAGAGGCATCGGAGCAGAAGGCATAGGAGCGGGAGGCATAGGATATAGAGCATTCCAGGCCCCAATACTTGGCGGAACGCTGGATGACCCAGGAAAGAGGTGCCCCTGGAAGAAAGACGCAAGCCGTTGACGGTCACTTTGCATCCGACCTTGAGATTCCAGCATCTCATCAAGCTTCCTCTTCATGCCCGACGAATAGTTATTGGCAAGCACATGCAAAGTTCTATTCTCATACTTAAGTTGTTTGATCTCTTGTTTCAGGATCTCAACCTCCGCCATCAAAGATTCAACCTGACGGGAGCGAGCAAGGAGGCGTTGGCCCATGTTGGACACAGAGCCTGCGCACTGCACGCTGAGAGCCAGGGACTCTTGAACGGCCAACTGATCGGACCGTCCTGAAAGCAGCTGACTATCTCTGGGAGTGAGGAGGTTCCGAGCTACTATCGTAGCTGTTGTGGCGTCCTGCATCACGGAGTCTTCAACTGTAAGAGGACCGTCAGAAGATAAGAAAGAAGGGCGCCATACGTTATCTTGTTGCGGCACGCCCGAATCACTGCGGAGACTCAATTCTAAGCTAAGGTTCGATGGGTTTGCCATTTTTCAAAAGTGTTCAAAAAGAAGGGGTGGACGGAGTAAATTTTCGAAAGGCCGGAACCAATTTTTTCAGAATGGGAAATCTTCAGAGTGTGTAAGTTGGCGGTGATCGATAGCTCTATAAAAAGCCAAGGCAACGCGTCCACCGATTCAAAAAGCCGGAATTTAAGGTGCAAAGTTCGGCGACGCTCCCTCAGCTTTTCAGAAAACGCGTTCAACACGTGGAGGCCATCATCGCAGCTACACGTCTTTAGCCGACATGCGCAAAGTTCGGCGACGCTTTCTCTGCTTTTCAGAAAGCGCGTGCAGCTTTATCGAAGAGACGTCTTCAAAGATCGAGGAGTCGTCACTATTCCAAAAAGCCGGATTTGCGAGATCAAAATGTTTGTCGACAACGGTAAAAGCACAGTATCACCACTTGCTATTGAATTCCCTATATATGTCGACCTTCATTTTTTTTTTGGCAAGACAGAACTGAAGAAAATGCCCAACTCTTTCTCACCTCTGAGGGTGCACTCCCAGCAAAGCCTTTCGAGATACTCCATTCTCTCTTCTTTCCCAAAGATGATACCAGATGCCTGGAGTACAGATGATCCAGGAGGAAGCAGCACAACACATACATGTGCTGATTCATTCACCGCTTCTTCAAAAGCAAAGGTATCTCATATCATCAAGGGCAAAAGCAAAGGTATCTCATATCATGCTTTTTCCCTGTCTTTTCCTTTGTCCTTGATATTACTTGCATGGCAAAGTGAAATAAGCAATCAGCCGGCACTTGGAGTCTATCTGGACTCTATTCCCTGGTTGCTTACCTAGCTTTGCTGAGCTATCCTCTAACCCTCTTCAATACGAATTGGAGAGATTGAACAAGGAAACAGTTAAGAGGAGAAAGCTCAGACCTTCGGGGGAGACCAAAGGAAGCCTGCTGCCCAGTTCAAGAGTAGCACAAAGGAAAATCAACGATGGGAACAACGCAGTTCAAGAGTAAGCCTGTGGAATCACAAAGATCCAAGCCTCACTGCAATGATCAAGGAGAAGATGGAACGAACACTCCACAACCAGATTTGCATTTCTAAACTCTTCTCTTTGTTAGATACATTCAGCCATGTTTAGTATGTTTAATTGCTGTTTATATGTTTGTTTCTGTTTAGTGTGGTTTTTAACATTGAGGACAATGTTTGATTTAAGTGTGGGGGAGTTATTAAAGTGTTTTGATGCAAATTCGTAGGGTTTTATCCACCATAAACCTCAAATGTTGTTTCTTGCTGTTTTTAAGTGTGTTTAGTGTGTTTTGACTTAAAATTTCGAAAATCACATAAAAATTTGAAAAACATGTTTTGAAAAGCCTAAAAAGAGTGTTTTGAGTCGTTTTTGTGTCGTAGGTCACCTTCCAACACAATGATAAGGATTTGGTTTCTAATTGCATGACTGTTGAAAAGAGTTATAAACATGGAGAAAAGTTTGATTTACTCTTGGTATATGCTTGGTTATGGTTATAATGTATGACTTCACATGTAATCATAAAAGAAAAAAAAAAAAAAATTAGTTATGTAACATGCTTGAAGGAAGGAACTCAAACAAACGCTACAACCCTGAGAGACTTGAGCCTATAACGTTCTTTGGAGAGTATAATCTGTGATTTCTTGTTTTCCAAAGTTGTTGCATGATCTCATTATTCTTTACTTGGTTAATACTTAGAAGGCGTTTCATCATATAGTTCCAAATGCTAGAACTCATGCCCATTTCATTCAAAGCATGTTATTGATTTACATAACATATTCAAGATGAAGTTGTGTAATTGCCACCATAGCCAAATAACCTCACTTCCCATATTTCGTATATGTTGTAAGTTTTACCCCCGTTGAGTTTTGTTTAGCCTTTATTCTTTGTCAACCCACATTATCCTCACCTAGCCTAGTTTAGGACAATCCACACCCTTGTTCTTAAAAGATAATGAGCATAACTTAAATGAATTCCTTTTGAGTTACATTATGCAAGAAAATAAGTGTGGGGGAAGGAATGCTTGTTCTTAAGTATGTTTTGAGTTTCAAACAGAAAAGAAAGAAAAAAAAAAAAAAAAAAAAAAAAAAAAAAAAAAAAAAAAAAAAAAGAGCTTGAAAAATGAAAGAATGAGTGATTGAAGAAAGGGCTCAAAACACCAATTCTGGCCCTAAATTGTCTCCCTTTTTGTTCCAAAGTTGAGTTTTCATTCAAAAGTGAATTCTAAGTTGATTCAATTGTCTTGCTCACTATTTCTTTAAGAACCTTTGTTTTCCATATCCCTTCTTTGTTATCCACACACCCCAAGCCCCATTACAACCCGTGACTTCAATCTTGAGTGTTATGTGTTTCAATTTGTGGAGTTTGAACTTGGTATGAGCATATGGTGTCACTGGTTCTCGCGTCTAAGTAGTAGCATTCCATTCATGAGATCATATCTAAACTTGATTATTAACTCCAGAAATTGCGTTCTTTGTGATACATATATGTGAGTGTCGTTTTCATGTTTACATCAATCTTCTCACATATGACTAGATTAGGGTGTGTAGTTAGAAATTATGAGTGAAAATCGAGTGCATATCTTGTAAGGAATTGAGCAAATTCTCTAAGGCATGTTACTACATTCAAAACATGGTTTTAAATGCTTAATTGTGAACTAGTATATGGTGACTATGATTAAGAATGTACTTAAGTGTGAAGATGACTAAAATCTGTGGGAATGATGATTTTTAACTTGTCATGTGCATTGGAAATCCCTAAGACGGTTGTTGGAAGGTTTAGGTGTGTTTTACTTGTTTTGTTTCGTTTCGTTTTGTTTTGTTTTCTTTCTGTTTTGCTCGAGGACTAGCAAAAGATAAGTGTGGGGGAGTTTGATAGGAGCATATTCATGCGACTTAAATGGCTTGTTCTCGTGCATTTACGTTATGTTTCTCTAGTTATTTTAGTCCTTTATGCTTCTTTTGTGTGTTTTCAGGTTCTAAGGGCTTAAGGAAGAAAAAAGATGCATTTTGGAGCATTTTGGAGCAAAATTGGGCTTGGAATGGATGGCATATGATTGGAGCCAAAATGTTGGACGAATTTGAAGGCCTTGTATTCACTTTGGACATAAAACAAAGGGCCTAGCCCATTCTCTCTTAAACCAAGCCCTTTGCCATGCATTTCCTTCCAATTCCAAAGCCCACAATCAATTCAAATGCCATGCAAATCCATATTCAACACCCTAAACTACAAGCATGCATCATCTCACCAAGCAATCAAACAAGCCACATGCATGTCCCTTTAATCATTCAACCACATTCCCACTTTCCTAGCTAACCCTACATGCATTCTTTATTCACTCTTCATCATTGCACCACAAATCATTCACCCACATGCACTCATATTCCCATTTCCTTTCCAACATCTCACATGCATTTCCACCTTCCTACTTCATCATTTCACCACATTCTCCCTCTTTAACTCACATGCACCCAAACAAAGCCAACCTAGCTAACCCTACATGCATTATTTATTCACTCTTCATCATTGCACCACCAATTCACCCACATGCATTTCCAACCATTCACACCCCTTTAATCATTCTCCTAGCTATCATTCACATGCTCTCCCATCCATTCTCTCCCTATATGTTCCCTCCACTACTCCTATAAATACCCTTGCACTCTCATCATTCAAGGCATTCTTCATCTCATTCACAACACAACACTCTTCAAAATCATCCATTCTTCCCCCTTTGGCCGTGAGTTTCCCTTCCATTTCTCCTCCATTTCTTCCATTTCCATAAATTCTCCAAACCATTCAACACACCAACAACATCCCTTAAACCTTGTGCTACAACAACGAGGAAGAGAAGAGTGCCTAAACGTTCATACAATTCAAGTTTTGAGTTGTTGGAATGTTTAGGTGTTTCTTTGATTTCAAAGTTTCATTTTAATTCTCTTTGTTTTGTATGTATGGAAGAGAAGAGTGCTTAAACGTTCATACAATTCAAGCTTTGAGTTGTTGGAATGTTTAGGTGTTTCTTTGATTTCAAGGTTATGAGGAACTAAACCCCCTTTAGGTAGGGGGTGATTCGAAACTATGTTTATATTTGCAATATGAATTGATTAACTTTCGTTGGAATTTCATAAGTTGTGGATTCAATTTGTTTAACCGTTTGATTGATAGCTTATTTATGAATGTTTATTAAGAATGCGCGCTTAATTTTCATGCATAAATATGACGCTAGAATATAAGTGAATTTCACCTAATCGTTATGAACTTATATTCACAAGTAGTGGAGGTTGCTTATAAACAATCGTGTTAAACATATTCTTGGCACGAGTTTCATGCTCATCATAGTAACGAATGCCTCGTCAACACTTATAGTTTTCATAATGCTTAATGATCTTTGATTGTATCTTTATTGTGCTGTTCACGTAAAGGACTTTTGGAGAATGTTGTGAATTGCGTTGCGCAAACCCATCCAATTCATTAACTTAAGGAAAACTTGACGGTTAATTTAAGCGGACCTAATTAATCCGGAGTGTTGAGTATCATAATTTATCGAAAGACCAACTGAGAATCAATCTTGTATGCAAGTATAACATGTGTGGAGAAAAACCCCTTAGCTAGCCTTCATTCCATTCATTCCATCACAATTTCATATTTACATTCCGCTCAGTTTATTAACTTGTTTTGTTATTTCAAATTTCATCAAATCAAAACTTTTCCCCCCTTTTTACTTTCTTGTTCTTTAGTGCTTAGAATCTGTTTAGTTTGTGTTTTAAAGTATTTTGAATCAAGCCATAATCTTAAATTCGTCCAAAATTAGTTTTGAGTCTTTTGGTTTGTCTTAATGTTTTAACGTTTAGTTTCACATTCTTTGAGTCTAGTTTAGTGTTTTATCTTGTTTTTACGTTTTTGAATCAGTTTACAAGGTCTTAGCAATCCCTCCTAATCCCCGGTCCAGAACGATCCCTACTTATACTTATACTACAATTGACAAAAAAAAGGGTTTAATTTGTGTGCATATAATTTTCGCATCAATACGCGTTAGAACGATCGGCCAGTTGTATAATTACACCATCTTGTTTTAATTCACCCAAATTCATAGATGCATAAATAGAATAAGGCATGACATTTATGGATGCACCTAAATCAAGCATGGCATGTTCAAAACGATTATGTCCAATCACACAAGGAATCGTGAAACTACCGGGGTCTTTGCACTTGGTTGGCAGTTTACGTTGCAAAACAGCAGACACATTCTCGCTTACCTTCACTACCTCTTTGTTTGCCCTTCTTCTCTTTGTATTGCATAGGTCCTTGAGGAATTTAGCATACTTTGGAACCTGTTTGATTGCATCGAGAAGCGGTATGTTCACTTGTACCTTCCGGAACGTTTCAAGAATGTCCTTCTCGCTTTCTTCCTTTTTTTCTTGCATGAACCTGCGAGGAAAAGGTACATTGGGCAGATTAGGACGTGAAGTACATGAATTTGAATTTAAATTACATGATTTGGCCGAGTTAGGGTGATTGGGGGTCTGCGGCATTGGGTTTTTCACTCTTTCCGTGGGTGAGCTAGACACTTCCTCAGGTTGTGTCGTCTCTTCATCTACTTTCTGGGCAGATTTGGGATTGTTTGGCTCGGTCCCAACTTCTTTTCCACCCCTTAGGGTGATGGCCTTAACGGATTCGAATCCTCCCTTTGGATTGACTGTGGTTGAGCTAGGAAGCTTTCCTTGCTCTCTAATCTGTCCAAGGAACTCAGAAATCTGCCCTATTTGTTTCTTCATATCCATCATCTCCTTCTCGTTATTTTCTATCCGGTTGTTTTGATTTTGCAACCCCTGCGAAATAGAGGTTAGTAATTGCATAGCTTGATTACTTTCCAATGACGTACCTGAATGAGATGATGCCGAAGGTTGTTGGGATTGTTGGGGTGCATACGGCTTGGAATAAAAACCAGGGGGGTTTGGCCTAAATCCTCCCTGTTGGGCAGCTTGTTGTGGTTCCCTCCATTTGAAGTTTGGATGGTCCCTCCATCCGGCATTGTAAGTGTTCGAGTATGGGTTGTTTTGATTTTGTCCTTGGAAACCAATTGCATTGGCAGATTCCCACCCACCATTCTCGATTAGTTGAGGGCACTTGTCGGATGGATGCCCTTGAATTGAGCACACGCCACAAACTTGGTGTTCTTGTGCTTTTGGACCAATCACAACCTGAGAAACAAGAGAAGTAAGATTAGCAAGTTGTGATTGAATTTCAGAAATAACACTAACCTCATTTACACTTTGTTGCCGTGGGGCTTCCCTTTGGCCAACTCCTTCATATTGTTGAGCGTTGAGCACTCGGTTGGCTATGAGAATCTTGGCATCCCTTGGTGTTTTGTCCACCAATGCTCCTCCCGCTGATGCATCAAGCATTTGACGTTCGATAGGAAGGAGGCCCTCATAGAAATATTGAAGGAGAAGTTCCTCCTTCATTTGATGTTGAGGACATGAAGCTACAAGGCCCTTGAAGCGCTCATAATAAGCCGGGAATGTCTCACCATGATTCTGTTGAATACCACTAATTTTCTTCCGTAGGAGAATCACTCTCGAAGTAGGGAAGAATTTCTCCAAGAAAGCACGCTTCATACTCTCCCACGAAGTCACAGTTCCCGGGGCTAGTTCGTAGAGCCAATCTTTGGCCTTGTCCATAAGTGAAAATGGAAAGGCCTTCATCATCAATATACTCCCATCCACAGTGACGGGGGTCATGCTCGAACAAACCACCTCGAACTCCTTCAAGTGTTTGTTGGGGTCTTCCATAGACAAACCATGGAACTTCGGAATATGGTGTAACAAACTGGATTTGAGTTCAAACACCTCAGTCTTCCCTTCTGCAGCCGTGGGGTATTGGATACAAAGAGGCAATGCATTATCCAAACCTGAGGCTGAAAGCTCCTTGATGGTTCTATTATCTCCTGCCATGGCTTGTTTGTCTTCAAAAATCTGATCCGTGGGCTTTTCTTCTACACCTACTTTGTCTTTTTCAAGCCCAGGTTGTGGTGGCTCTTGTTGACTCCTCGTTCTCCTCAAAGTGCGTTCAAAATCACCGTCAAAGTTGGAGATGTTCTCTATAATAGGCCGAGAGCTACGAGTCATACACAGTACCTAAAAAACAAGAAAACAAACAAACTAAGAATCTGAAATAAGAATGCACGAAAAACAAAAAAATAGAAAATAAAAATAAAGATAAGGGATTAGCAAAGTTGCTAATCCCCGGCAACGGCGCCAAAATTTGATGCGAGAATTACTTGACACTTGATAGGAGCATATTTAGGCGACTTACTTAGCTTGTTTTCGTGCATCTATGTTGGTAATTCATAGTTATTTTAGTCCTTTATGCTTCTTTTGTGTGTTTTCAGGTTCTAAGGGCTTAGGGAGCAAGAAAGTGCATTTTGAGGCTATTTGGGGCACTTTTGGGCATGGATTGGATAGCTTAATCATGGAGCAAAGAGGATGGACGAAATTGAAGCCTTGTATGCTCTTTGGGGACATCAAACAAAGGGCCTAGCCCAATCAAACAAATCCTTTGAGCCATGGAAAACCTCTAGCCCAATCAAACATATTATGCCATGCAAACCAACCTATTTTAGGCCCATTCTATGTACTTAAACCCTAGCCCTTTAAACTAGTCCATTTATCACTTATCACTTCCATTCACTTATCACTCACCACATATCATTCATTTATCACCACATATCATTCATTTATCACTTATCAAACCTTTCACTTATCACTTCCATTCACTTATCACTTATCATTTCCATTCACTTATCACTCACCACATATCATTCATTTATCATTTATCATACTCATAATCATCTACACATTTCAAACATATGCATTTCATCTCACATGCACACCCACCTCTTTCCAAACTAATTCACATGCATACCTATTCTTTAAATCAACACATGTATTCACACACATGCACATCATTCACTCACATTTCCACCATTCATTCTTTATTCCACAAACAAGTCACATGCATTTTCACCTTCCTACTTCATCATTTCACCACATTCTCCCTCTTTAACTCATTTCATTATTCATTCACTTTGCATTCATTCAATTCCACCCCACATGCACCCTTTATTCTTCATCATTGCAACCATGGCACATTTACACCAACAAAACAACTCCCATGCCATGGCCTACTCATATTCCCATTTCCTTTCCAACATCTCACATGCATTTCCACCTTCCTACTTCATCATTTCACCACATTTTCCCTTTTATTTCCACATGCAATTCTTCATCATTGCAACCACAAACACCTTAAACAAATAGCCATATACATCTCCACTCCTCCTATAAATACCCTTGCATTCATTCATTCAAATCTGATCTCATTGACAACACAACAACACACCACAAACACATTCCTTTCTCCCTTAGAATCCAAAAACCATCTTCCATTTCCACCAATCCTCATCCATTTCCATAATTCCCCAACACTTCCATCCCCCCAACCAACCTATCCTTAAACCTTGTGCTACAACAACGAGGAAGAGAAGAGTGCCTAAACGTTCATACAATTCAAGTTTTGAGTTGTTGGAATGTTTAGGTGTTTCTTTGATTTCAAAGTTTCATTTTAATTCTCTTTGTTTTGTACGTATGAGAAATGGAAGAAAAGAGTGCTTAAACGTTCATACAATTCAAAGTTTTGAGTTGTTGGAATGTTTAGGTGTTTCTTTGATTTCAAAGTTATGAGGAACTAAACCCCCTTTAGCTAGGGGGTAATTCGAAACTATGTTTATGTTTGTAATATGATTTGATTACTTTTAATTACGTTTCATAAGTTGTGAATTCAATTGGTTTAACTGTTTGATTGATAACCTATTTATGTATGTTTATTAAGAATGAACGCTTAATTTTCATGCATGAATTTGACGCTAGAATATAAGTGAGTTTCACGTAATAGTTATGAACTTATATTCACAAGTAGTGGAGGTTGCTTATAAACAATCGTGTTAAACATATTCTTGGCATAAGTTTCATGCAATCATAGTAACGAATGCCTCGTCAACACTTATAGTTTTCATGATGCTTAATGATTCTTGCTTGTATCTCTATTATGAAATTCATGTAGGGAACTTGTGAGGAATGCTTTGGATTGTCGTATGCAATCATCCAATTCATTAACTTAAGGAAAACTTGACGGTTAATTTAAGCGGACCTAATTAACCCGGGGCGTTGAGAATTCATAGTTTATTGAAAAGCAATTAGAAATCGTTTTGTATGCAAGTATAACATGTGTGGAGATTAACCCTTTAGCTAGCTTCCCATCCATTCATTTCCGTCACATTCATCTTTACAATCTATTTTGTTTCCAAGTATCCATTTTATTTCAATTTTCGTCCAAATCCAATCCCCCTTTATTTTGTTTAAGTTTTAGTCTAAGTCTTTCTTACTTTTAGTTTTGTATTCTTCGCATTAATTAGTGTTTTAAACTTGTTTTTACGTTTTTGAACTCAAATCCAAGTGGTTAACAAGCCCTCCCAATCCCCGGTCCAGAACGATCCCTACTTACGTACTTACTACAATTGACAAAAAGAGGGTTTAATTTGTGTGCGTATAATTCTCGCATCAACACTCAAATTAAACCCTCGTTTGACAATTGTAGTAGAATGGATAAGTGAGGGATCGTTCTAGACCGGGGATTAGGAGGGCTTGCTAAAACCTTCTAAATTGACTTAAAAACGTAAAAACAATATAAAACACTAAACTAGACTCAAAGAATGTGAAACTAAACGTTAAAACACTAAGACAAACCAAAAGAATCAAAATGCTTTAAAAACACAAACTAAATTAATTTCTAACTATATTGAACATTAAAGCAAAAGGGGGAATGAGGTTTGACGAAAATTGAAATAACGAAACAAGTTAATAACTAGACAGAATGTAAATATGAAATTGATGAAATAAGATGGTTGGTGAATTAGCTAGAGGTTCTTTCTCCACACATGATATTTATGCATATGAATCAATTTCCAGTTATTCCTTCATTGAATTATGAACGACAATGCCCCAAATTAACCGTGACATCAGTAGTTAACCCTCAGATTTTCCTTATATTATTGGATTGGATGGCATCATTCGACAACCCAAAATATTCTCAAAAGTTCCCTACATGTCATCATAATAGAGATACAATCGATCATTAAGAATAATGAAAACCATAAGCATTGACAAAGCATTTGCAACTATGACATCATGTTACTCATGCTAAGAATTAAACTTAACGCGATCGTGACAAGCGACCTTCACTACTTTCAAGTATAAGTTAGTAACGATTATGTGAAACCTTCTTAAACTTTAGCCATATATTCATGCATGCTAATTAAGTGTCAACCCTCAATCAACAAACACAAATAAGTTAATCATCAAATAGTTAAGCCAATTGCATTCACGAATCAAGAGTTCATAACCGGAATTCATCAATTCATATTACATAAATAATCATGGTATTGAAATCACCCCTAGCCAAAAAGGGTTTAGTTCCTCATAACTTTGAAATCAAAGAAACACCTAAGCATTCCAACAACTCAAACTTGAATTGTATGAACGTTTAGGCACTCTTCTCTTCCATTCCTCATATTACAAAACAAAGAGAATTGAAAACATTGAAATCAAAGAAACGCGTAAACATTCCAACAACTCAAACGTGAATTGTATGAACGTTTAGGCCCTCTTATCTTCCTCTTTATTGTGGCACAAGGACTAAGGGATGTTGTTGGTGTGTTGAATGGATTGGGGGATTATGGAAATGGAAGAAATGGAGGAGAAATGGAAGGGAAATGGAGAGAAACTCACGGCTAGGGAGAAAATGGAAGTGTTTGTGGTGTGTTGTGTATGAAATGAGATGATGCATGAATGAATGAATGCAAGGGTATTTATAGGAGTAGTGGAGGGAACATATAGGGAGAGAATGGATGGGAGAGCATGTGAATGATAGCTAGGAGAATGATTAAAGGGGTGTGAATGGTTGGAAATGCATGTGGGTGAATTGGTGGTGCAATGATGAAAGAATAAGTGCATGTGTGTGTTTTGTGTTGGAATGAATGTGGATGCATGATGAAAAGTTAATAAATAATGCATGTAGGGTTAGGAAATAAAATCATAACTTAAAGGGGGGATGATTAAAGGATGTGGCTAGGTTGGAAAGGTGTGGAAGATGGATGGAATTAGGGGGAATGCATGGCAATGATGGGGAGTTCTTTGGTGATGAATGCAATGATGAAGAGTGAATAAACAATGCATGTATGGTTAGCTAGGTTGGCTTTGTTTGGGTGCATGTGAGTTAAAGAGGGAGAATGTGGTGAAATGATGAAGTAGGAAGGTGGAAATGCATGTGAATGCATGTGAGTGCATGTGTGTGTGAATGGGTGTTTCTTGATGGTTTTGGGGTTGTGATGCATGTGAATGCATGTGGCTAAGGCTTGTTGATTGGGCTAGAGGTTTTGCATGGCTCAAAGGATTGTTTGATTGGGCTAGGCCCTTTGTTTTATGTCCAAAGTGCATACAAGACTTTCAAATTCGTCCAACACTTTGGCTCCAAAAATATGCTATCCATTCCAAGCCCAATTTTGCTCCAAAATGCATCTTTTTGCTTCCTTAGCCATATGAACCTAAAAACACACGAAAATGGCTTAAACTACTAAAACAACTATGAATTAACAACATAGATGCACGAAAACAAGCTAAGTAAGTCGCCTAAATATGCTCCTATCATCTACTCATCCTGTTTAACGCATGAGGTCATTATAGATTATGGAAGCATCCTTGAAGAGACGAACATTCTCTCTAGGAATGAGATGATAGTCAACGATGCATTCGCATATGCCATAACTATTGTTATTATGTTGGGTGATGACATTGAGCCATGTTTAGTTGATGAATGTCGATGACATTGGTCAAACTAGAAACAAGCAATCTAGATCAAATTTAATTCACTTGTGAAACGCAAGGTGTTTAGGCTTGTAGTTCCTACACTGCCATATGTGAAGTTGTCAGCCAAAAATAGGTTTTTGTAAGAAAGAGTAATGAGAAGAATGAAATAGTGCGATACAAAGCACGCCTTGTGTCACAAGGCTTCTCTCAACGCCTTGGGATTGCTTACGAGGAAACGTATTTGCCCATAATGGACGTAGTAAGGTTATGTTACCTTATCAGTTTAGTAGTTTTTGAAAACTTGAATATGTAGCTCATGGAAGGGGTAACCAGATATCTTTATGAGGATATTGATATAAAGTTCTTGAAGGACTTACAATCAAATAGTTCTATACAATTACACCATCTCGATTAAATTGAGGTGTTCATTCTATGGATTGAAGCAATTTAGACGGATGTGGTATAACCATTTGAGTGAGTATTTGACTAGTCAAGGGTATGAGAACAACGAACTATGCCCATGCGTATTTATTAAGAAGTCACATTCTGATTTTGCGATTGTTCCAGTTTATGTCGATGACATGAACCTCATCGGGACTCTTGAATAGCTTGAGAAAACCGGGGTGGACCTAAAGTTGGAATTTGAGATGAAAGATCTTGGAAAAACTCGGTAATGTCTCAGCCTGGAGATCGAGCATTGTTTGGATGGTACTCTTGTCTATTAGGCGAACTACATTAAGAAGGTGTTGCGTCATTTTAATAAAGATAAAGCGAAGCCTTTGAGTACTCTTATGGCCGTCCAAATGCTAGATATAAAACAAGATCTTATCCATCCTAAAGAAGACGAGGAAGAGGTCTTGGAGCCTGAAGTTCCTTACCTCAATGCAATCGGTGCTTTATTGTACTTAGAATAGTGCACTAGACCAAATATCTCATTCCTTATTAATATTTTCACAACATACATCCATGAGCCTACATGTAGACATTGAACTCATGTTAAAGACATATTCCACTACCTTAAAGGTACGACGGATTCAGGCTTGCTCTATCTTTACGAATCTTTGAGAAGCGCTGCTGCCTCCTCATTTTTCTAGTTGATTCTCACCTTATTGGTTATGCTAATGCAGGTTACTTGTTAACCCATAGAAGGCACGCTCTCAAACGGGTTTCATCTTTACTGTTGTAGGCACTGCAATATCTTGGAGATCAACCAAACAGACCTTATTTGTGACTTCTCTTAACCATGCTAAAATTCCAGCCCTACAATAAGCCACTCAAGAATGATTCTGGCTGAGAGTTGTTGTCGATCATATTTGAAGCACCTGCAGACTTTCTTCTGCCGTTTACTTTCCTATAACGATCTATGAAGATAACGCAACATGATCGAATAGATCAAGAAATGATACATCAAATGAGACAACACCAAGCATATTAAGCTGAAGTTCTTTTTTTTTGCTCATCAGCAATTAGAATATCAAAAGATTAAAGTCAAGCAAATTCATTCCTAGGACAACCAAGCTGACCTGTTCACCAAGTCACTACTGATGTCTATTTTTCAGAAGCTTATTTAAGGAATTGGTATACATAAACTTTCTGAGTTTTAACATAGTTAGTTCTCTTTGGAATTATGCCAAACTCAAAGGGAGTATCTCGAAGTAACTTACTGAACCTTAATGTACTATTTTTCCCTACAATTAGGAACATTTTTACCTTTGATTTTTTGCTACCTAACAAGGTTTTAACGAGGCAATCATCTTGGGCTAGTCATACCCTTGTGTATGTTCTATAAACATTTCAATTGGCTTCAGATTAATTCACCTTTTTTCTTTTATTATGGGCTTTTGTCCGATATTGGGTTTACCATAGTTCAATTTTGTGTGACTTATTTCCATATGCAAATTCTCTTTTTGAGACTAGTGTGTTCCCAAATCAGTGCCCATGAGATGACTTCATCAACTTAACTAAATTTGATGTGATATCTACTTGAGTATTTACACACTCAAGGAGGAAGTACTGTTGTGAATATTATTTAATATTTGTGATTGGGTAAATCTTAGTTAGATTGGGTTTTAGATTACCCATTATTCTAATGTTCTTTTCTATTATAATCTTAACTACTTGGAGGAGAAGTTACTCTTTCTTCATGGTTTACTATAAATAAAGACACAGACATAGGCAGAATTAGACAATCCCTAATCCTTTTATAATTTCTCTTCCTTCTCTCTTTCCTTTGAAAAATTGGCCATAACACTTATTATCTTATATGGAAAGATGATACTTGTATCCAATAGATGATGAAATCAGGGGCAGAGGTCAATTGACCACCTTCGGCTTTAACACTCCTTGAAGTTGTATATTGATCACTTGGAGGCTCCTAAATTTGCCCCTAAGCTGTTCTGACAAAATTGAAATATCCTAGTTTACCTTATGATTTTATTTGGTTGCAATTTCTGGTTTGTTGATATTTGAATTCATTTCCTGGATGAAGTTTTTGTTTATTGGTTAATTAATAATTCTTTATTTGGGTTAAGGCTTATTAATTGAAATGCTCCCTGAAATTGCCATAGAGTCTCAATTTATCCCTTAAAACTGGTTTTGTCTCACTTTGCCCCCTGAACTAACATTTTCAACTCCTGTGATCTCATTTCACCCCATTCAATTAAAGAACTATTAAATTCAAGGGTATTTCAGACATCTATTAACCTCTAACATACTCACTAAACCAATCTCAATTCTATTTTCGACAAATCTATTTCAAACCCATGAGTTTTGAGCATTTTTTTAAAATAAATTATTCAATCAACAAAAGAATTCCAAGCAACCAAATCATTATATCAACCAAAATAAATGTTACATTTTTGTTCTTAGAATCATTTCACTTGCAAGGCATTTATGTATTGGCTCGAAACTTTGCACTTGAAGAACATTCACTACAACAGAAGAAAAAAAAAATATGATCAGCCTATTTCAAGATATCTTTCTAATCGAAATTTGTCTAACCACAAGTTTCACCCACAAAAAAATGATCTTAGATCAATTGCACAAAATATAATCTCAAAAAACCATTAAGCTATCATGTCAAAAATACTTCCCAAACCAAAAAAAAAAATCATCTAAAACAAATGTGCACAGTTTGCAACCAAAAGTTCCACATTGTTCCTCGGAATTTTCTATTAATTGAATAATTTATTTTAAAAAAGGTCCTAACTCATGGGGTTTGCATTGTCTTTTTACTCTGAATTGTATTTTTTTAGTTTTTCATTGCTATAACAACGTTTTCAAAACTTTTACACCATGACTTTTGGATCCACCATTGCGTGCATCTCATTTCGGATAGTAATTCTATCCTTCATCCATTGAATCTCCTTCAAAGAAAATTCTAGGTACAGTTTTTTTTTTTTTTTTTAATATTTTTTTTTTTTGTTTTCTTGATCGAGTTCTTGACTATATAAATTGGCCATCTCCTAATATTGTCATTGAATTTAGATATAAATTGGATGAATAGCCCAACTCCTAATTTAATTATTAAAGATCTTTGATTTTTTCATGTGGGATTAATATATACTCTTGATAAGTCCTCACACATGTGACGTAATTTAAGCTTAGAGTAATACTAGACTTACCATATTTATACGGCATTCGAATACCTCATGATGTGATATGTAATGTATTCATCCATCCTTCAAAAGATAAAGTCACTAATCATGTGATACTAAAATGTGGTATAAATAATAGTATGCCTAGCATTTATTGCTAAAGCTAACACAAAACACATGTTTGATGACATGAGAGTGCACCCGAGTCGTTGAACTCAACACTTGAACAATGTGCTTTAATACATTGATACCATTAAGAAAGTTGAGACTACACTCAATGAGGATAGTCCAAACACTCGCTTATTCAAAAAATTTCAATTCTCTCATGTCGAGTTCACACTTTCAAGAAATAGAAGCTCACTGTATATATAAAATTTCAAAAAGTGGAATGTGGAATACCTCCTTATCGACCATCTCCTATGGTTGGGCTAAAAACCAAATATTTTAGCCCGAAAAATTTAGCTTTTAGCCCAGAAACAGCTTTTCTGCTCCAACCGTTCTAACCTAAAATTTTAGCCCGGGATTATTAAAGAATGAATTTAGGCTATTTTTTTGTTAAATTAATTTTTTTTTAAAAAAATAAATATGTAGACTATCGTAAATTAATTTTATGAACATTTTAATCTAAAAAAATTTAAATTCTAATAAATATTGGGTGGAGTACACTTCGATTTCTAGGCTAAATTTTGGGGGGAATTTGGCCTTGGTTTAGCATTTAGCATTTAGTCCAAATTTTCCCCTTGGGTTGGAGTGTGTTTGGGGGGAAATTTTGGAGGGTAATTTGGCTTTTAGCCCACCATTAGAGTTGGTCTTAAGGTCATAATAAAAATGAAATAAAAAAAGGGCTCGGTATCCATCCTCTGAATTATTAAGAGTAGCCATACGTCGAATGCCCATTCCATCCCGCAATTTCTCAATGGCCCTGAAAAAATGTCTCTCAAGACACAGAAAAACTGCTCATGTGGGATGTGCTCTCGTACTAATTACATTGCTTTGGATGGATGCAATCTTTGTGTTGACTTTATTTGTGTAATCAAATTAAAATACCAACAATTTCTATGTGCCGCATGTGATTTGCCTAAACTAAAAATTCTCTAACAGGAAAACAAGGAAAAACTGCCCCATGCATGTGACCAGCTATGTCACAGCCATTACTACTTCAAAAAGCTCAGCATCAAGAATCCAGATGAACTAGTTACATATAACAAGTACGTTTTGATTCTTTTCTTGTGAGTATTTCTTTGTTCGTATATCCAATTCTTGTGTGCCATGACAAAGCATGAAAAAGAATGAGAAAAAGTCTAAATTTGGATTGCTCGTCTTTTGTTTCTCTCCACAATGAATTGTATTTATATAGTACTTGCTAGCTGTGATCTTCAACAGAGCCCATAGCTTTTTGAATTTAAACAGGATGTGCGAGTGGTTTTGCTCATAGAAATCTCTTAGTGGTAAAGAAAATGTGTCTAGGAGTGTGTGTGTGTATATGATTCATGAATATATATATATATATATATATATCCACTCATAATTTTTTTCCTTTTTAAATAATGAATATACTGCCACTTAATTTTACTGATATTGATATTGCTCTTTACTTGCAAGTGAGAAATTTTAGATATAAATCATATGATCGACGATCGACTTCGATACCAATTTATTTCCTCACTCTTTTAATGTATATATATTGTTGTATCATGATAAAAAGATAACGAATATTGATGAAAGAAACTAAAAGTTGTTTCTCATCACATAGTGGAGAAGCAAACCGGAGGCACTTGTGCATGTACAAAACCCTAATCGAATAATAATTCTACAAAAATGATGCTCTTATCGTATATTTTATATCATATTGGTACCAACTCTCTAATAAAGATGACATCCATATGTGTTAATGAATCTTAAAAATATGATAAATGTAGCATTAATCATAATTCTATGTTGTATTTGTTTTCAATATTACAAAATTTGTGGTTTATATGTCACCGAGTCTGCAAGGGCTGCATATCAAAACCCTGCCAATCAACCACTCCACGTAACACTTGGCCCTCGTGGGAATCTCTCAATCTCTTTCTCTCTCTAAAACACCTCAGCACATACGTGTATATATATACAATGAGTGCAATTCAATTTATTGTTCCCCAATTCTATTAGCGAAGATATATGTCGAAACACTATCAATCTCCACTCCTAGGCATGCATCTCTTTATATATGCGCTTATATGTGTGTGTGTGTGTGTGTGTGTGTGTGTATTCACGTAGATTACATATTAATTTTGGTTTTAGGGATTGGATCGTTGTTAATTAACTACTATGCTGCTTATCAAGTGCTTCAAGTCCAAATCCTTTGTTGGAAGGAAGTGTGCATCCGGGTACTTATTTAAAAGATTTTACGTGACCTTCTTAAACATTATCTTTAATTTGGCATGCAGCATGCAGAGTTATTGATTTAAGCTCCCAACTATTTGATCGCGTACTAAGATATAGGTTTTGAGAGTTCTCAAACTTTCATTTTTATTTTTCAACCCTTACTAATTTTTTCAACTTCCTTGTCTCCCATTCCTTCAATATCTGTTTAGTAATAACATAGCGTGGGAATCTTTGATAATATTGCAAAATCTATATGTGATATTCTTATCGTAAAGGTGATGCGAGATTTATACGCACACAAATTAAACCCTCTTTTTGTCAATTGTAGTATAAGTATAAGTATGGATCGTTCTAAACCGGGGATTAGGAGGGATTACTAAATCACTTGGAAACTGACTCCAAAATGTAAAACAAACATTAAAACACTAAAACAAATCAAAAGACTCAAAGAATACAAAACACTTATAAACACAAACTAAGACACTTTCTAACTAAATTGGGCACTAAAGTAAAGGGGGATTGAGATTTTGACGAAAATAAATTAAATGCACAAATTGTAATTTAAAGGTAGAATTTAAATATGAATGTGATGAAATATGGAATGAATGCTAGCTAAGGGGTTCTTCTCCACACATGTTATACTTGCATACAAGATTGATTCTCAGTTGGTCTTTCGATAAATTATGAAACTCAACACTCCGGATTAATTAGGTCCGCTTAAATTAACCGTCAAGTTTTCCTTAAGTTAATGAATTGGATGGGTTTGCGCAACGCAATTCACAACATTCTCCAAAAGTCCTTTACGTGAACAGCACAATAAAGATACAATCAAAGATCATTAAGTATTATGAAAACTATAAGTGTTGACGAGGCATTCGTTACTATGATGAGCATGAAACTCGTGCCAAGAATTCATTTAACGCGATTGTTTATAAGCAACCTCCACTACTTGTGAATATAAGTTCATAACGATTAGGTGAAAATCACTTATATTCTAGCGTCATATTTATGCATGAAAATTAAGCGCGCATTCTTAATAAACATTCATAAATAAGTTATCAATCAAACGGTTAAACAAATTGAATCCGCAACTTATGAAATTCCAACGAAAGTTAATCAATTCATATTGCAAATATAAACATAGTTTCGAATCACCCCCTAGCTAAAGGGGGATTAGTTCCTCATACCTTTGAAATCAAAGAAACACCTAAACATTCCAACAACTCAAAACTTGAATTGTATGAATGTTTAAGCACTCTTCTCTTCCATAAAACAAAGAGAATTAAAATGAAACTTTGAAATCAAAGAAACACCTAAACATTCCAACAACTCAAACTTGAATTGTATGAACATTTAGGCACTCTTCTCTTCCTCGTTGTTGTAGCACAAGGTTTAAGGATAGGTTGGTTGGGGGGATGGAAGTGTGGAATGGAGTGGAAATGGAGAAGATGGAGAAGGGGAAGTGTTTGTGTATTACAATGGAAAATGAGATGATTTGGTGAATGGAATGAATGGGTATTTATAGGAAGAGAATGGGTGTTAATGGATGTTTGTTTAAGGTATTTGGTGGATGGGAAAAGGTGTGGATGGTGGGAATTATGGTGGATGGATGGTTTAGTGGATGTAATTTAGGGTTTATTTAGGTGAATGTGGATGCATGGTTTAGTGGATGTAAAGGATAATGGGATGGTGTGGAATTAAAAGCTAAAAAAAATGGGATAATGGGCATTTAAGTGTGAATGGAATGGTGGGATGCACTAATGGAAATTATGGAATGGAATGGTGGGATGCACTAATTAGGAGGAAGAATTAGGGTGAAGGGCTTAATGCATGGATTTGGGGCAATTAGGGTGAAGGGCTTAATGCATGGATTTGGGCCTAAAATGCCTCCCCTTGCATGGCAAGGGAAAGGACTTGGGCTAAAGCCCATGGCAATGGCTCTAAAATGGGCTAAGGTTAGGGTTTAGGTCATCTAAAAGCCCAAAGCCAAGAATAGAAACTCACGACAATGGAAACCTCCAAGAATAGAAACTTCCAACTTTAGAAACTTTGGTTACCAATTCCGACTTCCTTGCTCTTCACTTTCATTTCTTCATTTCTTAAGCTCCTTTGACCTTCAACCTCGTTCATTCCTCGTGCTCCATTTGCATACACCACATTCCAGCTCAGTTTTGCTCCAAAAGCTCCCAATTGCATCATTTCATGTAATATGTCCTTTAAACCTGAAAACACATGAAAGTAGCTTAAAAGACTACTTTAACGAATAAAACATAACAAAAATGCATAAGAACTAGCTAACTAAGGCGCATAAATATGCTCTTATCAAATTCCCCCACACTTAGCTTTTGCTAGTCCTCGAGCAAAACAAACAAAAGAAAGAAAACAAAACGAAACAAACTAACCAAAACCAAAAACTAAACCTTCCAACGTTCGCCTCAGGGATTTCCAATGAAACATGACATGTCAAAATTCATTACTCACATGGCTTTTAGTCTTCCTTTCCCTCAAGCACATACTTAATCATAGTCACCATTCACTAGTTCGCATTTAATCAATTAAAACATATTTTGAATGTAGTAACATGCCTTAGAGAATTCCCTCAATTCCTCACTCGTTATGCACTCAATTTTCACTCAAATTTTCTGACTACACACCCTACACTAGTTATATGTGAGAAGATTGATGTAAACATGAAAGACTAGTACTCACATACGTTATACAAGGAAAGCAATTTCGGGAGTAATTAAACGTGTATGGATATGATCTCATGAATGGGATGCTACTACTTAGATGCGAGAACCAGTGACACCATATGCTCATACCAAATTCAAACTCCACATTTGAAATGCACAACACTCAAGATAGAAGTCAAGGGTTGTAACGGGGCTTGGGGTTTTGGCTAACAAGGGAAGGTAAGGAATAACAAACGTTCTTTAAGCAATAATAAGTAAAGTAATGAAATTAAGACCTAGAATTCCCTTAGAATGCAGAAATCAACTTTTAAACAAATAGGGGAGATTCAAACAACTCTTAGGGCCTAATTCATTGTTTTGGGCCCTTACTTCAACAACCAATACTTTTCAACTATTTTCAACTCTTTTTCCATTTTTTTCTTTTCTTTTTTTTTTTTTTTTTTTTTTTTACCGTGCCTATGGCACAAAAACTCACATGAATACACTTTCCCCCACACTTATTTTCTGCACACATTAATCAAAGGGAATTCATTCATGCTTACTATGCTTCAAGAACAAGGGTACGGATGGTCCTAATCTAGGCTAGGTGAAGATAATGTGGGTTAACAAAGAAAGTAGGCTACACAAGGCTCAACGGGGTTAAATCCTATAAAACAAATGAAAAGGGAAATATGGCAATTTGGCTATGGTGTTCACTACACAACTTCATCTTGAATACGTGTTATGCAAATCAATGACATGCTTTGAATGAAATGGGCATGAGTTCTAGCATTTGGAACTAAGTGATGAAACGCCTTCTAAGTAGCAACCAATCAAAGAATAATGAGATCATGCAACGACTTTAGAAAACAAAGAATGCACAGATTTTAACTCTCCAAATAAACGTTTAAGCTCAAGTCTCACAGGGATGTAGTGTTAGTTTGAGCTCATTCCTTCAAGCATGTTATAAAAACTAATTTTTTTCTTTGTGATTGCATGTGAATTCGTGAACTATAACTACAACCAAGCATAAACCAAAGAGTATATCAAACGTCCATCCATGTTTGTAACTTTCTTTAACCATCATGCAATTAAAAACCAAATCCTCATCATTGCGTTGGAAGGTGACCTACGACACAAACACACAAAAACAACTTTAAAACAACTCTTTTTGGGTTTTTCAAAACAATTTTTCAAATTTTTATGGGATTTTCGAATTTTTAAGTCAAAACACACTAAAACAGTTTAAAAACATTTTAAAACAGCAAGGAACAACACTTGAAGTTATGGGTGATAAAATCCAACAAATTTTGCATCAACATACTTAGTTACCCCCCCCACACTTAAATCAAACATTGTCCTCAATGTTTTAAGCTTAAAACACACCAAACAAAAGAAAACATATAAAACAGCAACTAAACATACTAAACATGGCAGAATGTATCTATCAAAGAGAAGAGTTTTAGAGATGCAAATCTGGTTATGGAGTGTAAATTCCATCTTCTCCTTGGTGATTGCAGTGAGGCTTCATCTTTCTGCCATTTTTTTTTTTTTTTAAACACTCGGAAATTAATAAACAAGCTTTATTCACTGTATTGGGTTGCCTCCCAAGTAGCGCTTTCTTTTACGTCTTGCAGCCGGACGAAGAATCCATTTACTCCAAATTGGAGCCTACGGTACCCAAGGGGGTGTCATCCACGGTGTGCTCCACAAAGTTCTCATAATAGGCCTTCAAACGATGCCCGTTCACCTTAAACTCTTGACCTGTTTTGAAGCTACGAACTTGGACTGCACCATGAGGAAAAACATTAGTAATAACAAAGGGTCCAATCCAACGTGAACGTAACTTACCCGGAAATAGACGAAGACGAGAATTAAACAACAATACTTTCTGTCCAACAGAGAAGGACTTGGTGCGAATCATCTTATCATGAAAGGCCTTCGTCTTTTCCTTGTAAAGGCGAGCATTCTCATAAGCTTCATTCCGTATCTCCTCAAGTTCATTCAATTGAAGCTTACGATGAATTCCCGCTGCATCCACATCCATGTTGAACTTCCTCACGGCCCAATGAGCCTTGTGCTCCAACTCCACAGGTAAGTGACATGGCTTGCCATAAACAAGCCGAAAGGGGGACATTCGTATGGGTGTTTTGTAGGCGGTCCTATAAGCCCACAATGCATCTTCTAGCCTTAAGCTCCAATCTTTTCTTGTTGGACCCACTGTTTTCTCAAGAATCTGTTTTATCTCCCGATTCGACACCTCGGCTTGCCCGCTTGTTTGAGGATGATAGGGTGTGGACACCCTATGTGTAACGTTGTACTTCTTGAGCAAGGCCTCAATTGTACGATTACAGAAATGTGAGCCTCCATCACTTATAAGCAGTGGCGGATCCAGGATTTTAAACTCGGGGGGTCCCAATAATAAAGGTTAAAAAATTTATAGACAAAAATAACATTGAAAAGTTAAATATAATACATTTTATTCAAAAATCATTTGCATAACAATATTACAAGCATATTTCGTATTTCTAAACTACACATTTAACCAAAAACACAAAACATATACCAATCAACCAATAAACAAAAATTCCATCTAAATTTCAATTATAAAATGAGTATACAAACATAAAACACATCAACAATCATATCAATAATAGACTAAAAATCTCCACCAATATCTAATATAATTTAATTGAGATTAGATTAGAATACCAAAAAACTTACTTGAATTTGGAACCAAATAGTGGTGGCTTGGAGAATTGAAACAAGTGGAGGTATAATATTGGAGTAATGTAATTATAATATGGGATTGGGTGGGATTAGAAATTTAGGGTTTTGGGTGAATATAAGAAAGATGGGGGGATTAGGGGGAAAAGCAGTGGAAGGCACGGGTAAAGAAGAAGTGAAAGGGACGACAGGATGTGGGGCTAGACTTTCAAAAATAATATGTAATCATGTTGCAAAGGTGGACCAATTTCAACCGTTGATTTCATTGGTTTAATTAAAAAAAAAAAAAAAAAAAGGGCCAAAACACTGCGTTTTGGACCCTTTTTTTTTATGCCCTGTTTTCTTTCTTCTCCCCTGTTTTCTTCTTCTCCGTTGCAAACTGCAACCTGTTGCTGCAGCAACACAGACAGTCTGCACAGCAGCACAGGCCTCGTGTTCGAGTACGAGGGGTCCTCCGGAAAATTTCTAGCAACATTTTAGGATGGCCGAGGGGTCCTGGGACCTCCCAGGACCCTCTGTAGATCCGTCCCTGCTTATAAGAGCTCGAGGCATTCCGAACCTAGCAAAAATGTTAGACTTCACAAAATCTGCAACTACCTTGGAATCGTTAGTACGGGTGGCTTTTGCTTCCACCCATTTGGAAACATAATCCACCGCCAACAAGATATAGAGAAAACCATGTGATGAAGGAAAAGGACCCATAAAATCAATGCCCCACACATCAAATATTTCAACAGAAAGTATAGGGGTTTGTGGCATTTGATCCTTAGCATTTATATTACCCATTCTTTGACACCGATCACATGTAAGGCAAAACGTCCTAGCATCCCTAAAGATGGTTGGCCAATAAAACCCACATTCTAAGACTTTAAGGGCAGTGCGTTAGGTGCCAAAATGTCCCCCACATGCATATGAATGACAAAATGTTAAAATAGATTGAAACTCAGATTCATTCACACAACGTCGGACAATCTGATCGGGACAAAATTTCCAAAGGTATGGGTCATCCCAAACATAAAACCTAGCATCCTTTCTAAGCTTATCACATTGATTCCTATTAAGTGTGCTAGGGGTATGTTTAGACACCAAAAAGTTCACCAAATCTGCGTACCAAGGCTCACTTACCTGGATAGACATTAATTGTTCATCGGGAAAAGTTTCAGAAATTGGCATTGCTTCCTCATGCACCATTCGGCTTAGGTGGTCAGCCACCACATTCTCCACGCCCTTCTTATCCCGAATCTCAATGTCAAACTCTTGTAGAAGCAACATCCATCGAATCAATCTAGGCTTGGCCTCCTTTTTCATGAGCAAATATTTGAGAGCTGCATGATCAGTAAAAATAACAACTTTAGTACCAAGTAAGTAAGATCGGAACTTATCTAATGCAAAAACCACAGCAAGTAATTCTTTCTCAGTGGTTGAATAATTTAATTGAGCATCATTTAGTGTCCTAGAAGCATAATAGATAACGTGGGGTTGCTTGTTCTTTCGCTGTCCCAAAACAGCACCAATGGCATAGTCCGACGCATCACACATTAACTCGAATGGAAGGCTCCAATCTGGAGGTGTGATAATAGGAGCCGAAGTGAGAGCTTCCTTCAAGTGCTTGAATGCCATGGAGCATGCTTCATCAAACTCGAAAACCACCTCTTTTTGAAGCAACCGGCATAGTGGCTGTGCAATCTTGGAGAAATCCTTAATGAAACGCCTATAAAAACCTGCGTGGCCAAGAAACGAACGAACCTCTCTAACCGAAGTTGGAGAGGGTAAGTGGCGAACTAGGTCTACCTTAGATTTATCTACTTCAATGCCTTTTTCAGAAATGATATGGCCTAGAACAATACCTTGCTTAACCATGAAGTGGCATTTTTCCCAATTAAGTACAAGATTCGTTTCAACACAACGTTTCAAGATTAAAGTCAGATTATTCAAGCAATGATCAAATGAATTGCCAAACACGCTAAAATCATCCATGAATATCTCAATAATCTTCTCCACATAATCAGAGAATATACTCACCATGCATCGTTGAAACGTTGCCGGAGCATTGCACAAGCCAAATGGCATGCGTCTATATGCAAAAGTGCCAAAGGGGCACGTAAATGTTGTCTTCTCTTGGTCCTCCGGAGCGATCACAATCTGGTTATATCCGAAATATCCATCAAGAAAGCAATAAAATTCATAACCGGCTAACCTTTCCAACATTTGGTCGAGGAATGGTAATGGAAAGTGATCCTTCCTTGTCATGGCATTTAACTTCCTGTAATCAATGCAAACATGCCAACCAGTCACAACACGAGTGGGGACAAGCTCTTGTTCTTCATTCTTCACCACTGTGACGCCAGACTTCTTTGGAACAACCTGCACAGGTGACACCCAACGACTATCAGAAATAGGATATATAACACCACAATCAAGTAATTTTATAACCTCCTTTTTCACTACTTCCATCATAGGTGGATTAAGGCGACGTTGAGCTTCACGAGATGGCTTGGCTTCCTCCTCCAAAAGGATGCGATGCATGCACGTGGTGGGACTAATGCCTTTGATATCCGCCAAAGTCCATCCAATGGCAGATTTGTGCTCTTTTAACACCCTTATCAACTTGTCTTCTTCTTGAGCCGTGATTAAGTTTGAAATGATGACGGGTAGCGTTTGATCTTGGCCTAAGAACACATACTTCAAGTGACTAGGTAATGGCTTTAACTCAAGTGTAGGTGGCTGCACAGTTGATGGAAGTAACTTGTTAGTCAAAACCGAATCTAAAAGTGAGATTGGAGACTTACCAGAGTGGAAGGGCAATGACTCGAGGGCAGCGACCATTTCAAGTACTTCATCACAAGGGGGCACGACAATATGGTCAGATTGCATGCCGTGGGTTGCCAAGACTCCCTCACACTTATTTCTTGTTCCTATGCCGTGGACTAAGGCTACCTCAAGTGCATCTTCGTTCATTTGATCCAAATGCACCTGTGCCAAAGAATCAACAATATCAGTAGCAAAACAAGAATGATCCTCAATTGGATGTTTAATGGTTTCAGAAAGATTAAAATGAATAATGTCCCCATCAAACTCCATGGTCAATGTTCCCGTATACACATCAATCTTTGTTCTTGCTGTTTTCATGAAGGGACGGCCTAGCAAGATTGGCAATGATGGAGCATGGCTTGAATCCTCCATGTCTAAAACATAGAAATCTGCGGGGAAAATAAGGTGATTGACCTACACTAAAACATCCTCAAGGACTCCCTTGGGATAAGCGTTAGAACGATCGGCCAATTGAATTATAACGCCATCTTGTTTTAACTCACCAAGGTTCATTGATGCATAAATGGAATAAGGCATGACATTTATGGATGCACCTAAATCAAGCATGGCATGTTCAAAACGATTATGTCCAATCAAACAAGGAATCGTGAAACTACCGGGGTCTTTGCACTTGGTAGGTAGTTTACGTTGCAAAACAGCGGACACATTCTCGCTTACCTTCACTACCTCTTTGTTTGCCCTTCTTCTCTTTGTATTGCATAGGTCCTTGAGGAATTTAGCATACTTTGGAACCTGTTTGATTGCATCGAGAAGCGGTATGTTCACTTGCACCTTCCGGAACGTTTCAAGAATGTCCTTCTCGCTTTCTTCCTTTTTTTCTTGCATGAACCTGTGAGGAAAAGGTACATTGGGCAGATTAGGACGTGAAGTACATGAATTTGAACTTAAATTACCTGATTTGGCCGTGTTAGGGTGATTGGGGGCCTGCGGCATTGGGTTTTTCACTCTTTCCGTGGGTGAGCTAGACACTTCCTTAGGTTGTGTCGTCTCTTCATCTACTTCTTGGGCAGATTTGGGATTGTTTGGCTCGGTCCCAACTTCTTTTCCACCCCTTAGGGTGATGGCCTTGGCGGATTCGAATCCTCCATTTGGATTGACTGTGGTTGAGCTAGGAAGCTTTCCTTTATCTCTAATCTGTCCAAGGAACTCAGAAATCTGCCCTATTTGTTTCTTCATATCCATCATCTCCTTCTCGTTATTTTCTATCCGGTTGTTTTGATTTTGCAACCCCTGCGAAATAGAGGTTAGTAATTGCATCGCTTGATTACTTTCCAAGGACGTACCTGAATGAGATGATGTCGAAGGTTGTTGGGATTGTTGGGGTGCATACGGCTTGGAATAAAAACCAGGGGGGTTTGGCCTAAATCCGCTTTGTTGTTGACCTTGTTGGGGATCTCGCCATTTGAAATTCGGATGATCACGCCAACCGGGATTGTAAGTATTAGAAAACGGATCACCACGTGATTGGTATTGGTTGCCATATCCCACGGCATTGAGTGTCTCCCACCCTCCATTCTCGATCAATTGTGGGCACGTGTCCGTAGGGTGTCCTTGCATGGAGCATACTCCACAAGAAGCTACGGTTTTGACTTTTGGACCTTCCACCACCTGAGAAAGCAACGTAGTAAGGTTAGCCATTTGATTTTGAAGTTCGGTTATGACACTTACCTCATTGACTTGGTGTTGCCGTGGGGGGTCTCTTTGTCCAAGTCCTTCATATTGTTGTGCATTTAGAGCACGGTTTGCAATTAGGGTCTTGGCTGCCATAGGAGTTTTATCCACCAATGCACCTCCCGCCGAAGCATCGAGCATTTGTCTTTCAATGGGAAGAAGGCCCTCATAGAAGTATTGAAGAAGAAGCTCCTCCTTCATTTGATGTTGAGGACATGATGCAACAAGGGCTTTAAAACGCTCATAGTATGCCGGAAAAGATTCTCCTTGACTTTGTTGGATTCCGCTAATTTTCTTCCTCAAGAGAATGACTCTTGAAGTAGGGAAAAACTTCTCCAAGAACGCTCTCTTCATGCTTTCCCAAGAAGTCACTGTCCCGGGTGCCAATTCATAAAGCCAATCCTTAGCCTTTTCCACAAGAGAGAATGGAAAAGCTTTCATCTTCAAAATATTCCCATCAACATTAATGGGTGTCATGCTTGAGCATACAACTTCAAACTCCTTCAAATGCTTGTTTGGATCTTCCATGGACAGCCCATGGTACTTAGGAATATGATGCAGCAAGCTTGACTTCAATTCGAACTCATCGGTCTTGCCTAGAGCCGCCCTAGGATATTGAATACATAGGGGTGTGGCATTGTCCAATCCCGAAGCGGAAAGTTCTTTGATTGTTCGGTTGTCTGCTGCCATGTCTACTTCACCCTCTGTTCTCCTGGGTTTCTCTTCTTCAGATTCAGCAACGGACTCGGAGCTTTCACTTGATTCGCTAGGTTCTGGGTTCTTTCTCTTTCGTCTCAATTCTCGCTCGAAATCGGCGTCAAAGACCGAGATAGGTTCACGAATCGGATGAGAACTCCGAGTCATAAACTAGTACCTAAAACAAGAAACAAAACAAGATTAAGAATCTTAGAATAAAATAAAAACAAAAGAAAATACAACAATCCAAGAGATTAGCAAAGTTGCTAATCCCCGGCAACGGCGCCAAAATTTGATGCGAGATTTATACGCACACAAATTAAACCCTCTTTTTGTCAATTGTAGTATAAGTATAAGTAGGGATCGTTCTAAACCGGGGATTAGGAGGGATTACTAAATCACTTGGAAATTGACTCAAAAATGTAAAACAAACATTAAAACACTAAAACAAATCAAAAGACTCAAAGAATACAAAACACTTATAAACACAAACTAAGACACTTTCTAACTAAATTGGACACTAAAGTAAAGGGGGATTGAGATTTTGACGAAAATAAATTAAATGCACAAATTGTAATTTAAAGGTAGAATTTAAATATGAATGTGATGAAATATGGAATGAATGCTAGCTAAGGGGTTCTTCTCCACACATGTTATACTTGCATACAAGATTGATTCTCAGTTGGTCTTTCGATAAATTATGAAACTCAACACTCCGGATTAATTAGGTCCGCTTAAATTAACCGTCAAGTTTTCCTTAAGTTAATGAATTGGATGGGTTTGCGCAACGCAATTCACAACATTCTCCAAAAGTCCTTTACGTGAACAGCACAATAAAGATACAATCAAAGATCATTAAGTATTATGAAAACTATAAGTGTTGACGAGGCATTCGTTACTATGATGAGCATGAAACTCGTGCCAAGAATTCATTTAACGCGATTGTTTATAAGCAACCTCCACTACTTGTGAATATAAGTTCATAACGATTAGGTGAAAATCACTTATATTCTAGCGTCATATTTATGCATGAAAATTAAGCGCGCATTCTTAATAAACATTCATAAATAAGTTATCAATCAAACGGTTAAACAAATTGAATCCACAACTTATGAAATTCCAACGAAAGTTAATCAATTCATATTGCAAATATAAACATAGTTTCGAATCACCCCCTAGCTAAAGGGGGATTAGTTCCTCATACCTTTGAAATCAAAGAAACACCTAAACATTCCAACAACTCAAAACTTGAATTGTATGAATGTTTAAGCACTCTTCTCTTCCATAAAACAAAGAGAATTAAAATGAAACTTTGAAATCAAAGAAACACCTAAACATTCCAACAACTCAAACTTGAATTGTATGAACGTTTAGGCACTCTTCTCTTCCTCGTTGTTGTAGCACAAGGTTTAAGGATAGGTTGGTTGGGGGGATGGAAGTGTGGAATGGAGTGGAAATGGAGAAGATGGAGAAGGGGAAGTGTTTGTGTATTACAATGGAAAATGAGATGATTTGGTGAATGGAATGAATGGGTATTTATAGGAAGAGAATGGGTGTTAATGGATGTTTGTTTAAGGTATTTGGTGGATGGGAAAAGGTGTGGATGGTGGGAATTATGGTGGATGGATGGTTTAGTGGATGTAATTTAGGGTTTATTTAGGTGAATGTGGATGCATGGTTTAGTGGATGTAAAGGATAATGGGATGGTGTGGAATTAAAAGCTAAAAAAAATGGGATAATGGGCATTTAAGTGTGAATGGAATGGTGGGATGCACTAATGGAAATTATGGAATGGAATGGTGGGATGCACTAATTAGGAGGAAGAATTAGGGTGAAGGGCTTAATGCATGGATTTGGGGCAATTAGGGTGAAGGGCTTAATGCATGGATTTGGGCCTAAAATGCCTCCCCTTGCATGGCAAGGGAAAGGACTTGGGCTAAAGCCCATGGCAATGGCTCTAAAATGGGCTAAGGTTAGGGTTTAGGTCATCTAAAAGCCCAAAGCCAAGAATAGAAACTCACGACAATGGAAACCTCCAAGAATAGAAACTTCCAACTTTAGAAACTTTGGTTACCAATTCCGACTTCCTTGCTCTTCACTTTCATTTCTTCATTTCTTAAGCTCCTTTGACCTTCAACCTCGTTCATTCCTCGTGCTCCATTTGCATACACCACATTCCAGCTCAGTTTTGCTCCAAAAGCTCCCAATTGCATCATTTCATGTAATATGTCCTTTAAACCTGAAAACACATGAAAGTAGCTTAAAAGACTACTTTAACGAATAAAACATAACAAAAATGCATAAGAACTAGCTAACTAAGGCGCATAAATATGCTCCTATCAAAAGGTTTTGTGGGAAAGTCTAAATGGTAGGGGAAAATTAATAATGCCAACTTATCGTTAAAATCCTTTGATTTTTTTTTTCTTCCTATCAAGTATGTATCCTTCACTCAATAAAGGTTTTTATTGATTCTCAAAGTGTCTGTCAGGTGGCTCATCGGATTGCAAAATTTATTCATTGGGTTAGTGGTTTGGCCCGCCTTGGCTAATTGATTGTATTTCCGACGATTAATTAAGTGTCGAATAAGTGATATTTTGTGGCTCTTTTTTTTTTTTTTTTTCGTTCGGGATCTCCATATTTTTTTCATGTTCAAGGATTTTTTTTTAGAGTCACTTTTATATGCTTTCCCTAGTTTGTTGATGCGACAATTATACGCACACAATTTAAACCCTCTTTTTGTCAATTGTAGTGAAGAATGTAAGTAGGGATCGTTCTTAACCGGGGATTAGGAGGGATTGCAAAATCACTTGGAAACTGACTCAAAAACGTAAAATAAAGTTTGAAACACTAAACTAGACTCAAAGAATGCAAAACTAAACAATAAAAACACTCAAACAAATCAAAAGACTCAAAACAGCCCCAAAACACTCAAAACTGCCTTAAAATCACTTTCTGGGCAGTTTTGAGCACTTTGGTAACTTTGGACGAAATTGGGTAATAGAATGAATCAAAATGCTTAAAAACACAAACTAAGATACTTTCTAACTAAATTGGACACTAAAGTAAAGGGGGATTGAATTTTTGACGAAAATAAATTAAATGCACAGATTGCAATTTAAAGGCAGATTTGTTGTTGTAACTTAAAAGCATAAGGAAATGAAGTAAACACAAATAAATGAATCAACAACTAATAAAATGAGATAGTATCAATGGAGATGAAGCTAGGGATTCGATTTCACCATTGCTAAACCAAGTCCATGTTTGTTAAGTCAAAACGTACTCAACTCTCCAATCTGCAACTAGGGTTCGTTTTACTTATTTATGATCATCCATTTGATGTGTGGTTGTGATCAAGTACCCTAATATGCAACCTAGTTGTGATGTTCAACTTAGATTAGCAAGTAAGAATCCATTAAGAACAAGAAAACTTCAATGAATCAAAGAAATCACATGGCAGGATGTATGCATAGCAGTTTCTTCATTCATTCACATGTCTACCAAGATTAAGCATGATGTGTACTATAACCTTGATCAAATAATTCATAAGCAGCCCTAATGGTGATCAAACATTAAGATTAACAAACAAATTAAACTATAAAATCAGTGAATGAAACAAGAACACAGATTGGTGAATCAAATACTTTAACTTAATAACATGGAATAGTTTTGCAAGGCTACATCGAAACCACCCCTAGCCAAAGGGGGATTTAGTTCTTTATAACATTGAAATCAAAGAAACACCTAAACATTCCAACAACTCAAACATGAATTGTATGAACGTTTAAGCACTCTTTTCTTCCATTCCTCAATCATACAAAACAAAGAGAATTGAGTTTAAACATTGAAATCAAAGAAACACCTAAACATTCCAACAACTCAAACTTGAATTGTATGAACGTTTAGGCCCTCTTCTCTTCCTCTTCTCTTCCTCTTCGTTGTAGCATAAGGTCTAGGGATAGTTGGTTGGGGGGATGGAAGTATGGTGTTTGGATTGTAAGGGAGAGCACGGCAAGGGTGGTTTGATGTCTACATTCTGAAATGGAAGAAGTGAATGACTGAAATGTGTATGAATGAGAGTGAATGAGAATGAATGCAATGGATGCTTATTTATAGGTAAAATGGGGGGGGAACATGACAGCTAGGAGGGAATGTGGCTGCATGTTTGAATGATTAAAGGGACATGTGAGGGTGCAATGATGAAGGAATAATCTGAAATGGGAGAGCATGTGGGTGGAAATGCATGTGGGTTAAAGTGGAATGATGATGGGAGATGCATGTGGGTGGAAATGCATGTGGGTTAAAGTGGAATGATGATGGGAGATGCATGTGGCTGATTTATGCATGTGATTAAAGGGAGTGCATGTGCAATGGTTATAGGAAAGGTTTAAATGTCCTAGAACTAAAGGGAACAAGGTTCCAACACTTTGGTCTTCAATTAGGTCTTCAATTTCGTCCAACACTTTGGCTCCAAGCATAAGCTATCCATTCCAAGCCCAATTTTGCTCCAAAATGCTCCAAAATGCATCTTTTTGCTTCCTTAGCCATATGAACCTAAAAACACACGAAAATGGCTTAAACTACTAAAACAACTATGAATTAACAACATAGATGCACGAAAACAAGCTAAGTAAGTAGCCTAAATATGCTCCTATCAAACTCCCCCACACTTATCTTTTGCTAGTCCTCGAGCAAAACAGAATAAAAACAAATAAACAAAACGACACTAAACACGTAAAACACAACCTACACCTTCCAACAATCGTTTCAGGGATTTCCAATGCACATGACAAGTTAAAAATCATTATTCCCACAGAATTTAGCCATCTTTACCCTTAAGTACATTCTTAATCATAGTTACCACATACTAGTTTGCAATTAAGCATTTAAAACCATGTTTTGAATGTAGTAACATGCCTTAGAGAATTTGCTCAATTCCTTTCAAGATATGCACTCAATTTTCACTCAGATTTTCTAACCACACACCCTAATCTAGTCATATGTGAGAAGATTGATGTAAACATGAAAACGAACACTCACATATATGTATCACAAAGAACGCAATTTTTGGAGTTAATAAGCATGTTTAGATATGATCTCATGAATGGAATGCTACTACTTAGACGCGAGAACCAGTGATACCATATGCTCATACCAAGTTCAAACTCCACAAATTGAAACACATAACACTCAAGATTGAAGTCACGGGTTGTAATGGGGCTTGGGGCGTGTGGATAACAACGAAGGGATATGGAAAACAGAGGTTCTTAAAGAAATAGTGAGCAAGGCAATTGAATCAACTTAGAATTCACTTTTGAATGAAAACTCAACTTTGGAACGAAAAGGGAGACAATTTAGGGCCAGAATTGGTGTTTTGAGCCCTTACTTCAATCACTCATTCTTTCATTTTTTTCAAGCTCTTTTTTCTTTCTTTCTTTCTTTTCTTTTCTGTTTTTCTTTTCTTTTGAAACTCAAAACATACTTAAGAACAAGCATTCCTTCTCCCACACTCATTTTCTTGCATAATGTAACTCAAAAAGAATTCATTTAAGTCATGCTCACTATCTTCTAAGAACAAAGGTGTGGATTGTCCTAAACTAGGCTAGGTGAGGATAATGGGGGTTGACAAAGAATAAAGGCTAAACAAAGCTCAACGGGGGTAAAACTTACAACATATACGAAATATGGGAAGTGAGGTTATTTGGCTATGGTGGCAATTACACAACTTCATCTTGAATATGTTATGTAAATCAATAACATGCTTTGAATGAAATGGGCATGAGTTCTAGCATTTGGAACTATATGATGAAACGCCTTCTAAATAGTAACCAAGCAAAGAATAATGAGATCATGCAACGACTTTAGAAAACAAGAAATCATAGATTATACTCTCCAAAGAACGTTATAGGCTCAAGTCTCTCAGGGTTGTAGCGTTTGTTTGAGTTCCTTCCTTCAAGCATGTTACATAACTAATTTTTTCTTTTATGATTGCATGTGAAGTCATACATTATAACCATAACCAAGCATATACCAAGAGTAAATCAAACTTTTCTCCATGTTTATAACTCTTTTTAACCGTCATGCAATTAGAAACCAAATCCTTATCATTGTGTTGGAAGGTGACCTACGACACAAAAAACGACTCAAAACACTCTTTTTAGGCTTTTCAAAACATGTTTTTCAAATTTTTATGTGATTTTCGAATTTTTAAGTCAAAACACACTAAACACATTTAAAAACAGCAAGAAACAACAGTTGAAGTTATGGTGGATAAAACCCTACGAATTTGCATCAAAACACTTTAGTAACTAATTTGGACAAGACAAAGACTCAAAGGACTCAAAACAAGTTCAAAAGACTCAAAACTGCCTAAAAACACTAACTAGGCAGTTTCTGACCTTAAACCCAATTTTGGACGAAAATTAGGTTTGGACTTGACTCAAAAATGCTTTAAAACACCAAATAAGACAGATTCTAAGCCTAAGACTTAACAAAATATGGAGGGATTTGTATTTGGACGAAATGCAATTAAATGGACAGGTTATAAAGAAAACAGATTTTCAAGCAAATTGATGTAAACCAATGGATAATAGGCAGATTTGAGATATGAATCTAGAAAGCATAAGAAAATGAAGTAAACACAAATCAATGAATCAATAGCTAATATAATGGGATAGTATCAATGGAAATGAAACTAGGGATTCGATTTCACCATTGCTCAACTAAGTCCATGTTTGTTAAGTTAGTTTATACTCATTCATCTACCTATTTCTTGAGTTTGTTTCACTTGGATATGATCAACCATATGATGTGTGGATTTGATCAAATGTCTATAATCTTGAACCTAATTGTGATGTGCAACTTCGGTTCATAATCTAGAGTATGTAATTCACAAGAAACATTCACTAAACCAAAGGGAACACTTGGCAGGATGTTTGCCAAGCTTTCCCTTCATTCATTCACAAATCCACCAATATTAGACATGATGTATGCTTTAATCTTGGCTAAATAACTTGTGGTTAACTCAAATGGAGATCAAGCATACAAATCAACTCACAAATTCACAATTATAACAGAGAATGAAGCAAGAACTAGATGGACAAAATGAGCATTCTAACTTAATTACATGGCAAACTTTGCAAGGTTACATCGAATCCCTAAGGATAGATTAGTTACAATTCATGTTTACAACAGATTTGACATAAAAATATAAAACATGAATGAACATAGAATTGATAAGAATGAATCCCTTGAAGCAAATCTGATGGTGAAGTCTTTGAAGAGTTCCTTGGTGTGATTCTCCAAGTATGGTGCGGATGAAGGTAGAATGGTGATGTTTGAATGGTTTCTGCCCTTGGGACAGAAATGGGCAGAGAATGGAGTGAAAGGAGAGGTTTTAGAGTGAGTAATGGACTGAAATGAAGAAGAACATTTTCGGAACTCCTTTGGGACAGAAATGAGACTTGTTTTATGGAAAAGAATGTGTCCCCAACATTGAGATTGGATCTAGCAATTGTTTAAATCAGATGGCAGAGCATAAATCAGATGGAATGATGGGTTTCTGAGGTAGTGGACACATGGGATGGACAAGGTCTGCAAGCATTTGGTTTGTTTAATCCAAATGCATGTGAATTTCTGCCAAGATGAAGTGGAGAAAAGTAATAGAATGCAAGGTCAGATTGTAAGTCATGCATGTGAATGATGTTTTGGTGTTTTAGAAATGTATAATCTGACTTGGACCACATGGGAGTGCACGGCATGGATTGATTGTGATCATGGTAAAAATGTGGCTGATTAGCTTAAGTAATGGAAGTGGATGGTTTTGGCGCACAAGGGGGATGGACATGGATGTGTGGAATCTGATTTGGTGCTAGAAATTCATAACATGAAGGGATGATATGGGAATACACGGCCAAGGTTTTGAGCATGCATGTGAATGCATGTTATGGTGTTGGAAGCACATGGCTGACTTCAATGTTTTTGCCTTGTTTAAAATCACCCAATAAGGCCGAATTTCATCTCTTAACACTTCACATCTTTTCTGGAATGTTTTTACTTCATTTGCCTTCCCATTGATCCAAAATCACTCTTGGCTGCACACTAACACCAAATAACGTAAAATGCAACTAGTTTAATCCAAAACAATCACAAAGACGCCAAATAAAGAAAATATAAATGCATGCAAAATGTGACTTATCATTTGTACTACGTTAACATTTGCAGTTAATGAAATCCATCTTTACCCTAACTAAAAGGTTTTCGTTGTTTTTTATTTTTAAAATAATTGTTTTATTTTTTGTACATTAATTTCTTTTATTAAGCTATAACTAATTATATATATATATATGATGTTATGTTTAATTAAAGTTTATAAGCAATGGTTTAACTCATCAAATCATAGCACTTTTTGTTGTAAAGCTCTTTCTCCAAACTTTATGAATCATTAGTTGAAGTTTTAATTCTAATAAGAACATGTAATTTGTCTTAACATCCTACTACTACAAATATTGTCATTTATTTGAATCTTATTTTGCAGATTCCACTCTGATTTTTGTACTACTAACAAATGGCCATCTCTCAATAAATCTTAACATCCTATTACAACAATATTTTCCCTTTTTAATAGTTAGGAATAACAGAAATTACTCATAGGCGAGATCAAGCTCAAGTATGGAGCAAGAAATTATTTGTTTGAAGGACCAATAGATCTTATTGTAAATTTCTTATTCGAGGATATTAAAGACTAGTTTGTTGTGGTGTATGGTACATTTTTTTTTTATCGGATTGAAAGCCCTAATAAGAATCTAGTAAGGCCACCCTTTATGCACTCTATCCTTAATGTATATTGAATACGTTGCTTTATGGCATATTAAATAGTTAAAACTTAATTTTAGTTTCGTAGAATAACTAAGTAAAAACCATTTTACAACAAAAAAAACTACATATTAACGTTTTAATAAATTAATTAAAATTTGATTAATTAAGGACCAGTCTCTCGTTATGCGCTGACATGTGCTAGTTGACTTTATTGTGTACATGCACTACTTTTATGTTTTTTCTTTTATTGTCTTATTAAAAAAATAGGGTTTTTGCTGCACAATTTTATTTTATTTTTTTTAGAACAAAGGATATTATCTACATCAAGGGAAGGGGGGGTGAGCTTAATCTCGCAATGAGCTAGTAATAATGTGGTTCAAATTTGTCTTTGGTAAAAATCGAACCTTAAACCTCTCACTTACAAGTAAAGAGGACACCACTAGAAGTACAATTTTTTTTTTTAAATTCAATATAAGTTTAACAAATTGATTTAGTTTACTAATTTACCCTTATTATTATTAACCAGTGGTGTTTTAACAATTTGGTTATGCAAGGGTATTATTGGATTTTAGGAAACAGGTTGAAATCCTCAAAGAGTGAATAATGTTTAGTCCTACAAAGATTTCCATTTATTTTCAACCAATATAATGCATTTATGCAAAGGTACTAATTAAGGTGAACTATACATCTCTGCAAGGTCTAGTGTTCTTCTGTTGACATATTGCATTCATCAAAACAGGTTGAAGTCTATGTATCATTTTTTTTTCTTCAGTCAATTGGTTCAAGTAAAAGTAAAAGATGGTGGCTGCTGGTAGGTAATTTAATAACCTAAAGTCCGTCGTTAAATTAGCCTTAATTTGTTGAAAACAAAAATGTATCTAACTATTAGAATTTGAAGCTGCCAGCGACTTGGGTCTTCTTCTGGTCAATCGAGTTCCCAAACTACAACCAGGCATTTTTACACATCAAAAAGCTTGATTTTCCATCATGTTGCAATACTTAATTAATGCAAAAAATCTTATGGTGCATTCCATAACCATTTTAATTTTTTATTTCAAAGAAAATAAAAACAAGAAATTGTTTGGTAACTTATTTCAGTTTTCAAATAAGAAGTGGAAAACTGGAAATTGCTTCTGCTTTTAGATTTCTTCTTAAACGGAACTTTGAAATAAAACTTTCTTTTCTAGGATTCGAATTGTAAATTTGACATCATAGAATGAAAGAGCATTTGACACATAATCCGTACCATTTTTTTCTGTGAATATTTCGAAGTTGATTTTTTTTTTGGTAAATACTGGGTCGATAATCCCGAGGCTATTTCTAGGGTCTCGGGGCTTGGACACAGTGCATGATGTTTTTAAGAAATTGAAAACTGAAATTGGACACAGTTCTTGATGTTTTTTACGAAAACTGAAATTTATTACCAAAGAGTTTTTCAATTTTCAATATTCTAAAATAAAGTAAACGAAAAATTGAAAATCATATAATTATCAAAACGACCCCTTAACTTTTCACCTCTATTTAGCCACCTCTAACGGATCATGTTTCGTTGTGTATTGCGTGGATCATGTTCCATTAATTTATGAGAGTTTTAACAAAAAGGGCTTGACACTATCCATTCTTAATCAAAATGCCATTTTGTGTATAAAAAGTCTATAATGGGTCAAGCTCTTTTCTTTATTTACTCTTATACCATTAAAAGTAGTCCACAATGATGTTGACATTTCTGTTTGGAAATACATTATTTTAGATGATGTTATTCAACTTATGCTAATTTGCTGCCAACTTTTCATGCTTTCATTATGTTGTCGATGTTATGCAGCTCTTCTTCTGTCAAATTGTTCCAGTGTTGTTCCTTGCCTTCTACTAGCTCTGCGTCTCTTTCTCTATCTTCTTTCACCTTGTAATACATATCTTCTGTTTCTCCTTTGAAAATTTGAGGCTTCCAGTATGGCTAATGGCGGGCTTTTGACTTGCTGTAAATATGCATTCCTTCTTTTTCTACCATTAATAACATATCATACCTAAAATCTTCAAATTCATCTAAAGCAAACATTTGCTTTCCTCGAAATTTTAGAATATTGTTGTATGAAGGAGTCCACATATGAGGAGAGATAGTGGATGGTCTAAAGGACTCTTCATTAATTATGGCTATATGCCTAGCTTTCTCCTTATGCATATGTACATACCAATCTGGAGGACTACTAATAAAATTTATACAAATTTTTTTCCATTTTTCCTGATAATCTTCTGCTACTTTCATAAGTTTTTCAAGAAATGATTCTAGTTGGGAAATATGGTTAATGAATATTTTATTAAGATAGCCAAACTCTAATAGTAAGGCTGGGGTAACTTCTATCACATTATGCTTTTTCTGATGCTCATAACTAAAATGCCATGGTCTAAAATCTCTCATGTTAATCCTGGCCACAACTATGGTAACCTCTGGTTTACAAATACAATTCTTTATACTATCACAAAGACATGATGAATACATCTTTGTAATAATATTCATCCCTGGTTTTGGATCAAAGATTGACTGCTACAAAGCACATTGTAATTGTAATTCTTTCATGGGCTGTGATGCTCTGCTCAGGATTTCATTTTGCATGTCTGGTGGCATTATTTTTAATTTTGCTTTTGAAATTTCTTCTAATAAATATCATATAATATTAAGTCTAAAGGTAAATTTCTAAGAAAACTTTCATACTTTTCTTGTTTTTCTTTGTCACTCAGATGCTGATGCTGCTCATAATTTTGATGTTGCTCCATTTCAATGTATTCTTCTAAGAGCTCAATCTTAATCTCTTTCATGGGCTCATTAGCCTCTTGTCTTATGGGTTCAATAACCTCTTTTTCTTTATTCTTATGCTGATCAGTTGTTTCCAAACTTATTTTCAATTCTCTTTTTAGGGTGTCACTTGCCTTTTATTGCATTCTAGGAGATTGAAGTTCTTGATTCATTTTGGTAAACTTACTAAGTAATGACTCATGGTCTCTATAAATGACTTGAATGTTGTGCTCAACGGAATGAATATAATGCTTGCTTTGATGGAAATTGAAATTAAAACTATCAAACTCCTGTTCTAAGGCTCTAATTAGTTTTTCATGACCTAACCTCATGCTTGGCTGTTTGATTTGGATGTTCAAAAAATTATCTAAGAGAACTTGTTGCTTATCAGAGAGTTTTGGTACCCTTGTCCTGTACCTCAGAGTTGGATTTCTGATTCCTTCAACAATATTGCCATTAAATTGAAAGTGCGTATTGGTGGTGATGTTGGTCTGCTTATGCTATTTTGGAATCTATTGAATGGTGGAGGTCCATGGTGCATCATTATGCTATTGAAAGATATTCTTCTGCCTTGGGGTCTTGTGCCATTTGAAGATGATGGTCCATAATATTTCATTTCTGTTCAAAAAATTAATCTTGATAAGATATCAGCTAATATATTGTCATTACCTTTTATATGTTCAAAAATTGGTTTAAAACCATTTCCTGTAATTGAATCAACAAAATTAACCCATCTTCAGGCAGCCTGTTTGTTAGCATGTATCTTGTTATAATGAGAAACTATATTTTCACAATCTGTTCTAATCGTAAATACTTCATTATGTAAAAATAAAGAGAATGCCTCAAATGAGTTAATTATTCCTAAAATTTCCAAGTCCGTTTATGGAAATCTTGATTGTACATCACTAAATTTTCCTGATGAATATCTACAAACTTTTTCCTCAGACTTTGGAGACTCCTTATGCTTTTTCTGATATAGTATACATGCCCATCCTAATGATGAAGCATCTATTTCAACTATTTTGTAACTATTATCTAATGGTAATGGTAATGGCTTAAGTTTAATAATTTCTTTCTTTATATTTTGAACTAATTTAATATCTTCACTATTAAAATACTTTTGTCCAGTTTTGCTAGTTTTACTGTCTAATACTGCTATTTTTCTTCCTAAACCAGAGATAAAATTTCTTGCATAATTTAACAATCCTAAAAATGCTCGTAACTGTTTTTTGTATTCTAACTTCTGGAAATTCTAAGACTTTTTTAGCTATATGAAATTCTAAGACTTTTTTGTAATTGTATTGTATCTGACTTGATATACATTCCTAAAAATTCTATATCTTGCTTTTCTAATGCTATTTTATTTTTGCTAATCACAATTGCATTATTGATAAATTCTTGTAAAACTATCTCTAAGTGCTTCCTATATTCATTTCTATTTTTACTATGTACTAAAATATCATCTACATAAATACTACAAAATTTATCATATTTCTTGAAATTTTGGTCCATCATTCTTTGAAAGATTGATGGAGCATTTTTAAGTCCAAGTGGCATAACAAGCCACTCAAAATGTCCTTATGGACAAGTAAAAGCTGTCCACTCAATTGATTCTTTTGTTAATCGTATTTGCCAAAATCCTGATTTACAATCAAATTTGCTAAAATATTCACTCTCTTAAATCTTATGTATAAGCTCATCCTTATTTAGTAACTTATAACTATCTTTATATGTATTATTATTTAATCTCTTATAATTATAAACTATTCTAGCTTTACCTTTCTTTAATTTTGAATGTTTTCTCACAATAAATGCTGTTGATTTATGTCTATACTTGGAAGGTCTAATTATTTTTAAATTTAACAACTCTTTTATTTGCTGCTCAAACTCTTGTTTATCTAATAAACTACAAAGCGTATTAGCTGTCTTAATGGTTAATTCTGGATTAATTATATCTAATTTTGCTAATATTTTATTTTTATTCCAATGCAACTGAGGGTCTTCTCCTATAATTCTAATTTGTTCTGCTAATTCTAATAATTCTTCTAATCTTTTTGGTCTATCTAACTATAATATTTCTATACGGTTTTTTTTTTCTTCTAAAATCGGAGATTCATGTTTGAATATAACTTCATCAAACTCTTCTATATTATTATTATGCTCATCATCTTCTTTTGAGTTTTCTAAATAATAACCATTTTGACTATTAGGTTCTTCTATACTTATACTTTTATATGCTTCTACAATATTACTTTGATCAGTTATTGTAATACCTCATTTGAAAAATGTTATGCTAGGATTTATAAATAAAAAACCTTGTAAACTTTTCAAAAAATTCAAACCTAAAATGAATGACTATGATCCTATTGGTAAAATAAATGTTAATGGTAAATTAAATTGTTGTTTTTCTACTTTGAATAATGGTATATTAAATTGTTGCTTTTCTACTTTGATGGACTCATTATTAAAACAATATGTTAAGTAAACTGGTCTCTCATCAAATTGTGTTATTCTCACTAGTTTTGCTAATTTTTGTGATACTCTTATGATACTCTTTGTACTCCTTGTATCTATCATAAATGTTGTTTGTATCTTATATTCTTTTGCTAATTCTATTTTACAATTTATGGTAATTAAGGAACTATATTTTGGCTTTTCTATACTATAAACAATGTTTCCTAATATTTCAGTATTTTCTTGTGATTCTGCTGAATTAATTTCTAATAACTTATTTTTGTAACACTTTTCGTACAATATTGAATATGTATTATCGTATTTTTTTGCAAGTAATTTACTACACTAATGACATTTTTTTGGCCAACCTAAATTAATGTATTTATATTCTTCTTCATGTTATTCGTCTATAAATGCACACATATATTCTTCTAAATCACTATTTGTGTTACTTGAATCTTCAGAATCTGAATCTATCATGTTAATACTCTCTACATTATAAATACTCTCATTATCACTTAAATCATTTAAACTGTATATTGACTGTATGTCTTCATCTTCTTCTAACTTAAACAACTCCATTAAATGTACTTTTTCTCTTAGCTGTTTACCTAATTTCGGACATTTGGGTCTAATGTGTCCAATTTCTCCACATGAATAACATTTACAGCTACTCTTATCCTTTGGTGCTTTATATTTTCTAATCCAAGGTCTACCACTTTTCCTAAATTGTTTTGGAATATATTTTCTCTTCTTATATGTTCTTGAAGGTTTTATGCTGAAATTCTTATGCTGTTTGTATGGTTATTTCTTTTTGTATGTTTTCTTATGCTTATTCATCTTGTGAAAACCATATTGTTGTGGTAAATCTATATTTTTAAAAGTCATGTAAAATTTTTTCCTAATTTGTCTCTTAGCTTTTATTTGACTACACTCTTGTCTAAGTATATCATATACATGTTGAATTCTAGGTCCTATTGCAATATCATTATTCTTTGGATGCTTTTGCCATGCATTCCAAATCTTTTCACCTATTGGTCCTTTTATTTTTGTCATATAAGTATCTAATAAATTAATATCACTAATTCTACATGTTCTTTTTAAATATTTAAAGAAATCTGTGGTATATTGAGCTATATACTGTAAATCACAAATTTGTAATTGTTCTAAATTTCTAATTGCTCTTTTCTGTTCTTGTTCGCTTCTGCCATCTAACCTATTATGATCTAAAAATTCTGGTTTAATCAAAGTAACAAAACCGTCAATATTAAAATGTGTTTTAGCTGCCTGATGCTGTTCTAGACTTAGAACTTTCCATGACTGGAAATAATAAAAAACTAAACCATCTAAAGTATGCTCAAAATAATCCAACATATTTTGTGAATTACTAAAATCTAACATTAATACTGCATGTACGCAACCTTTTTCCCATCTTTCAATTGTTCTTTCCCAATCTTGTGGATCTACACTATTTAAGTTTAATATATTACCTGCTATAGTAATTTGTTCTAAATCTCTCAAATATGGAATCCTATTTTTTCTAGGTTTTATCATGTTTTCTTCTATGTGGTCTACTCGTGCTCTTTCATTATAGTAATCATTTGTTGGTCTCAAAAATTGTTGATTAGTTCTACTTGTGTGTCCTGGATTTGGATTTTCTACTCTTGATGTACTACTTTCTTCTGCTGGATTACATTCTACTTTGAATTCCGCTCGCAATTATAATAAATTATTATATTCTTTTGGTTCTAAAATATGTTCTACTCCTATTTCTAAAATTAAAGTTTTCATCTCTTCATCTGAAATTCTATGTAGTCCTAAATCATGTCTTATATTTTTCTAAGTATTGTTCTTCATCTAAATGATCAATATCTTCTATGAGCTTATCTACAATATGATCAAAAATTTTCTCAACTAAATTAATATCTAAATTATTAAAAGCCATATGAATACTCTCATTTTCGATCTCGCTTTCATCCTCTTCTATTTTTTCTAGTTGCTTGTAATTACTAAACCTAATTATTGCTTGACCTGTGCTAGTTTCAGATATTTGTACTTTATCTGGTTGTCTATTTTTTGCTACTTGTAAATTAGGTAATGTCCACTGAGTTCCTTCTAAAAAGCTATTATCTACGGGTTTTTCTTCTATCATATTTACATGTTTACTACCAAATGTTTGAACTAAATTTTGAAATTCTAAATTATATCTATCCGATACTTTACCAATATACATTAAGCTAATACACAAATTTTTATACTCTCCTTTCATATTATAATTTTTTGTTCTTATGCTTACTTTAATATATTTACTAAATTCATTAATTGTCATAACATAATTTGGAATACAACCTATGACTGCTAAGTTTGAACTTAAATCTACTTCAACTGTTGCTATTGCTACTTGTTGGTGATTATCCCATCTATCGTCATATATGTATACTAAAACTTTTGTACCTACTTGTGCTCTGGTCAATCATGCTATTCCAATTAATATTGTTCCTATGTGAATTTGACTAAATTATGATTTTCTCAAATGAGTAACTGCTTCTTTATTAATTAAATTAATTGTAACTTCTTTATCAATACAGCTAACTTAATGTTGACTGATGCTACTTACAATTCTGCTTCTATTTTCAAATAAACCTAATTGATACAAATTATATTTATTTTTCTGTGCTCTCTCAAAACCTCTTCTAATAAATTCTTGTGCTTCTTCTTCATTTGGATAAATATCTTCAGCTCTAATTACTTCTTTTCGTTTTTTCCTAAAGAGTTCTATTTTCTGTTATCAAAAGGATTTAGCTTAGGTGTGACATCCCACATCGCCCAGGGGAGTGATCCTTAAATGTGTATTCCCATCCCTACCAAGCACGAGGCCTTTTGGGAGCTCACTGGCTTCGGGTTCCATGGTAACTCCGAAGTTAAGCGAGAATGGGACTTGAGCAATCCCATGATGGGTGACCCACTGGGAAATTGCTCGTGAGTTCCCAAAAACAAAACCGTGAGGCAATGGTAAGCCCAAAGCGGACAATATCGTGCTACGGTGGTAGAGCGGGCCCAGGAAGTGGTCCGCCCCGGGCTGGGATGTGACAATTTGGTATCAGAGCCTAACCCTGGCCGTGAGTGTGCCGACGAGGACGTCGGGCCCCTAAGGGGGGTGGATTGTGACATCCCACATCGCCCAGGGGAGTGATCCTTAAATGTGTATTCCCATCCCTACCTAGCACGAGGCCTTTTGGGAGCTCACTGGCTTCGGGTTCCATGGGAACTCTGAAGTTAAGCGATAATGGGGCTTGAGCAATCCCATGATGGGTGACCCACTGGGAAGTTGCTCGTGAGTTCCCAAAAACAAAACCGTGAGGGAATGGTAAGCCCAAAGCGGACAATATCGTGCTACGGTGGTAGAGCGGGCCCGGGAAGTGGTCCGCCCTGGGCCGGGATGTGACATTAGGTCTTCTATTATTATTTGCACTTAAAGTTAAATTTTCTAATTTATCAAGCAAAGATGATGGAAGTGATGGAGATGCGTTATGTAAAACTTGGTTTAATTTTGCTATTTGTTCTTCAACTTCATCTAATTTTTCAGCCAAACTTAAAACTAATTGAATAATTAAATTATTTTTCCTAATGGGAATATTTTCTACTAGTTCTAGAATTAGTCATTAAACTAATAATTTATCTATTTTATTATGTAGCTTATCTACTTGTTCACTCAACTATTTTTGTACTAATTGAATTTTTTGAACTTCTAATTTTAGCTGCTCAACTATTTCTAATAATCTAAGTTCTATTTGCTTCGGCTTACTACCTATGAGATCAACAAGCTCTTTTATCTCTCTTTTATCTCTCTTTCTCAATGGAGAATAACAAACTAAATTATTTTGGTCTAAGGTTAGTTTTCTTTTTTGAGGTTCACTTATTTCTAAATTAAGGTAATCTATCATAAACTACAATCTACCTTTCTCTAAAGTTACTGCTAACTGGTTTCTTAGAAACTCTTTTTCTTCTCTCAAGGTCTCTAAAGTTTGATCTATTGCTCCTTTTGCTTCTTCAACTTTATGTTGCACTTCTGTGTTATTATATTTACGAATAAATGAAGGATGTTCAAGATAACTAAGATAAAACTTTTGCTTCTTCAAAGTCCTGCTAATTCTTTTGGATATGTATGCTAATCTTCTCTTTATGCTAGTTATAGTTAGATGTATGGAACAATAAATACCTGGTGGTTGTGGTTGACAAGGTCTACAAGGACAATAATATCTGTTGTTTATGCAAAATAAACAAGTGTGATATCAGTTATGTTAATGACTTCCGTCCTCACGGTACTTTACTATTATAATTATATTATTAAAATGCTAAACTTGGCTCTGATACCAGATTCGCAAAGCAGGCCGGTTAAATAGTCGAATGGCCATCATAAGAATTAGACATAAAACCTTGCACATGGAACTCGCCATGTTTCAACATGACGGCCACTCACATTGCAAGTATAAGGCCTTAACGGTTGAACTCAGAGGTACAAAAAACTCAGAGGTACCCTGGTTAATGTCCAGTTATTTGTATGGCAAGCATTCAACTATAATAGAGTGCTCGAACAAAGTATGATCGTCAATTTAGCAAGTTAATAATATGACTACAATAGTGTTTCCCTGTTTTGGACTAGAAATCTAATTAAGCAAACACACTAAAAGAAAGAAAAGAAATCTTACTTAAGATGGGAGATTGCTTGAATATATACACTTGAACTTTTATTGATATACAAAATGTTTACAAAGATAACTGTTTACAGGAACAAGGAAGTGTTTACAAGGATGCTTGAAGATGATGTGTGTATATGGTGAGAGTAGGGTGTTCTTTTATGTTGAGAGTTGAGAGGTGTTTTAGATGTTGAGTTTGAGGTGCCCTTTACAATGAAAGGAAAATTTCCTTATATGCACTGAATAATGATACTAACATACATACACATTTACAGAGCTAACCTAGAGCTAAGGGGGCTTCAATCCTTATTCCTTATCCCCCCTTATTCAGGGGGAAGAGTAGAGCCTCAAAAAAAAGTGATAAGGTAATATCCGCCTTCGGGCTTTGAAAAAAGGCTTCGTACCATCAATAATTCTAATTGAATGGTGTGCCTTATCTTCCTTTTTTGGCACTGTTTTCGAATCTGTAGACACTATTTCTGCATATGCCAAACTTGGCTTTTCCTTTTGCTTTTAAAGGCCATGTGAACCCATGTGATCTTTCTGATTTCTTGTCTTCTTTCCCATGCCCAATTTGGGTATTATCACAAAATTTTGTCCTAATGATTAAAATGAAACCTTCGAGGGTGTTTTGGTTAGTTTTCCATTAATTTATATGTCATATACGCTCCTACCATGAAGTGAGTTTGGTATCGTTGTTGTTGTTGTTTTTTTTTTTTTTTAAATTTTTTTTATTAAATGCTTTTATTGTGATGTGAGAATAAATAGTTGTAAAATAAAGTTGTTGAGTGTTTGATAAACTTTTTTTTTCCTGTAAAAGTGCTTTTAACAAAAAAAATAGTGTCCGAGTATTTGGTAAACTTTTATATAAATTGCTGATAATAGTATATTAAATTACTAAAACTGATATGGTATTTAATATGATATAATAATTGTCGAAGAGAATAATGTAAGGGCCATAATTGTAATTTTATAAAATATATGAGGGTATACTTGTCATTTGAAAATTTCATTAAACGAACACAGATTACTATGCCTTGAAAAAACATTTTTTTTAGAAGTATAGTAGACCATGCTTCTGCTTTTCTATGGTCATTGACAATAGTTTTTTAAAAAAGATTTTTTTTTTTTAAAATTTTTTTTTTAAGCGCCACAATCTCAAATCTGCCTTTTTATGATTGTGTGAGGTGGAGGACCCTAAGTTATATTTATTTAGGTTTCTTCAAGGTTCTAAAAGGCGTTAGGCGCTAGTCGGATGATGGGCTGGAGCCTAGCGCTAGGTTTAGGCGGGCACCTAGGCAGACTAGGTGGATTTACATAAATCCATTATATTTCGTGTAAATAAGTGTCTGTTTATACTTAAAATATATATATATATATATATATATATATATAATTTTATCATAAACTACAAAATAGAATGACATGTATTATGAAGTATTTGAACATAATGAAAACATAGGGAAAAAGCATATAGTGTGTGCTCATTTAAGTATTCAACAAGTCTCTTACAATTTATTGAAAAAAATTAAATGCAAATTGAAAGTTATCTATTTTCTATCCAAGTGAGTCGCAACCTAGGCAGGTGCCTAGCGGGTCTGGACGGGCTAGACGGGCTAGGCGGGTGGCTCAGCTGGTCTAAGTGCCCTTTCTTAATTTTTAAACGCCTAGACATTAATCGGGACGGTGACCAGCTACCTAGCGCCTAGTCAGGGTCTAGGCGGAATTTTTAGAACAGTGGGTTTCTTATCTATACGTAAAACTCTAATACTTACCTTTTATTATATTGTCATAATTCATAACATAATGAGATAGATAATTCAATTGAATTAGATTGTTACTCTCACCTTTGAAAAAATCAGATAACAAAATGATAAAACTCCTAATTAGATGTAACCGTAATATTTGTCTTACATTCGGCCACATCGTGTCACATCTATACATGAAATTTTTCTTTATGATATAGAATTGATTTCCTTATGTGTGCATCTTTGGGAAGTATTTGATAACAATATTATACTCAGATTAGATTTGACTTCAAATATCATCAAATTATAGGACTATGAACCATAATATCTGATGTAGCCTCTATAACCGCATACAAGTAAAGATATTCACATAAAGTATCAACATGTTATGAATCTGATTACATTAATTATGTTATAAACTTCTTATTTAAGTGTGATTGTGTAAATCCTATATTAGATATGGTTCTAGTTATTCTACCATATTAGGACTTGTTTTCCTTGGAGGAGAAGGATTTATTCTCTCTCTTATTACTCTAAATAAAGGCACTACGTAGGGGGAATAACACATCCTTTACACAACTATACAAACACATCTCGCTTTGTGTTGCCGGTCCTCTCTCTCCCTGTCAATTAAATATAGGCCACAACACATTATCAGCACGCTCCTACCGCTACGCTTAGGAATATGACATGGAAGTTTTCTGCATCAAACCAGTTTATCAATGTCACCACACAAGGAGGTTCTTTCAAAACAATGGTTTTTATGTCGATATTTTTGCCGCCCCGATAGCATGAACATTCATCATATTGCGTGACCCAAGTTTACATTTTTCAAATTTTAGATTCTACATAAATTGTGTATGCATTATATTCATAATTGTTGAATTGTGTGAATTGCTATTGCCATGAATTGCATCATATATCTACTCATGCATTGAATTATATGTTAAATATGCATCAAATTTCATTAATTTTATAATCTGGAATTGAATTAAAAAAAAAAAAAAATTTCTTTAGGGTTTCGTTGAAACCCAACCATGTCGCAATGGCCTTCCCTTTCCTCGAGATGAGAAATCCAATCCTGGAGCCAAGGCTCCAGGCCCAAACCCTAAACCCGACGCCCAAACGGTGTCTGATGTGGTAGAAACTAACACATAAATTAAACCCTTTTTAGATAGTTGTAGTATGAGCAAGTAGGGATTGTTCTAGGCCAGGGATTAGAAGGGATGCTAATCAACACAAACTAAACTTATAAAATTGAAAACTAAGTTAAACTAACAACAAAACAATGAAGGAAGAGGTTTTTGGACGAATTCTGACTTAAAACAAGTAAATTGAAGAAACAAAATAAGTTTGGTATGAAAATTGGGTGAAAGGCTAGGTAGAGGATTCTTCTCTACACATGAACCATATGCATACAAATCGATTTCCAGCTATTATTCTTATAAACCATGAATGACAATGCCCATTAACTCTCAAATTTTCCTAATTTCATTGAATTAGACTCAGCAATGCAATCAAATTATTCTTATCAAGTTCCCTATATGAACAACATGATAGAGATACATATCAAAGATCATTAAATTCTGTGAAAATCATAAGCATTGACAAGCCATTTGTAACTATGAACTGCATGATAGTCCTGCCAGGAATTTACCTAACACAATCATGACTAGTGACCTTTACTACGTGTAAATATAAGTTCATAATGATTAGGTGAAATTCCCTTATATTCTAGCATCAAATCCGTGCATGCAAACTAAGTGTGCACCCTTAATCAACACACAAGAACAAGTTCTTAATAAAATAGATAAGTAAATCGCATTCATGTTTTATGAAACAATAACTGGATGTAATCAATTTATATAAAACATATGATCATGGCTTCGAATTCACCTCTAGCTCAAAAAGAATTTAGTCACACATGTTCATCATAGCTAAATAAAGACAATCTAATTTAAACATTGAAACTAAAACTAAGGATAGAAAGAACCCAGAAAAGCTTCAGCAATGGTAGATTTGGCACCCCCTCTCCTAGATGGCATATTTGGCTCATCCTCTCCTCCCAAGGCTGTGGCACACCTCTATTTCTCTCTATTTTTCCTATCTTTTTTTTTCCTTTTTTCCCCTGAAAGTTGCGGTAATAACTTGTATTTATAGGGCTAGGGCATGACCTACTTTGTGGTGGAAAAGGATTGAGTTGTTTACAGTGTTTTAGGACTCCTTAAATCAAATTAGAAGTGGTTGAATGTGATAAGTAATCCCCCTTGTAGTTGGAGATAAGGTAAGATAGAATAAGGATAGGATAGGATTAGATAAGGTTTGTTAAGGATAAGGTTGGATAATGTTTCCCTTTAATTTCTGATTCCTTGTCTTCCAAGCCTCAATCCTAATTCTTCCAGATTGTAGCACATTCCTAGCCTTATTTGACCACCAACAACGTCCATCCCAAGTGCTCCCCATGCATGCTATCCAATTCAAGTCCAAAACTGCTCCAAATTGCTCCATTTTGCCCTTTTTGTCACCTTTTCCAATTGGACCTACAATACTACAAAAATAAATTAAATTACCAAAATAAATGGAAATTAACTAGGTAAATGCAAAGAAAAAAGATATCAAAATCGCATAAATATGCTTCTATCAAATTCCTCCACACTTAGCTTTTGCTAGTCCCTAAGCAAAACAAAGAAAACAAAACAAAACCTAAACCTTCCAATAATTGCCTTAGGGATTTCCAATGAAACATGACATGTTAAAAATCACTACCCACATAGATTTTGGCCATCCTTACCCTCAAGCTTATACTTAACATAGTAACCACTCACTAGCTCGCATTTAATCAATTAAAACAACATTTTGAATGTAGTAACATGCCTTAGAGAATTCACTCAATTCCTCACCGGGTACACTCTCTATTTTCACACAGATTTTCTGACTACACTCCCTATACTATGTATATGTGAGAAGATTGATGTAAACATGCAGACTAGCACTCACATATGTTATATCAAAGAAGGCAATTTTTGGAATTATTAATACAACATGTATATGATCTCATGAACGGAATGCCAATACTTAGAAGCGATAACCGGGGATTCCATATGCTTGTACCAATTTCAAACTCCACATATTGAATCACATAACAATCAAGATAAAAGTCTAGGGGTTGTTGATAGGAGCATATTCATGCGACTTAAATGGCTTGTTCTCGTGCATTTACGTTATGTTTCTCTAGTTATTTTAGTCCTTTATGCTTCTTTTGTGTGTTTTCAGGTTCTAAGGGCAAGGTATGCAAAAGGATGCCTTTTGGAGCATTTTGGAGCAAAATCGGACTTGGATTGGATAGCTTATATTTGGAGCAAAAGGAATGGACGAAATTAAAAACCAAACTATCATAACCACCTATCATTACTTATCATCACTTAACATATCACTCATTTATCACTTAGCATATCATTCATTTATCAATTATCAAACCAATCACTTATCACTTCCATTCACTTATCACTCACTTAGCATATCATTCACTTCTCACTCACCACATACCATTCACTTATCACTTATCACTTATCACACCTTTTCTCCAACCTTGACATACATCACATGCATTTCCAACACACTCAACCCCTTTAACATCTCCTTTGCCGTGAGTCCCCTTAGTGATTTCCCTTACACATTTTCAACCATCACACTTCATCATTGCAGCCACCTTCATCCCTTTAATTCACATGATTTCCCAACACTCAAATCAGCCACTCACATGCACTTCCCCCTTTAACAATCCCACACCTTGACATTATTCTTTCATCCACCCACCACAAATCCAATCAATGCCGTGGCTCTCCATCACAATTTCAGCTTTCCCTTTTACACATCACATGCATTTCCACCTTGTTCATGCTTTCCTATTTCAATATTCATTCACTTTGCATTCTTTAATTTAGCCACATAATCATTCACCCTTTCCTTTCCACAATCCCATTCATCAACACATGCAAACACATGCACAACAACACACTACACAACACAAAGACCCATCCTGAAAATCAATGCCGTGTACACCTTATGCATTTTCAGCTTTCTTCTTTGTTGTTGCACATGCATTTTCAGCCACATATCCACTCACATGCACCCTTTAAACATTCAACCATAAAGCCACATGCAATCTCATTCATCCACCATACATTGCACATGCTTTCACAAGCTTTAACCAACACACAAAACAGCCAACACATGCACCAAAAACTCCTTTACCGTGGGTTCTCTTTGCTTCCCTTGTGCAATTTCAGTTTTCACATGTGTCCTAGCTGTTTTTCCATCATTCCTCCACACAAATACTTAAACAAATAGCCATATGTTCCCTCCACTACTCCTATAAATACCCTTGCATTCATTCATTCATGCATCTCATCTCATTTCATACACAACACCACACCACAAACACTTCCATTCCCTCTCCTAGCCGTGGGTTTTCTATCTATCCTCTTCCATTTCCATCCCTCTCCAACCATTCCACATACACTTAAAGCCCTAAACATCTCCTTAGTCCTTGTGCCACAATAAAGAGGAAGATAAGAGGGCCTAAACGTTCATACAATTCATGTTTGAGTTGTTGGAATGTTTACGCGTTTCTTTGATTTCAATGTTGTAAATTCAATTCTCTTTGTTTTGTAATATGAGGAATGGAAGAGAAGAGTGCCTAAACGTTCATACAATTCGAGTTTGAGTTGTTGGAATGTTTAGGTGTTTCTTTGATTTCAAAGTTATGAGGAACTAAACCTCCCTTAGCTAGGGGTGATTTCAATACCATGATTGTTTATGTAATATGAATTGATGAATTCCAGTTATGAACTCTTGATTCGTGAATGCAATTGGCTTAACTATTTGATGATTAACTTATTTGTGTTTGTTGATTGAGGGTCGACACTTAATTACATGCATGAATATGTGGCTAAAGTTTAAGAAGGTTTCACATAATCGTTACTAACTTATACTTGAAAGTAGTGAAGGTCGCTTGTCACGATCGCGTTAAGTTTAAATTCTTAGCATGAGTAACATGATGTCATAGTTGCAAGTGTTTTGTCAATGCTTATGGTTTTCATTATTCTTAATGATCTTCGATTGTATCTCTATTATGATGACATGTAGGGAACTTTTGAGAATGTTTTGGGTTGTCGAATGATGCCATCCAATCCAATAATATAAGGAAAATCTGAGGGTTAACTAGTGATGTCACGGTTAATTTGGGGCATTGTCGTTCATAATTCAATGAAGGAATAACTGGAAATTGATTCATATGCATAAATATCATGTGTGGAGAAAGAACCTCTAGCTAATTCACCAACCATCTAATTTCACAACACTTGTTTGCAATCTATCCATATTTACAATTTGTTTTGTTTCCAAGTATCCATTTTAGTTTAAATTCGTCCAAATCCAATTCCCCCCTATTTCGTTGAAGTCTTAGTCTTAATCTTTCTTATTTTTAGTTTTGCTTTCTTCGAGCATTAAATAGTGTTTTATATTGAGTTTTTATGTTTTTAAGTCAATTTAGAAGGTTTTAGCAAGCCCTCCTAATCCCCGGTCTAGAACGATCCCTCACTTATCCATTCTACTACAATTGTCAAACGAGGGTTTAATTTGAGTGTCAAGTAATTCTCACATCAAATTTTGGCGCCGTTGCCGGGGATTAGCAACTTTGCTAATCTCTTGGATTGTTTTATTTTCTTTTTATTTTATTCCAGATTCTTGATCTTGTTTTATTTCTTGTTTTAGGTACTAGTTTATGACTAGGAGTTCTCATCCGATTCGTGAACCTATCTCGGTCTTTGACGCAGATTTCGAGCGAGAATTGAGACGAAAAAGAAAGAACCCAGAACCTAGCGAATCAAGCGAAAGCTCCGAGTCCATTTCTGAATTTGAAGAAGAGGAACCCAAGACAACAGCGGGTGAAGAAGACATGGCAGCAGACAACCGAACAATCAAAGAACTTTCCGCTTCGGGATTGGACAATGCCACACCCCTATGTATTCAATATCCTAGGGCGGCTCTAGGCAAGACCGATGAGTTCGAATTGAAGTCAAGCTTGCTGCATCATATTCCTAAGTACCATGGGCTGTCCATGGAAGATCCCAACAAACACTTGAAGGAGTTCGAGGTGGTTTGTTCGAGCATGACCCCCGTCATTGTGGATGGGAGTATATTGAAGATGAAGGCCTTTCCATTTTCACTTATGGACAAGGCCAAAGATTGGCTCTACGAACTAGCCCCGGGAACTGTGACTTCGTGGGAAAGTATGAAGCGTGCTTTCTTGGAGAAATTCTTCCCTACTTCGAGAGTGATTCTCCTACGGAAGAAAATTAGTGGTATTCAACAGAACCATGGTGAGACATTCCCGGCTTATTATGAGCGCTTTAAGGGCCTGGTAGCTTCATGTCCTCAACATCAAATGAAGGAGGAACTTCTCCTTCAATATTTCTATGAGGGCCTCCTTCCTATCGAACGTCAAATGCTTGATGCATCAGCGGGAGGAGCATTGGTGGACAAAACACCAAGGGATGCCAAGATTCTCATAGCCAACCGAGCGCTCAACGCTCAACAATATGAAGGAGTGGGCCAAAGGGAAGCCCCACGGCAACAAAGTGTAAATGAGGTGAGTGCTATTTCTGAAATTCAATCACAACTTGCTAATCTTACTTCTCTTGTTTCTCAGGTTGTGATTGGTCCAAAAGCACAAGAACACCAAGTTTGTGGCGTGTGCTCAATTCAAGGGCATCCATCTGACAATTGCCCTCAACTAATCGAGAATGGTGGGTGGGAATCTGCCAATGCAATTGGTTTCCAAGGACAAAATCAAAACAACCCATATTCGAACACTTACAATGCCGGATGGAGGGACCATCCAAACTTCAAATGGAGGGAGCCACAACAAGCTGCCCAACAAGGAGGATTTAGGCCAAACCCCCCTGGTTTTTATTCCAAGCCGTATGCACCCCAACAACCCCAACAACCTTCGGCATCATCTCATTCAGGTACGTCCTTGGAAAGTAATCAAGCTATGCAATTACTAACCTCTATTTCGCAGGGGTTGCAAAATCAAAACAACCGGATAGAAAATAACGAGAAGGAGATGATGGATATGAAGAAACAAATAGGGCAGATTTCTGAGTTCCTTGGACAGATTAGAGAGCAAGGAAAGCTTCCTAGCTCAACCACAGTCAATCCAAAGGGAGGATTCGAATCCGCCAAGGCCATCACCCTAAGGAGTGGAAAAGAAGTTGGGACCGAGCCAAACAATCCCAAATCTGCCCAGAAAGTAGATGAAGAGACGACACAACCTGAGGAAGTGTCTAGCTCACCCACGGAAAGAGTGAAAAACCAAATGCCGCAGGCCCCCAATCACCCTAACTCGGCCAAATCAGGTAATTTAAGTTCAAATTCATATACTTCACGTCCTAATCTGCCCAATGTACCTTTTCCTCGCAGATTATTGCAAACAAAGAAGGAGGAGCATGAGAAGGACATTCTTGAAACGTTTAGGAAAGTTCAAGTCAATATCCCGCTCCTAGATGCCATAAAGCAAGTGCCCAAATACGCTAAGTTCTTGAAGGAATTGTGTACTACGAGGAAGAGGGCGTCACACAAAGAGGTAGTAAGGGTAAGTGAGAATGTTTCTGCTGTTTTACAAAGAAAGTTACCACCAAAGTGCAAAGATCCAGGTAGCTTTACAATCCCTTGTATTATTGGTCAAACTAAGTTCGAACATGCTATGTTAGATTTAGGAGCTTCAATTAACGTCATGCCATACTCTATCTATGCTTCAATGAACCTTGGTGAATTGAAAAATGATGGTGTGGTTATTCAGTTGGCCGATAGATCTAATGCATATCCAAAAGGAGTTTTGGAGGATGTGCTTGTGCAGGTGAACCATTTAATTTTTCCGGCTGATTTCTACATCCTAGACATGGAGGATTCAGCCCATTCTACATCTTTGCCGATTCTCCTTGGTAGGCCATTCATGAAGACGGCCCGAACGAAGATTGATGTATACAAAGGCACCTTGACAATGGAATTCGATGGGGAAGTGATTGATTTTAATATTTCTGAAACTATGAGATATCCTGTTGATGACCATTCTTGTTTTTCCATTAATGTTATCGATTCTTTGGCGCAGGTATACCTTGAAGAATTGAACGAGGACGCCCTGGAAACAACCATCACTAAGGCCTTAGAGTGCAAAAATGACGGATTTGGGCCAATGCAAGGTCACGGCAAGGAAGAGGAATTCTTTGCCATGGGTTCTAGTGAAGAAATAATTGAGGTTGTGGCAGCCCTTGAGTCATTGCCACAACAATATGGTAAGGTTCCACTCTCACTTTCAAATTCAGTTTCCACTAAGATGCTACCTTCTGTTGTTCAGGCACCATCACTTGAACTTAAGCCGTTGCCGGACCATTTGAAGTATGTGTTTTTGGGAGAAGGCGAAACATTGCCCGTCATCATTTCATCAAGTCTCACGGCAATGGAGGAGGAGAAGCTTGTGAGGGTGCTGCGAGAACACAAAACGGCCATAGGGTGGACTTTGGCCGACATTAAAGGAATAAGCCCTACCACATGCATGCACCGTATACTTCTTGAAGAGGGGACTAAGCCATCCCGAGAGGCTCAACGCCGTCTCAACCCTCCAATGATGGAAGTGGTGAAGAAGGAAATAATCAAGCTTTTGGATTGCGGAGTGATCTACCCTATCTCCGATAGCCGTTGGGTCTCTCCAGTTCAAGTCGTTCCCAAGAAGTCCGGAGTAACTGTTATCAAGAATGATGAGAATGAGCTCGTACCTACACGCATTCAGACTGGATGGCGAGTATGTATCGATTACCGGAAGCTAAATGCCATGACTAGGAAAGATCACTTTCCTTTGCCATTCATCGACCAGATGCTCGAAAGGTTAGCCGGTCATGCTTTTTACTGTTTTCTTGATGGATACTCTGGATATAACCAAATTGTGATAGCCCCGGATGATCAAGAGAAGACCACATTCACATGTCCCTTTGGAACATTTGCTTATCGTCGCATGCCATTTGGTTTATGCAATGCACCGGCCACTTTCCAACGATGCATGGTAAGTATCTTCTCTGATTATGTTGAAAAGATAATTGAAGTATTTATGGACGATTTTAGTGTGTTTGGAGACTCATTTGATGCTTGTTTGCATAATCTCACTTTAATCTTGAAAAGATGCATGGAAACTAACCTTGTTTTGAATTGGGAAAAATGTCATTTTATGGTTAAGCAAGGTATAGTTTTGGGTCATATCATCTCAGAAAAAGGGATTGAAGTTGATAAGTCTAAAATAGATCTTGTACGTCACTTACCCTCTCCTATTTCGGTTAGAGAGGTCCGTTCTTTTCTTGGCCATGCAGGATTCTATAGGCGATTTATCAAAGATTTCTCAAAAGTTGCACAACCTCTTTGCCGCCTCCTACAAAAAGACGTGGCATTTGAATTCACTAAGGAGTGCACGGCATCATTCAACCAACTCAAGGAGTTGTTGACCACGGCACCCATTATTGTTCCCCCAGAATGGAGCCTCCCGTTCGAGCTTATGTGCGATGCGTCCGATTATGCTTTAGGGGCTGTTTTGGGACAAAGAAAGGACAAGAGGCCGCATGTCATCTACTATGCCTCACGGACGTTGAACGATGCCCAGTTGAACTACTCCACTACGGAGAAAGAACTTCTTGCCGTTGTCTTTGCTTTAGATAAATTTCGATCATATCTAATTGGTACTAAAGTAATTGTTTTCACTGATCATGCAGCTCTAAAGTACTTGCTCACCAAAAAGGAGGCCAAGCCCCGGCTAATTCGGTGGATGTTGTTACTTCAAGAGTTCGACATCGAGATTCGTGACAAGAAGGGAAGTGAAAACGTGGTGGCTGACCACCTAAGCCGAATGGTGCATAATGAGGAGTCCCTACCCATTGCAGAGACATTCCCCGATGAGCAGCTGCTATCCATTGAGGTAAGTGAACCATGGTATGCAGATTTAGTGAATTACTTGGTGGCTAAACAAATTCCAAATGAGCTCAATAGGCACCAACGTGACAAACTTAGGCATGATGCACGGTTTTATGTATGGGATGATCCGTACTTATGGAAATTTTGTCCCGATCAAATTGTACGTAGATGTGTGCATGATTCTGAATTTCACTCAATTCTAAACTTTTGTCACACATATGCATGTGGTGGTCATTTTGGCACACAACGCACTGCCCTCAAGGTTCTAGAGTGTGGTTTTTATTGGCCGACTATATTTAGGGATGCTAGAACCTTTTGTATGTCTTGTGATCGTTGCCAACGAATGGGTAACATAGGTACCAAGGACCAAATGCCGCAAACCCCTGTCTTTAATGTTGAAATTTTTGATGTTTGGGGCATTGATTTCATGGGCCCTTTCCCTCCATCTTATGGTTTCACGTATATCTTGCTAGCCGTTGATTATGTTTCTAAATGGGTGGAAGCAAAAGCCACCCGTACTAACGATTCTAAGGTGGTTGCAGATTTCGTGAAAACTAACATTTTTGCTAGGTTTGGAATGCCGAGAGTAATCATAAGTGATGGAGGGTCTCACTTTTGCAATCGGACCATTGAGGCGTTGCTAAGAAAGTACCATGTCAACCATAAGGTCTCCACACCTTACCATCCTCAAACAAATGGCCAAGCCGAGGTGTCTAACCGAGAAATCAAACAAATTTTGGAGAAGACCGTTGGACCAACAAGGAGGGATTGGAGCTTACGTTTAGATGATGCACTATGGGCATATCGTACGGCGTACAAAACACCCATTGGGATGTCACCTTTTCGGCTCGTCTATGGTAAGCCATGTCATTTGCCCGTAGAATTAGAGCACAAGGCACATTGGGCCGTGAAGACTTTCAACATGGACATAGATGCAGCGGGAGTTCATAGGAAGCTCCAATTGAATGAACTTGAGGAGATTCGGAATGAAGCCTATGAGAATGCCCGGATGTACAAAGCCAAGACCAAAGCATTCCATGATAAAATGATCCGAACCAAGACCTTCACAGTTGGGCAGAAAGTGTTGCTTTTCAACTCTCGCCTACGTTTGTTTCCTGGTAAGTTGCGTTCTAAATGGATTGGCCCGTTTGTTGTTACTAACGTTTTACCTTATGGTGCAGTCCACATAAAAAGCTTAAGGAATGGCGTAGAATTCAACGTGAACGGGCATCGGTTGAAGCCATATTACGAGCATGGTGTGGGGCAAGTGGTGGAAGACATTCCTTTCCATTCCGTGGGCTCAATTAAAGATTGAAGAGAGTACTCGTCCGGCTGCAAGACGTAAAAGAAAGCGCTTCGTGGGAGGCAACCCATGCATCCGAATAGAGAAGAACTTATTTTTATTCCTTTCCTTTTCTTTACTGCCTTTACTTTGCTTTCTTTATCGTATTTGTTTATTTATTTGCTCTTTTGACTCTATGCTTAAAACATTGAGGACAATGTTTGATTTAAGTTGGGGGGGTAAACAATTTGTTTTTGCATGAATTTCGTGGGATTTATTCACCTATCACTTAGAATGTTGTTTCTTGCTGTTTTAAGCGTTTTTAGAGTGTTTTAGTGTGTTTTATAGTGTCTTGGCATAAAACTCCGAAAAATTGATAAAAATTTGAAAAAAAAAAAAAAAATACTTTTGAAAACCCCAAAAAGATGTGTTTTTAGAGTCATTTGAGTCATTTTGGTGTTTGTTTGTGTCTTAGGCAACCCAATACAGTAAATAAAACTTTTGCTTGTTCATTGATTTTTTTCGATAAATTACAATTGTATCTAAACATGGCAGAAAGATGGAGCCTTTACAAAGGTTGTGTACGTGAGGCCCCACTACGTGGCAACACTCTCGGAGCAGAAGGCATCGGAACAGGAGGTCTCGGAACAGAAGGCATTGGAGCAAGAGGCATCGGAGCGGAAGGCATCGGAGCGGGAGGCACCGAAGATAGATCATTCAAGGCCCCAAACCTTGGTGGAACGCTGGATGAACCAGGAAAGAGGTGCCTCTGGAAGAAAGTTGCAAGCCTTTGACGGTCATCAAGCTCGTCAAGTTTCCTCTTCATGCCTGACGAATAATTGTTGGCAAGCACGTGCAAACTTCGGTTCTCGTACTTAAGCTGTTTGATCTCCTGCTTAAGACTCTCCACCTCCGCCATCAAGGATTCAACCTGACGGGAGCGAGCAAGAAGGCGTTGGCCCATGTTGGACACAGAGCCAGCGCACTGAACACTCAGAGCCAGGGATTCTTGAACGGCCAACTCATCGGACCGTCCGGAAAGCAGCTGACTGTCTTTGGGAGTGAGGAGGTTCCGAGCCACTATCGTAGCCGTTGTGGGATCCGTCATCACAGAGTCCGCTTCTGTAAGAGGGCCATGGGAAGATAAGAAACACGGGCACCATACCTTACCCTGATGAGACGTGACCGGATCACTGCTTAGACTCAAATCTAAGCAAAGGTTCGATGGGTTGGATGAGCTAGCCATTGTTCACGAAGTTAAAAGAGAAGGGGTGGACGGAGTAGATTTTCAAAGGGCCGGAGACAAGTTTCAAGAATGGAAAATCTTCAGAGTGTGTGAGTTGGCGGTGATCGATAGCTCTATAAAAAGCCAAGGCAACGCGTCCACCAATTCAAAAAGCCTTTGCTTTTCAGAAATCGCGTTCAACACGTGGAGGCCATCATCGCAACTACACGTCTTTAGCCGACAAGCGCAAAGTTCGGCGACGCTTTATCTGCTTTTCAGAAAACGCGTGCAGCTTTATCGAAGAGGCGTCTTCAAATATCGAAGAGTCGCCACTATTCCAAAAAGCCGGATTTGCGGGATCAAAATGTCTGTCGACAACGGTAAAAGCACAGTATCACCACTTGCTATTGAATTCCCTATATATGTCGACCTTCATTTTTTTTTGGCAAGACAGAACTGAAGAAAATGCCCAACTCTCTCTCACCTCTGAGGGTGCACTCCCAGCAAAGCCTTTCGAGATACTCCATTCTCTCTTCTTCCCCAAAGATGATACCAGATGCCTGGAGAACAGATGATCCAGGAGGAAGGAGCACAACAAATACATGTGCTGATTCATTCACCGCTTCTTCAAAAGCAAAGGTATCTCATATCATCAAGGGCAAAAGCAAAGGTATCTCATATCATGCTCTTTCCTTGTCTTTTCCTTTGTCCTTGATATTATTTGCATGGCAAAGTGAAAGAAGCAATCAGCCGGCACTTGGAGTCTATATGGACTCTATTCCCTGGTTGCTTACCTAGCTTTGCTAAGCTATCCTCTAACCCTCTTCAATACGAATTGGAGAGATTGAACAAAGAAACAGATAAGAGGAGGAAGCTCAGACCTTCGGGGGAGACCAAAGGAAGCCTGCTGCCCAGTTTAAGAGTAGCACAAAGGAAAATCAACGATGGGAGCAGCACAGTTCAAGAGTAAGCCTGTGGAATCACAAAGATCCAAGCCTCACTGCAATCACCAAGGAGAAGATGGAACGAAAACTCCATAACCAGATTTGCATCTCTAAACTCTTCTCTTTGTTAGATACATTCTGCCATGTTTAGTATGTTTAAATGCTGTTTATATGTTTGTTTGTGTTTAGTGTGGTTTTTAACATTGAGGACAATGTTTGTTTTAAGTGTGGGGGAGTGACTAAAGTGTTTTGATGCAAATTCGTAGGGTTTTATCCACCATAACTTCAAATGTTGTTTCTTGCTGTTTTTAAGTGTGTTTAGTGTGTTTTGACTTAAAAATTCGAAAATCACATAAAAATTTGAAAAACATGTTTTGAAAAGCCTAAAAAGAGTGTTTTGAGTCATTTTTGTGTCGTAGGTCACCTTCCAACACAATGATAAGGATTTGGTTTCTAATTGCATGACTGTTAAAAAGAGTTATAAACATGGAGAAAAGTTTGATTTACTCTTGGTATATGCTTGGTTATGGTTATAATGTATGACTTCACATGCAATCATAAAAGAAAAAAATTAGTTATGTAACATGCTTGAAGGAAGGAACTCAAACAAACGCTACAACCCTGAGAGACTTGAGCCTATAACGTTCTTTGGAGAGTATAATCTGTGATTTCTTGTTTTCCAAAGTTGTTGCATGATCTCATTATTCTTTGCTTGGTTACTACTTAGAAGGCGTTTCATCATATAGTTCCAAATGCTAGAACTCATGCCCATTTCATTCAAAGCATGTTATTGATTTGCATAACATATATCAAGATGAAGTTGTGTAGTTGCCACCATAGCCAAATAGCCTCACTTCCCATATTTCGTATTTGTTGTAAGTTTTAACCCCGTTGAGCCTTGTGTAGCCTTTATTCTTTGTTTACCCACATTTTCCTCACCTAGCCTAGTTTAGGACAATCCACACCCTTGTTCTTAAAAGATAGTGAGCATAACTTAAATGAATTCCTTTTGAGTTACATTATGCAAGAAAATGAGTGTGGGGGAGTAAAAGTTTGTTCTTACGTTTATATGTATGTTTTAAGATTCAAAAAAAAAAAAAAAAAAAAAAAAAAAAAAAAAAAAAAAAAAAGAGTGAAAATAAGTAAGGATGAACTCACGAGCGTTGATGGTTGAAGAAAGGGTCCAAAAAGTGAATATGGCCCTAAGTTTTGTGTGACTTTCCCTTGGGTGTTCAAAGTTGACTTCTGCGTTCTTAAGGAAATTCTAAGTGCCTGATTCAATACTTTGCTCACTATTGCTCTAAGAATGTTTGTTTATCCTTCACCTTCCATTGTTAGCCAATACCCCAAGCCCCGTTACAACCCTTGACTTCTATCTTGAGTGTTGTGTATTTCAATTGTGGAGTTTGAACTTGGTATGAGCATATGGTGTCACTGGTGCTCGCGTCTAAGTAGTAGCATTCTATTCATGAGATCATATTCATGTCATTATTAACTCCAGAAATTGCGTTCTTTGTGATACATATATGTGAGTGTCGTTTTCATGTTTACATCAATCTTCTCACATATGACTAAATTAGGGTGTGTAGTTAGAAATTCTGAGTGAAAATCGAGTGCATATCTTGTAAGGAATTGAGCAAATTCTCTAAGGCATGTTACTACATTCAAAACATGGTTTTAAATGCTTAATTGTGAACTAGTATATGGTGACTATGATTAAGAATGTACTTAAGTGTGAAGATGACTAAAATCTGTGGGAATGATGATTTTTAACTTGTCATGTGCATTGGAAATCCCTAAGACGGTTGTTGGAAGGTTTAGGTGTGTTTTACTTGTTTTGTTTCGTTTCGTTTTGTTTTGTTTTTCTTTCTGTTTTGCTCGAGGACTAGCAAAAGATAAGTGTGGGGGTATTTGATAGGAGCATATTCATGCGACTTAAATGGCTTGTTCTCGTGCATTTACGTTATGTTTCTCTAGTTATTTTAGTCCTTTATGCTTCTTTTGTGTGTTTTCAGGTTCTAAGGGCAAGGTATGCAAAAGGATGCCTTTTGGAGCATTTTGGAGCAAAATCGGACTTGGATTGGATAGCTTATATTTGGAGCAAAAGGAATGGACGAAATTAAAAACCAAACTATCATAACCACCTATCATTACTTATCATCACTTAACATATCACTCATTTATCACTTAGCATATCATTCATTTATCAATTATCAAACCAATCACTTATCACTTCCATTCACTTATCACTCACTTAGCATATCATTCACTTCTCACTCACCACATACCATTCACTTATCACTTATCACTTATCACACCTTTTCTCCAACCTTGACATACATCACATGCATTTCCAACACACTCAACCCCTTTAACATCTCCTTTGCCGTGAGTCCCCTTAGTGATTTCCCTTACACATTTTCAACCATCACACTTCATCATTGCAGCCACCTTCATCCCTTTAATTCACATGATTTCCCAACACTCAAATCAGCCACTCACATGCACTTCCCCCTTTAACAATCCCACACCTTGACATTATTCTTTCATCCACCCACCACAAATCCAATCAATGCCGTGGCTCTCCATCACAATTTCAGCTTTCCCTTTTACACATCACATGCATTTCCACCTTGTTCATGCTTTCCTATTTCAATATTCATTCACTTTGCATTCTTTAATTTAGCCACATAATCATTCACCCTTTCCTTTCCACAATCCCATTCATCAACACATGCAAACACATGCACAACAACACACTACACAACACAAAGACCCATCCTGAAAATCAATGCCGTGTACACCTTATGCATTTTCAGCTTTCTTCTTTGTTGTTGCACATGCATTTTCAGCCACATATCCACTCACATGCACCCTTTAAACATTCAACCATAAAGCCACATGCAATCTCATTCATCCACCATACATTGCACATGTTTTCACAAGCTTTAACCAACACACAAAACAGCCAACACATGCACCAAAAACTCCTTTACCGTGGGTTCTCTTTGCTTCCCTTGTGCAATTTCAGTTTTCACATGTGTCCTAGCTGTTTTTCCATCATTCCTCCACACAAATACTTAAACAAATAGCCATATGTTCCCTCCACTACTCCTATAAATACCCTTGCATTCATTCATTCATGCATCTCATCTCATTTCATACACAACACCACACCACAAACACTTCCATTCCCTCTCCTAGCCGTGGGTTTTCTATCTATCCTCTTCCATTTCCATCCCTCTCCAACCATTCCACATACACTTAAAGCCCTAAACATCTCCTTAGTCCTTGTGCCACAATAAAGAGGAAGATAAGAGGGCCTAAACGTTCATACAATTCATGTTTGAGTTGTTGGAATGTTTACGCGTTTCTTTGATTTCAATGTTGTAAATTCAATTCTCTTTGTTTTGTAATATGAGGAATGGAAGAGAAGAGTGCCTAAACGTTCATACAATTCGAGTTTGAGTTGTTGGAATGTTTAGGTGTTTCTTTGATTTCAAAGTTATGAGGAACTAAACCTCCCTTAGCTAGGGGTGATTTCAATACCATGATTGTTTATGTAATATGAATTGATGAATTCCAGTTATGAACTCTTGATTCGTGAATGCAATTGGCTTAACTATTTGATGATTAACTTATTTGTGTTTGTTGATTGAGGGTCGACACTTAATTACATGCATGAATATGTGGCTAAAGTTTAAGAAGGTTTCACATAATCGTTACTAACTTATACTTGAAAGTAGTGAAGGTCGCTTGTCACGATCGCGTTAAGTTTAAATTCTTAGCATGAGTAACATGATGTCATAGTTGCAAGTGTTTTGTCAATGCTTATGGTTTTCATTATTCTTAATGATCTTCGATTGTATCTCTATTATGATGACATGTAGGGAACTTTTGAGAATGTTTTGGGTTGTCGAATGATGCCATCCAATCCAATAATATAAGGAAAATCTGAGGGTTAACTAGTGATGTCACGGTTAATTTGGGGCATTGTCGTTCATAATTCAATGAAGGAATAACTGGAAATTGATTCATATGCATAAATATCATGTGTGGAGAAAGAACCTCTAGCTAATTCACCAACCATCTAATTTCACAACACTTGTTTGCAATCTATCCATATTTACAATTTGTTTTGTTTCCAAGTATCCATTTTAGTTTAAATTCGTCCAAATCCAATTCCCCCCTATTTCGTTGAAGTCTTAGTCTTAATCTTTCTTATTTTTAGTTTTGCTTTCTTCGAGCATTAAATAGTGTTTTATATTGAGTTTTTATGTTTTTAAGTCAATTTAGAAGGTTTTAGCAAGCCCTCCTAATCCCCGGTCTAGAACGATCCCTCACTTATCCATTCTACTACAATTGTCAAACGAGGGTTTAATTTGAGTGTCAAGTAATTCTCACATCAGTTGTAATGGGGCTAAGGTATTGGCTAACAAAGAAAGGTTAAGGATAAACAACGGTTCTTAAAGTGATAGTAAGCAAAGTAATGAAATCAACACTTAGAATTCAACTTTTGATTGCAACACCCAATTTAAAACACAAAGGGGAGATTTGTACAACTTTTGGTCAGATTCACATTTTTGGACCCTTCTTCAACAACCAACACTTATTAACTCATTCTCACTTCTTTTCAAACTCTTTTTCTCTTTTCTCAACTTTTTCTTTTCCTTTTTTTTCGTTTTTTTAGTTTTTATTTTTTCTGTTTCTTTTTCTCTTCTTTGAAACATACGCACTACTTCATTGGATTCAAAAGAACAAATTCTTCCCCCACACTTGTTTATCTGCAAATTGTAGATCAAAAGGAATTCCCAAGAAGTCATGCTTCACTATTCTTTAAGAACAAGGGTATGAATATTCCTATACTAGGCTAGGTAGGGATAATGCAAGCTAAGAAAGAAGATAGGCTAATAAAGCTCAAATGGGTTAAACCTACAATACATATGCAAGGGATAAGGCTTTTTGGCTTTGGGGGTAACTAAACAACTTCATCTTATTATTTGTTATGCAATCAATTTTATACTTTGAATGAAATAGGCATGAGTTCTAGTATTTGGAACTAAAATGATGAAAAAGCATTCTAAGTAGCAACCAAGCAAAGAAATAATGAGATCATGCAACGACTTTAGAAAACAAGAATATCACAGATTAATAACTCTCCAAACAAAGAATAGGCTCAAGTCTCACAGGGTTGTAGCATTAGATTGAGTTTCTTCCTTCAAGCATGTTACAAAAACTGATTTTTTTCTCTTTATGATTACATATAAATTCATAAATGACAATTGCAATTAAGTATTAACCAAAGAGCATATCAAACTTCCACCCATGTTTGTAACTTTCTTTAACAGTCATGCAATTAAAAACCAAATCCTCATCATTGTGTTGGAAGGTACCCTAAAACACACACAAGCAACAAAGACGACTCTTTTTGGTATTTTTCTCAAAATTTTGAAATTTTTTTTGAAATTTTTTTTTCAAAAGATTTTTTATGACACACAATTAACACTTTAAAACAGTGAATAACAATATTAGTAGTGATAGGTGGTGAAATTCGAAAATATGTCATGAAAAGCAATCTGTTTAGCCCCCCCTCCAACACACTTAAACCCAATATTGTCCTCAATGTTTCAAAAATAAACTTAAACAAGAAAGAAATAAAAGATAACTAGCAAACAAGACAATCATGGCAACGTAAAAACAATAAAGAGAAGGGTAAAAAAGAGCAAACCTGGTTGTAGGAGCTGGAGATTCCATCGTCTCTTGATTCGAACACATGGGTTGCCTCCCAAGAAGCGCTTGCTTTAACGTCTTCCAGCTGGACATCACCTCCATTTAATCCTCACTATGGCCTGCGACATAGAGTAGATCTTTGAATGAGAGGTGATACTTGAAATGATCTGGTAGTGGTTTAAATTCTTGAGGCGTGCCTGAATCATTGAAATCAACATGTTAGTAGAAAACAAAATTGAAATTTGAGGTGGCTTACATGTGTGCTGTGACAAGAACTCAAGGATAAACACTTCTTCGAAAGTTTTAGAAATGTTGGTCTTGGCCAAATTTGGTGTGAGGGTAGTGACTTATCCCATGTCATAAAATCCAACATCTTTGGGGATGGTTGTCGCAAGTACATCCTCTTTGATGAATTCTAGATATTCCCTAGCCACCTCTTTCTCTTGAATCTTTGGAAAGGTTTCGAGGATGTCTTTTTCACTCACTTCTTTCTTGGATTGCATAAACCTACGAGGAAAAGGTACACTTGGTGGAATAAGGTTAGGAAGAATTGAATTTGAAACAACTTACTAAAATTGGATGGTGGTGGAGCTAGGGTAGCTGCAGCAATAGGATTAGAGATGATTAGGTGTTGCGGCAAGGCTTCTTCTAAGCTTGTTGGAGCTGAGTCTTCCTCCTCCCCTTCAGACAACAGGTCTTTGTCCACTTCTAGGCTATATTTGGACATCTTTGGTTCAGTTCCAATCTCCTTGCCACTTCTTAACGTGATAGCCCGGTTTCAAAGCCTCCATTTGGATTGACAACGATTAAACTAGGCAGTTTGCCTTGTTCTCTGAATTGTCCCATGAATTCTGCCATCTGCCCTATTTGATTCTTCAATTTGCCCACCTTTTTGGCTTGATTTTGTAAGCCTTGCATCAAAGAAGTTAGTACTTGAAGAATTTTATCATTATCCATTAACGAACCTGAACTTGGTTGGGTAGATGATGGGTAGGGCTGCGGTGGCTGCATAAGTCGTGAATAAAACTCTTCAGATGGCTGCCAATATCCTTCTTGTTGAACTTGTTGAGGCTTCCTCTACATAAAATTTGAATGATCACTCATACCTGGATTGTAAGTGTTGGAAAACAAGTTGTTCCTTGATTGATTATGGCCAAGATAACCCTAAGCATTGACACTATCCCAACCTCCATTCTCAATTAATTGTGGATGTTGATTAGTTTGATATCCTTGCTTATAGAACACTGATGTGATATAAAATAGCACACAAACTTAAACCTTCTTTTTGATAGTTTTAGTATATGAAAGAAGGGATCATTCTAGGCCGGGGATCAGAAGGGCTGCTAATCTACACAAATTGAACTCTAAATCACTAAACTAGTGATGTGATAAATAATAGCACACAAATTAAACCCTCTTTTTGATAATTGTAGTATAGATATAAGTAGGGATCGTTCTAGGCCGGGAATTAGGAGGGATTGCTAACCTAATGAAAATCGACTCAAAGATATGAAAATAAGCTTTTAAAACACTTAAAATAAACTCAAAAGACTCTTAACTAACTTATATGACTCAAACAGATTTTAAAGACTCAAAACAACTCAAAACAACCAAAAAGACTCAATTTAAACCTTAGGACTCAATTTGGACGAAAATACAATTAGTTTTGACTCAAAAGACTCTAAAACACATTTTTGGAGGAATTTGGAACAAGTAAGAAAAGAGGATTTGTTTTTGGACGAATTTAAAAGAAAACAAGTAATTTAAAAATTAGAACAGACTTTTGGACGAATTTGAGTGAAACCAATGGATGATGGACTAGCCAAGGGATACTTCTCCACACATGATACATTCAAACATAAGTTGATTTCCAGTTGCTTTTCGATAAACCATGAACCTCAACACCCCAGATTAACTGTGACATCACTAATTAACCCTCAGATTTCCCTTCAATTATTGGATTGGATGACATCATACGACAACCCAAAGCATTCTTCAAAAGTCCCCTACATGACATTATAATAGAGATATAGTCAAAGATCATTACGTTTAATGGAAATCATAAGTATTGACAAAGCACTTGTAACTATGATATCATGATACGCATGCTAGGAATTTACTTAACATGATTGTGAAAATAACCTTAACTACTTCTGAATATAAGGTTGAAACGATTATGTGAAACTCCCTTATATTCTAGCACCAAATTCAAGCATGCAAATTAAGCAGGCCTCCCTAATCAACATACAAGAATAAGTTATCCATCAAACGGTTAAGTAAATTGCATTCACAATTTATGAAATCACAACTGGAATTGATCAACTCATATTATAAACGTAATCATGGCTTTAAAGCATCCCTAGGCTAAAACGAGTTTAGCCTCTCATGTTCATAACAAAACAAAGGAAATTAGAATTAATCATTGAAAACAAAAGATAGATTACACCTAGAAGCGTTCCAACACTCCAACTCGAATGCATAAACGTCCAAGGCTTCGTCTTCTTTCTCCTCTTCTTTGCTAGGTCACGGCACAAGGTCTAGGGTGGTTTTATGGATGATTTTCTAGGTTTTAGATGGTTTTATGGAGGTATGGTGGTGCGGCAAGGCTTAGTGGTGGTGTAGGGAGGTTTGAATGAAGGATTGAAAGTCGAGGGATGGTGGAAATTTGGATGGAAAGCTGCGGCAAGGCTGGATGTATTTGTGAATGAAGGCAGGTTGTGTGGAAGGGGGATTAGGTCCATATGGTTGCGGCATAAGGGTATTTATAAGGAAGAAAGGACCTAAAGGCTTTATTACTTAGTTTAGGAAAGGAATTAATTCTAAATCTTTGAAGAATAGGAAACACAAAATCAGAAATTGAAGAGAATAGGAAGGTGACTTGCGGCAAAGGTTAGAAAGAAAGGAAATGTCATTTATTTCAGAATTTAGGCAAGGATTTAGGAATATAAAAGGGTATGTGAGTTATGGCTGAGCTTGGTATGAAAAAGGAAGGTGTTTAAGTAGTTAAAATAGGGAACAAGGCCCTTCCTTGCACGGCAAGGAAGGGAAACATAAAGGGGACACACGGTAATGACTTAAGGTTGCAAGGGATGTTGTTTTGTGACCTAGAATAGGTAGGAGCCTTTGATCTTGCTGAAATATGGAGTCTTTAAGGATCAGGAAAGGTTGAACCAAAATAGGAAACCTTGGCTTAACTTTCCTACTTCAAGTAGGAAACCTTCTTTGACTAGGAATCCTCATTTGATTAGGAATCCTCTTGTGATTAGGAATCCTCTTGTGATTAGGAATCCTAACTCCATTAGGTCTTCAATTTTGTCCATTCCTTTTGCTTCAAACATAAGCTATCCATTCCAAGCCCAATTTTGCTCCAAAATGCTCCAAAATGCACCTTTTTGCTTCCTTAGCCATATGAACCTAAAAACACACGAAAATGGCTTAAACTACTAAAACAACTATGAACTAACAACATAAATGCATGAAAACAGGCTAAATAAGTTGCCTAAATATGCTCCTATCAACTAGACTCGAAAACAGAAAACTAAACTTAAACTACTCAAAATAAGCTAAACTGGTTCAAAACACACAAACTAAGTTAAATTGATTCAAAATAGGAACTAAAGGGAAGTTTGGATGAATATTAAACTAACAAGACTCAGAATACTAAATGGGGGGTTGTTTTGACAAATTTAAGATTTAAACAAACAAACTTGTAGAAACAAACTAAAGGGTACAAAATTGGGTGAATTAAGTGGGTGAAAGGCTAGCTAGAGGGTCATTCTCCACACATGACACATTTGCATACAAATCAAAATCCAGTTATTCTTCTTATAAACCATAAATGACAATGCCCCAAGTTAACTGTGAACTGCACAAATTAACTAACAGATTTTCCTAAATTCATTGAATTGGACTCAGTGACGCAACCAAATTATTCTTATTAAAGTCCCTACATGAATTGCATAATAGAGATACATATCCAAGATCATTAAGTTCTGTGAAAATCATAAGCATTGGCATGGCATTCGTAACTTTGAACTGCATGATATTCCTGCTAGGAATTTACTTAACGCGATCGTGACTAGCAACCTCCACTACTTGTAAATATAAGTTCATAACTATCACGTGAAACTCCCTTATATTTTAGCATCAAATTCATGCATGCAAACTAAGTGGGCCCGGCCCTTTTAATTAACACACAAGAATAAGTTATCAATCAAACAATTAAGTAATTTGAATTCACGATTTATGAAACAATAACTAAATGTAATCAATTCATATCACATATATGTTCATGGCTTTGAATTCACCTCTAGCTAAAACGAAATTAGTTCCTCATGTTTGCAATTAAACAAAGACAATTAAAATTAAACATTGAAAACAAAAGATAGAATACACCTAGAAACGCTCCAACAATCCAAAGGTCTTGAATGGCAGGCACGGCTCCAAGCTTCTTCTTCTCCTTCCTTGCAAAGCTGCGGCACAAGTGTGCTTTTCTGATTTTAGGCTCTTATGTGTGGTCCTCTGAATGGTGTGGCATTGTGGTGTATTTATAGGCTGAGGGCACATGGCACGAGGTAGTTTTAGAGAATAATTTGGCACTCCAAAGGTTGTTTTGGAAAGGGATTGCACAGCACAAACCAACAGGGACAAGGATCCAGGGTGTGGTAGATTTCTAGGATTCTAGAAATGGGCTATTGTGACAGGTTTCTAAAAGGACAAGGGATAAGGTATCTAGCACCCTTTTAGGAAAAAGTAAGGCCTTCTAGAAATTAGGTTTGTAGAAACTTCCCCTTGCAGCTGGAATTTAGGTAAAATAGGATTAGGATGAGGTTAGGATAAGATAAGATAAAGTTTTGGATAATGTTCCTTCTCTTTAGCTGATTCCTTATCTTCTATGTCTTGAATTAATTTCTTCAACTCTTTAGCACATTCCTAGCCTCTTTTGATCTTCAAAAACGTCCATCTACCTCGCTCCATGCATGTGCTGTCCATTCCAAGCCCAAAATTGCTCTAAAATGCTCCAAATTGCCTTTTCTTGCCACTTTTACCATCTGAACCTACAAACACACGAAAATAGCTTAAAACACTCTAATAAATATAAACTAACTGTGTAAATGCAAGGAAATAGGCTAACAAAGTCGCACAAATATGCTCCTATCAGACACACCAAATGTACCCACTCTTTGCATTTTGGACCTTTCGATATATTGTGACACAAGAGAAGTAAGATTCACCATTTGAGCTTGAAGATTAGTAATTGCCATGTCTTGCTTCTCTAGTACTTGAAATCAAAGAAATGAAACTAAATCAAATATCAAAAGTAAGATAAAAAAAATAAAAAAAACAGAGCGATTAGCAATTTTACTAATCCTCGACAATGGCGCCAAAATTTTGATGTCGTAGAAACTAACACACAAATTAAACCCTTTCTAGACAGTTTTAGTATGAGCAAGTAGGGATTGTTCTAGGCCGGGGATTAGAAGGGATGCTAATCAACACAAACTAAACTTATAAAACTGAAAACTAAGTTAAACTAACAACAAAACAATGAGGGGGGAGGTTTTTGGACGAATTCTGACTTAAAACAAGTAAATTGAAGAAACAAAATAAGTTTGGTATGAAAATTGGGTGAAAGGCTAGTTAGATGATTCTTCTCCACACATGAACCATATGCATACAAATCGATTTCCAGTTATTATTCCTATAAACGATGAATGGCAATGCCCCAAATTAATTGTGAACAACACTAATTAATTCTCAGATTTTCCTAATTTCATTGAATTGGACTCAGCGACACAATCAAATTATTCTTATCAAGTTCCCTATATGAAAAACATGATAGAAATACATATCAAAGATCATTAAGTTCTGTGAAAATCATAAGCATTGACAAGGCATTCATAACTATGAACTGCATGAACTCTTGCTAGGAATTTACTTAACACAATCATGACTAGTGACCTTTACTACTTGTAAATATAAGTTCATAACAATTAGGTGAAATCCCCTTATATTCTAGCATCAAATCCTTGCATGCAAACTAAGTATGCGCCCTTAATCAACACACAAAAACAAGTTCTTAATAAAATAGATAAGTAAATTGTATTCATGTTTTATGAAACACTAACTGGATGTAGTCAATTTATATAAAACATATGATCATGGCTTCGAATTCACCTTTAGCTAAAAAGGAATTTAGTTACACATGTTCGTCATAGCTAAATAAAAACAATCTAATTTAAACATTGAAACTAAAACTAAGGATAGAATGAACCCAGAAAAGCTCCAGCAATGGCAGATTCGGCACCTACTCTCCTAGATGGTAGATTTGGCTCATCCTCTCCTCCCAAGGCTGCGGCACACCTCTATTTCTCTCTATTTTTTCTGTCTTTTTTTTCCCTAAAAGCTGCGGCAATAACTTGTATTTATAGGGCTTGGGCACCGCCTACTTTGTGGTGGAAAAGGATTGAGTTGTTTGCAGTGTTTTAGGACTCCTTAAATCAGATTAGAAATGGTTGAATGTGATAAGGAATCCCCCTTGCAACTGGAGATAAGGTAAGATAGAATAAGGATAGGATAGGATTAGATAAGGTTTTTGAAGGATAAGGTTGGATAAGGTTTCCTTTTAATTTTTGATTCCTTGTCTTCCAAGCCTCAATTCTAATTCTTCTAGATTGTAGCACATTCCTAGCCTCATTTTACCACAAAAAACGTCCATCCCAAGTGCTCTCCATGCATGTTATCCAATCCAAGTCCAAAACTGCTCCAAATTGCTCCATTTTGCCATTTTTTGTCACCTTTGCCGACTGGACCTACAATAATACAAAAGTAACTTAAATTACCAAAATAAATGGAAATTAACTAAGTAAATGCAAAGAAATAAGATAACAAAATCATATAAATATGCTTCTATCAGTGTCGCATTTCCTGCATTGTGGAGTAGCATGGCCTACAGCCATGCCCAGCCACCACGACTACCCTCCTAAACAACCTGAAGTTTTCAACGACGAGTCATGATTGAGATTCGTTTGAATCTCATCGATTTTTCTTTTGAAATCCCAATTTAATTTTTAAGGTTCCTAAACACAATGTTGAACCCGCAGCTTTCACTGTGATTTTTTGCACCACCACACGACTGCCTGATGTGGTGGCATCGATTATCTTCTCTGGCGAGCTCACTCAGCTCACGCTGAGGTGTCTGGATGAAAAACCTAAGCAGCTTGCCCTTTTTCTCTGCAAGTACTAGCCCTTTAGGCTTTGATGCTTCTCTCAGCCCTGTTGAAAATGTGCCTTAAAACTAATCATATGATGATACTTTACGAACATTTCACATGTTAAACTAATGTAGTTTAATATAAAAGGCAAAGATTATTGTTTGAAGCCGTCTCATATAAATGTTATATGCTTAAACGATAAGTCCAAAGAACATGTAATTGGGAGAATGTGATCTAAAGAAGTTACATTCAAGAGACCATTCTCTTTCTTATACGTATCTTAAATGTTCCTGGTCATAGGATTGCCAATTGGGCATTGATAGTTCGTTAAGATCAGTACGTGCAATGTCTTCTCTTCGAGAGAGTGACTGGTCTCGAGTCATTGGTGTGACCGACACCAAGACAAACATGTAGGTGCTCAATAGAGAATCAGTCCATTGAACACGATCAACAAGTAGTTCTCATGTTCATGTCACATGAGAACTCATGGTTGGGATAATGAAAAGTAGTCCTGTGACATGAGACATCATAGTTGTCTTATGGTTAGGTCTTTGATCTTTGACTACGTCAAAGTCATTCCGTCAAAAGCTGTCCACGACATAGTTAGGGTTAAGTGATAGGAGCATTTTTATGCGACTTAATTGGCTTGTTCTCATGCATTTATGTTGTTTTTCCTTAGTTAGTTTAGTGTTTAAAGTCATTTTCGTGTAATTTCAGGTTTTAGTGTCAAAGTATGCAAAAAGAAGCAATTTGGAGCATTCTAGAGCATTTTTGGGCCAAGATTGGATAGTGCAAGCATGGAGGCATGAGGATGGACGAATTTGAAGGCTTGAATTTAGTTAGGGAGCTGCAAGGGGGCCTAAAAACCTTATTTCTAGAAGGCTTTATCTATTCACACATGGTGCCTAATTTTTGTATTGGAAGAACAAGCCGTCCTAGCTTGTCACTAGCCGTCCTAGCTTGTCACTAGCCGTCCTACCTTGTCTCCTAGCCGTCCTAGCTTGTCTCCTAGCCGTCCTAGCTTGTCACTAGCCGTCCTAGCTTGTCTCCTAGCCGTCCTAGCTTGTCTCCTAGCCGTCCTAGCTTGTCACTAGCCGTCCTAGCTTGTCACTAGCCGTCCTAGCTTGTCTCCTAGCCGTCCTAGCTTGTCTCCTAGCCGTCCTAGCTTGTCTCCTACCTTGTCCAAGCCGTCCTACCTTGTCCAAGCTACACACATATATCCTTTAAGTGTTTCATGTATAGAATTTTTGGTACAAAACCTTTTGGTTTCAACTAAGTTCTAAACCTTTCCTAGCCCTATAAATAAGGCTTTGTAGCAAGGCACTAAGGGGATCACTCATTCACCCAATTTTCGTCCATTCATCTAGCCACACCACTCTACACATCCTAAAATCCTAGAAACACAATTCCAACCAAACACTACACCTTGCCATGCCTATCCTCCATCCAATTCCATAATCCCTGATCCTAAAACACATCCCAACCATCCCATCCACCTTTGTGCCGTAGCAAGGAGAAAGAAGGAAGGACTCTTGGATGCTCAAGCTTCGTCGTTGGTGCATTCTAGGTGTAATTCGTTTTATGATTTCAATGTTTAATTTATTTTCCTTTCATTTTGCTATGAACATGAGTGGCTAAACCCCTATTGGTTAGGGGTGATTTCGAAGCCATAACTATGTGTGCAAGATGATTTGATAAATTCCAGTTAAGAGTTCTTGAATCGTGAATGCAATTGGCTTAACTGTGCGAGTAATAACATATTTGTGTTTGTTAATTAGGGGTCGACACTTAATTGGCTTGCATGAATATGATGCTAGAATATAAGTTTGTTTCACATAATTGTCACACACTTATATTCACAAGTAGTGAAGGTTGCTAGTCACAATCGCGTTAAGTTCAATTCCTAGCATAAGTGTCATGATGTCATAGTCACAAGTGCTTTGTCAATGCTTATAGTTTTCATTGAACGTAATGATCTTTGATTGTATCTTTATTATGATGTCATGTATGGAACTTTTGAAGAATGTTTTGGGTTGTCGTATGATGTCATCCAATTCAATAACACAAGGAAAACTTGAGAATTAACTAGTGATGTCACGGTTAATTTGGGGCATTGTCATTCATAATTCTATGAAGGAATAACTGGAAATCGAGTCATTTGCATACTTGTCATGTGTGGAGAAAGAACCCCTAACTAGTCCAACATCCATTAAAAACCCCAAAAACGTTTCAAAATCAGTTTTACTTTGCAATCTGTTTTCTCAACTTTAATTTCGTCCAAATCAAATCCCCCTTTACTTTGAAGTCTCAATTTAGTTAGAAATTGTTTTGGTTCATTTTTTTAAGTGTTTTGAGTCAAGTTTTCAACCAATTTCGTCCAAATTAGTGTAGGTGCTCAAAACTGACCAGAAAGTGGTTTTTAGGCAGTTTTGAGTCTTCTAGTTGCTGTTTTGAGTTTTTGTTTTGTTTTAGTGTTTTAACTTTGGTTTTTCATTATTTGAGTCCAAATTAGTGTTTTTAACTTTGTTTTGGAGTTCTTAGGTTAGTTTTCAAGAGTTTAGCAATCCCTCCTAATCCCCGGTTTTGAACGATCCCTACTTACATACTTTGCTTTGTTAGAAGAGGGTTTAATTTGTGTGCTTAATATATTTCGCATCAAATTTTTGGCGCCGTTGCCAGGGATTAGCAACTTTGCTAATCCCTTGGATTGTTTTTGTTTCATTTATTTCACTTTGTTTCTGATTTTGTTTTAGTTTCTGACCTATTTTTGTTTCTTGTTTTTTAGGTACTAGTGCATGACGCGGAGTTCTCAAACTGTGCATGCACATATTTTAGACTTTAACGACGATTTTGAACGTGATTTGAGAAGAAAGAGGAGGCATCCCGAACGTAGTGAACCTAGTTCAAGTTCAGAGGCCGAATCTGAGTTTGAAGAAGTGGAAGAAGAAGTTATGGCAGCGGACAATCGGACCATTAAAGAGCTTTCGGCCTCAGGGTTGGCCAATGCCGCACCATTATGCATTCAATACCCCACGGCTGCCCAAGGCAAGACCGATGAATTCGAGTTAAAGTCAAGCTTGTTGCACCACATTCCTAAATACCATGGGCTTTCCATGGAAGATCCAAACAAGCATCTTAAAGAGTTTGAAGTAGTTTGTTCAAGCATGACTCCCGTCAATGTTGACGGAAGTATTTTGAAGATGAAAGCTTTTCCGTTCTCTTTAATGGATAAAGCTAAGGATTGGTTATACGAGTTGGCTCCTGGCACTGTCACTTCATGGGAGAGTATTAAAAGAGCGTTTTTGGAGAAGTTTTTCCCAACTTCTCGCATCATTCTTCTTCGTAAAAAAATAAGTGGAATTCAACAAGATGAAGGTGAGTCTTTTCCTGCATACTATGAACGTTTTAAATCACTTGTTGCTTCTTGTCCACAACATCAGATGAAGGAGGAGCTACTTTTGCAATACTTCTACGAGGGCCTCCTACCATTAGAACGTCAAATGCTCGATGCCTCGGCAGGTGGAGCATTAGTGGACAAAACACCTATGGCTGCCAAGACCTTGATTTCTAATCGAGCGTTGAACGCTCAACAATACGAAGGAGTAGGCCAAAGAGGACCCCCACGGCAACATGTTCATGAGGTAAGTTCTACTTCCGACATTAATTCACAATTGGCTAATCTTACTTCTATTGTGTCTCAGTTGGCCGAGGGCATGAAGATGCAAGGACCAATTGTATGTGGCGTATGTTCTATGCATGGACATGCCTCTGAAAAATGTCCACAGTTGATTGAAAATGGTGGATGGGAAAGCGCCAATGCAATTAGGTTTCAAGGCCAAAACCAACCAAGGAACGATCCTTATTCCAACACATATAATCCCGGTTGGAGAGACCACCCAAATTTCAAATGGAGGGAGCCCCAACAATCTCAAAACCAAGGAGGCTTTAGGCAACAACCCCCTGGGTTCTTTCCCAAAACCTACGGCCCACCCCAAAATCAAGCCCAATCCGGCCCAAGTGCCTCAGGTACGTCTCTTGACAATGATGCACTTCTTAAAATACTAACTAAGTTGTCTAATGGGCAGGACGATCAAGCTAAGGCTATGCAAAACCAAGACAAAAGGGTGGATCAATTGGAGAAACAAATGGGGCAAATTGCCGAGTTTATGGGGCAGTTTCGTGAACAAGGAAAGCTCCCTAGTTCCACCGTTCCAAATCCAAAGGGAGGTTTCGAAAGTGCAAAGGCCATAACCTTGAGAATTGGAAAAGAGATTGGGGCAGATCCTACACCATCACAATCAGGTCCCAAAGGTGATGAAAACTTGCAAATTGAAGAGGAAGAATCAAGCAAACCCACGGCACAGGTGGGAGAGTCTTTGCCACAAGTTCCTAGTGCCCCAAAACTGTCTAATTCGGCTAAAAAGGGTAAGAATGTGTCAAATTCGGTTTCTACTAATGCTTTTCCTTCGAATGCTCCTTTTCCTAGTAGGTTTATGCAAACAAGGAAGGAAGAAGCTGAAAAGGACATCCTTGAGACATTTAGGAAAGTTCAAGTGAACATACCCTTGTTGGATGCAATCAAGCAAGTCCCTAGATACGCCACGTTTTTGAAGGAGTTGTGCACCACTAGGAAGAGGATGTCGACCAAGGAAGTGGTAAAAGTAGGTGAGAATGTGTCCGCCATCTTGCAACGCAAACTACCTCCCAAATGCAAAGATCCGGGTAGTTTCACCATTCCTTGTGTCATAGGTAACACTAGATTTGAATCTGCCATGCTTGACTTAGGTGCCTCTATAAATGTTATGCCATATTCCATATATGAATCTATGAACCTAGGAGCATTGAAAAAGGATGGTGTTATCATACAATTGGCCGATAGATCTAATGCCTATCCAAAGGGAGTTTTGGAAGATGTTTTGGTGCAGGTTAATCATTTGATCTTTCCGGCGGATTTCTATGTCCTTGAGATGGATGAATCGGATCATGCACCCTCGCTGCCCATTCTACTTGGAAGGCCATTCATGAAAACGGCCCGGACTAAGATTGACGTGTTTAATGGAACTTTGTCCATGGAATTTGATGGGGAAGTTGTTAATTTCAATCTTTCCGATTCTATTAAGTATCCTAGTGAAGATCATTCATGTTTCTCTATTGATACTGTTGACTCTTTGGCGCAGGGATACCTTGAAGATTTGAATGATGATATGCTTGAAAAAGTCATTACAAGTGGTGTAGAAGTCAAAACCAAGGGAGCAACATCCATGCAACCCCACGGCACAAATACACTATCCTATGCCGTGCCTCCTAGTGAGGATTTTCTTGAAGTAGTTGCTGCCCTTGAGTCATCACCAATACATGATGGTAAGTTTCCTAACAAAGAGTCCATTCCCATTTCGACTAACAAGTTGCTTCCATCCATAATTCAGGCACCTATCCTTGAACTCAAACCTTTGCCAAGCCATTTGAAGTACATTTTCTTGGGAGAAAATGAGACACTGCCTGCCATCATATCATCATCCCTCACGGCACAAGAAGAGGAAAAACTCATGCATGTGTTGAAGGAGTACAAATCTGCCCTAGGATGGACATTGGCCGATATCAAAGGTATAAGCCCCACAACTTGTATGCATCACATATTTCTTGAGGAGGGGACCAAACCAACTAGGGAGGCTCAACGCCGTCTTAACCCTCCAATGATGGAAGTTGTGAAAAAGGAGATAATCAAACTTCTTGATTGTGGAGTCATTTATCCTATCTCCGATAGTCGTTGGGTTTCACCTATCCAATGTGTGCCTAAGAAATCCGGAGTGACGGTTGTGGAGAATGCCGAGAATGAGCTTGTACCCATGAGAATCCAAACCGGTTGGCGTGTATGCATCGATTATAGGAAGATAAATGCCACCACAAGGAAGGACCACTTCCCATTGCCGTTCCTAGATCAAATGTTGGAAAGGTTAGTGGGTCATTCTTTTTATTGCTTTCTTGATGGATATTCAGGTTATAATCAAATTGTCATTGCCCCGGATGATCAAGAAAAGACCACTTTTACTTGTCCCTTTGGAACATTTGCATATCGACGCATGCCATTTGGTTTGTGCAATGCCCCTGCCACGTTTCAAAGGTGTATGGTAAGCATATTTTCTGATTATGTTGAAAGGATTATTGAGATATTCATGGATGACTTTAGTGTTTTTGGTGATTCTTTTGATAAATGCTTGGATAATCTCACTTTAATCTTGAAACGTTGTGTTGAAACAAACCTTGTTTTAAATTGGGAAAAATGCCATTTTATGGTTAAACAAGGTATTGTTTTGGGTCATATAATCTCTGAAAAAGGAATTGAAGTTGATAAGTCTAAAGTAGATCTTGTACGCTACTTACCCTCTCCTACTTCGGTTAGAGAGGTTCGTTCTTTTCTTGGTCATGCAGGATTCTATAGACGATTTATCAAGGACTTTTCCAAGATTGCACAACCCCTATGCCGCCTCCTCCAAAAAGATGTGTCTTTTGAGTTCAACGAGGCATGCGAGAAGTCATTCAAGCATCTCAAAGAGCTCCTAACCACGGCACCCATCATAACTCCCCCGGATTGGTCCATTCCATTTGAATTGATGTGTGATGCCTCGGATTATGCACTTGGGGCTGTTTTGGGTCAAAGGAAAAATAAACAGTCACATGTTATTTATTATGCTTCCCGCACTTTAAATGATGCTCAATTGAATTATTCTACAACCGAAAAAGAACTCTTGGCGGTTGTATTTGCTTTAGATAAGTTTAGATCATATCTTATTGGCACTAAAGTAATTGTTTTCACTGACCATGCAGCCTTGAAGTATCTTTTCACCAAAAAGGAGGCCAAACCAAGGCTCATTCGTTGGATGCTCCTACTTCAAGAGTTCGATATTGAAATTAGGGATAAGAAAGGTTGTGAAAACGTGGTGGCTGACCACTTGAGTAGATTGGTGCGTGAAGAAGAGTCCCTCCCCATTTCTGAGACGTTTCCGGATGAACAACTTCTGTCCATTGAGGTAAGTACCCCTTGGTATGCCGATTTGGTCAATTTCTTGGTGACTAAGCAAGTTCCTAACACCCTAAGCAAGGTCCAACGTGATAAATTGATACATGATGCAAGATTTTATGTGTGGGATGATCCATATCTATGGAAATATTGCCCAGATCAGATTATTAGAAGATGTGTGCCAACTTCTGATTTTAACTCAATTCTAGCATTTTGTCATTCTTATGCATGTGGAGGCCATTTTGGTACCCAAAGGACAGCTCGTAAAGTGTTAGAATCTGGTTTTTATTGGCCTACATTGTTCAAAGATGCTAGAATGTTTTGCTTAACATGTGATAGATGTCAAAGAACAGGTTCTATTGGTGCAAAAGACCAAATGCCGCAAACACCCATCTTCAATGTTGAAATCTTTGATGTTTGGGGTATTGATTTCATGGGTCCTTTTTCTTCTTCATTTGGTTTCACTTATATTTTGCTTGCGGTTGATTATGTTTCTAAATGGGTAGAAGCAAAAGCTACCCGTACTAACGATTCTAGAGTGGTTTCAGATTTCATCAAGACTAACATTTTCTCTAGATTTGGGATGCCGTGGGTATTTATAAGTGATGGAGGTTCACATTTCTGCAATAGGACCATTGAGGCACTCTTCAAGAAGTACAATGTCAAGCATAAGGTTTCAACACCTTATCACCCACAAACAAGTGGCCAAGCCGAAGTATCAAATAGAGAGGTCAAGCAAATCTTGGAGAAGACCGTGGGGCCTAACCGGAAGGATTGGAGCATGCGTTTAGACGATGCACTATGGGCATATCGCACTGCCTACAAAACACCCCTAGGGATGTCTCCATTTCGGCTAGTTTATGAAAAACCTTGTCACTTACCCGTGGAGCTAGAGCATAAGGCATATTGGGCCATCAAAATTGGACTTAGATGCTGCTGGAATGCATCGGAAGCTCCAATTGAATGAGCTTGAGGAACTAAGGAATGAAGCCTACGAGAATGCCCGCATTTACAAGGAAAAGACGAAGGCGTTTCATGACAAGATGATTAGGGGCAAAACCTTCACAATTGGGCAGAAAGTTTTACTTTTTAATTCTCGTTTACGTTTATTTCCTGGAAAGTTACGTTCTAAATGGATTGGACCTTTTGTTGTTACTAATGTTTTTCCACATGGTGCAGTTCAAGTCCAAAGCTTAAGGAATGGGGTGGAATTCAAGGTCAACGGACATAGATTGAAGCCATACTATGAGAATGCCGTGGGGCAGGTTGTGGAGGAGATCTCACTCCATGCCGTGGGCACCAATGGTGCCTGAACGTGTTCTTCGTCCAGCTGCAAGACGTTAAAGAAAGCGCTACTTGGGAGGCAACCCATGCCATTCAACAAAGGAAGACCTAGAAAGCACTCCAATTCCAGATTTGCGTTCCTAAACCCTTCTCTTTGTTGATTCTTTCTAATCTGCCTATTTAGTTGTTTTACTTGCTGTTTGTGTGTTTCTTTGTGTGATTCTATGCTTAAAACATTGAGGACAATGTTTGATTTAAGTGTGGGGGGGTAACTAAGTGTTTTTCATGCAAATTCGTGGGATTTTATCACCCATTATTTCAAAACTTGTTCCTTGCTGTTTTTAAGTGTTTTTAAGCAGTTTTGGTGTGTTTTAGTATGTTTTGAAGAAAAAATCCGAAAATCAAAGAAAAATTTGAAAAATTTGTTTTAAAAAACCCAAAAAAGAGTTGTTTTTGTGTGTTTGTTTGTGTCTTAGGGTACCTTCCAACACAATGATGAGGATTTGGTTTTTAAATACATGGCTGTTAAAGAGAGTGATTAACATGGATGAAAGTTTGATTTACTCTATGTTTATGCTTGGTTGTGGTTATAACTTATGAATTCACATGCAATCATAAAAGAAAAAAAATCAGTTTTTGTAACATGCTTGAAGGAAGGAACTCAAATTAACGCTACAACCTTGTGAGACTTGAGCCTAAACGTTTATTTGGAGAGTTAAAATCTGTGCATTCTTTGTTTTCTAAAATCGTTGCATGATCTCATTATTCTTTGCTTGGTTGCTACTTAGAAGGCGTTTCATCATTTAGTTCCAAACACTAGAAGTCATGCCCATTTCATTCAAAGCATGGTATTGATTAGCATAACACATATTCAAGATGAAGTTGTGTAGTGACCACCACTTTAGCCAAAAAGCCGTGTGCCCTACTCCATTATATGTTTAGGTGTTAACCCCTGTGAGCCTTGTTTAGCCTTTTCTTTGTTAACCCACATTACCCTCACCTAGCCTAGATTAGGAGTATCCATACCCTCGTTCTTAAAGTATAGTAAGCATGATTCAAATGGAATTCCTTTATGGCAGAAACCAAGTGTGGGGGAAGTTTTTATTTTGAGAATTATGTGCCATAAGCACGGGTAGAAAGAAAAGAAAAGAAAAATTCGTGAAAAAAAAATAGAAAAAAAAAAGAAAAAAAAAAGTATGAAAAGAGTTGAACAACATGAGAAAAAGAGTTCCAAGGTGTTGTTTGTTGAAGAAAGGGTCCAAAAAGTTGAATTCGGCCCCAAGAAGTTGTTTAAAGTCTTCCCCTTGTGTTTTTAAGTTAATTTCTGCAAACTAAGTGAATTCTAAGTCTTAATTTCATTACTTTGCTTACTAATGCTTGAAGAACGTTTGTTTTCTCTATCCTTTCTTTGTTAACCAATACCCCAAGCCCCGTTGCAACCCTTAAACTTCTATCTTGAGTGTTATGTGTTTCAATTTGTTGAGTTTGAATTTGGTATGAGCATATGGTGTCACTGGTTCTCGCATCTAAGTAGTAGCATTCCATTCATGAGATCATATCTAAACATGCCTATCAACTCCGGAAATTGCGTTCTTTGTGATACATATATGTGAGCATTCGTTTTTATATCTACATCAATTCTCTCACATATAACTAGTATAGGGTGTGTAGTTAGAAAATCTAAGTGAAAATAGAGTGCAAATCTATTAAGTATTGAGGGAATTCTCTAAGGCATGTTAATACATTCAAAACATTGTTTTAATTGGTTAATTGTGAACTAGTAAGTAGTGACTATGATTAAGCATGTGCTTAAGTGTTAAATTGACTCAAATCTGTAGGAATGATAATCTTTAACATGTCATGTGCATTGGAAATCCCTGAGGCAAACGTTGGAAGGTTTAGATTATGTTTGTTTGTTTTGTCTTGTTTTATTTCTTTGTTTTGCTCGAGGACTAGCAAAAGCTAAGTGTGGGGGAATTTGATAGGAGCATTTTAATGCGACTTAATTGGCTTGTTCTCATGCATTTATGTTGTTTTTCCTTAGTTAGTTTAGTGTTTAAAGTCATTTTCGTGTAATTTCAGGTTTTAGTGTCAAAGTATGCAAAAAGAAGCAATTTGGAGCATTCTAGAGCATTTTTGGGCCAAGATTGGATAGTGCAAGCATGGAGGCATGAGGATGGACGAATTTGAAGGCTTGAATTTAGTTAGGGAGCTGCAAGGGGGCCTAAAAACCTTATTTCTAGAAGGCTTTATCTATTCACACATGGTGCCTAATTTTTGTATTGGAAGAACAAGCCGTCCTAGCTTGTCACTAGCCGTCCTAGCTTGTCACTAGCCGTCCTACCTTGTCTCCTAGCCGTCCTAGCTTGTCTCCTAGCCGTCCTAGCTTGTCACTAGCCGTCCTAGCTTGTCTCCTAGCCGTCCTAGCTTGTCTCCTAGCCGTCCTAGCTTGTCACTAGCCGTCCTAGCTTGTCACTAGCCGTCCTAGCTTGTCTCCTAGCCGTCCTAGCTTGTCTCCTAGCCGTCCTAGCTTGTCTCCTACCTTGTCCAAGCCGTCCTACCTTGTCCAAGCTACACACATATATCCTTTAAGTGTTTCATGTATAGAATTTTTGGTACAAAACCTTTTGGTTTCAACTAAGTTCTAAACCTTTCCTAGCCCTATAAATAAGGCTTTGTAGCAAGGCACTAAGGGGATCACTCATTCACCCAATTTTCGTCCATTCATCTAGCCACACCACTCTACACATCCTAAAATCCTAGAAACACAATTCCAACCAAACACTACACCTTGCCATGCCTATCCTCCATCCAATTCCATAATCCCTGATCCTAAAACACATCCCAACCATCCCATCCACCTTTGTGCCGTAGCAAGGAGAAAGAAGGAAGGACTCTTGGATGCTCAAGCTTCGTCGTTGGTGCATTCTAGGTGTAATTCGTTTTATGATTTCAATGTTTAATTTATTTTCCTTTCATTTTGCTATGAACATGAGTGGCTAAACCCCTATTGGTTAGGGGTGATTTCGAAGCCATAACTATGTGTGCAAGATGATTTGATAAATTCCAGTTAAGAGTTCTTGAATCGTGAATGCAATTGGCTTAACTGTGCGAGTAATAACATATTTGTGTTTGTTAATTAGGGGTCGACACTTAATTGGCTTGCATGAATATGATGCTAGAATATAAGTTTGTTTCACATAATTGTCACACACTTATATTCACAAGTAGTGAAGGTTGCTAGTCACAATCGCGTTAAGTTCAATTCCTAGCATAAGTGTCATGATGTCATAGTCACAAGTGCTTTGTCAATGCTTATAGTTTTCATTGAACGTAATGATCTTTGATTGTATCTTTATTATGATGTCATGTATGGAACTTTTGAAGAATGTTTTGGGTTGTCGTATGATGTCATCCAATTCAATAACACAAGGAAAACTTGAGAATTAACTAGTGATGTCACGGTTAATTTGGGGCATTGTCATTCATAATTCTATGAAGGAATAACTGGAAATCGAGTCATTTGCATACTTGTCATGTGTGGAGAAAGAACCCCTAACTAGTCCAACATCCATTAAAAACCCCAAAAACGTTTCAAAATCAGTTTTACTTTGCAATCTGTTTTCTCAACTTTAATTTCGTCCAAATCAAATCCCCCTTTACTTTGAAGTCTCAATTTAGTTAGAAATTGTTTTGGTTCATTTTTTTAAGTGTTTTGAGTCAAGTTTTCAACCAATTTCGTCCAAATTAGTGTAGGTGCTCAAAACTGACCAGAAAGTGGTTTTTAGGCAGTTTTGAGTCTTCTAGTTGCTGTTTTGAGTTTTTGTTTTGTTTTAGTGTTTTAACTTTGGTTTTTCATTATTTGAGTCCAAATTAGTGTTTTTAACTTTGTTTTGGAGTTCTTAGGTTAGTTTTCAAGAGTTTAGCAATCCCTCCTAATCCCCGGTTTTGAACGATCCCTACTTACATACTTTGCTACAATTGTTAGAAGAGGGTTTAATTTGTGTGCTTAATATATTTCGCATCATTAAGCCACTTAGCCATAGAGGCAAGTGAATGTGCAACAAGGGATCTCTAGCCTTCAAACCATTTGAGGGAGAATACTCTATGATATGATTAAGAATCTTTAGCCAGACTATGAATGAGATTTAGGAAGTCGTTCCAAATTACATTCAAGGTAATCATATAAGTAAGAGAATCATATTGGATAGTAGACATAAATAAACTATCAAACCAAACAATGTGGTGAAGAGTATTATATTAGAGAAAGACCGTATTGCATTGTAATCCTAAATTGAATAAGTTCTCCACCTCTTCTGATTAGCTTGGGTAGCCATGACATACTGCCAGGTGTCACTCATGGTCTGTGGAAGCCCTAAAGGTGCATAATGACTAAAGGGAGAATTGAAAGTAAGTTTCAATTCACAATTGATTTGAAGAGTTCTAATTGCCCATTGCCTTGCTAAAAGAAACCTTGGATTGTACACCATCTAAGGTAGAGATTGAAGAAATAACAGAGATGAGTAAGGATAATTAAATGGCTTAATTATTTATGGCTAGGATTAATTAATATGTTAATTAATCAAACGAATATGTTTATTATAGACCTCGGGTTAGTTTTGGGCCACAAGACCCAATGAGATTTGAATGTCAAGCCCATTAACTCAAGTTGTATGACAACTTGAAAACACAAAGGGCTTGAAAGCCCAATGAACCGTTAAGGCCGACCACATTAGAGAATGAATGGTTTTGGTTCTTCTGTCACTTAAGTGAAGGGACTATATAAAGAACTTTATAGCCAAAATTCATTTAGGGTTTTCTTTAAGGAAATTGGAGAGAACAAGCTCTCCTTTTCTCTCTAAGAGGCCTGCCACCCTAGAGGAAATTAGCTAGCAATCTTACTTCCTCTAGGTCACTTATCTCTTCATCAATGCTCTCATTGGTGTGGAGACTTAGAGGTTCTCTATTTTGGGAACTTGGAGAATCCAATCATCCATCGTCATCCAAGAAATGCATGGAGCTATGATGCGAAAATAGTTAAACACAAATTAACCCTCTTGTTGTCAAATTGTAGTAAGGATGCAAGTAGGGATCGTTCTAGACTGGGGATTAGGAGGGCTTGCTAAAACCTCTAAAATAACTCAAAAACATAAAAACAAAGTTAAAAACGCTCACAAAGACTCAAAGGACTCAAAACAGGTTCAAAAGACTCAAAACTGCCTAAAAACACTAACTAGGCAGTTTCTGACCTTAAACACAATTTTGGACGAATTTAAGATTATAGGTTGATTCAAAACACTTTAAAACACAAACTAAATAGATTCTAAACACTATAGAACAAGAAAGTAAAGGGGGGTTTTAATTTGACGAAAATTGAAATAACAAAGCAAGTTATAAAACTAGGCAGATTGTAAAACGAATTCCTTGAAAACAAGATGATGGATGGATTAGTTAGAGGTCCATTCTCCACACATGACACATTTGTATATGAATCGATTCTCCAATTGCTTTTCACTAACTATGATGCTCAACACCCCAAGTTAACCGTGATGCACTAATTAACCCTCAAACTTTCCTTATGTCATTGAATTGGATGATGCATGCGACAATTCAAATTATTCTCCAACGGTCCTCAACATGAATGCATAGAAGAGATACAGTGAGAGATCATTATGCTCTATGAAAATCATAAGTGTTGACGAGGCAATTGTAACTATGAATGCATGATACTCTTGCCAAGAATTCAATTAACGCGGTTGTGACTAGCAACCTTCACTACTTATGTTTATAAACTTGTGACGATTAGGTGAAACTCGTTTATAAACTAGCATCAAGTTCATGCATGAAAACTAAGTATGCATCTTTAATCAACATACAAGAACAAGTTATGAATAAAACAGATAATTGAATTGCAATCACAACTTAACAAATCACAATTGGAAGAAATCAATTCATATCTCAAACATGTTCATGGCTTCAAACTTTCCCCTAACTAATTAGGGGTTTAGCCACTCATGATTACAGTAAACTTAGAAAGTAATAACAAAGTAAACATTGAAAACAAGAACGAAGTACACCTAAGAACGCTCCAATCTGCAAGCATGAAACGTTCAAGGCCTCCTTCCTCTCCTAGTTGCTGCGGCACAAGGGTTTATGGTGAGTTTAGGGGTTATGGATGATGTAGAATGATGGATTTAGGGTTAGGATGGATGTAGGGGACGGCAAGGCTTGGTTTTGGGCAGAAAATATGAAGAATGGTGAAGTATGGATGTGTTAGAGAGGTGGGATGAATTTCTGGCGTGAATGGTGAATGAATGGAGAGTTTTGTGGCTGCAACAAGGATGTTTATTTATAGGATTTCAGGAATTAAAACCCTAGGTTATTTAGGTAATCAGAAGTTAAGTCAAAAGCTCTAGAAAATAGGAAATCAAATCAGAAATCTAAAGGAAACTTAATTAAAAGTTGCGGCAAGGGCTTGTAAGAAAGGAATGCTTTTTATTTCTGAAATTAGGCAAGAATTTTGGAATAGAAAAGGGTATGTGAGTTATGGCTGAGCTTGGTATGAAAAAGGAATGTGCTTAAATGGTTTAAAACAGGAAACAAGGCCCTTCCTTGCACGGCAAGGAAGGGAGACACAAGGAACACATGGCATTGACTTTAGGTTCGCAAGGGACATTGTTTTATGACCTATAATAGGTAGAAGCCTTTGATCTTGCTGAAATATGAAGTCTTTAAAGATTAGGAAAGATTAAACCAAAATAGGTAACCTTGGCTTAACTTTCCTACTTCAAGTAGGAAACCTTCTTTGACTAGGATTCCTCATTTGATTAGGAATCCTCTTGTGATTAGGAATCCTCTTGTGATCAGGAATCCTCACTTCATTAGGTCTTCAATTTCGTCCAACACTTTGGCTCCAAGCATAAGCTATCCATCCTTAGCCCAAAAATGCTCCAAAAGGCTCCAAAATGCACTTTTTTGCTCCTTTAGCCCTTAGAACCTGAAAACATACGAAAATGACTTAAAAGACTTAAAGAACTAAGAAATAACAACATAAATGCACAAGAACAAGCCAACTAAGTCGCCTAAATATGCTCCTATCAAATTCCCCCACACTTAGCTTTTGCTAGTTCTCGAGCAAAACAAAACAAACAAAAGAACACGAAACGAGACAAAACGAACAAAACACAACCTAAACCTTCCAACATTTGTCTCAGGGATTTCCAATGCACTTGACATGTTAAAAATCATCATTCCCACAGATTTTGGTCATCTTTACACTTGAGCACATACTTAATCATGGTCACCACTTACTAGTTCACAATTAATCGATTAAAACAACATTTTGAATGTAGTAACATGCCTTAGAGAATTCCCTCAAGTCCTTACTAGATATGCACTCAATTTTCACTCAGCTTTTCTAACTACACTCCCTATACTAGTTATATGTGAGAAGATTAATGTTGATATGAAAACTAATACTCACATATGTTTTAACAAAGAAAGCACTTTTCTGGAGTTATAAGTGAATATATGAATATGATCTCATGAAAGGAATGCTACTACTTAGATGCAAGAACCATTGACACCATATGCTCATATCAATTCCAAACTCCACATTATTGAACACATAACGATCAAGATTGAAGCATAAGGGTTGAAACGGGGCTAAAGGTGTTTGGCTAACAAAGAAGGGATATGGAAAACAAAGGTTCTTAAAGAAATAGTGAGCAAAGCATTTGAATCAACTTAGAATTCACTTTTGAATGAGAACTCAACGTTTGAACAAAAAGGGAGACTTTAAACAATTTAGGGCCAGATTTGGTGTTTTGGACCCTTTCTTCAACATTCAACACTTAATCACTCATTCTTACATCTTTTCAAGCTCTTTTTCCTTTCTTTCTTTCTTTCTTTTCTTTTTCATACGTTTTTCACAACCTTTTCTTTTCTTTTGAATCTCAAAACATACATATAAACTTAAGAACAAACATTCCCTCCCCCACACTCATTTTCATGCATAATGTAACTCAAAAGGAATTCATTTAAGTCATGCTCACAATCTTTTAAGAACAAGGGTGTGGACTGTCCTAAACTAGGCTAGGTGAGGATAATGTGGGTTAACAAAGAATAAAGGCTAAACAAGGCTCAACGGGGTTAAAACTTACGAAATATACGAAATATAGGAAGTAAGGCTATTTGGCTATGGTGGCAACTACACAACTTCATCTTGATATGTGTTATGCAATTCAACGTCATGTTTTGAATGAAACGGGTATAAGTTCTAGCATTTAGTTCTATCATGATACAATTGCATTCTAAGTAGCAACCAAGCAAGGAATAATGAGATCATGCAACAACTTTAGAAAACAAAGAATCACAGATTATAACTCTCCAAAGAAGGTAATGGCTCGAGTCTCACAAGGATGTAGCTTTATTATGAGTTCCTTCCTTCAAGCATGTTACAAAAACTGCTTTTTTTTTCTTTATGATTGCATGTGAGTTCATAAATTATAATCACAACCAAGCATAACCCAAAAAGTAAATCAAACTTTCATCCATGTTTATAACTTTCTTTAACAGCCATGTAATTACAAACCGAATCCTCATCATTGTGTTGGAAGGTACCCTAAGACATAAACACACAAAAACGACTCAAAACATTCTTTTTAGGCTTTTCAAAACATATTTTTCAAATTTTTATGTGATTTTCGGTGTTATAAAAAAAACACACTAAAACACTTCAAAACAGCTTAAAAACACTTTAAAACAGCAAGGAACAACACTTGAAGTTATGGGTGCTAAAATCCCACGAATTTGCATCAAATATACTTAGTTACCCCCCCTACACTTAAATCAAACATTGTCCTCAATGTTTTAAACATAAATTCACACAAAACACAAGAAAACACACAAACAGCAACTAAACAACATAACATGGCAGATTAGAAACAATCAACAAAGAAAAGGGTTTAAGGAACGCAAATCTGGAATTTGGGGGATTCCTAGGGCTTCCTTTGTTGAATGGATGGGTTGCCTCCCATATAGCGCTTGCTTTAACGTCGTGCAGCCGGACGAACACCTCCATCAAGCTTCAGGGGAGGCCACGGCATGGAGGGGAAGCTCTTCCACAACATGCCCTTCAACATTTGCATAATATGGCTCAATGAATGGGAGGGGATAGTGATCCTCCCTAGTGGTGGTGTTTTGGTTCCTAAAGTCCATGTAAATGCTCCCACCACCTTGAAATCAATTGGGCAACTGCACCAAAGAAGGTAACAACCTGTTAGTTGAAATGGGAATTGAAATTGGGATTGAAGACTTACAAACATAGTGTGGTGAAGGCTCAAAATCGGCAGCCCTAGCAACAATGTCACCATGGCTAGTTTCGGCCATATTGGGTGGTTGTAGGGCAATCACTCCAAGTTCCTCTCCAATTGTGGTTCTTGATGCATCCTCCTTGATAGGTGGATTGTTCTTGCCCTATATCCTTATGCACATCTATGGCAAAACAAGAATGACAATCATTAGAATTCTTAATAGAGTCATAGACATTGAATTTAATTATATCACCACCAAACTCCATTGTTAGTGCTCCTTTGGCCACATCAATCTTTGTTTGGGCTGTTTTCATGAACGGTCGTCCAAGTAGGAGTGGCAAGGGTGGAGAATGAACCGAGTCGTCCATTTCAAGCACATAAAAATCCGCCGGAAAGATTAAATGATTGACCTGCACTAAAACATCTTCCAAAACACCCTTTGGATAGGCATTAGATCTATCGGCCAATTGTATAATAACACCATCATTTTTTAACTCACGTAGGTTCATAGATGCATAAATTGAATATGGCATGACGTTTATTGATGCACCTAAATCTAACATGGCAGATTCAAAATGAGTATTACCAATGACACATGGAATTGTAAAACTACCCGGATCCTTGCATTTAGGGGGCAGCTTCCTTTGCAAATGGCTGAGACGTTTTCACCCACTTTTACAACCTCCTTGGTCGAAATCTTCCTCTTATTAGTGCAAAGTTCCTTCAAGAACTTGGCGTACCTCGGGACTTACTTGATTGCATCCAAAAGATGGATATTGACATGAACTTTCCCAAACGTCTCGAGAATGCCCTGTTCTGCTTCCTCTTTCTTTGTTTGCATGAACCTGCTAGGAAAAGGCACATTCGGAGGAAAAACATTAGTGGAAACTGAACTTGACACGTTTTTACCTTTAATGGACTGATTTGAGGTCTTAGAATCATGCAAGTCTTGCAGCAAAGGTGTTTCCACCCTTGCCGTGGGCAAGCTTTGTTCCTCTGCTTCGATTCTCAACTCTTCCTCCTCATTGGAACGTGGTTTGGATGGTCCATGGTCAGATCCAACTTGCTTCCCACTTCGCAAACTTATGGCTTTTGCATATTCGAATCCACCTTTCGGATTCACCTGTGTTGCACTTGGTAACTTACCTTGTTCTCTACTAAATTGCCCCATGAATTCAGCCATTTGTCCCACTTGTCTCTTCAATTCAGTCACCTCTCGAGCTTGATTTTGCACTTCATTGGCGTAATTGTGCATGTCTTTTGCTTGTTTTTCTTGCCCCTGCGCCAATGTAGTTAGTAATTGAATAACTTGAGAATTATCAAAAGACAAACCTGAGTTGTTTTGGGATAATGGTGGTGGGTTGGATTGGTATGGCCGTGGGAACCCAAGGGGGTTTTGTTGAAATCCCCTTTGTTGTGCAGATTGTTGGGGCTTTCTTCACTTGAAATTAGGGTGATCTCTCCACCCGGGGTTGTAGGTGTTGGAGTACGGATCATATTTGGGTTGGTTTTGACCTTGGAAACCAATGGAATTGGCAGATTCCCATCCTCCACTCTCTATTAACTGAGGGCATGTCTCGGATGGATGCCCTTGCATTGAACACACGCCACACACTTGGTTTTCTTGTGGTTTTGACCCCTTGACAACCTGAGACACAAGAAAAGTAAGATTAGCCAATTGTGATTGAATGTCAGAAATTGCACTTACCTCATTTACACTTTGTTGCCGTGGCCCCTCACTTTGTCCTACACCTTCATATTGTTGAGCATTGTGTGCTCGGTTTGCAATTAGAGTTTTGGCAGTCACAGAAGTCTTGTCCACTAAGGCACCACCCGCAGAGGCATCTAGCATTTGACGTTCCATGGGAAGGAGTCCCTCATAGAAATATTGAATGAGCAGCTCCTTCTTCATTTGATGTTGTGGACATGAAGCAACAAGTGATTTAAAACGTTCATAATAAGATGGAAACGACTCACCTTGATTTTGTTGGATGCCACTAATTCGTTTCCTCAAGAGAATGATCTTTGTAGTGGGAAAGAATTTCTTTAAGAATGCACGTTTCATACTTCCCCAAGAATTGACAGTTCCGGGGGCCAATTCATACAACCAATCTTTGGCCTTGTCCACAAGGGAGAATGGGAAGGCCTTCATCTTCAAAATACTCTCATCCACGTTGATGGGTGTCATACTTGAGCAAACTACTTCAAATTCCTTAAGATGTTTGTTAGGATCTTCCATGGACAGCCCATGGAATTTAGGAATATGATGTAATAAACTAGACTTAAGTTCAAATTCTTCCGTCTTACCTTGAGCAGCTGCGGGGTATTGTATACATAAAGGAACGGCATTGCCCATACCTGAGGCAGAGAGCTCTTTGATGGTTCGATTGTCCACGGCCATGGGTTGTACTTCTTCTGCAAACTGTGCTGTGGGCTCTCCTTCCTCCACACACTGTGTCGTGGCCTCTCCTTCCTCCACAAACTCGGATGTAGAGCTAGAAGACGGTGGGTTAGGGTTTTGTTGATTCTTTTGCTTCCTCAAAGTCCGCTCAAAATCGTCGTCAAAGTCAAGGATGTGCTTACTAACAGGTTTTGAACTCCTAGTCATAAACTAGGACCCTAGAAACAAGAACAAAAATAAGGTCAGTAACCAAAAGAAAAATATATGAAAAAGAAATAAAAGAATTAACAAGGGATTAGCAAAGTTGCTAATCCCCGGCAACGGCGACAAAATTTGATGCGAAAATAGTTAAGCACACAAATTAACCCTCTTGTTGTCAAATTGTAGTAAGGATGCAACTAGGGATCGTTCTAGACCGGGGATTAGGAGGGCTTGCTAAAACCTCTAAACTAACTCAAAAACATAAAAACAAAGTAAAAAACGCTCACAAAGACTCAAAGGACTCAAAACAGGTTCAAAAGACTCAAAACTGCCTAAAAACACTAACTAGGCAGTTTCTGACCTTAAACACAATTTTGGACGAATTTAAGATTATAGGTTGATTCAAAACACTTTAAAACACAAACTAAACAGATTCTAAACACTATAGAACAAGAAAGTAAAGGGGGTTTTAATTTGACGAAAATTGAAATAACAAAGCAAGTTATAAAACTAGGCAGATTGTAAAACGAATTCCTTGAAAACAAGATGATGGATGGATTAGTTAAAGGTCCATTCTCCACACATGACACATTTGTATATGAATCGATTCTCCAATTGCTTTTCACTAACTATGATGCTCAACACCCCAAGTTAATCGTGATGCACTAATTAACCCTCAAACTTTCCTTATGTCATTGAATTGGATGATGCATGCGACAATTCAAATTATTCTCCAACGGTCCTCAACATGAATGCATAGAAGAGATACAGTGAGAGATCATTATGCTCTATGAAAATCATAAGTGTTGACGAGGCAATTGTAACTATGAATGCATGATACTCTTGCCAAGAATTCAATTAACGCAGTTGTGACTAGCAACCTTCACTACTCATGTTTATAAACTTGTGACGATTAGGTGAAACTCGTTTATAAACTAGCATCAAGTTCATGCATGAAAACTAAGTATGCATCCTTAATCAACATACAAGAACAAGTTATGAATAAAACAGATAATTGAATTGCAATCACAACTTAACAAATCACAATTGGAAGAAATCAATTCATATCTCAAACATGTTCATGGCTTCAAACTTTCCCCTAACTAATTAGGGGTTTAGCCACTCATGATTACAGTAAACTTAGAAAGTAATAACAAAGTAAACATTGAAAACAAGAACGAAGTACACCTAAGAACGCTCCAATCTGCAAGCATGAAACGTTCAAGGCCTCCTTCCTCTCCTAGTTGCTGCGGCACAAGGGTTTATGGTGAGTTTAGGGGTTATGGATGATGTAGAATGATGGATTTAGGGTTGGGATAGATGTAGGGGATGGCAAGGCTTGGTTTTGGGCAGAAAATATGAAGAATGGTGAAGTATGGATGTGTTAGAGAGGTGGGATGAATTTCTGGCGTGAATGGTGAATGAATGGAGAGTTTTGTGGCTGCAACAAGGATGTTTATTTATAGGATTTTAGGAATTAAAACCCTAGGTTATTTAGGTAATCAGAAGTTAAGTCAAAAGCTCTAGAAAATAGGAAATCAAATCAGAAATCTAAAGGAAACTTAATTAAAAGTTGCGGCAAGGGCTTGTAAGAAATGAATGCTTTTTATTTCTGAAATTAGGCAAGAATTTTGGAATAGAAAAGGGTATGTAAGTTATGGCTGAGCTTGGTATGAAAAAGGAATGTGTTTAAATGGTTTAAAACAGGAAACAAGGCTCTTCCTTGCACGGCAATGAAGCGAGACACAAGGAACACATGACATTGACTTTAGGTTTGCAAGGGACATTGTTTTATGACCTAGAATAGGTAGAAGCCTTTGATCTTGCTGAAATATGAAGTCTTTAAAGATTAGGAAAGATTAAACCAAAATAGCAAACCTTGGCTTAACTTTCCTACTTCAAGTAGGAAACCTTCTTTGACAAGGATTCATCATTTGATTAGGAATCCTCTTGTGATTAGGAATCCTCACTTCATTAGGTCTTCAATATCATCCAACACTTTGGCTCCAAGCATAAGCTATCCATCCTTAGCCCAAAAATGCTCCAAAAGGCTCCAAAATGCACTTCTTTGCTCCTTTAGCCCTTAGAACCTGAAAACATACGAAAATGACTTAAAAGACTTAACTAAGAAATAACAACATAAATGCACAAGAACAAGCCAACTAAGTCGGCTAAATATGCTCCTATCAAGCTAAGAAGTAAAGAATGAAGGTCCTATCTCTTGGGTGATTAGCCTTTGCTTATGCAAAGAGGAATCAACAAATGTGTAATATTTCTCAACTAACTTTGTTCTTGAGTTGAGTCTTGGTTCACCACACTCACTAGGCCTTAAATTTCATGGGTAAAGTTTTGTTTTTGAGTTCATACAAGCATGATTCCGCGTTTTAATTGTTAATTGCTTGCATAGATGTTGCTCAAATGAACTAGTTTTCACGAATATATCTTTCAGACCCAACATTGGCCTAATGGCCACAGTGTTCCCATCACATTGGATCCTAACCGTTGTGCTGGTGTATTTGTGTTTGTATTGCACATGAGTAACGCCCTTATTTGGGTTATAGCCATCTGGGCCTGCATTTTCAACCCACATTTATGCATATGGGCTTCTTACTCAAAGCCCAGCCTGCGAATAACACCAACCCAATTAGGATTTGGTGTCTCTGTGTCCCCATTGTTGTAGAACCCAACCCCCATAGGGCTCTCCGAGTTCCCTACACCCAACCGTACTAGGTCCTAGCCAGTAGCTGGTGATTCGGTGCACCTAGCCTGTGACGCACTCGATCGTGTCTTCGGGAACACATACGCTATGACGCAAAGGATCTATGCCTATTTGTCATGGGCTTAGCCCGCATGTTTCAAATTACTCAACCCACCCGTGCGCTTTGGCCTATTATGTTGGGCCCAGAGTCTAAATGCCTTTTTTTTTTAAGCCTATGGGTTTTATAAGTTTTTTCACCCACAATTTAATTTTGGCCCAAAGTCTAAATAATTAAAACAATTATAATAATAGACCATGAAGATCTATTTGCATATTTTTCTTGTTGCATATTTATGTATATATATTTTTGTTTGTCTGTAGGAATATATGAACCTAAAATTAATAATTATTTCGAAACCTAAAGTTTCTAGAAACATGCCTTGTTTGAAAACCTAAAGTTTTCCTTCAAAACATCACCCATGAAAATCTGAAGTTTTTTCAAGTAAATTTAAACCAATACATGTTTATTAGAACCTGAATGTTCTACTCCTATGTGAATGGATTGATTTTTTTTATCTCCATTGATGTGATAAAAGATAGCACTCAAATTAAACCCTCTTTTTGATAATTGTAGTATAGATATAAGTAGGGATCGTTCTAGGCCGGGGATTAGGAGGGATTGCTAACCTAATGAAAATAGACTCAAAGATGTGACAATAAGCTTTTAAAACACTTAATATAAACTCAAAAGACTCTTAACTAACTTATATGACTCAAAACAGATTTTAAAGAGTCAAAACAACTCAAAACAACCAAAAAGACTCTATTCAGACCTTAGGACTCAATTTGGACGAAAATACAATTAGTTTTGACTCAAAAGACTCTAAACACACTTTTGGACAGATTTGGAACAAGTAAGAAAAGGGGATTTGTGATAGGAGCATATTCATGCGACTTAAATGGCTTGTTCTCGTACATTTACGTTATGTTTCTTTAGTTATTTTAGTCCTTTATGCTGCTTTTGTGTGTTTTCAGGTTCTAAGGGCAAAGTATGCAAAAGGGTGCATTTTGGAGTAGTTTGGGGCGTTAAATGGATTGCATATACTTGAAGCCAAGTAGATGGACGAAATTGAAGACCAAATGAGGCCCTTTGTACCAGAAATTCACACCAACACATCCCATTTCAGATTGCATTCCAATCATTCCAGCCAAGCCACATGCACTCCCTTTAATTTATTCAACCTAGCTGTCAAAGCACATGCACATTCACCCTAATCATTCACATACACAATCTGCCATCATTCACACATTCATACCACATGCATTCCCTTCATATAAATCAGCCACATGCACCCATAATCATTCAACCAACTTTGCACATGCATTCATCATCATAACCTAGCTGTCATTCCACTTTAATCCACATGCATTCCCTTCACAAATCAGCCACATGCATCTCCCATCACCATTCCAGATTTCCACCAAGTTCCTAGCTGTCATATTCCCTCCTTTTCACCTATAAATAAGCATCCATTGCAGCCACAATGGATTCATTTTCCCATTCATACACAATTCATTCACCATTCACGCCAGAAATTCATCCCCTCTCTATAACACATCCATACTTCACCATTCTTCATATTTTCTGCCCAAAAAGAAGCCTTGAGGTCCCCTACATCCATCCCTATCCTAAACACATCATTCTACACCATCCATAACTCCCCATCCCTCCAAACCTATCCTTAGACCTTGTGCTACAACGAAGAGGAGGAGAAGAGTGCCTAAACGTTCATACAATTCAAGTTTGAGTTGTTGGAATGTTTAGGTGTTTCTTTTCCTCGATTCCAATGTTTAATTTCAATTCTCTTTATTTTGTACGTATGAGGAACTAAACCCCCCCCTTGGCTAGGGGGGATTCGAAATATATGTTTATGCTTGCATTTTGATTTGATTACTTCTAATTGCATTTCATAAGTTGTGGATTCAATTTGTTTAACTGTTTGATTGATAACTTATTTATGTATGTTTATTGAGAGTATACGCTTAATTTTCATGCATGAATATGACGCTAGAATATAAGTGAGTTTCACCTAATAGTTAAGAACTTATATTCACAAGTAGTGGAGGTTGCTTATAAACAATCGCGTTAAACGAATTCTTGGCATAAGTTTCATGCAATCATAGTAACGAATGCCTCGTCAACACTTATAATTTTCATAGAGCGTAATGATTCTTGCTTGTATCTCTATTATGCAATCATGTAGGGGACTTGTGGGGAATGTTTTGGGTTGTCGTATGCAATCATCCAATTCAATAACGTTAGGAAGATTTGAAGGTTAATTAGTGCATCACGGTTAACTTGGGGTGTTGAGAATTCATGGTTTATTGAAATGCAATTGGAAATCTTTTTATTATGCAAGTGTAACATGTGTGGAGATGAACCCCTTAGCTAGCCATCCCATCCATTCAATTCCATCACATTCATCTTTACAATCTGTTTTTAATTACAATCTGTGCATTTTAGTTAATTTCGTCAAAAACTCAATCCCCCTTTACTTTATTGTCAAATTAGTTAGAAATCAATTTAGTTTGTGTTTTTAAGAGTCTTGAGTCAAGTTACAACTTAAATTCGTCCAAAATTGGGTTTAAGGTCAGAAACTGCCTAGTTAGTGTTTTTAGGCAGTTTTGAGTCTTTTGAACTTGTTTTGAGTCCTTTGAGTCTTTGTATTGTCCAAATTAGTTAGAAAGTGTCTTAGTTTGTGTTTATAAGTGTTTTGATTCAAATTGTTACCCAAATTCGTCCAAAGTACTCAAAGTGCTCAAAACTGCCCAGAAAGTGTTTTTAAGGCAGTTTTGAGTGTTTTGGTGCTGTTTTGAGTCTTTTGGTTTGTTTTAGTGTTTTAAAGTTTAGTTTTGCATTCTTTGAGTCTAGTAGAGTGTTTTATATTGTGTTTTTACGTTTTTGAGTGAAATCCAAGTGATTAACAATCCCTCCTAATCCCCGGTCCTGAACGATCCCTACTTACATTCTATACTACAATTGTCAAAAAGAGGGTTTAATTTGTGTGCGTATAATTCTCGCATCAATTTGTTTTTGGACGAATTTAAAAGAAAACAAGTAACTTAAAACTTAAAACAGATTTTTGGACGAATTTGAGTGAAACCAATGGATGATGGACTAGCCAAGGGATACTTCTCCACACATGATACATTCAAACATAAGTTGATTTCCAATTGCTTTTCGATAAACCATGAACCTTAACACCCCAGATTAACCGTGACATCACTAATTAACCCCCAGATTTCCTTAAGTTATTGGATTGGATGACATCATACGACAACCCAAAGCATTCTTCAAAAGTCCCCTACATGACATCATAATAGAGATACAATCAAAGATCATTACGTTCAATGGAAATCAGAAGTATTGACAAAGCACTTGTAACTATGATATCATGATACGCATGCTAGGAATTTACTTAACATGATTGTGAAAACAACCTTAACTACTTGTGAATATAAGGTTGAAACGATTATGTGAAACTCCCTTATATTCTAGCACCAAATTCAAGCATGCAAATTAAGTAGGCTTCCCTAATCAACATACAAGAATAAGTTATCCATCAAACAGTTAAGTAAATTGCATTCACAATTTATGAAATCACAACTGGAATTAATCAACTCATATTATAAACGTAATCATGGCTTTAAAGCATCCCTAGGCTAAAATGAGTTTAGCCTCTCATGTTCATAACAAAACAAAGGAAACTAGAATTAAGCATTGAAAACAAAAGATAGATTACACCTAGAAGCGTTCCAACACTCCAACTCGAATGCATAAACGTCCAAGGCTTCGTCTTCTTTCTCCTCTTCTTTGCTAAGTCACGGCACAAGGTCTAGGGTAGTTTTATAGAGGATTTTCTGGGTTTTAGATGGGTTTATGGTGGTATGGTGGTGCTGCAAGGTTTAGGGATGGTGTAGGGAGGTTTGGATGAGGGTTTGAAAGTCGAAGGATGTGGAAATGTGGATGGAAAGCTGCGGCAAGGCTGGATGTGTTTATGAATGAAGGCAGGTTATGTGGAAGGGGGGATTAGGTCCATAAGGTTGCGGCATAAGGGTATTTATAAGGAAGAAAGGACCTAAAGGCTTTATTACTTAGTTTAGGAAAGGAATTAATTCTAAATCTTTGAAGAATAGGAAACACAGAATCAAAAATTGAAAGGAATAGGAAGGTGACTTGCGGCAAAGGTTAGAGAGAAAGGGAATGTCATTTATTTCTGAATTTAGGCAAGGATTTAGGAATATAAAAGGGTATGTGAGTTGTGGCTGAGCTTGGTATGAAAAAGGAAGGTGTTTAAGTAGTTAAAATAGGGAACAAGGCCCTTCCTTGCACGACAAGGAAAGGAAACACAAGGGGACACACGGCAATGGCTTAAGGTTGCAAGGGATAGTGTTTTGTAACTTAGAATAGGTAAGAACCTTTGATATTGTTGAAACTTGGAGTCTTTAAGGATTAGGAAAGGTTAAACCAAAATAGGAAACCTTGGCTTAACTTTCCTACTTCAAGTAGGTAACCTTCTTTGACTAGGATTCCTCATTTGATTAGGAATCCTCTTGTGATTAGGAATCCTAACTCCATTAGGTCTTCAATTTCGTCCATTCCTTTTGCTCCAAACATAAGCTATCCATTCCAAGCCCAATTTTGCTCCAAAATGCTCCAAAATGCACCTTTTTGCTTCCTTAGCCATATGAACCTAAAAACACACGAAAATGGCTTAAACTACTAAAACAACTATGAACTAACAACATAAATACATGAAAACAAGCTAAGTAAGTCACCTAAATATGCTCCTATCATCCATTACACTAACCACATCTTGTCCATTCATTTTGTGATAGGAACATGTCGAATTTGAACAAACTCGACTTCACCGCTTTGGAGGTCTTTGAAAGAAACTAGCTCTAGTGGGTCCAAGATGTGAAGCTCCACCTCACTGTAAAGAATTTACATTCTGGCATTGAAGATTAGATGGACAACTCGGTTGGCAAAGCTGAGAAAGTCACTGCTATGTTCTTTATTCAAAGATATATTCATGAGGCATTTCAAACTGAGTACCTTGCTGAGGAAGATCCACAAGAACTTTAGGTTACTGTGGTTGATCACTTTGATCACCAAAAGGACATCTTTTTGCCAGAAGCAAGACATGATTGGCAGTATTTGCGCTTCCAAGACTTTAAGTCTGTGAATGAATATAATTATGAAGTTTATGGAATCCGATCACCTCTCAAGTTTCATAACGAGACCTTGACCAAAGAGGATCTCTTGGAGAAGACCTATTCGACATTCTCTGTTATTAATATTGTCATGCAACAACAATATAGGGCTCAAAACTTCACTAAGTTTTCAGATTTGATCTTTGTTTTACTTCTCGCTGAAAAACAGAATCAGTTGTTGATGAAAAATCATAAAGCACGACCTACTGGGGCGACTGCTATGCCTGAAGCACATTATTGCATGAACCAACGCCCAAAACTGCAACATAGGCGTGGTAGGGGAGGCCAAAGCCACCCTGTCAAGGTCAACAGAGGCAAGGTCTACCTAAGGGAGGAAACTGAGCCCAGAAGTACCCTAACCTTGCTACCAAGGCCCCAAACTTCAAGAATAAAGGCAAAGTACCTGAAACCATGGATGCAGAGATGTGATATCGATATGGTTCATAGGACCATTGGTCCCGTATTACCGAGCTCTCTAAAAGGTTGTAGCTGAATATCATTTTCGTGATAAGAAGTTTAAATAAAACATTGTGCAAGTGGATGAACTGGAAGGTACCAAGATAGAGGTTTCTGACTTTTAGGAGGATACCACCCCTATGGAATGCATCTCTAACAACCCTCTCCATGCAACCTGATCAAAGGATACGATAAGGCACGTATAATATTGTCCAATGGTACAATCTTAACCATTGATGAGGCACCTTATTCACCGGGTTTCGGAAGAATGTTGTTGAGTTTCAAGGGCATTAGAGATAATAATTACCACGCTGAAACCTATGTAGAAAATGGAGTTAAATTTATGTGCATAATTTCCTACGAATATGGCCAGAAGTGTATTCTAGAGAAGATGGAACGTATCCCTAGTGGTTTGTATACTTTGACTATACGCCTTTATAGAAAGCCATTATGTGGCTGGCCCTACCTCGAGGACCATGCACGAAATTACACTTTGGCATGATCGTTTGGGACACCTTGGACGAATAGTGATGTACCGTATCCTCAAATCATCACACAGGCATCCACTAACCTAAAGTTTAGGTTCTATTCAAGGAATTGCATGTCAAACATGCTCTATAGGAAAGCTTATTATTAAGCCTTCTTATGACAAGATTCGTTTGAATCCTCCTATTTTTCTACAAAGGATTAAGGGGGACATTTGTTGATCGATTCACCCTCCATGCAGACCATTTAGATATTTTATGGTTTTGGTTGACATTTTCACACGTTGGTCACACATGTGCTTGTTGTTCACAAGGAACGTTGTATTCTCCAAACTGTTGCCTCAGGTTATCATGCTCATGGCTCACCACCCTGATTATCCAATCAAATATATTTGATTGGATAATGTTGGAGAATTTACATCTAAAACTTTTGATGACTATTGCATGTCAGTTGGGGTTGAAGTTAAACATCTAGTACCCCATGTTCACCCCTAGAACGGTGATAGGAGCATATTTATGCGATTTTGTTAGCCTATTTCCTTGCATTTACTCAGTTAGTTTCTTTTTATTAGTGTTTTAAGCCATTTTCGTGTGTTTGTAGGTCCAAATGGCAAAGTTGGCAAGAAAAGGCAATTTAGAGCATTTTAGAGTAGTTCTGGGCTTGGAATGGATAGCACATGCATAGAGCAAGGTGGATGGACGTTTTTGAAGATCAAAAGAGGCTAGGAATGTGCTTAACATCTGGAGAAATTAATTCAAGACTTGGAAGATAAGGAATCAGCTAAAAGGAAGGAACATTATCTAAATCTTATCCTATCATAATCTTATCCTACCTTAATTCCAGCTGCAAGGGGGAATCAATTTCACATTAAATCACCTAAAATATTTGGTTCTAGAAGCCCCATCCTCTACTTAGATTTGTGCCGCACCACTATAATCCTTTTTCCCCTAGAAATTTGCCATGCCCTATCCTTGTCCTCCAAGGATTGGTGCCGTGAACCCTAGCCTATAAATACAACACATTATGCAGCACAAAATGGGGAAGCTTTAGAGAGAAAATCAGAAAAACACACTTTTTGCCACAACAAGGAAAGAAGGAGAAGAAAGACTTGTGTCGTGACTTGCCATTCAAGGCCTTTGGATTGCTGGAGCGTTTCTAGGTGTAATTTATCCTTAGTTTAGTCCAATGTTTGTTTTAATTTGGTTTTCAATTATGATGGACATGTGGAACTAATTTTTTTTTAGCTAGAGGTGAATTTGAAGCCATGGACATATGTTTTATATGAATTGATTTCCTCCAGTTATTGTTTCGTAAAACATGAATGCGATTTACTTATCTGTTTGATTGATAACTTATTCTTGTATGTTGATTAAGGGTGCACACTTAGTTTGCATGCATGAATCTGATGCTAAAATATAAGGGAATTTCACCTAATAGTTATGAACTTATATTTATAAGTAATGGAAATCACTAGTCATGATTGTGTTAAGTAAATTCATGGTAGGAGTATCATCTAGTTCATAGTTACGAATGCCTTGTCAATGCTTATGATTTTCATAGAACTTAATGATCTTTGATATGTATCTCTATCATGTTGTTCATATTGGGAACTTGATAAGAATAATTTGATTGCATCGTTAAGTCCAATTCAATGAAATTAGGAAAATTTGATAGTTAATTTGTGCAGTTCACAATTAATTTGTGGCATTGTCATTTATGGTTTGTAGGAATAATAACTGGAAATCGATTGGTATGCATATGTGTCATGTGTGAAGAAGGACCCTCTAGCTAGCCTTTTACCCCTTAAGTCACCTTAATTTCGTACAACCTTTACTTAGTTATGCAACTTATCAGTTTTAAGTCAATTTTCGTCCAAACAAACCCCCATTTTATGTTTTGAGTCAATTTAGTCAATTTTCATCCAAATCACCCCTTAGTGCTTGTTTTGAGTTATTTGAGTTAGTTTAAGTTTAGTTTTCTGTTTTTGAGTCTAGTTTAGTGATTTAGAGTTTAATTTGTGTAGATTAGCAGCCCTCCTAATTTTCAGCCTAGAACGATTCCTACTTTCACATACTACAACTATCAAAAAGAGGGTTTAATTTGTGTATTATTTTATATCACATCAAACGGCCTAGCAAAGGCATTCATTAATCACTTACAAATGATTGCTCGATCATTGGTCATACATACCAAGCTCCCGATCGCTACTTGGGACCATGCAATATTGGACGTAGCCATGTTAGTTCACCTGAGGCTTGTTACGACCAAACCATATAGTGCCCTTCAGCTGGTTACTGGATGCAAACCCAACATATCGCATTTGAGCATTTTTTGTTGTGCGGTCTATGTGCCGATTTCATCGCCCCTATGTACAAAAATGGGGCCTCAATGAAGGATGGAAATCTATGTTAGATATGATTGTCCTTCAATCATTTGTTACTTAGAACCTTTGATAAGCAATCTGTTTACTGCTCATATTGTGGATTGTCACTTCTATGAGATAGTCTTCCTATCGTTAGGGGGAGATAAGAACGTCAACGTTCTTGAAGAATGACTCCCACTTTATCTCATTTAGATCCCTGCACTGCTTAGTTTGAAACTGAAGTACAACGCATATAAGATCTTCAGAGCATAGCTCAGAGCATGCCAAATGCTTTCACCAATCTAGCGTGAGTGACAAGATCACATATTTCAGCTGCAAATGTGCCTGCAAAGATGAATGTACCAAATGTACGATGAACTTCCCTTCTGGAGGCCCAAGACACCACTTTGGCCTATCCATGTACATTAGCAGCTCGCCAATCATCTGCCCCTACACATAAGCATGCCAGACTACTTGGTTAAATGGATTCACACATCTGGAAGAGGAAACCCAAGGTACAGGCCCCTGAAAAGCCTACCATGAATTCGAATGTTGCATACTCATTATATCCAACTCATGAGAAAATTCTAGGTTACTGAAGCGTCCTTGAAGAAAAGGATCCACCTCCCGAGAATCCTGAGATTTCGGTCCATTATGCTAGCTTGGATGATGTTTGGTGTAGAAATGAGATGATTGTCGATGATGCATTAGCATATATAGTAGCTACTGAGATCATGTTGAGCAATAACATTGAACCCTGTTTCATTGATAAATGTCGACGTAGAACTGATTGTTCAAACTGGAAATAAGCAATCCAAGTCGAACTCGATTTGCTTCCAAAACGTAAGGTGCTTGGACATGTAGCTCCTACTCCTCCACATGTGAAGCTTGTTGGCTACAAGTGGGTTTTCATTCGGAAGCGTAATGAGAAGAACGAAATTGTGCATTACAAAGCTCGTCTTATTGTGCAAGGCTTCTCACAACACCTCGGGACTAACTATGACAAAACTTATTCACCCATTATGGGTGTGATTACTTTTCGCTAACTTATCAGTTTGGTAGTTTTTGAACAACTGAGTATGCAGCTGATGGATGTAGTAACTGTATATCTCTATGGGAGTTGATACGGAAATTTATATGTGTCACATCCTGGCCCGGGTGGCACCACTTCCCAGGCCCGCTCCACCACCGTAGCACAATATTGTCCGCTTTGGGCCCCGACCACGCCCTCACGGTTTTGTTTCTGGGAACTCACACGAGAACTTCCTGATGGGTCACCCATCCTGGGAGTGCTCTCGTGCGCTACTCGCTTAACTTCGGAGTTCCCATGGAACCCGAAGCCAGTGAGCTCCCAAAAGGCCTCGTGCTAGGTAGGGATGGGAATATACATTTAAGGATCACTTCCCTGGGCGATGTGGGATGTCACAATCCACCCCCTTAGGGGCCCGACGTCCTCGTCGGCACATTTCCGGCCAGGGATAGGCTCTGATACCAATGTCACATCCTGGCCCGGGTGGCACCACTTCCCAGGCCCGCTCCACCACCGTAGCACAATATTGTCTGCTTTGGGCCCCGACCACGCCCTCACGGTTTTGTTTCTGGGAACTCACACGAGAACTTCCCGATAGGTCACCCATCCTGGGAGTGCTCTCGTGCGCTACTCGCTTAACTTCGGAGTTCCCATGGAACCCGAAGCCAGTGAGCTCCCAAAAGGCCTCGTGCTAGGTAGGGATGGGAATATACATTTAAGGATCACTTCCCTGGGCGATGTGGGATGTCACAATATGAAAGTTCCTGAATGACTTACATTGATTGGATCAAATATTTCCATGAAAGTTCCTGAATGACTTACATTGCTTGGATCAAATATTTCCAAACACTGGAACATGCTCTTAATTCGGTTGAGGCATTCACTTTACGAGTTGAGGCAATCTAGAAGAATGTAGTATAGCTATCTGAGTGAGTATTTGACTAGTCAGGGATATATAAACAATAGACTATGCCCTTATGTGTTCATTAAGAAGTCACATTCCAGTTTTGAGATTGTTGCAGTATATGTCGATGACATGAAGCTCATCAGAATTCCTGAAGAGCTCTAAAGAACTGCCACACACCTGAAGTCGGAATTTGAGATGAAAGATCTAGGAAAGACTCGATACTATCTCGATCTCGAGATAGAGCACAGTTTGGATAGAGTCTTAGTACATCGATCGAACTACACCCAGAAGGTGTTGCACTGCTTTAATGAGGATAAAGTGAAGCCTTCGAGTACTCCTATGGTCATTCAATCGCTAAATGCAAAACGAGATCCATTCCATTTGACAGGCGCTTTATTGTACTTAGCTCAATGCACTATACCCGACATCTCATTCGCTGTCAATCTTTTAGAAAGATACAATACTGTACCAACACGCAGACACTAGACTGGTGTTAAAGACATTTTCCGCTACCTTAAATGTACTACTGATATGGGCTTGTTCTATCCTTACAGATCTTCCAGTGATGCCACACCCCATTCTCTCAAGTCAATTCTCGCCTTGTTGGTTATGCCGACACATGATACTTATTTGATCCGCACAAGGCGCATTCTTAAATGGGTTATGTCTTTACCATTGGAGGCACCACAATATTTTGGTGGCCAACTAAACAGACCTTAGCTGCTACTTCATCTAACCATGCTGAAATTCTCGCCCTACATGAATCAACTCAGGAATGATTATGGTCGATAGCAGTTGTGAGCTATATTCGAAGGTTCAGCGATCTTTACTTCGTCGTTGACATCCCAGCAAATATCTATGAAGACAATGTAGCATGCATCGAACAACTCAAGAAGGGTTACATCAAAAGAGACAACACCAAGCATATTGCGCCAAAGTTCTTCTTCTCACATCAACAACAAGAGCATCAGAAGATTGAAGTTATGCAAATCTGTTCATAAGACAATCTGGCCGACCTCTTCACCAAATCATTACCAAAGGCGACGTTTCAGAAGCTTGTTCAAGGAATTGGTATGCGTAAACTTTCTAAGCTGTAACATAGTTAGTTATCTTTGGAATTATGTCAAACTTAGGGGGAGTATCCTAATTTATACTTGCTTGATCTTAATGTATTCTTTTTCCCTACGATTAAGAGCATTTTTCCTACTGGATTTTTGCTACCTAATGAGGTTTTACGAGGCACCCACCTTAGGTTGATCGTATCCCTGATGACTTTCCGTAAACGTTTCATTTGACTTTGCATTACTTACGCATTTTTCCTTAGACTATGGATTTTTTCCCTTCTCAGGTTGTTACCATAGCCTTAGGGTTTTTTGTGAGAATTAGTTCCCTATGCAAGTTCCTACCTTATTGAGACTAACATGTTCCTAAAATTAGTGCCGACGAATCGACTTCCTCAACCCTACGTGATGTCGAATCTACATGAATATTTTACACACTCAAGGGGGAGTGTTGTAAACTTCTTATTTAAGTGTGATTGTGTAAATCCTAGACTAGATTTGATTCTAGTTATTCTACCCTATTAGGACTTGTATTCCTTGGAGGAGAAGGATTTCTTCTCTCTCTTATTACTATAAATGAAGGTAGTGCATAGGGGGAATAACACATTCTCTACACAATCTTACAAACATGACTCTCTATTCTCTCTCTATGTCACCGGCCCTCTCTCTTTATGTTAGTTAAATATAAGCCACAACAAATTATATGTATTTAATACAATTATCATCTCTAAGGTAAGATAATAATTATATTCAATACATTCATATGTATTATATCTAACCTTCACTAATAAAAAAAACAAACCACTTGCAGGACAAAAACAATTTGTATCTTAGATCAGGCGTTTATCGCCTAAGTTCCAAGGCGATCGAGCAAAAGACGCTGCACAAAACCCGCCGCAAGATAATTTAATTGACAAAAATTATATTCCAGCAGGCAACTTCAAAAAAACTCTCATAAAGAAAACTCTAATACTTACCCTTATGAGACGGACATCCGTCGTGAAAAAGTCGTTGCGCAAAACTCGCCGCTACACTGTTTAATCGACAAAAAATTATATTCCGTCAGACAACTTCACCTTCCCAACGAATGGGCTGACGAACCTTTGTCGACTAAGTCCGCTCGACCTTAGAAACCCGACAAAAAATTCTGACTCGACAAAATAATCCTCGGGCAAAATTTATTTTCTTAATAAAAAATAAAAAATTCTATTTTTTCCGATGAACAGTTCGTCGGGAAAGCTTTTTTAACAAATATAATAATGTTATGAACTTTCCTAGTTTAAGCGTGATTGTGTAAATCCTAGATTTGATTCTAGCTATTCTTCTCCCTTTTTACTACTATAAATAAAGACATTACGTAGGGGGAATAACATATCCTCAACACACAATTCCCCTACGATTGTACAAACACATCTCTTAATCTCTTTTCCCTTGCCGCTGGCCCTTTCTCATTTGTCAGATAAAATAGGCTGCGCTTACGAAATTTGACGAGGAGATTTTCTGCATCAAACCAGTTCATCCATATCATCACGCAATTAGGTTCTTCCAAAACAGTTTTTATGTCGATATTTTTGCAGCCTTGATAGCATGAACATTCAACATAATGCATGACCCAACTTTACGTTTTTTGAATTTTAGATTCTACATAAATTGTATATACATTATATTCATAATTGTTAAATTATGTGAATTTGATATTTGCCTTGAATTGCATCAAATATATGTACATGCATTAAAATATTTGAATTCAATATGCATTAAATTAATTGAATTGAAAAAAGAAAAAAAAAAAAAAAAAAAAAAAAAAAAAAAAGCCATGGGGGTTCTTCGAACCCACACCTATAAGTTAGCCGAGACCATGGAGCCTGACTTGTCTCCAACACCATAACCTGACGCCACCAACGGCGTCACCATTGATTTTTTGATGAACGCATGGCCTGCAACCATGCCCAAGCTGCCTTTTCTTCGATGACCTGGAGTCGTCCCTCTCAAAATCGTGGCCGAGATTTTCGTAATCTCATCGGAGTTCGAAAACCCTAACTCGAACCCGAGGGTTTCTCGGTTCAACAACGTCGAGATTTCATTCCCCGTCGCCTAGGAAGAAGTTCTACAGTGAACTATAACCCCAGACTGCCGCCAGAAGCGACAGGTCTGGTGTTCTTCCCCAGTGAAGCACACCTAATACAAGGCTGGGCTGTTCTTTAGGTCCAACAAGATAGCCCTTTGGGCTTTGGTTCATCTCGGCCTAACCTAAAACCTAGCTTTGGTTTTGGGATTGCATGTTGCAGCCCATAGTAGTTCCCCTTTGGCCCGCTCGCGACACCAGCCCACGTGGATTCAAGTAATTTGATGCAATTTCTGTTGGAACATCACCCTGTAATTGAAAAAGGCTTCATATGATTAGTAATTGTAAGTTTCACTTAAGGTGAACATCACGCTCTTAAGGGTTGCATGGTTTTCAAAGGGTTTTCACAAAGCTTAATGAGTCTCACATGTTTATATTTGATCTGAACATCACAGACGGGTTGCATGTTAGATACACATTTTCACTTGAACATCATGAGGAAAATATGTATTAGGAAAACCTAACCATCAAAGCATGTATGTAGAAATTCATAAGTAATAGGTAAAATTGCATAGGATTGTTAAGGGGACGGCTTTACAATTTGGTTTTCAAAACATTTTCCTTTGTTTTCTTTACTTTGCTAATTTCTTTAACCTTTTTAATTAAATTCGTTTTTATTATTTTGAAATTCAAAATCAACATTTTCCAATCTTTGTTTTCAAATAATTAATTAAGATTTGGTATTTACATAAATTATTCATTCAATTCATGTGGAAAACGACCCTGCTTGAGCTGCTATACTACAACAATCTTGTACTCTTGTGTCACATCCCAGCCCAGGACGGATTACTTCCCAGGCCCGCTCCACCACCGTAGCACGATATTGTCCGCTTTGGGCCCCGACCACGCCCTCATGATTTTATTTCTGGGAACTCACACGAGAACTTCCAGTGGGTTACCCATCCTGAGATTGCTCTCGTGCGCTACTCACTTAACTTTGAAGTTCCCAAGGAACCTGACCTAGTGAGCTCCTAAAAGGGCTCATGCTAGGTAGAAATGGGAATATATATATAAGGATCACTCCCCTGGGCAATGTGGGATCTAACAATCCACCTCCCTTAGGGGTCCGATGTCCTCATCGGCACACACGCGACCAGGGTTAGGCTCTGATACCAAATTGTCACATCCCGACCCGGGGCAGATCATTTCCCAGGCCCGCTCCACCACCGTAGCACGATATTGTCTGCTTTGGGCCCTGACCATGCCCTCATAGCTTGGTTTCTGGGAACTCACACGAGAACTTCCAGTAGGTCACCCATCCTGGTATTGCTCTCGTGCGCTACTCACTTAACTTCGAAGTTCCCATGGAACTCGAAGCTAGTGAGCTCCCAAAAAACCTCGTGCTAGGTAGAAATGGGAATATACATATAAGGATCATTGTCACATCTCAACGCGGGGTAGATCACTTCCCGGGCCCGCTCCACCACCGTAGCACGATATTGTTAGCTTTGGGCTTACCCTTCCTTCACGGTTTTGTTTTTGGGAACTCACAGGCAACTTCCCAGTGGGTCACCCATCATAGGATTGCTCTAGCCCCCTTCTCGCTTAACTTCGGAGTTCCTACGGAACCCGAAGCCAGTGAGCTCCCAAAAAGCCTCGTGCTAGGTAGAGATGGGAATATACATATAAGGATCACTCCCCTGGCGATGTGGGATGTCACAATCCACCCCCCTTAGGGGCCCGACATCCTCGTCGGCACACATGCGACCAAGGTTAGGCTCTGATACCAAATTGTCACATCCCGGCCCAGGGAGGACCACTTCCTGGGCCCACTCCACCACGGCCAGGGTTAGGCTCTGATACTATATTGTCACATCCCCGCCCGAGGCGGATCACTTCCCCAGCCTACTCCACCACCCTAGCACGATATTGTTCATTTTCGGCTTACCATTCCCTCATGGTTTTGTTTTTGGGTGATAACTCACATATTGCATGAATTTATATCTTCCATATTTGGCTTTTTTGTGATGTTTTTGAATTAAACTGGTTGCATTTTACATTATTTGGTGTTAGTGTGCAGCCAAGTGTGTAATAGGATCAATTGGAAGGCAAATGAAGTAAAAACACTCCTTTTGGTAGCTGAGCATTATTCCAAACGTGGAGAGGATTCTGGGGAGTTAATTTGGAGTCCAAATGAGGAATCTAGGACTAATTTGGCTGCTGGAATTTCAAGAAAAGATGTGGAAGGAAAGTCGTGCAATTCGGCCATATTGGGTGGTTCTAAACAAGGAAAAAACACTCAAAACACATGCCATATGTGGAAATACCATTTACATCAGATTTGAGCCATTTAACTCACCTTAAACACTTACCTTGTTTGTCATCCTCTCAACCATATTTTAAAGTAGTGAAAACCTGATTTGGGGGTGGAAAATAAGGAAACAAAGTTCAAAACAAATGCCATTCTCAGAAATACCTTTAAATCAGATTCTAGCCTTTTATATCACCATCAACACTTACCTTTTATGCATCTTTCCAGCCCCTATTTAAACCAAGCGAATTAGGCATTTCAACAACTTATTTTTGGCTTCATTCCATTATTCCCACACCCTAGCCGCTCCACCTCTGTCCATTTTCTCTCCCATTTGTAGAAACCATTCAACCCTAGCCTCTCCACCTTCATTTACAACACACTTGGAAAGCCAACGCCGAAGGCCACCCTTAAGGGATTTCGACATCAGTTTTACTTCAAGGGTTCCTTCTCCTTAATTCTATGTTCACTCATGTTGTATATTTTTATGTCAAACATCCTGTAAACATGAAGTGTAACTAATCTCTTTCTAGGGATTCAATGTAGCCTTGCAAGATTGCCATGTAGTTAAGTTAGAATGCTCAGTTGACCCATCTATTTCTTGTTTCATTCTCTGATTTAATTGTGACTTTGTGTGTTGATCTTAATGTTTGATCACCATTTGAATTAACCACAGGTTGTTTAGCCAAGATTAGAGCACACATCATGCATATTCTTGGTGGATATGTGAATGAATGAAGGGAATGTTTTGCAAACAACCTGCCGAGTGTTACCTTTGGTTTTATGAAAGTTTCTTGTGCGTGACACATTCTTGATTAGGAACCGAAGTTGCACATCACAATTAGGTTCAAGATTAGGAACATTTGATCAAATCCACACATCATATGGTTGATCATATCTAAGTGAAACAAACCCAAGAAATAGGTAGATGGCTGAGTATAAACTGACTTAACAAACATGGACTTGGTTTAGCAATGGTGAAATCGAATCCCTAGCTTCATCTCCATTGGTGCTACCCCATTTTATTATTTGTTGATTCATTTACTTGTGTTTACTTCATTTTCTTGTGCTTTCAAGTTACAACAACAAATCTGTCTAAATTGATTAGTTTTATTCTCTAATAGGGTTCTTGCAGAACAAGTGGTTGTAAAGGTCCAATTAGTCGATGTGGATTCGACACCCTTACTTGTGCCATTATACTAAACATATTTTAGCACTAGGAAGGAACATAACAACATTGGGAAGTCACGAGCAACTTCCCAATGGGTCACCCATCACTTAGGGCTAGATTCAAACTTTTGGACCCTTTCTTCAACAACCAATACTTGTGAGTTCATTCCCACTTACTTTCAACTCTTTTTCTTTCTTTTCTTAAACTTTTTCTTCTTTTTTCTTTCTTTTCACTTTTTTTTTCTTTCGTGCCCTTTTCTTTTTCTTTGGCACACTAAATGTACAACTTCATGGAATTCCAACGAAAATCCTTCCCCCACACTTGTTTTTCTGGTATTTGTAGAACAAAAGGAATTCCCTCTAAGTCATGCTCCATTATTCTTTAAGAACAAGGGTATGGATATTTCTATTCTAGGCTAGGTAAGGATAATGTGGTTAACAAAGAAAATTAGGCTAACTAAGGCTCAAATGGGTTAAACCTACAATACATATGCAAAGGGTAAGGTTTTTTGGCTCTGGTTTAACTAAACAACTTCATCTTATTGTATGTTATGCAATCAATATCATGCTTTGAATGAAATGGGCATGAGTTCTAGTATTTGGAACTATAGTGATGAAACGCATTCTAAGTAGCAACTAAGCAAAGAATAATGAGATCATGCAACGACTTTAGAAAACAAAAACATAAAGATTAATAACTCTCCAAATAAAGTTTAGGCTCAAGTCTCTCAGGGTTGTAGCGTTAGTTTGAGTTCCTTTCTTCAAGCATGTTACGAAAACTGATTTTTTTCCTTTTTGTGATTACATGTGAATTTGTAAACAACAACTACAACTAAGCATAAACCAAAGAGCATATCAAACTTCCATCCATGTTTGTAACTTTCTTTAATAGTCATGCAATTAAAAACCAAATCCTCATCATTGTGTTGGAAGGTATCCTAAGACATAAACAAACACAAAAACAAAAACGACTCTAAAAACAACTCTTTTTGGGTTTTTCAAACACTCTTTTTCGATTTTTTTCAAATTTTTGGATTTTCTGTTATAGACACATAAAAACACCTCAAAACACACTAAAAACACTTAAAAACAGTGGTAAGAACTTTAGAAGTGATAGGTGATAAAATTCCACGAAAATCATGCAAAAATAGCTTGTTTAAACCCCCCCCTCACACTTAAACCAAACATTGTACTCAATATTTTAAGCATAGACTCACAAACAAACAAACAAACAAACAAATAACACAACTAACAATGACAATCATGGCAAAGTAAAAGCAATAAAGAGTAGGGTTTAGGAACGCAAATCTGGTTATGGAGTGTTGGAGATTCCTAGGTCTTCTTTATTTGCGTGTGTTGCCTCCCAATAAGTGTTTGCTTTAATGTCTTCCAGCCGGACGATACCTCATTTTAAGCTTCATTGGAGCCCACGGCCTGGAGGGGTATATCCTTCATGATATGCTCCTCAAAGTGCTCATAGTATGGCTTCAAACGATGTCCATTCACTTTGAAATCGTTTTTTGTCTTTAAACTTTGAATTTGGACTGCACCATAATGAAAGACACTAGTAACAACAAACGAGCCCATCCATTTAGAAGATAACTTACCTGGAAACAATCAAAGGTGGGAATTGAAGAGTAACACTTTCTGCCCTACGACAAACATCATGGTATGAATCATCTTGTCATGGAAAGCCTTTGTTTTCTCTTTGTAAATGCAAGCGTTCTCATAAGCCTCATTCCTTATCTCCTCAAGCTCATTCAATTGAAGCTTCCTATGAATTCTAGCGGCATCTATGTCCATATTGAATGTTTTGACTGCCCAATGTGCTTTGTGCTCCAAGTCAACGGGAAGATGACATGGTTTCCTATAGATGAGCTGAAATGGGGACATCCCAATTGGAGTTTTGTAGGCTATACTATACGCCCACAATGCATCATTCAAATGCAAGCTCCAATCTTTTCGGTTTGGCCCAACGGTCTTCTCCAAAATCCATTTGATTTCCTGATTAGAAACTTCATCTTGCTCACTTGTTTAAGGATGATAAGGTGTTGCCACCTTATGTGTGACGTTATACTTTTTGAGCAGCGCCTCAATGGTTCGATTGCAAAAATGGGAGCCCCCATCACTTATAAGAACCCTTGGCATTCCAAATCTTGCAAATATGTTAGTTTTCCCAAAATCTACAAGTACTTTGGAATCATTGGTACGGGTGGCTTTTGCTTCCACCCATTTCGAAACATAATTAACCTCAAGTAAAATATAAAAAAAAACCATGAGATGAAGGAAAAGGACCCATAAAATCAATACCCCAAACATCAAAAATTTCGACAACAAACATGGGATTTTGTGTCATTTGGTCTTTTGCACCTATATTGCCCGTTCTTTGACAACGATCACGAGTCACACAAAAAGTTCTAGCATCCTTAAATATAGTAGGCCAATAAAATCCACATTCTAAAACTTTATGTGCTGTTCTTTGAGTGCAAAAATGACCCCCACATGCATAAGTGTGACAGAAAGTTAAAATTGAATTACACGCCAATTCATGCACACACCTACATAGAATCTGATCAAGGCAATATTTCCATAAATACGGGTCATCCCATACATTAAATTGAGCATCCTTTTTTAAGTTATCACATTGGTGCTTATTTAGAGTGCTTGGAACTTGTTTAGACACCAAATAATTCACTAAATCAGCATACCATGGCACATTTACCTCGATGGATAGCAGCTACTCATCTGGGAATGTCTCTGGGATAGGCACGATATCTTCTTCATGCACCATATAGCTTAAGTGGTCAACCACCACGTTTTCACTTCCTTTCTTGTCTCGGATTTCGATATCGAACTCTTGGAGAAGAAGCATCCAACGAATAAGCCTTGGTTTGGCCTCCTTCTTCGTGAGTACTTCAATGTTGCATGATCAGAGTAGATTATAACTTTAGTACCAAGTAAATAAAAATGAAACTTATCTAAAGCAGAAAGATTAAATGATTGACCTACACTAAAACATCTTCCAAAACACCTTTTGGATAGGCATTAGATCTATCGGCCAATTGAATAATCACACCATCATTTTTTAACTCACCTAGGTTCATAGATGCATAAAGAGTAAGGCATAACATTAATAGATGCACCTAAGTCTAGCATAGCATGTTCAAAACAATTATTGCCAATAACACAAGGAATTGTAAAACTACCCGGATCTTTGCATTTAGGGGGCAATTTACGTTGCAAGATGGCTGAGACATTTTCACTTACCTTTACAACCTCTTTGTTCGAAATTCTCTTCCTAGTAGTGCAAAGTTCTTTTAAAAACTTAGCATACCTTGGAACTTGCTTAATTGCATTCAAAAGTGGTATATTGACTTGTACTTTTCTCAATGTCTCTAAAATGTCCTTTTCAGCCTCCTCCTTCTTTGTTTGCATGAATCTACGAGGAAATGGTACATTTGGAGGAATAGCATTAGAAACAATCGAATTTGGAACATCCTTACCCTTGGAAGACGAATGGTGTAGTTTGGGTGGCTGCGGCACGGTGTTTTCTACCCTTGGCGTGGCTTGCTCTTGCTCCCCCTCTTCAAATTGCAACTTTTCGTCCTCCATTGGGGTTGATTTAGAGGGTTGTGAGGCCGTTCCAACTTGTTTTCCACTTCGCAACATGATTGCTTTGGCATATTCGAATCCTCCTTTTGGGTTGACAACGGTTGAACTAGGCAACTTGCCTTGCTCTCTAAATTGGCCCATGAACTCCACAATCTGCCCTACTTGCTTTTCTAATTCATTAACCTTTTTGTCCCTATTTTGCATTCCCTACGCCATAGAAGTTAGTAATTGAAAGATTTGATCATTATCTTTGGACGAACCTGATTTGGGTTGTGTAGGTTGTGCTTGGGGTGGTGTGGGTGCATACGACCTTTGGTAGAATCCCGGAGGTTGCTGCCTAAATGTGCTTTGTTGTTGGGGTTGTTGTGGCTCCTTCCATTTGAAATTTGGATGATCTCTCCAACCGGGATTGTATGTGTTAGAGAAAGGATCACTCCTTGGTTGGTTTTGGCTCCCATAACCCACGGCATTGGCAAATTCCCACCTTCCATTCTCAATCAATTGAGGGCACTTGTCCGTGAGATGTCTGATGCGAGAATTACTTGACACTCAAATTAAACCCTCGTTTGACAATTGTAGTAGAATGGATAAGTGAGGGATCGTTCTAAACCGGGGATTAGGAGGGCTTGCTAAAACCTTCTAAATTGACTTAAAAACATAAACACAAGTTTAAAACACTAATTAATGCGAAGAATACAAAACTAAAAGTAAGAAAGACTTAGACTAAAACTTAAACAAAATAAAGGGGGATTGGATTTGGACGAAAATTTAAATAAACTGGATACTTGGAAACAAAAATGGGCAGATTGTAAACAAGTGTTGTGAAATTAGATGGTTGGTGAATTAGCTAGAGGTTCTTTCTCCACACATGATATTTATGCATATGAATCAATTTCCAGTTATTCCTTCATTGAATTATGAACGACAATGCCCCAAATTAACCGTGACATCACTAGTTAACCCTCAAATTTTCCTTATATTATTGGATTGGATGGCATCATTCGACAACCCAAAACATTCTCAAAAGTTCCCTACATGTCATCATAATAGAGATACAATCGAAGATCATTAAGAATAATGAAAACCATAAGCATTGACAAAGCATTTGCAACTATGACATCATGTTACTCATGCTAAGAATTAAACTTAACGCGATCGTGACAAGCGACCTTCACTACTTTCAAGTATAAGTTAGTAACGATTATGTGAAACCTTCTTAAACTTTAGCCACATATTCATGCATGCTAATTAAGTGTCGACCCTCAATCAACAAACACAAATAAGTTAATCATAAAATAGTTAAGCCAATTGCATTCACGAATCAAGAGTTCATAACCGGAATTCATCAATTCATATCACATAAATAATCATGGTATTGAAATCACCCCTAGCCAAAAAGGGTTTAGTTCCTCATAACTTTGAAATCAAAGAAACACCTAAACATTCCAACAACTCAAACTTGAATTGTATGAACGTTTAGGCACTCTTCTCTTCCATTCCTCATATTACAAAACAAAGAGAATTGAATTTAAACATTGAAATCAAAGAAACGCGTAAACATTCCAACAACTCAAACGTGAATTGTATGAACGTTTAGGCCCTCTTATCTTCCTCTTTATTGTGGCACAAGGACTAAGGGATGTTGTTGGTGTGTTGAATGGATTGGGGGATTATGGAAATGGAAGAAATGGAGGAGAAATGGAAGGGAAATGGAGAGAAACTCACGGCTATGGAGAAGATGGAAGTGTTTGTGGTGTGTTGTGTATGAAATGAGATGATTTTTGAATGAATGAATGCAAGGGTATTTATAGGAGGAGTGGAGATGAATATGGATATTTGTTTAAGGTGTTTGTGGTTGCAATGATGAAGAATTGCATGTGGAAATAAAAGGGAAAATGTGGTGAAATGATGAAGTAGGAAGGTGGAAATGCATGTGAGATGTTGGAAAGGAAATGGGAATATGAGTAGGCCATGACATGGGAGTTGTTTTGTTGGTGTAAATGTGCCATGGTTGCAATGATGAAGAATAAAGGGTGCATGTGGGGTGGAATTGAATGAATGCAAAGTGAATGAATAATGAAATGAGTTAAAGAGGGAGAATGTGGTGAAATGATGAAGTAGGAAGGTGGAAATGCATGTGACTTGTTTGTGGAATAAAGAATGAATGGTGGAATGATGAAGAGTTGCATAAAGAATGCATGTAGGGTTAGCTAGGTTGGCTTTGTTTGGGTGCATGTGTGTTAATGGTGGTTTTGCATGTGAATTGATGGATTGTTTTTTATGGAATGGATGGTTCTTTGCATGGCTTTTGAAGTGATTGTGGGCTTTGGAATTGGAAGGAAATGCATGGCCTTGGGGTTGGTTTAAGAGAGAATGGGCTAGGCCCTTTGTTTTATGTCCAAAATGAATACAAGGCCTTCAAATTCGTCCAACACTTTGGCTCCAATCATATGCTATCCATTCCAAGCCCAATTTTGCTCCAAAATGCTCCAAAATGCATCTTTTTGCTTCCTTAGCCATATGAACCTAAAAACACACGAAAATGGCTTAAACTACTAAAACAACTATGAATTAACAACATAGATGCACGAAAACAAGCTAAGTAAGTCGCCTAAATATGCTCCTATCAAACTCCCCCACACTTATCTTTTGCTAGTCCTCGAGCAAAACAGAATAAAAACAAATAAACAAAACGACACTAAACACGTAAAACACAACCTACACCTTCCAACAATCGTTTCAGGGATTTCCAATGCACATGACAAGTTAAAAATTATTATTCCCATAGAATTTAGCCATCTTTACCCTTAAGTACATTCTTAATCATAGTCACCACATACTAGTTCACAATTAAGCATTTAAAACCATGTTTTGAATGTAGTAACATGCCTTAGAGAATTTGCTCAATTCCTTACAAGATATGCACTCAATTTTCACTCAGATTTTCTAACTACACACCCTAATCTAGTCATATGTGAGAAGATTGATGTAAACATGAAAACGAACACTCACATATATGTATCACAAAGAACGCAATTTTTGGAGTTAATAAGCATGTTTAGATTATGATCTCATGAATGGAATGCTACTACTTAGACGCGAGAACCAGTGACACCATATGCTCATACCAAATTCAAACTCCACAATTGAAATACATAACACTCAAGATTGAAGTCACGGGTTGTAATGGGGCTTGGGGCGTGTGGATAACAAAGAAGGGATATGGAAAACAAAGGTTCTTAAAGAAATAGTGAGCAAGGCAATTGAATCAACTTAGAATTTTCTTTTGAATGAAAACTCAACTTTGGAACAAAAAGGGAGACAATTTAGGGCCAGAATTGGTGTTTTGAGCCCTTACTTCAATCACTCATTCTTTCATTTTTTTCAAGCTCTTTTTTCTTTCTTTCTTTTCTTTTCTGTTTTTCTTTTCTTTTGAAACTCAAAACATACTTAAGAACAAGCATTCCTTCTCCTACACTCATTTTCCTGCATAATGTAACTCAAAAGGAATTCATTTAAGTCATGCTCACTATCTTCTAAGAACAAAGGTGTGGATTGTCCTAAACTAGGCTAGGTGAGGATAATGTGGGTTGACAAAGAATAAAGGCTAAACAAAGCTCAACGGGGGTAAAACTTACAACATATACGAAATATGGGAAGTGAGGCTATTTGGCTATGGTGGCAACTACACAACTTCATCTTGGTATATGATATGCAAATCAATAACATGCTTTGAATGAAATGGGCATGAGTTCTAGCATTTGGAACTATATGATGAAACGCCTTCTAAGTAGTAACCAAGCAAAGAATAATGAGATCATGCAACGACTTTAGAAAGCAAGAAATCACAGATTATACTCTCCAAAGAACGTTATAGGCTCAAGTCTCTCAGGGTTGTAGCGTTTGTTTGAGTTCCTTCCTTCAAGCATGTTACATAACTAATTTTTTTCTTTTATAATTGCATGTGAAGTCATACATTATAACCATAACCAAGCATATACCAAGAGTAAATCAAACTTTTCTCCATGTTTACAACTCTTTTCAACAGTCATGCAATTAGAAACCAAATCCTTATCATTGTGTTGGAAGGTGACCTACGACACAAAAACGACTCAAAACACTCTTTTTAGGCTTTTCAAAACATGTTTTAAAATTTTTTATGTGATATTCGAATTTTTAAGTCAAAACACACTAAACACACTTAAAAACAGCAAGAAACAACATTTGAAGTTATGGTAGATAAAACCCTACGAATTTGCATCAAAACACTTTAGTAACTCCCCCACACTTAAAACAAACATTGTCCTCAATGTTAAAAACCACACTAAACACACTTAAAAACAGCAAGAAACAACATTTGAAGTTATGGTAAACAAACATATAAACAGCAATTAAACATACTAAACATGGCAGAATGTATCTAACAAAGAGAAGAGTTTAGAGATGCAAATCTGGTTATGGAGTTTTCGTTCCATCTTCTCCTTGGTGATTGCAGTGAGGCTTGGATCTTTGTGATTCCACAGGCTTACTCTTGAACTGCGCTGCTCCCATCGTTGATTTTCCTTTGTGCTACTCTTGAACTGGGCAGCAGGTTTCCTTTGGTCTCCCCCGAAGGTCTGAGCTTCCTCCTCTTATCTGTTTCTTTGTTCAATCTCTCCAATTCGTATTGAAGAGGGTTAGAGGATAGCTCAGCAAAGCTAGGTAAGCAACCAGGGAATAGAGTCCAGATAGACTCCAAGTGCCGGCTGATTGCTTCTTTAACTTTGCCATGCAAGTAATATCAAGGACAAAGGAAAAGACAGGGAAAGAGCATGATATGAGATACCTTTGCTTTTGCCCTTGATGATATGAGATACCTTTGCTTTCGAAGAGGCAGCAAATGAATCCACATGCTTCGATCCACCGTTTCCTCTTCCTCATTCGTACTGCAGGCATTTGGTATCTTCTTTGGGGGATACATCCATGTTTGAAAGTGTGTTCTCAAGAGAAGGAGAAATCTGAGCATGTTTGAGAGGGTTAGTTGCAGCTTACATTTTTGGCCGAGAAGGAAAATTATGCATTTGTGGGTGTATGCCTTGCCATGAAGGTTGATGTATATAGGAATTGTAATGGCAAATGGCAGTGCGGATGCGGCAATGTCCTCCACGCGTCTTCTGAAAAGCTAGGAGCTTTTGATAAAGTGGCACGCGTCTTCTGAAAAGCTGGGAGCTTTTGATAAAGTGGCACGCGTCTTCTGAAAAGCTAGGAGCTTTTGACAAAGTTGCACTCGCTTTCTGGAAAGCCGGGAGCTTTCGGCTTTGTCACCCACGTTTGTCGGCTAAAATGTGCAACTGATTTCTCACCTTCCACGCGTCTTCTGAAAAGCTGGGAGCTTTTGACAAATTTGCACACGCTTTCTGAAAAGCTTGGATTGCGTCTAAAGAGCTGGCGATCTTTACGCTAGAAAATCCGGTTTTTGAAGAGCGGTGTCTCTTCAATGCTGAATTGGTGATTGTGTCGCCTATCCTTTAATAGAGGTGATCGATCACCTCTATCTGCACACTTTGAAGACTTCCCAAAAATCATCTTCGGCTCGTCGAGATTTCCCTCCATCCAACCCTTCTCTTTTAACTTCGTGAACAATGGCTAGCTCATCCAACCCATCGAACCTTTGCTTAGATTTGAGTCTAAGCAGTGATCCGGTCGCGCCTCGTCAGGGTAAGGTATGGTGCCCGTCTTTCTTATCTTCCCATGGCCCTCTTACAGATGAGGACTCTGTGATGACGGATCCCACAACGGCTACGATAGTGGCTCGGAACCTCCTCACTCCCAAAGACAGTCAGCTGCTTTCAGGACGGTCCGATGAGTTGGCCGTTCAAGAATCCCTGGCTCTGAGTGTTCAGTGCGCTGGCTCTGTGTCCAACATGGGCCAACGCCTTCTTGCTCGCTCCCGTCAGGTTGAATCCTTGATGGCGGAGGTGGAGAGTCTTAAGCAGGAGATCAAACAGCTTAAGTGATAGGAGCATATTTAGGCGACTTACTTAGCTTGTTTTCGTGCATCTATGTTGTTAATTCATAGTTGTTTTAGTAGTTTAAGCCATTTTCGTGTGTTTTTAGGTTCATATGGCTAAGGAAGCAAAAAGATGCATTTTGGAGCATTTTGGAGCAAAATTGGGCTTGGAATGGATAGCATATTTTTGGAGCCAAAGTGTTGGACGAATTTGAAAGCCTTGTATGCACTTTGGACATAAAACAAAGGGCCTAGCCCAATCAAACAATCCTTTGAGCCATGCAAAACCTCTAGCCCAATCAACAAGCCTTAGCCACATACATTCACATGCATCACAACCCCAAAACCATCAAGAAACACCCATTCACACACACATGCACTCACATGCATTCACATGCATTTCCACCTTCCTACTTCATCATTTCACCACATTCTCCCTCTTTAACTCACATGCACCCAAACAAAGCCAACCTAGCTAACCCTACATGCATTATTTATTCACTCTTCATCATTGCATTCATCACCAAAGAACTCCCCATCATTGCCATGCATTCCCCCTAATTCCATCCATCTTCCACACCTTTCCAACCTAGCCACATCCTTTAATCATCCCCCCTTTAAGTTATGATTTTATTTCCTAACCCTACATGCATTATTTATTAACTTTTCATCATGCATCCACATTCATTCCAACACAAAACACACACATGCACTTATTCTTTCATCATTGCACCACCAATTCACCCACATGCATTTCCAACCATTCACACCCCTTTAATCATTCTCCTAGCTATCATTCACATGCTCTCCCATCCATTCTCTCCCTATATGTTCCCTCCACTACTCCTATAAATACCCTTGCATTCATTCATTCATTCATCATCTCATTTCATACACAACACACCACAAACACTTCCATCTTCTCCCTAGCCGTGAGTTTTTCTTCCATTTTTCCTCCATTTCTTCCATTTCCATAATCCCCCAATCCATTCAACACACCTACAACATCCCTTAGTTCTTGTGCCACAATAAAGAGGAAGATAAGAGGGCCTAAACGTTCATACAATTCACGTTTGAGTTGTTGGAATGTTTACGCGTTTCTTTGATTTCAAAGTTTAAATTCAATTCTCTTTGTTTTGTAATATGAGGAATGGAAGATAAGAGGGCCTAAACGTTCATACAATTCACGTTTGAGTTGTTGGAATGTTTTGGTGTTTCTTTGATTTCAAAGTTATGAGGAACTAAACCCTTTTTAGCTAGGGGTGATTTCAATACCATGATTATTTATGTAATATGAATTGATGAATTCTGGTTATGAACTCTTGATTCGTGAATGCAATTGGCTTAACTATTTGATGATTAACTTATTTGTGTTTGTTGATTGAGGGTCGACACTTAATTAGCATGCATGAATATGTGGCTAAAGTTTAAGAAGGTTTCACATAATCGTTACTAACTTATACTTGAAAGTAGTGAAGGTCGCTTGTCACGATCGCGTTAAGTTTAATTCTTAGCATGAGTAACATGATGTCATAGTTGCAAGTGCTTTGTCAATGCTTATGATTTTCATTATTCTTAATGATCTTCGATTGTATCTCTATTATGATGACATGTAGGGAACTTTTGAGAATGTTTTGGGTTGTCGAATGATGCCATCCAATCCAATAATATAAGGAAAATCTGAGGGTTAACTAGTGATGTCACGGTTAATTTGGGGCATTGTCGTTCATAATTCAATGAAGGAATAACTGGAAATTGATTCATATGCATAAATATCATGTGTGGAGAAAGAACCTCTAGCTAATTCACCAACCATCTTATTTCATCAATTACATTCTTGTTTCGTTTTTCAATTTTCATCAAACCTCAATCCCCCTTTTGCTTTAATGTGCAATATAGTTAGAAATCAATTTAGTTTGTGTTTTTAAAGCATTTTGATTCTTTTGGTTTGTCTTAATGTTTTAACGTTTAGTTTCACATTCTTTTAGTCTAGTTTAACATTTTATATTGTTTTTTACGTTTTAGTTTAAATTCGTCCAAATCCAATCCCCCCTATTTCGTTGAAGTCTTAGTCTTAATCTTTCTTATTTTTAGTTTTGCTTTCTTCGAGCATTAAATAGTGTTTTATATTGTGTTTTTATGTTTTTAAGTCAATTTAGAAGGTTTTAGCAAGCCCTTCTAATCCCCGGTCTAGAACGATCCCTCACTTATCCATTCTACTACAATTGTCAAACGAGGGTTTAATTTGAGTGTCAAGTAATTCTCGCATCATTAAGTACGAGAACCGAAGTTTGCACGTGCTTGCCAACAATTATTCGACAGGCATAAAGAGGAAGCTTGATGAGCTTGATGACCGTCAACGGTTTGCAGCTTTCTTCCAGAGGCACCTTTTTCCTGGGTCATCCAGCGTTCCACCAAGGCTTGGGGCCTTGAATGATATATCTTCGGTGTCTCCCGCTCCTATGCCTCTCGCTCCGATACCTTCTGTTCCGATGCCTCCTGCTCTGATGCCTCTTGCTCCGAGAGTGTTGCCACGTAGTGGGGCCTCACGTACACAACCTTTGTAAAGGCTCCATCTTTCTACCATGTTTTTTTTTTTTTTTTTTTTTTTTTTTTTTGTAATCACTCGGAAATCAATGAACAAGCGTTATTCACTGTAATGGGTTGCCTCCCACGAAGCGCTTTCTTTTACGTCTTGCAGCCGGACGAGTACTCTCTTCAATCTTCATTTGAGCCCACGGAATGGAAAGGAATGTCTTCCACCACTTGCCCCACACCATGCTCGTAATATGGCTTCAACCGATGCCCGTTCACCTTGAATTCTACGCCATTCCTTAAGCTTTTTATGTGGACTGCACCATAAGGTAAAACGTTAGTAACAACAAACGGGCCAATCCATTTAGAACGCAACTTACCAGGAAACAAACGTAGGCGAGAGTTGAAAAGTAACACTTTCTGCCCAACTGTGAAGGTCTTGGTTCGAATCATTTTATCATGGAATGCTTTGGTCTTGGCTTTGTACATCCGGGCATTCTCATAGGCTTCATTCCGAATCTCCTTAAGTTCATTCAATTGGAGCTTCCTATGAACTCCCGCTGCATCTATGTCCATGTTGAAAGTCTTCACGGCCCAATGTGCCTTGTGCTCTAACTCTACGGGCAAATGACATGGCTTACCATAGACGAGCCGAAAAGGTGACATCCTAATGGGTGTTTTGTACGCCGTACGATATGCCCACAGTGCATCATCTAAACGTAAGCTCCAATCCCTCCTTGTTGGTCCAACGGTCTTCTCCAAAATTTGTTTGATTTCTCGGTTAGACACCTCGGCTTGGCCATTTGTTTGAGGATGGTAAGGTGTGGAGACCTTATGGTTGACATGGTACTTTCTTAGCAACGCCTCAATGGTCCGATTGCAAAAGTGAGACCCTCCATCACTTATGATTACTCTTGGCATTCCAAACCTAGCAAAAATGTTAGTTTTCACGAAATCTGCAACCACCTTAGAATCGTTAGTACGGGTGGCTTTTGCTTCCACCCATTTAGAAACATAATCAACGGCTAGCAAGATATAAGTGAAACCATAAGATGGAGGGAAAGGGCCCATGAAATCAATGCCCCAAACATCAAAAATTTCAACATTAAAGACAGGGGTTTGCGGCATTTGGTCCTTGGTACCTATGTTACCCATTCGTTGGCAACGATCACAAGACATACAAAAGGTTCTAGCATCCCTAAATATAGTCGGCCAATAAAAACCACACTCTAGAACCTTGAGGGCAGTGCGTTGTGTGCCAAAATGACCACCACATGCATATGTGTGACAAAAGCTTAGAATTGAGTGAAATTCAGAATCATGCACACATCTACGTACAATTTGATCTAAGTAATACTTCCACAAATAAGGGTCATCCCAAACATAGAAACGTGCATCATTTTTAAGCTTATCACGTTGGTGCTTGTTTAGTTCATTTGGAAATTGTTTAACCACCAAGTAATTCACTAAATCTGCATACCACGGTTCACTTACCTCAATGGATAGCAGCTGCTCATCGGGAAAAGTTTCAGGGATAGGTACGGCATGTTCATGCTCCTCGTGGATCATTCGGCTTAAATGGTCAGCCACTACATTCTCGCTTCCTTTCTTATCCCGGATTTCAATATCAAATTCTTGAAGAAGAAGAATCCAACGGATAAGCCTCGGCTTTGCTTCCTTTTTCGTGAGCAAGTACCTCAAAGCTGCATGATCAGAATAAACGATTACTTTAGTACCAATTAAATATGAACGGAATTTATCTAAAGCAAAACCACAGCTAGAAGTTCTTTTTCCGTCGTGGAGTAGTTCAATTGGGCATCATCGAGAGTCCGAGAGGCATAGTATATGACATGCGGCCGCTTGTCTCTTCTTTGTCCTAGAACAGCTCCTAATGCATAGTCGGATGCATTGCACATGAGCTCGAACGGAAGGCTCCAATCTGGAGGTACAATAATGGGGGCCGAGACTAGCTTCTACTTGAGTTGGTTAAATGCCGAATTACACTCTTCATCAAACTTGAATGGCACATCTTTTTGAAGCAATCGGCAAAGAGGGTTGGACATCTTGGAGAAGTCCTTGATAAAACGCCTATAGAACCCTGCATGGCCAATAAACGAACGTACCTCTCTAACCGAAGTAGGAGAGGGTAAGTGACGTATAAGGTATATTTTCGATTTATCTACTTCAATTCCTTTTTCTGAAACAATATGTCCTAAAACTATACCTTGTTTCACCATAAAGTGACATTTCTCCCAATTCAAGACAAGGTTAGTTTCAACACATCGTTTCAAAATTAAGGTCAGATTATCCAAGCAATTATCAAATGAACTCCCAAACACACTGAAATCATCCATGAAAACCTCAATGATCTTTTCAACAAAATCGGAAAATATACTTACCATACACCTTTGGAAAGTGGTCGGTGCGTTGCATAAGCCAAATGGCATGCGACGATAAGCAAATGTTCCAAAGGGACATGTGAATGTGGTCTTCTCTTGATCATCCGGGGCTATCACAATTTGGTTATATCCAGAGTATCCATCAAGAAAATAGTAAAAAGCATGACCGGCTAACCTTTCGAGCATCTGGTCGATGAATGGCAAAGGAAAGTGATCTTTCCTAGTCATGGCATTTAGCTTTCGGTAATTGATACATACTCACCATCCAGTCTGAATGCGTGTAGGCACGAGCTCATTCTCATCATTCTTGATAACAGTTACTCCGGATTTCTTGGGAACGACTTGAACTGGAGAGACCCAACGGCTATCGGAGATAGGGTAGATCACTCCGCAATCCAAAAGCTTGATTATTTCCTTCTTCACCACTTCAATCATCGGAGGGTTGAGACGGCGTTGAGCCTCTCGGGATGGCTTAGTCCCCTCCTCAAGAAGTATACGGTGCATGCATATGGTAGGGCTTATTCCTTTAATGTCGGCCAAAGTCCACCCTATGGCCGTTTTGTGTTCTCGCAGCACCCTCACAAGCTTCTCCTCCTCCATTGCCGTAAGACTTGATGAAATGATGACGGGCAATGTTTCGCCTTCTCCCAAAAACACATACTTCAAATGGTCCGGCAACGGCTTAAGTTCAAGTGATGGTGCCTGAACAACAGAAGGTAGCATCTTAGTGGAAACTGAATTTGAAAGTGAGAGTGGAACCTTACCATATTGTTGTGGCAATGACTCAAGGGCTGCCACAACCTCAATTATTTCTTCACTAGAACCCATGGCAAAGAATTCCTCCTCCTTGCCGTGACCTTGCATTGGCCCAAATCCGTCATTTTTGCACTCTATGGCCTTAGTGATGGTTGTTTCCAGGGCGTCCTCGTTCAATTCTTCAAGGTATACCTGCGCCAAAGAATCGATAACATCAATGGAAAAACAAGAATGGTCATCAACGGGATATTTCATAGTTTCAGAAATATTAAAATCAATCACTTCCCCATCGAATTCCATTGTCAAGGTGCCTTTGTATACATCAATCTTCGTTCGGGCCGTCTTCATGAATGGCCTACCAAGGAGAATCGGCAAAGATGTAGAATGGGCTGAATCCTCCATGTCTAGGACGTAGAAATCAGCCGGAAAAATTAAATGGTTCACCTGCACAAGCACATCTTCCAAAACTCCTTTTGGATACGCGTTAGAACGATCGGCCAGTTGTATAATTACACCATCTTGTTTTAATTCACCCAAATTCATAGATGCATAAATAGAATAAGGCATGACATTTATGGATGCACCTAAATCAAGCATGGCATGTTCAAAACGATTATGTCCAATCACACAAGGAATCGTGAAACTACCGGGGTCTTTGCACTTGGTAGGCAGTTTACGTTGCAAAACAGCGGACACATTCTCGCTTACCTTCACTACCTCTTTGTTTGCCCTTCTTCTCTTTGTATTGCATAGGTCCTTGAGGAATTTAGCATACTTTGGAACCTGTTTGATTGCATCGAGAAGCGGTATGTTCACTTGCACCTTCCGGAACGTTTCAAGAATGTCCTTCTCGCTTTCTTCCTTTTTTTCTTGCATGAACCTGCGAGGAAAAGGTACATTGGGCAGATTAGAACGTGAAGTACATGAATTTGAATTTAAATTACCTGATTTGGCCGAGTTAGGGTGATTGGGGGCCTGTGGCATTGGGTTTTTCACCCTTGCCGTGGGTGAGCTAGACACTTCCTCAGGTTGTGTCGTCTCTTCATCTACTTTCTGGTCAGATTTGGGATTGTTTGGCTCGGTCCCAACTTCTTTTCCACCCCTTAGGGTGATGGCCTTGGCGGATTCGAATCCTCCCTTTGGATTGACTGTGGTTGAGCTAGGAAGCTTTCCTTGCTCTTTAATCTGTCCAAGGAACTCAGAAATCTGCCCTATTTGTTTCTTCATATCCATCATCTCCTTCTCGTTATTTTCTATCCGGTTGTTTTGATTTTGCAACCCCTGCGAAATAGAGGTTAGTAATTGCATAGCTTGATTACTTTCCAAGGACGTACCTGAATGAGATGATGCCGAAGGTTGTTGGGGTTGTTGGGGTGCATACGGCTTGGAATAAAAACCAGGGGGGTTTGGCCTAAATCCTCCTTGTTGGGCAGCTTGTTGTGGCTCCCTCCATTTGAAGTTTGGATGGTCCCTCCATCCGGCATTGTAAGTGTTCGAGTATGGGTTGTTTTGATTTTGTCCTTGGAAACCAATTGCATTGGCAGATTCCCACCCACCATTCTCGATTAGTTGAGGGCACTTGTCGGATGGATGCCCTTGAATTGAGCACACGCCACAAATTTGGTGTTCTTGTGCTTTTGGACCAATCACAACCTGAGAAACGAGAGAAGTAAGATTAGCAAGTTTTGATTGAATTTCAGAAATAGCACTCACCTCCTTTACACTTTGTTGCCGTGGGGCTTCCCTTTGGCCCACTCCTTCATATTGTTGAGCGTTGAGCGCTCGGTTGGCTATGAGAATCTTGGCATCCCTTGGTGTTTTGTCCACCAATGTTCCTCCCGCTGATGCATCAAGCATTTGATGTTCGATAGGAAGGAGGCCCTCATAGAAATATTGAAGGAGAAGTTCCTCCTTCATTTGATGTTGAGGACATGAAGCTACAAGGCCCTTGAAGCGCTCATAATAAGCCGGGAATGTCTCACCATGATTCTGTTGAATACCACTAATTTTCTTCCGTAGGAGAATCACTCTCGAAGTAGGGAAGAATTTCTCTAAGAAAGCACGCTTCATACTCTCCCACGAAGTCACAGTTCCCGGGGCTAGTTCGTAGAGCCAATCTTTGGCCTTGTCCATAAGTGAAAATGGAAAGGCCTTCATCATCAATATACTCCCATCCACAGTGACGGGGGTCATGCTCGAACAAACCACCTCGAACTCCTTCAAGTGTTTGTTGGGGTCTTCCATAGACAAGCCATGGAACTTCGGAATATGGTGTAACAAACTGGATTTGAGTTCAAACACCTCAGTCTTCCCCTCTGCAGCCGTGGGGTATTGGATACAAAGAGGCAATGCATTATCCAAACCCGAGGCCGAAAGCTCCTTGATGGTTCTATTATCTGCTGCCATGGCTTGTTCTCCTTCAAAAATCTGATCCGTGGGCTTTTCTTCTACACCTACTTCGTCTTCTTCAAGCCCAGGTTGTGGTGGAGGTTGTGGTGGCTCTTGTTGACTCCTCGTTCTCCTCAAAGTGCGTTCAAAATCACCGTCAAAGTCGGAGATGTTTTCTATAATAGGCCGAGAGCTACGAGTCATACACAGTACCTGAAAAACAAGAAAACAAACAAACTAAGAATCTGAAATAAGAATGCACGAAAAACAAAAAAAAATAAAGACAAGGGACTAGCAAAGTTGCTAATCCCCGGCAACGGCGCCAAAATTTGATGCGAGAATTACTTGACACTCAAATTAAACCCTCGTTTGACAATTCTAGTAGAATGGATAAGTGAGGGATCGTTCTAGACCGGGGATTAGGAGGGCTTGCTAAAACCTTCTAAATTGACTTAAAAACATAAACACAAGTTTAAAACACTAATTAATGCGAAGAATACAAAACTAAAAGTAAGAAAGACTTAGACTAAAACTTAAACAAAATAAAGGGGGATTGGATTTGGACGAAAATTTAAATAAACTGGATACTTGGAAACAAAAATGGGCAGATTGTAAACAAGTGTTGTGAAATTAGATGGTTGGTGAATTAGCTAGAGGTTCTTTCTCCACACATGATATTTATGCATATGAATCAATTTCCAGTTATTCCTTCATTGAATTATGAACGACAATGCCCCAAATTAACCGTGACATCACTAGTTAACCCTCAAATTTTCCTTATATTATTGGATTGGATGGCATCATTCGACAACCCAAAACATTCTCAAAAGTTCCCTACATGTCATCATAATAGAGATACAATCGAAGATCATTAAGAATAATGAAAACCATAAGCATTGACAAAGCATTTGCAACTATGACATCATGTTACTCATGCTAAGAATTAAACTTAACGCGATCGTGACAAGCGACCTTCACTACTTTCAAGTATAAGTTAGTAACGATTATGTGAAACCTTCTTAAACTTTAGCCACATATTCATGCATGCTAATTAAGTGTCGACCCTCAATCAACAAACACAAATAAGTTAATCATAAAATAGTTAAGCCAATTGCATTCACGAATCAAGAGTTCATAACCGGAATTCATCAATTCATATCACATAAATAATCATGGTATTGAAATCACCCCTAGCCAAAAAGGGTTTAGTTCCTCATAACTTTGAAATCAAAGAAACACCTAAACATTCCAACAACTCAAACTTGAATTGTATGAACGTTTAGGCACTCTTCTCTTCCATTCCTCATATTACAAAACAAAGAGAATTGAATTTAAACATTGAAATCAAAGAAACGCGTAAACATTCCAACAACTCAAACGTGAATTGTATGAACGTTTAGGCCCTCTTATCTTCCTCTTTATTGTGGCACAAGGACTAAGGGATGTTGTTGGTGTGTTGAATGGATTGGGGGATTATGGAAATGGAAGAAATGGAGGAGAAATGGAAAGGAAATGGAGAGAAACTCACGGCTATGGAGAAGATGGAAGTGTTTGTGGTGTGTTGTGTATGAAATGAGATGATTTTTGAATGAATGAATGCAAGGGTATTTATAGGAGGAGTGGAGATGAATATGGCTATTTGTTTAAGGTGTTTGTGGTTGCAATGATGAAGAATTGCATGTGGAAATAAAAGGGAAAATGTGGTGAAATGATGAAGTAGGAAGGTGGAAATGCATGTGAGATGTTGGAAAGGAAATGGGAATATGAGTAGGCCATGGCATGGGAGTTGTTTTGTTGGTGTAAATGTGCCATGGTTGCAATGATGAAGAATAAAGGGTGCATGTGGGGTGGAATTGAATGAATGCAAAGTGAATGAATAATGAAATGAGTTAAAGAGGGAGAATGTGATGAAATGATGAAGTAGGAAGGTGGAAATGCATGTGACTTGTTTGTGGAATAAAGAATGAATGGTGGAATGATGAAGAGTTGCATAAAGAATGCATGTAGGGTTAGCTAGGTTGGCTTTGTTTGGGTGCATGTGTGTTAATGGTGGTTTTGCATGTGAATTGATGGATTGTTTTTTATGGAATGGATGGTTCTTTGCATGGCTTTTGAAGTGATTGTGGGCTTTGGAATTGGAAGGAAATGCATGGCCTTGGGGTTGGTTTAAGAGAGAATGGGCTAGGCCCTTTGTTTTATGTCCAAAATGAATACAAGGCCTTCAAATTCGTCCAACACTTTGGCTCCAATCATATGCTATCCATTCCAAGCCCAATTTTGCTCCAAAATGCTCCAAAATGCATCTTTTTGCTTCCTTAGCCATATGAACCTAAAAACACACGAAAATGGCTTAAACTACTAAAACAACTATGAATTAACAACATAGATGCACGAAAACAAGCTAAGTAAGTCACCTAAATATGCTCCTATCAATGTCCATTCATGGAGCACACGCCACAAACAGCCACACTTTGCACCTTTGGTATTTCAACCACCTGCGAAAGAAGAGAAGTAAGATTAGCCATTTGATTTTGAAGTTCGGAAATAACACTTACCTCATTAACTTGTTGCTGCCGTGGTATGTCTCTTTGGCCAACGCCTTCGTATTGTTGAGGATTTAAAGCTCGGTTGGTAATGAAAGTCTTGGCAACCATAGGTGTTTTGTCCACTAAAGCTCCACCCGCTGAGGCGTCTAGCATTTGAGATTTAATTGGTAGAAGCCCTTCGAGAAATATTGAAGAAGAAGCTCCTCCTTCATTTGGTGCTGTGGACATGAAGCAACAAGGGTTTTAAAACGTTCATAATAAGTGAGAATTACTTGACACTCAAATTAAACCCTCGTTTGACAATTGTAGTAGAATGGATAAGTGAGGGATCGTTCTGGACCGGGGATTAGGAGGGATTGTTAATCACTTGGATTTTGACTCAAAAACGTAAAAACAATATAAAACACTAAACTAGACTCAAAGAATGTGAAACTAAACATTAAAACATTAAGACAAACCAAAAGACTCAAAATTCTTTAAAAACACAAACTAAATTGATTTCTAACTAATTTGACAATAAAGTAAAGTGGGGATTGTGTTTGGACGAGATTAAATTAAATGGACAAATTGTAATTAAAGGCAAAACGTAAATATGAATGAGATGAAAATATGGATGATGGAATAGCCAAGGGGTTCATCTCCACACATGTTATACTTGCATACAAAATTGATTCTCAGTTGGTCTTTCGATAAATTATGAAACTCAACACTCCGGATTAATTAGGTCCGCTTAAATTAACCGTCAAGTTTTCCTTAAGTTAATGAATTGGATGGGTTTGCGCAACGCAATTCACAACATTCTCCAAAAGTCCTTTACGTGAACAACACAATAAAGATACAATCAAAGATCATTAAGTATTATGAAAACTATAAGTGTTGACGAGGCATTCGTTACTATGATGAGCATGAAACTCGTGCCAAGAATTCATTTAACGCGATTGTTTATAAGCAACCTCCACTACTTGTGAATATAAGTTCATAACGATTAGGTGAAAATCACTTATATTCTAGCGTCATATTTATGCATGAAAATTAAGCGCGCATTCTTAATAAACATTCATAAATAAGTTATCAATCAAACGGTTAAACAAATTGAATCCACAACTTATGAAATTCCAACGAAAGTTAATCAATTCATATTGCAAATATAAACATAGTTTCGAATCACCCCCTAGCTAAAGGGGGTTTAGTTCCTCATACCTTTGAAATCAAAGAAACACCTAAACATTCCAACAACTCAAAACTTGAATTGTATGAACGTTTAAGCACTCTTCTCTTCCATTCCTTATACGTACAAAACAAAGAGAATTAAAATGAAACTTTGAAATCAAAGAAACACCTAAACATTCCAACAACTCAAACTTGAATTGTATGAACGTTTAGGCACTCTTCTCTTCCTCGTTGTTGTAGCACAAGGTTTAAGGATAGGTTGGTTGGGGGGATGGAAGTGTGGAATGGAGTGGAAATGGAGAAGATGGAGAAGGGGAAGTGTTTGTGTATTACAATGGAAAATGAGATGATTTGGTGAATGGAATGAATGGGTATTTATAGGAAGAGAATGGGTGTTAATGGATGTTTGTTTAAGGTATTTGGTGGAATGGAAAAGGTGTGGATGGTGGGAATTATGGTGGATGGATGGTTTAGTGGATGATAATGGGATGGTGTGGAATTAAAAAGCTAAAGAAATGGGATAATGGGCATTTAAGTGTGAATGGAATGGTGGGAATTATGGTGGATGGATGGTTTAGTGGATGATAATGGGATGGTGTGGAATTAAAAAGCTAAAGAAATGGGATAATGGGCATTTAAGTGTGAATGGAATGGTGGGAATTATGGTGGATGAATGGTTTAGTGGATGATAATTTAGGATTTATTTAGGTGAATGTGGATGCATGGATTAGGAGGAAGAATTAGGGTGAAGGGCTTAATGCATGGATTTGGGCCTAAAATGCCCCCCCTTGCATGGCAAGGGAAAGGACTTGGGCTAAAGCCCACGGCAATGGCTCTAAAATGGGCTAAGGTTATGGTTTAGGTGTGGCATAGGCTTAGGGTCCACAAAGAGTTAGGGTTTAGGTCATCTAAAAGCCCAAAGCCAAGAATAGAAACTCACGACAATGGAAACCTCCAAGAATAGAAACTTCCAACTATAGAAACTTTGGTTGCCAATTCCGACTTCTTTGCTCTTCACTTTCATTTCTTCATTTCTTGAACTCCTTTGACCTTCAACCACGTTCATTCCTCGTGCTCCATTTACATACACCACATTCCAGCTCAGTTTTGCTCCAAAAGCTCCAAATTGCATCATTTCATGTAATATGTCCTTTAAACCTGGAAACACATGAAAGTAGCTTAAAAGACTATTTTAAGGAAGAAAACATAACAAAAATGCATAAGAACTAGCTAACTAAGGCGCATAAATATGCTTCTATCAAATGCCACTAATCCTTTTACGTAAAAGAATGACTCGAGAAGTTGGGAAAAACTTCTCCAAAAACGCCCTTTTCATACTCTCCCATGATGTGACAGTTCCGGGGGCTAGTTCATACAACCAATCTTTAGCCTTTTCCAAGAGAGAAAGGGGAAAAGCCTTCATCTTCAAAATGCTCCCATCAACATTCACCAGGGTCATACTTGAGCAAACAACCTCGAACTTCTTCAAGTGTTTATTAGGATCTTCCATGGACAACCCATGGAACTTAGGAATATGATGCAATAAACTAGACTTGAGCCCAAACTCGTCAGTCTTGTCTGGGGCTGCCCTTGGATATTGAATGCATAGAGGCATGGCATTATCCAATTCCGAAGTGGAAAGCTCCTTGATTGTTCGGTTGTCAGCTGCCATAACTTGTTCTTCCTCAAAAACCCTTGTCGTGGCTTCCTCTCCCACTTGTATTTCGTCCTCTTCAAGCTCAAGTGTAGGTTGAGGTGGTTGAGGCTCTTGTTGATTCTTCTTTCTTCTCAAGGCTCGCTCAAAATCGTCGTCAAAGTCTAAGACTTGCGCATGAACCGGTTGAGAACTCTGAGTCATAAACTAGTGCCTAAACACAAGAAAACAAACAGGTCAGAAACTAAAATAAATAACAAACCAATAACATATGAAAATAACTAAAAAGAAATAACAAGGGATTAGCAAAGTTGCTAATCCCCGGCCAAAATTTGATGTGAAAATTAACTTAACGCACAAATTAACCCTCTTTTGACAATTGTAGCATATGAATAAGTAGGGATCGTTCTTACATTGGGGATGAGGAGGGATTGCTAAACACTCTAAACTGACTCAAATAAATAAAACTGACCTTTAAAACACTTGACTCACTTAAAAAGACTCAAACAAGTTCACAAGACTCAAAAAAAGCTAAAAACACTCAAAACTGCCTAAAAACACAAACTGGGCAGTTTTGAGCCTAAACACAACCTTGGACGAAAATTGGTTCTAACTTGACTCAAAACTCTTAAAAACACAATCTAAAACATATTTGAACCAATTAGACACTCTAGAATAAATGGGGATTTGGTTTTGGACGAAAATAAACAAAACAAAACAAGAAATTAAACTAGGCAGATTTGGACGAATTTGATGGAATTAAGTGGATGGTGAGATGGCTAGGAGGTTTTTCTCCACACATGGCATACTTTCATACAACACAATCTTCAGTTGCTTATTCAATGAATTATGAACCTCAACACCCCAAGTTAATTAGGTACGCTTAAATTAACTCTCAGATTTCCCTTAGGTCATTGAATTGAATGGAATTAGCGCATTGCAATCAAATTATTCCTTAAAAGTTTTCTATATGAAAGCGCATAATAGAAAGACAATCAAAGATCATTAAGTTCTATGGAAATCATAGGTGTTGACGAGGCATTCGTAACTATGAAAGAGCATGATACTTATGCCAAGAATTTACTTAACATAATTGTGACCAACAATCTTAACTACTCATGAATATAAGTTCCCAACGATTAGGTGAAGTTTCCTTATACCCTAGCATCATATTTATGCATGCAAATTAAGTGTGCACTCTTAATTCATATACATAAACAAGTTTTAATTAAAATAGATAAGTAAATTGAATTCATCATTCATGAAATCACAACTGAAAGTAATCAAATCATCATGCAAATATAACCATGGTTTCGAAATTCCCCCCCTAGCCAAAAGGGGATTAGTTCCTCATGCTTGCAAAACAAAGATTATTGAATTTAAACATTGAAATCATAAGAAAGATTACACCTAAACGTTTCAGCAATTCCAAGATGGATTTGATGCACGACTTGGCTCTCTTCCTCCTCCTTGCTGCGACACAAGGTGTGGGTGGTGGATTTGGGGGTTTTGAATGGTGTGTTCTTGTTTAGAAGGATGAATAATGGTTGATTATCGTGATAGGGGGGCGGCAGATGTGTATGGATGTGTAGGGAGGTGTATGAAGGTTGAAAAATGTTGAATGGAGGTTGCGGCACAAGGGTTCTAAATGGTATTAAGGGGTATACGAAATTTTGACTGATTTTATGCTGATATAGTCCTAGGGTTAAGTAGATTAGGGTTAGGCTTAACAGATTTAGTGGACTAGGGCCCTAAAATTCGGCTATAGGTGATCAAATCCACCTAGGAGGGGGTTTGGCCCACTTAGTTTCATAATAGACTTGTGTAACCCAAATCCAAAAGGGATTAGGCCCTAGAAATCAGAATCCAAAGGGAATGGGGCCTAGGAAGGTGCGGCACATATGAGGGAGAAGGTGGATTGGCTTGCAAGGCAAGGAAAGGCCTTCTAGAAGGGTTTGATGCGCCACTTTTGTAGGGTTTCTAGAAGGAATAGGTTTTGTGGCTAATTTGGGCCTTCTAGAAGAGGATGCTTCTAGAAATAGGTTCTAGAATTATCTATTTAGGTCCCCTTGCAACTAGGATTAAGACATGATAAGGTTTGGATAAGATAAGATGAGATAAGGTTTGGATAATGTTTTGGATAATGTTGGATAAGGTTAGATAAGGTTTTGGATAGGGTTTCCTCTTTTGAGCTCCTTCCTTATCCACTTTGTCCCTAGCTTAGTTCCTTCCTCTTCTTATCACATTTCTAGCCTCTTAAAGTCCAAATTCGTCCATCCATGTTGGCCCATATGTAAGCTATCCACATAGTGTCCAAAATTGCTCCAAAATGCACTTTCTTGGTACTTTGACCCATAGGACCTACAAACACAGGACATTGAGTTGTAATACGATATTAACTAGGAAATAATAGCACAAATGCACAAGAATAACCTAGCAAAGTCGCCTAAATAGGCTCCTATCATAAGCCTTCTCACATGCTTCATCGAACACAAATGGCACATCCTTTTGGAGAAGTCGGCATAGGGTTTGAGAAATCTTAGAAAAATCTTTGATGAATCATCTATAGAATCCTACATTCTTGGCAGGAGTATCATGCTTTTCATAGTTACAAATGCTTGGTCAATGTTTATGATTTTCACAGAACTTAATGATTTTTGAGATGTATCTCTATCATACTTTTCATAGTTAGGGAACTTGAGAAGAATAATTTGGTTGCGTTGCTGAGTCCAATTCAATGAACTTAGGAAAATCTGAGAGTTTATTAGTGTTGTTCACAATTAATTTGGGGTATTGTCATTCATGGTTTATAGGAAGAATAACTGGACATCGATTTGTATGCATATGTTTCATGTGTGGAGAAAAATCCTTCAGCTATCATTTCATCCATATTTCATTCACAACTTAATTTACATGCTGCCATTTAATTTTGTTTTAGTTAAATTCTTCCAAAATCTCCCCCCTCATTGTTTTGTTGTTAGTTTAACTTAGTTTTTAGTTTTATATGTTTAATTTGTGTTGATTAGCATCCCTTCTGATCCTTAGAATAGAACGATCCCTACTTACTCGTACTACGATTATATAATATACAAGATTTAATTTGTGCGTTAATTTCCACCACATCAAAGCACCAACACATGCCCACTCCCTGGAATATTACTTGTGATATAATATAACAAATAAAAAATTCCGTTCAAATATTATCAAATTTATCTCAATTAAAATTTGGTGCCCCACCCAGCCTCTCATGCCCATAGAACCAGCCCAACAAAGCATAAAAAAATTGTTGGCCCGGCCCAATGAAACATTAATTCACAGTTAAATCCAGCTCGACCCCCAAGTCTAAACACTCCTTTCTTTCTGATTCCAAAACACGGGAGAAAAAGCAAGCGACAGAGACGGAGATGGCCGGAGAGGAAGAGACCAGCGAGTTCTACCTGAGGTACTACGTCGGCCACAAGGGCAAGTTCGGCCACGAGTTCCTGGAGTTCGAGTTTCGACCAGACGGCAAGCTCCGGTACGCCAACAATTCCAATTACAAGAACGACACCATCATTCGTAAGGAGGTCTACGTCACGCCCGCCGTCGTCAGGGAGTGCCGTCGTATCATCTCAGAGAGTGAGGTCTGTCATCAGTTCTGAACCCTTTTGTTTCTGTCACTTGTAATCTCTTTATTGGGATTTAGCTCTCTGGTATTTTATTGATTGGTTTGGTGATTGGGGTTTTAGGGTTCGTCTTTTATTGGGGAGGTTTGTTGGGGTTGTGTAACGTCTCAAATTTCCTGCATTGCAAAAAGAGCTGCGAGATTTTAGTGTAGGGTATGAGTTTTGAGGCTCTGTATTATTTGTATATTTTGGAACTAGATTATGTAGGTTTGGGTTTGTTTTGAGAATTTTGAGGGGTTTTTGTGCTTTTTATTTATTTAAGGGAGTTTGCTTTTGTGGGTTTTTCTTGGTTTTGAAAATTTGATGGGTTTTGGAGGTGGAATTTGGGATAAGTGGGATATAATTGTCTATTGATTTCGTTATTTATGTGTTAGGAACGTGAATGCGTTTCAGCTTATGACTATCACCCTATGTTTTGACGAGGGAATTTAAACTTCCATGGACTTAGGCTGAATTTGTTAGGAATCCCCTACTAAATGACTAGATGCAATACCATTGACAGAACATTCTAATGACACCTTTGAAGGTTCTATTTTGAAAGTCCTTTGTTTAATGTATTTGTAGTGCTTGAGTGGTTCACTGCTGGTATCCTTCTAGTGCATTTATAACAATTAAGTGTAATGTTCCATGTATTTCGAAAGCCCCTCATCCAAAACATAGGTTTCCAAAACATAGGTTTATAGTCATCTGATTGATGGTTTACGCTTTTCTATCTCATCCTTGAGGAGTCAGGGGATTGAAATATAAAGTTATATATGTGTTTAGTTCTTGTAGGATCCAAGTAAAAGAGTGGTTGTTTATAGATGTGATTTAATGTATGGTTTCAATACTATCTTTTGGTTAAATTTTTTAAGTTTCCTGCTTGGAGGCTGAGAGAGTATAAAATTTGAGATTGGGGAAACGGCAAGGAAATTGTGCATGTCCAATGGAGGCAAATACAAGATAAAATAAGGGTATTAAGTTTGAAACTGCAAGCCTTTGGTTTCCTATAGTCATTGGTGACTGGTAGTGGCATTTAATAGTAACGTTACTGGAGTGATTTTTGGATTCTCTGGTTTTGACAGCAATCTGAATTTTCTTCTAATATTTCAGTTAGAGTTAAGTTCACACTATTGGAATTGGGGAATCAAGAGCAAGGAAATTACTTCCAAAACATGAAGTTCTATCTTTCCATTGATTAATAACACTTGTTTCAGATGGCCATCTAATAAGGGTAAAGGAAACATTGGTATTGGGTGGAATTAGCTATGTCTTATTAAAGGACGGAAAATGAATGTATGTTCGTTTATCTTAACTGAACAGTGAAACTACTTGTCAACACTCAATTCTTACGTTGATTATTCATTCAAATTGATTGATCTTGGAAACTGTATTCTTCCCAGAATTTGATTATTGAAATTTTGTTGTCCTGGTTTCCTTAATTGGTTGCATGCTTGCTTTAATGTAGATCATGAAGGAAGATGATGTGAACTGGCCAGAACCTGACCGTGTTGGGCGGCAGGAGCTTGAAATTGTAATGGGGAATGAGCATATCTCCTTCACTACTTCAAAGATCGGATCACTTGTAGATGTCCAGAGTAGTAAGGATCCTGAAGGTCTTCGCATCTTTTATTATCTCGTTCAGGTTAGTTGATTTGCATTTTCGTTTAGTATTATGATATGCTTTTCCTTTTTCTGGATTGTAATTGCATAAGGCTGTTAGCTCATACATGTCACTGCTGGAATTATGTTCTCAAATAAGGTGAGATTTCACTGTGTATAATTGCATCATGGTGTGTGCTTGTTTTGTAGAATACATTTCTAGTATTCAATGCATTCTTGTATGTTATGTCGTATAAGGAGAGAACATGCTATTCTGTTCATTTGTGAGTTTTTGAGAATCAGGTGCTTAACAGCCTGGTGCTTTTTCCGTGGAAATTCAAAACCTTTTGGTATTGAATAAGTATCTATGCAAGAATGATACGAGGGTAGCTCTGCCCCATTTTGCATGGGTGATGGGTCTATGCTGGATCATCTATTTATGCAATGAAGTGCCTTGGTTCCCTCACCTGTTATATATTTTGTCACTTTTAGCCTTGTATACGAGTTCTTTCATGAAGTCTTTCTTGTGTCCGAGTGATGCAGGATGAGTCTTCTGCCCAAGACTGTTTCTTGATGACGTTTTTATTTGACCGCAGGATCTGAAGTGCTTTGTGTTCTCTCTCATCTCGCTTCACTTCAAGATCAAGCCGATATAAGATGTATCAGTGTGTGCCCGACAAGTTGCACTCCTTGGTTGTGTATGCCTTAGAGTTGACCTTTTTAATATGTAGGCCTTATCATTTGACAATCTTTCTGTAATTTCTGTTATTTGGATGGTTACGAGTGGATTTCGGAATGTATGCCAAAATGGAATGCCAGTTTTTCAGTTTCTGCGGCTCTGCACCTCCCTCTGTGTTCGGGACTGCAGCGGTTCAATGTATCGTGTGCGCTTTCTTATGTGCAACTGCCAAAGAAAACAGAAAGTCTGCAAAGTGATTTAGGTGGAATTTATGATATTCACATGAGCATTGTTGTTTCGCAGCTCAATGTATTGCTTCAAATGCATTGCGGTTCATTCCTTCAATATTCTTACTAACTTCCCGAAGGTCATCTTGAGTTCCTCCGGAGATATCCCATACAGTCGGGATGTTAAATTGAATTCAATTTCCGAAAGGATATGTTATTAAATAAACTTGGTCGAGAAGGGGATCCTGGTCTCTAAGACTAAGGTCTGATTTGGTACTTCGATGTTAAATTGAATTCAATTTGCGAAAGGATATCGTTGTATAAAGAAATGTTATCCAAATTGATGGTAAATGATAAATTGGTTAGTAAGGAAACTTAAACCTCTCAATATTGGTTTTTGTTTCTTATTTTTTATTTTTATTTTTTTAGTATAAGCGATATTCTACACTAATTCACGTTAGCAACCATAATGATTCCATTTAAAACATTTGCCAGCACATTTAACTAACAAAAATGATATTCTTATCACAAATTTATACTATTATTTGTACCATCAGATGAGACCTACCTATATTGGCAAGCTCTATCTCTATTAGAAAAATGGTAGAAATGATGGTACAACTAGATGATAAGTGTAGTATTCCTCTTCGGCTAATGAAAAAATTGTAGAAAAGGTGATGCCGAAAAGAGAGCTTTTCTGTTTAACTTATTCGTTTCAATTTTGGTAAAACCCTTACAGACTTACCCCAAGGCTAGAACCCTCACTAAACCCCATTTATCCCCTTAACTTAGATTATATGATAGGAGGTTAAATACAATCATTTACAATGTATATAAGCACTAATTACAAAAGTTTTTTTTTTTTTTTTTTTTGTCCTTCATACAACGATATATTTCTACAAAGAGTGGATGAAAGTGAGGCTTCACAATGTTTCTGTCCATTTGCAGGTAGTCCACATCTTCACTAACATATGTCTATTTCACCGGCCATTTATTCGAGACAATTTCTATAACATTACACTTCAGTTACAAAAGGTTTTTTTTTTTTTTTTTTTTTTTTTTTTTTTTTTTGTTCTTCATACAACGATATATTTCTACAAAGAGTGGATGAAAGTGAGGCTTCACAATGTTTCTGTCCATTTGCAGGTAGTCCACATCTTCACTAACATATGTCTATTTCACCGGCCATTTATTCGAGACAATTTCTATATCATTACACTTCAGTTACAAAAGGTTTTTTTTTTTTTTTTTTTTTTTTTTTTTGTCCTTCATACAACGATATATTTCTACAAAGAGTGGATGAAAGTGAGACTTCACAATGTTTCTGTCCATTTGCAGGTAGTCCACATCTTCACTAACATATGTCTATTTCACCGGCCATTTATTCGAGACAATTTCTATATCATTACACTTCAGTTACAAAAGTTTTTTTTTTTTTTTTTTTTTTTTTTGTCCTTCATACAACGATATATTTCTACAAAGAGTGGATGAAAGTGAGGCTTCACAATGTTTCTGTCCATTTGCAGGTAGTCCACATCTTCACTAACATATGTCTATTTCACCGGCCATTTATTCGAGACAATTTCTATATCATTACACTTCAGAATTTACTCGATAAGAAATTTCGCTACTTTAGAATGACCACTTTGAAAGATGACTTGATGTAATTGAAAATAACTAAATTTTGGGTTGTTCGAGAAAATTGAAGCTTTTATAAATACAATAAAAGGATTTAATTTGAGTGACGTGTTTCTTTGATAATAAACGTGGTAATAAAATCAGTAGGTACACAAACATTTTTATAGTACAACTGATACATGTATAAGCCAGAACGTATACAAATGGGAAATTAATAATTAGAGTAAATATTTTTCATTCATAAGACTTGCCCGAGTTAGTTGTGCAATCCAAGTTTGTCTTAACCATTGCTTTGTTCAATTCAAGTTCATTGTCTTTGACCCCTTCTTGTCTTTAAGAAATATGGATATGATGTGATAAAAGATAGCACATAAATTAAACCCTCTTTTTGATAATTGTAGTATAGATATAAGTAGGGATCGTTCTAGGCCGGGGATTAGGAGGGATTGCTAACCTAATGAAAATCAACTCAAAGATATGAAAATAAGCTTTTAAAACACTTAAAATAAACTCAAAAGACTGTTAACTAACTTATATGACTCAAACAGATTTTAAAGACTCAAAACAACTTAAAACAACCAAAAAGACTCAATTTAGACCTTAGGACTCAATTTGGACGAAAATCCAATTAGTTTTGACTCAAAAGACTCTAAAACACACTTTTGGACAGATTTGGAACAAGTAAGAAGAGGGGATTTGTTTTTGGACGAATTTAAAAGAAAACAAGTAATTTAAAACTTAGAATAGATTTTTGGACGAATTTGAGTGAAACCAATGGATGATGGACTAGCCAAGGGATACTTCTCCACACATGATACATTCAAACATAAGTTGATTTCCAGTTGCTTTTCCGATAAACCATGAACCTCAACACCCCAGATTAACCGTAACATCACTAATTAACCCTCAGATTTCCCTTAAGTTAGTGGATTGGATGACATCATACGACAACCTAAAGCATTCTTCAAAAGTCCCCTACATGACATCATAATAGAGATACGATCAAAGATCATTACGTTCAATAGAAATCATAAGTATTGACAAAGCACTTGTAACTATGACTTCATGATACTCATGCTAGGAATTTACTTAACATGATTGTGAAAACAACCTTAACTACTTGTGAACATAAGTTTGTGACGATTATGAACACCCTTATATTCTAGCACCAAATTCAAGCATGCAAATTAAGTAGGCCTCCCTAATCAACATACAAGAATAAGTTATCCATCAAACGGTTAAGTAAATTGCATTCACAATTTATGAAATCACAACTGGAATTTATCAACTCATATTATAAACGTAATCATGGTTTCAAAGCATCCCTAGGCTAAAATGAGTTTAGCCTCTCATATTCATGACAAAACTAAGGAAAATAAAATTAAACATTGAAAATAAAAGATAGATTACACCTAAAAACGTTCCAACACTCCAACTCAAATGCACAAACGCCCAAGGCTGCGTCTTTCTTGTCATCTTCCTTGCTAAGTCACGGCACAAGGTCTAGGGTGGTTTTATGGATGATTTTTCTGGGTTTTGGATGGATTTAGGAAGGTATGGTGGTGCGGCAAGGTTTGATGGTGGTGTATGGAGGTTGGGATGGAGGTTTGGAAGTAGGGGAATGATGGAAGGTTGGTTGCAAGGTTGCGGCAAAGGATGGATTTTTGAATGAATGAATGAATGTTGTGTGAAAGGGTGGTGATTAAATGGTGCGGCAAGGGCTGTTTATATAGGCTAATTTGGCACACTTAGTGAAGGAGAAGGATTGCACAATCCCATTGAAAAAGGGTTAATTCAAGGCAGAAATCAAATGGGAAATGGAATAGGTAGTGCGGCTAGGATTTAGGGAATTCTAGAAGGTTAGGTGCGGCACACATGTAGAGAGAGGATAAGGTGTTCTAGAAGGAGTGTTTAAGGCATATTCCTAAACCTAAAGGGACATGAACATGTGATATAAGTGTTGGAAATGTGCCCTAAAACCAATCATATGATGATACTTTACGGACATTTCAAACTAATGTAGTTTAAATGTAAAGGGCAAAGATTATTGTTTGAGCCGTCTCATATAAATGTTATATGCTTAAACGATAAGTCCAAGGAATATGTGATTGGAAGAATGCGATCTAAAGAAGTTAGATTCATGAGACCATTCTTTCGTTGACACATCCTAAACGTTCCTGATCATAGGATTGTCAATTGGGCATTGACAGTCGGTTAAGATCAGTACGTGCTATGTCTTCTCTCAGGGAGAGTAACTAGTTTCGAGTCATTGGTGTGTGTGACATCAAGACAAGTACGTAGGTGCTCAATAGAGAATGAGTTCACTGAACACGATCAACGTAGAGTTCTCATATTCATGTCACATGAGAACTCATGGTTGGGATAATCCAAATTAGTCTTTTGACCCGAGGCATCATAGTTGTCTTGTGGTTAGGTCCTTAATCTTTGATTATGTCAAAGTCACTCCATCAAGAGGGTGTCCACGGCATCGTTGGGGTTAATCCACTTAGCCATGGAGGCAAGTAAATGCGCAACAAGGGATCTCTAACCTTCAAACTGTTTGAGGGAGAATACTCTATGATATGATTAAGAATCTTTGGCCAAAGTATGAATGAGATTTAGGAATGTGTTCCAAATCACATTCAAGGTAATCATATAAGCACAAGACTCACATTGGATAGTAGACATGAATAAACTATCAAACCAAACAATGTGGTCAAGAGTATTGTATTAGAGAAAGACCGTATTGCATTTGTAATCCTAAAACTAAATAGGTTCTCCACCTCTTCTGATTAGCTTGGGTAACCATGACATGCTGCTAGGCGTCAACCATGGTTTGTGGAAGCCCTAAAAGTGTATTATCACTAACGGGATAATTGAAAGTAAGTTTCAATTCACAATCGATTTGAAACAGTTTGAATCGCCCACTGCCTCGCTAAAATGAACCTCATGGATCGTACACCGTGTAAGGTAGAGATTGAAGATTCAACGGAGATGAGTAAGAATAATTAAATGGTTTAATTGTTTATGGCAAGGATTAATTAATATGATTATTAATCAAACGAATAAGTTCATTAAAAGACCTCGGGATAGTTTTGGACCTTAAGGCCCAATGGGCTTCGAACGTCAAGTCCATTGACTTAAGTTGTATGACAACTTAATGAATAATGATTCACAAAGGCCCAAATAGCCCAATAAATCCCATATGGCCGGCCATTTAGAGGAGGGTAGTGAACTTGGCTTAATTGCAAGTTTGCCACTCCATTGTGAGGTGGTATAAAGACATCTTTATAGCCATTTCATCCTAAGGGTTTTCTTAGGAGTAAAGATGAGAACACAAACCTCCCTTTGCTCTCAAAGAGGCCGGCCACCCTTGAGGAAAACATCTAGCAATCTTACTTCCTCAAGGTCACATATTTCTTCTACAATATGCCTTGGTGTGGAGACTTAGAGGTTCTCAATTTTGGGAACTTGGAGAAACCTTTTCATCCATCCAAATCCATGGATCTAAGATGCAAGGAATGAAGGCCCTCTCTTTGGGTGATTAGCCTTTGCTTATGCAAAGAGGAATCTACAAAGGTATTGATTTCTCAACTCACTTTGTTTTGAGTTGAGTCTTGGTTCACCTATCTACTAGGCTTTGAAGTTCATGGGTTAAGTTTTGTTTTTGAGTGCATATAGACATGATTCCGCCTTTTAATTGTTAATTGCAAGTTGTTGATGTTGCTCAAATGAACTTGTTTTTCACAAATCTTCCTTCAATAAGAGTAGGAGAAGGATTGCAATTCCTAAACCTACAAGGAAGGGTGTTCATGCGGCATACACTTGGATAAGGCTTCTAGAAACTGAAATAGGTGTTCAAATATGTAATTAATCCCCTCTAATTAGCTAGGTTTAAGTCCTAACTTGATTTGGATAGGATAGGATAGGATAATGTTAGAGTTAGGAAAGGATAAGGTTGGATAGGATAGGATAAGATAAGGTTGGATAAGGTTTCTTGTTTCTTGCTATTTCCTTATCTTCTTTGCTTTAGGAATTCCTCCACCAGATTTGTAGCCTTTCCTAGTCCTTCTTGACTTCAATTTCGTCCATCCTCTTTACTCCATGGTTAAGTTATCCAATCCATGCCCAAAAATGCTCCAAATAGCCTTAAAATGCACTTTCTTGCTCCTTTTGCCATTAGGACCTAAAAACATACGAAAATAACTTAAAAGACTGAAATACATAGTAATTAACTCACTAAATGCAAGGAAACAATATAACTAAGTAGCATAAATATGCTCCTATCAGGATACTTCCAATACATTAAAACTCATTGCCGTTAAGTAGAAAAACCGTTTCAATATTAAAAACAACATTTGTGCGACAAATGTCATGCAATCTAACGATTGAATGCAATGTTTCAACACTACTATATATATAGAGTAGAGGGAGAGCTTTGTGCGACAAATGTCATGCAATCTAACGATTGAATGCAATGTTTCAACACTACTATATATATAGAGTAGAGAGAGAGAGAGAGAGAGAGAGAGAGAGAGTTTACTTATACTCCAAGTATCCAAAGGAACAACGTGGACAAAAATAAAAGGCTTAAAACTTTTTCATACCTTTTTTTCTTCTATCTTTATTCTCACCAAGAAGAAAAGCAGAAAAGGTTCCGTTGTTAGCTAGGGCATTAAGATGATTAATTGGAATAATATATGGAAAAGCAACCCACGATGATATTGCATATTATCGGAACATGAATACTTGAAAATATTTTTTCGGTGTGGTTGTTAGATCGTCATGTAATATTATAACTTATGTGTTCTAGTATTTGTGGATGGTGAATTTATATTTTAGAGTATAATATCTAAAAAAACTTGCGTGTGCAGTTGATGTGAGAATTACTTGACACTCAAATTAAACCCTCGTTTTACAATTGTAGTAGAATGGATAAGTGAGGGATCGTTCTAGACCGGGGATTAGGAGGGCTTGCTAAAACCTTCTAAATTGACTTAAAAACGTAAAAACAATATAAAACACTAAACTAGACTCAAAGAATGTGAAACTAAACGTTAAAACACTAAGACAAACCAAAAGAATCAAAATGCTTTAAAAACACAAACTAAATTGATTTCTAACTATATTGAATATTAAAGCAAAAGGGGGATTGAGGTTTGACGAAAATTGAAATAACGAAACAAGTTAATAACTAGACAGAATGTAAATATGAAATTGATGAAATAAGATGGTTGGTGAATTAGCTAGAGGTTCTTTCTCCACACATGATATTTATGCATATGAATCAATTTCCAGTTATTCCTTCATTGAATTATGAACGACAATGCCCCAAATTAACCGTGACATCACTAGTTAACCCTCAGATTTTCCTTATATTATTGGATTGGATGGCATCATTCGACAACCCAAAACATTCTCAAAAGTTCCCTACATGTCATCATAATAGAGATACAATCGAAGATCATTAAGAATAATGAAAACCATAAGCATTGACAAAGCATTTGCAACTATGACATCATGTTACTCATGCTAAGAATTAAACTTAACGCGATCGTGACAAGCGACCTTCACTACTTTCAAGTATAAGTTAGTAACGATTATGTGAAACCTTCTTAAACTTTAGCCACATACTTATGCATGCTAATTAAGTGTCGACCCTCAATCAACAAACACAAATAAGTTAATCAACAAATAGTTAAGCCAATTGCATTCACGAATCAAGAGTTCATAACCGGAATTCATCAATTCATATTACATAAATAATCATGGTATTGAAATCACCCCTAGCCAAAAAAGGTTTAGTTCCTCATAACTTTGAAATCAAAGAAACACCTAAACATTCCAACAACTCAAACTTGAATTGTATGAACGTTTAGGCACTCTTCTCTTCCATTCCTTATATTACAAAACAAAGAGAATTGAATTTAAACATTGAAATCAAAGAAACGCGTAAACATTCCAACAACTCAAACGTGAATTGTATGAACGTTTAGGCCCTCTTATCTTCCTCTTTATTGTGGCACAAGGACTAAGGGATGTTGTTGGTGTGTTGAATGGATTGGGGGATTATGGAAATGGATGAGGATAGATGGAAGATAGAAAGAAAACCCACGGCTAGGAGAGGGAATGGAAGTGTTTGTGGTGTGGTGTTGTGTATGAAATGAGATGATTTTTGAATGAATGAATGCAAGGGTATTTATAGGAGGAGTGGAGATGTATATGGCTATTTGTTTAAGGTGTTTGTGGCTGCAATGATGAAGAATTGCATGTGGAAATAAAAGGGAAAATGTGGTGAAATGATGAAGTAGGAAGGTGGAAATGCATGCGAGATGTTGGAAAGGAAATGGGAATATGAGTAGGCCATGGCATGGGAGTTGTTTTGTTGGTGTAAATGTGCCATGGTTGCAATGATGAAGAATAAAGGGTGCATGTGGGGTGGAATTGAATGAATGCAAAGTGAATGAATAATGAAATGAGTTAAAGAGGGAGAATGTGGTGAAATGATGAAGTAGGAAGGTGGAAATGCATGTGACTTGTTTGTGGAATAAAGAATGAATGGTGGAATGATGAAGAGTTGCATAAAGAATGCATGTAGGGTTAGCTAGGTTGGCTTTGTTTGGGTGCATGTGTGTTAATGGTGGTTTTGCATGTGAATTGATGGATTGTTTTTGATGGAATGGATGGTTCTTTGCATGGCTTTTGAAGTGATTGTGGGCTTTGGAATTGGAAGGAAATGCATGGCCTTGGGGTTGGTTTAAGAGAGAATGGGCTAGGCCCTTTGTTTTATGTCCAAAATGAATACAAGGCCTTCAAATTCGTCCAACACTTTGGCTCCAATCATATGCTATCCATTCCAAGCCCAATTTTGCTCCAAAATGCTCCAAAATGCATCTTTTTGCTTCCTTAGCCATATGAACCTAAAAACACACGAAAATGGCTTAAACTACTAAAACAACTATGAATTAACAACATAGATGCACGAAAACAAGCTAAGTAAGTCGCCTAAATATGCTCCTATCAGCAGTGTTCAGGGCAGTGTTTTTCTATTACAAGAGATATTACTACTCTAATTTTAAAAGGAGGAGAAAAGTTCGAATTCAGAGTGGAATAAGTAGAAAAGAAAGTGTCACATCCCGGTCCGGGTGGCACCACTTCCCGGGCCCGCTCCACCACCGTAGCACGATATTGTCCGCTTTGGGCCCCGACCACGCCCTCACGGTTTTGTTTCTGGGAACTCACACGAGAACTTCCCGATGGGTCACCCATCCTGGGAGTGCTCTTGTGCGCTACTCGCTTAACTTCGGAGTTCCTATGGAACTCGAAGCCAGTGAGCTCCCAAAAGGCCTCGTGCTAGGTAGAGATGGGAATATACATTTAAGGATCGCTCCCCTAGGCGATGTGGGATGTCACAATCCATCTCCCTTAGGGGCCCGACGTCCTCGTCGGCACACACGCGACCAGGGTTAGGCTCTGATACCAATGTCACATCCCGGCCCGGGTGGCACCACTTCCCGGGCCCGCTCCACCACCGTAGCACGATATTGTCCGCTTTGGGCCCCGACCACGCCCTCACGGTTTTGTTTCTGGGAACTCACACGAGAACTTCCCGATGGGTCACCCATCCTGGGAGTGCTCTCGTGCGCTACTCGCTTAACTTCGGAGTTCCTATGGAACCCGAAGCCAGTGAGCTCCCAAAAGGCCTCGTGCTAGGTAGGGATGGGAATATACATTTAAGGATCGCTTCCCTGGGCGATGTGGGATGTCACAGAAAGCCCTACTCACCAGGCAATGCACCACTTGTGTGTTGAGGGCAATGTTAAATTTTACTGAACAACCGTAGTAGTTAGGACTTTGCTCTTTAATCCACTACCTCCTGAATTCAAACCCTCAGCCTTCTCCCTAGTTTAATTAAAAATAGTAATATCTCTTTTTGTATTTAAACAAAAAATTCACTCTAATGCTTTTCATTTTCCAAATTTATGTAGACAAATCCAATCTATTGTTATTTTCTAGTAATAATAATAATATTATTATTATAGTCTTTTTTCTTTTTTTTTTCACAAACGATATTATCTACACTAATGGATAGAGGAGTGGCTAAGCCCCACAATGAGCTAGCAATAATGTGGTTCAATTACGTCTTTGGCGATAATCGCACTTAAGACCCCTCACTTACAGGTGAAGAGGAATACAACTAGACCGTAGTACTAAATAACTATTATTATTATTATAGCCTTGATTGAGAGATGACAATGAATTCATATATATGATATGGTTCGTTTTTATATGCATTCGACTGATTAGTTATGGGCTAGTTGCATGATATAAAGCGAGCATCTAAACTTTGTTGGAGACCCGCATGCCGTGGACCATTAGACTTTGGTAATAAGGAACCAAAAGTACCAAATGATGTTTGAGTGGTAGTGGTAGGGACTCTTCATAAATGAACTTGTTCCATTCCATCATGCCATGGTTCCATCATCGGCTACACCCCCATGTGAAATTTGAAATGGGATACAAGATTTCCTCACTTTTTTCTATATTCCTACTCATTATAAAGTTGATTAATTAGTTATTAGATTACGTCACATATTACTAATTGGTTTTTCTGTGGAACCTCATCTTCTCTCATGATATCAAAGTTGGGTTGTCATGCAAGTGAAGCCCTATGATTATACATGCTCCAATTTATCCAATTTATATTATCTATATGTTAAGCTTGAAATTTCACTACAAGTGAGGATTTGAAAAAGCTAGATAACAAGCCTAAATTACAGAAAGCGAAGACCATAGGAAAAGGGATAAAAACTAAAATAATTCAAACATAGGCACAATAATAAACTCGAAGAAAGCTTATTAAAATGAAAACTGAATGACAAGCCAAAACTGTGAATTTGTTGTGTATGTTGGCTCGATACGAGTCAAGAATGATTTGAAGAGTAGTCTAGTCTAACATTGGAAGACAATATAAGGTTTAAATTTAGGTGGTCAATTTTGATTGCATTGAGGCCTTATCCCAGAAGGAGAGAATGACTATAATCGCAAATGTTCTACTAAAAAAAGCAAGACAACGATATTTTTTTGATATACTTTATCGATGGTATTTTATTTTTTGACACACACATATATACAAGAGCACTCAAGCGCATATATATTTTGTAGATTTTTATTCATAGATCTCTCACTTACAAATGAAGAGGAACACCACTAGACTGTAGTACTAAATGGTAGTTAGATTGAGTTTTAGATTACTTGTTATTCTAGCAATTCTTTCCTATTAGATTTTGTATTTACTTGGACGACAATCACAATCCCTAAGCATTCTACAATTTCTCTACACTTATCTTTGTCCTCTCTCTCTCTCTCTCTCTCTCTCTTCCCTTTAGGAAAGATTGGGCAATCGCGCTGTTGGCCCTTGCGAAGGCTTGGGCTGGTGGCATCCTCTCCTTTCCCCCTCCTAGCCTTTTCCCCCTTCCTCCTACGCCTTCAACAGCTGCCTCCCCTCTCCTTCCTGTTTCCTTTTCTTTTTTCCTATTTCTCCTTCCTTTTTTCCCTTCTTCACTCTTCTCATTTCCTCCGAGTTATTCTCAGATTTCTTTGGCTTGGTCCCAATTTTTCCTGAGCTCGTCTCAGATTTGGGTTTCATGCCCGTTCCTCGACTTCCTTGGGATTTTTCGTTGTTTTTTCCATTTCTGTCCCACCCAATTTTCTTCCCAATGCTTTCCCCAATCCCATTTCGCATCCAATGATAAGCTTGCTCTTGAAGTGCTTGACTTGATTAATTTCTTGGATCCACACCTCACAATCCCTTACCTTATCGCCCTGCCAAAAAATTTGGGTGAAGTGTAAAAAGATTTACGTCGTAACAAGGGTGTTTTACACAGCCCATTCAACCCTCCCCTTTTTCTTTTTTTGTTTGGTTCTTTGGGTCTCTTTGCATGTGTTGTTGTTAGCATTTTGGATCTTGGGGTTTCGATTTGGTTTGGTGTTTCAAGATAAATCTTATGGTTCATGTGTGGTTTTGGATTTGGTACAAGCATTGGAGTGGGTATGCGCGGGCTGCTCTCTAGTGTTGTAGATTAAGGTTTTCTTTTATTGCTTTGTTTTTGTTGTTCGGCTTATGCATGTTTTGTGTTGCTGCTCACCATTTGGTTTGGCCCTTTGTTCTTGTACTTCTTTTATTAATTAATGAATGTCATCTTTTCGAAAAAAAAAATAATAATATTGGCCACAATAAATTGATTAATTTTTAAGCGGTCCAATATATAATTAGATACTAGTATTTGACTACACACTTTGTGTGTATGAATAAATTTTTTTTTAGAAAATGAGAAGAGAGAGAGAGAATGTGGGGGGGGGGGGGGGGGGGGAGTGGGAGGTTTTTTTTCTTTCAATATTGGACATTTTTTAACATCACCTATAGGTAAGACTTCAATAAAAAAGAGTAAAATTTAGACATGTGAAATTACATTATTGCCCATCATTTTTTTTTGAGTGATAGAAGACTAATTTATCTTTTCACACTCTTTTGGTTGATAAAGAGGGTTTCATTAATTAGTAGAGATTTGCCCTTTTTTGTTGAAAAAGATATTTACTACTGGTAAAAAAAAGGAGCGCATTGTATTTCACTTTTCCCGCTCTGGCACCATCAAATATCATCCTGCATTTATGATTTCGTTACTTCCGAAATTAAACCCCTAAAAGATTTCGAGAATTTAAGACGGAGACTTGGACAAGGAGATACAGTCTCAGGAGAGCCCGCTTTACCTAATTAATTAATGATAATTTTTTTTTAACCCTCTTTTTTTTTGAGTGATAGAAGACTAATTTATCTTTTCACCCTCTTTTGGTTGATAAAGAGGGTTTCATTAATTAGTAGAGATTTGCCCTTTTTTGTTGAAAAAGATATTTACTACTGGTAAAAAAAAGGAGCGCATTGTATTTCACTTTTCCCGCTCTGTCACCATCAAATATCATCCTGCATTTATGATTTCGTTACTTCCGAAATTAAACCCCCAAAAGATTTCGAGAATTTAAGACGGAGACTTGGACAAGGAGATACAGTCTCAGGAGAGCCCGCTTTACCTAATTAATTAATGATAATTTTTTTTTTAAATCAAAAAATATTAATTAATGTTTCCAATAGAATGCTCTTTTTGTGACCTTCGACTCCCCTTTCCATCCCTTCCTATTTGAACGGTCATGGTTAAATTACCTTAACATTTTATATTCATATTGCTCTTTGCCTTATTATCTCTACAAAAAGATCAATATAAAATGTTGACGTAGCTTAACCGTGACCGCTCAAATAGGAAGGGATGTGAAGGGGAGTTGGAGGTCACAAAAAGAGCATAGTATTGGAAACATTAATTTATATTTTTTTGATTTGAAAAAAATTATCATTAATTAATTAGGTAAAGCGACTGGCTCTCTGAGACTGTATCACACTGTCTAAGTGTCCATCTTAAATTCTCGAAATCTTTTGGGGGTTTAATTTTAGAAGTAACGAAATCATAAACACGGGATGATATTTGATGGTGATAAAGCGGGAAAAGTGAAATATAGTGCACTCCTTTTCTTTACCAGTGGTAAATATCTTTTCCAACAAAAAAGAACAAATCTCTACTAATTAATGAAACCCTCTTTATCAACCAAAAGAGAGTTAAAAGATAAATTAGTCTTCTTTCACGCAAAAAAAAAAAAAAATGATGGGCAATAATGTAATTTCATAGATCTAAATTTTACTTTTTTTTTTTATATCTCCTTCTATTTGAATAATCACGATTAAGTTACGTTAATATTTTATATTTATATTTTTTTTTTATCATTTTATCTCTACAAAAAGATCAATATAAAATATTAACGTGATTTGATCCTGAGAGAGGGGAACGGTAAGGGGAGGACGGACAATCCCCATCCCTTCACTCCCCTTCACTCCCCTTCACTCCCCCTCTCTTTAAGCAAACAAAACGACGCCAACGCCGACAGGAGGGAGGGGGAGAGAGAGAGAAAGAGAGAGAGCAGGAGAGAGAGCTTCGTAACTGACTCTGCGATGGAATCAGACTCCCAGATCTTCGAGAAACCCTAGCTTTCCCTTCAAGATTCTCTCCCATTCCTCCAAGAACCACTTCTTACACACTCTCTCTCTCTCCCTCCCTCCCTCCTATCGCCGCCTCCATCTCCGTCCCTCTTTCGCTCGTCTTCCTTAATCTTCAAGTTTAGCGGCTCAGTGCCGGTTCGCGCTGCATTTCCGGTTCGCTCAATGTTCCGGCGAGACCGAGAGAGAGAAAATACCTAGGACCTCTGGTGATTGATCTAATTGCGGATTTTAGATTGAGGTTATGGTGACTAGATGAGTACCATGGACGATAGAGGAGGAGGCTCATTCGTCGCCGTTCGGAGGATTTCTCAAGGTCTCGACCGCGGCGGCAACACCTGCCCTTCAACTTCTGGTAGTCCACTTCTTTTCTCTCTTCTATTTTTCTTCGCTTTTTGTTTTTCTATTTATTTTTGCTTTCCTACTCTCTCTATATCTCTCTCTAGAACTTTATCTCCTTCGGCATTTCTCCGTTTTTATAAATATTTTTGGGAGCTTAGATCTGCTATTTGAGATTGATTGAGCTCCTCGTAGTATTGTTGAATTTGTCACTGATTTGATGTTCTTCAGAATCATAGATTGCTTTGGTGCCTGGGTCAAATGGATTTTTATTATGTGCAAATTTTGTTTCGATCCGAAACTTTGATTCGTCACATTCTGAGTTCCGAATGTGTGGTTTATTTGATTTCACTGTAATTTTCAACAATTGGTGTATTTGGAGCTTTCTAGCTGACATGATGGGAAAATGTATGCAAAAATTGAAGAAAGGAGCTACATGTTCATGTTATTATGTAACTTTAATTCTTTAAGCTTCCTTTACTCTGAAGTGTGGGGGCTCCAATTATATTTCACATTATTTATCATCTTAATAGTACTATCTTGAATTTTAACAACATTGCCTAGTTTATCGTCATTGCAGCAGTTTAGCTGCTCCATTATGCACAATCTATGGTGGTGGCTTGAATGAAACACTTATAGATATTAACATCCATCATCTTCTAGAAACCTTACAAACAATTGTCGGTTGCTGCACGCTGTTCTTATAGTACATGCAGCTTTTATGTAATCATTTTGCAGTACATACAGCTTCTCTTTGAGGGTTCGGAAACTCTCTTCTTAATTGTTTGGTGTTTGGTTTTGTACAGCTGAAGTTGTAGCAGGATCAGCAGCATGGCTCGGCCGTGGTCTTTCTTGTGTGTGTGCACAGAGAAGAGAGAGTGATGCTCGGCCCTCCTTTGATTTAACCCCTGTCCAGGTAATATGCTTGCAATTGAATGAACTCTGTCTATCCATTATATGTGCCAGTATTGGATTAAGTCCTTACTTTTCGCTTTCAGTATTCTCCAGTGTTTTAGTTAATTACTGAAATATTCTGAGTGAAATATTTCCAGTTTCCCATTTTTTGGATCCTTTCATACATTAATCGCACATGGACTTGTTATGCATAGAGCTGAATTATAAATTTAACACCTCTAGATTTCTGTGTTTATTTTTCTTGGGAGGGATGTATTGATTATGTTTGCCTTGATTTTTTCAGGAGGAATGCCTGATTAGGCTACAGAGCCGTATAGATGTTTCCTACGACAGTTCAGTTCCTGAGCATCAGGTATATATTAATTCACAGAGTCCATTATACTACAGTAAGCCTAATTATATTTAGGGAGGATTTGCATGATTTTTTCATTTTTTATTTGTGCGCATGGTTCATCAACATACTTAGATCTACTTCTCTGGTTTACTCTAGGAAGCTTTGAGGGCCTTGTGGAATGCTTCCTTTCCTGAAGAAGAACTTCGTGGTTTAATATCTGAGCAATGGAAGGAAATGGGTTGGCAAGGGAAAGATCCATCTACAGATTTCAGGTAATTCTAATATCTTCATTGTCATTTGGACACCTCATTTGTTGCTAGCTCTTTTGTTTCTCTTTCTACTACTTTATTTCGTTACTAATTGTTGACGGTTGAATTTTCTGCAGGGGTGGTGGTTTTATTTCATTGGAGAATTTGTTGTACTTTGCTAGGACTTTCCCGGTATGATCTCTTGCTCCTCTCCCTCTCCCTTTCTCTCTTTGGCATGCACATTTATGTACACAATACAGTTTTCACCTGTCAGATGTGGTTAACCTATTGGTCACTGAAGTAATGTGATCAACAGCATTGAAAACTGCCACATCGCAGACTTGACATATGTGAAAGCATATATGTATGTTATCTTGAAATCACAAAAAGACAGAAGTCAAAATACTTGAATACAAGTTCTGGTCATAGGTTGTATTTTTGCTCCCAGATTTAAAGCCTCTGATTTTTCCAACCATGCAAGTTAGTATTTTCACATACCATGGCATGGACAATACATGCAGTGGCTGGTAAATTGTGAAGTGTTGCTATAAGTTAATGTGCGTCTTTATTTCCCTTGAGTTTTCTTATGTACTTCTCTGTTTATTTCTGTTGTGACAAAAAATGTTCTTGTCATTTATATGCTACCACACCTTTTGCTTCGTGTATCCAGCATCATTCCTCTGTGTGTGAGTGTGTAGTAATATACATCTCTATTTGGCTATTCTTGCATGTGTGGTGCCCAATAGGGAACTGCAGTAGGTCTATCTTATAAGCTACTCATGTCTCATTGAAAGTAAATACTTTCATTGTAGAAATCTTTCCAGGATCTTCTTCGAAAGCAAGAAGGTGATAGGTCTGTGTGGGAATACCCATTTGCTGTTGCTGGTGTGAATATCACATTCATGCTCATTCAGATGCTCGATCTTGAAGCCGGTTGGTATTTGTTCTTTCTTGTTCATTCACTCATAGTTTTCACGAATATTTCCATTTTCCAACAATAGAAATCTTTTGTAATATTGGATCTAGCTGTGCTTTTCGAGTTGTAAAATCTGCTGCAATGCACCATGCTCACTCGAATATTGATTTCTTGTTCTTTTGCGTGCATTGTAGATTTGAGTTGACTTATCAATTAAAGTTTTGAGCATTCATATGTATTTCCTGGTACTGGTTTGTACATAGTCACTGTAAGGTCTTCCTAGAATGCTAGCAATACCTATATTGAAAGTAAAGCATTAACCATATATTTTGCTCATTGAAAATGTTTTTCGTTAAATGCCACTATAAATGTGTGAAGTTTGCCCTATCTATTAGTGATAGATATAATTGTAAATTCGATAACGCAAAACCTTTGAGGAATAGAAAGTATAGTGGTAGTGAATTTTGTTGTAGATAATAGCTTTTGTGTTTTTTTATGTTTTTTTGTCTGTTGACAGTGTTGTTTATGTGCAGTCAAACCACGAACACTGGTGGGAGCTACTTTCTTGAAGTTTCTAGCAGGTAATTTCAGCTTGAATGTGCTGTTTCATGTATTTTGTTCAATGTAATAATGTTTTTTTCTTTTCATTTGACAGAAAATGAATCCGCGTTCGATCTTATCTATTGCATCACATTCAAGCTAATGGATCATCAATGGCTTTCTATGCGTGCATCCTATATGGATTTTAATGTACGTAATTTTCAAGAAGCCCTCCCTTTATCTGCATTTGTGGCTAATCTTATGATAAATTTTATAACCTTCTAGTCAACTTCAGTTTCCCAAATGCTGTGAGAATAGTGACATTAACGTGTGGGTAACGAAAAACCTCACCAGTCATCGAGTCCTGAGTCTGGGGGTGAATTTTATATATGAAAGTGGTGGTTGGGTTACAAACTGGATCTTGTAGAAGTTTCACACTTGTATGTGGAGGTTTGGATCGGGGCAACGTTTATTATGCTTCACAAGTTTGGGGTTTGATCGTTTGTTGTGCTGACATTTTGTCCTTCTTGATTTGTTAACAGACAGTGATGAAGTCCACACGCCGGCAGTTGGAAAAAGAACTAGTGCTTGAAGACGTAACATGGCTGGAAGACTTGCCTTCATATAGCCTTCTTTCCCGATAGTGTAGAAGCTTGTCGTAGAGTCTATGTAATCGTTGGTCACAACTAGTTACATGGTCATCGGCAGCACTGTTATTTCTAACTAGATGATGTTTGTACTCGTGAAATTTTCTTGCAGCGAGTCGGCATGTTGTCAAAGATTCTTGGAAAGGGTTTTGGTTTTAGTTTGTCGAGTTAAGAGGCTGGAACAAGTCTGATGGTGATTGAGGTTTGAAATACAGAATATAGATTCGGGGTGAGAGTGGAGAAGCATCCTTGTCAGTTGTCCCACGGTCTAGGGGATGTTGAAGAATACATGGATAGATCGAGAGGTATGTTTGTTACCTGCAGTTACCTGATATTCGGAATGTGGAATGTAGAATGAGATTTTTCTGTTTTGATTTCAACTTTTGAGTGGCTTTCTTTCTGGAATGTTATTATTGTTTGATGACTGATAAATGATCATCGGTGGCAGGCGGAGCACTTGAAAACCCCCCGCCCTGCCCCGCCCCACCCCACCGACCCCATCCCACCCCACCGAGGCTGGAAAAAGAGAATATTTGCAATTGTGATGCATCAACACAAAATCGATATCCCTTGTGTATTTTCGATACCTTGTGACAAAAGAAATGACTACCAAATATTAATACGGCAAGACTCAACTCCTTGGTCACAAACTATTTGGATCTGGAAGTAAGCATTTGGGGTTGACGACCTAAATATGTTACCAGGTTTAGCCAAGGTGGCGGTGGTGGTGATGACCGTGGCTAGGTTGTAGGGATGAAGGTAATGAAGTTGAGGTTGGTGGTACGGGTGGAATGGTGGCTTGACAATGGTGGTAGTGGTGGTTTTGAAAGACAAGTAATTTTTGTTGGACCATTATTCGTTTTTGTTTTTTTAGGTTCATTAGGGTTTTTAATGGTTGGAACGTCCAATTATTTTGATAGGAATTTTATATCTTTATTTCCTTAGCAAATATTTATTTTTCCCCACAAGGTATCGTGAGTCTTTCTATGGAATTGCAGGTCTTTTTATTACCTCCTATTTGTGGTGCACAATTTCATGAAATGTAGGGAGTGGTTATGATCAATTTGATATAAAAGAAGGCATAGTGTGTATTTTTTGTTGGGAATTTCTTGGAAAAAATAATCGCATATTCTTCCGACACCTTATGAAAGACATTCAATCAATGATAACGAGTAGAGGTGGTGGCAACGGTGATAGTGGGGGCAGATAAAGTGGCAATGGGGGTTGTCATTCAAAGTAATTTTTATTTCCACAAATTCTCAGATTATAAAGCCCTCCATCCAAATAAGTTAATGAAACACTCAATCTGAAGCTTGTTTTGAAAGGGCAGAAAGCAAGCCCAGCACTTCTTAACAAAACTAAGGTTCCGAGGAAATAGGCACTGCATTGCCACACTCATTCAAGTCAAAATATGACGAAGGGCAATCGGACAAGTCCTCATAGTGCTTCTCAGCAAAAGCACGATCCACATTGATGAACTTCAAACCTGAACATATATAAGCAATGAACTTATTGAAAAGGAAGTCGTCTGATAATTGTTCAAAATTGCATGCCTAATGCGCTTTGATTATATTCATTACATGTTTTTTTTCTAGTAATTTATTAAATTTGTGCTTTATCATGTATAACTGGTCAAATAGGTTTTATATCTAATTTGTTTAAATTTTGACTTGTGTTATATTAATTTTATTTTGCAAGACCATGAGAATGATGCAAGGCAATTAAACGATGAGGCACAAGATAATAGATGGTGTTTAAGTCTTTGTCGGTTACTGAAAGGAAATGAAACAGAAGGGAGAAGGAGCAGAAAGAAAAAGGAACGGCTGAGTTATGCTTGGCATTAAGGCTTATCATTGATCATTATTCAAGGAGGATTTGAGAAGGTTGGCTGGGCTGCAGCTCAACCGTTTCCCATTTTCCCATTAACTTTTTCTTTCATATTTTTTATATTTTTTTAGAGTTTTTCTTTTTCTATTTTGTTATATGGGGAAACCCTAAACCCTAAACCCTAGTTAGGGCTAGGGAGGAAACCTGTACTACGATTGTGTAGTTTTATTATTTTGATTCTATTTTGGAGTTTCATTGTCAATTTTATGTTGTGGATGTTCAATGACATTTATGATTTATTCTATTTTCGGATTGATGAATGTTGGTTATGATTCATAGGTTTAATCATGTTTTTCCTATAGTTTTGATTCTCATTCATGCTTTTAGAGAATTGAATAAATTAGTAGATTGGTACGATTTCGACGGAGTAATTTCTTAATATTTTGTTGCCGTAGGTACAAATTATATTTGGGATTATTCCGATAAGGAATTGAATGGGCGTTTTGTTTTGAATTTCTACAATGAAAATCACTTTTCAAGTAGTTTTATATGAGGAAAACTTAATTGCTATATTTTCCGGTTCAATGCACTCGTTGTTGGTACCTCAATTGAGCTATAAAAAGGAATCGAATAGTGAAATTACATAGTTGTATGCAGGTGGAACCCTGATGCTTTAGTGTTTTTAATTGTTGAATCCTTCTTCTATAAGTTACATCTCATTCTATATTGTTCTTTATTTCAGTCTCAATAAAATTCTGCATTCTTTCTCAATGCTCTCTGTGGAATACGACACTCGGACTTCAAGTTTATATTGCTACGCGACACCTGCACTTGGGTTTATGATGTGAAAATTAACTTGACGCACAAATGATGCTAACTAATTAAGCACACAAATTAAAACCCTCTTTTGACAATTGTAGTAAAGATGCAAGTAGGGATCGTTCTAGACCGGGGATTAGGAGGGATTACTAAATCACTTGGAAATTGACTCAAAAACGTAAAACAAACGTTAAAAACACTAAACTAGACTCAAAGAATGCAAAACTAAACAATAAAAAAAAAACTAAAACAAATCAAAAGACTCAAGAATTACAAAACACTTATAAACACAAACTAAGACACTTTCTAACTAAATTGGACACTAAAGTAAAGGGGGATTGAGGTTTTGACGAAATTAAACTAAATGCAACGATTGTAATTTAAAGGCAGAATGTAAATATGAATGTGATGAAAATATGGATGAATGCTAGCTAGAAGGTTCTTCTCAACACATGTCACACTTGCATACAATTTGATTTTCAGTTGGTCTTTCGATGAATTATGAAACTCAACACTCCAAATTAACCGTGAATTGCACTAATTAATCCTCAGTTTTTCCACAAGTTATTAAGTTGGATGATTGCATACGACAACCCAAAACATTCCCTACAAGTTCCCTACATGAATTGCATAATAGAGATACAAGCAAGAATCATTAAGTTCTATGAAAAACATAAGCATTGACGAAACATTTGTTACTATGAATTGCATGAAACTTATGCTAAGAATTCATTCAACGCGATCGTTTTCAAGCGACCTTCACTACTTGTGATTATAAGATTGTAACTATTAGGTGAAACTCCCTCATAATCTAGCATCATATTCATGCATGAAAACTAAGCGTGCACTCTCAATCAACATACACAAATAAGTTATCAATCAAATAGATGAACGAATTGAATCCACAACTTATGAAATTCCAACCAAAAGTAATCAATTCATATTGCAAGCATAAACATGGTTTCGAATCACCCCCTAGCTAACTAGGGGGATTTAGCCTCTCATGGTCACAAAAAGAGAATTACAAATGAATTTAAACATAAAGCACAAAGGATTGATTACACCTAGAACGCCCAACGAATCCACTTGAATTTCTGCGCGTCTGAGTTCCTCTTTCCTTTTCTCTTTATTGCGGCAGAGATGGTCTAGGGAATTTCTGGAGGTTTTTCTGATTTGGGAATGGATTTAGGGAGGTTGGGTGGTGCGGCAAGGGTGTGTGGAGGTGTGGAATGGAAGTCACGGCAATAATGGGAGGCTGCTGGAATGGAGGGGGGACTGCACGGTTTTGGGAGGAAAATGGGAGAGACTCCGTGATGGTGGCTGCGGGATGGATGAATGATGTGTATCGAAGGGGAATGCACGGTTTTTCTTTTAAAAGGGTTAATGGCTGCGTGAAAATAGATGTGAATGTGGCTGATTTAGGGTTAATGGCTAATGGGAGGCCACGGCTGAAGTGGATGGGAAATTATGGGATGGTTTCCTTGCGGCTAAAAGACAAAAAAAAAATGGGATAATGGGAAAAATTGTCACGGCTTCATGGTGATTTTTGTATTAGGGTTTTTTGTGGCTGTTTGATTATGGAATATGGTTTAGGTTCTTGCGGCTGAATGTGGGAAAAAGGATGGGATTTGCGGCTGCTAGGTTTTTGTGAAATGAATGGAATATAATCATCCCCCTAGGGTGCGGCTAAGGTGGTAAGACCTAGGGTTTTCTGAAATTTAAAACCTAATTTATTTTTGTTAATTAAAATTAAGTTAAAAGCTTCTAGAATTAGGAAATGTTACCAAAACGGGAAACTTAGGGTTAACTTTCCTAAAATAGGAAACCTTGTTTGAGTAGGATTCCTCGTTTTGGTAAGAATTCATCGTTGGAGTAGGAATTCGTCGTTTCTTCAAGTCTTCAACTCATTCATTCCTCTTTCGCTCCAAAAGACTCCAATTTGCATCTTCTTGCACACTTTGGCCTTATAATCTGAAAATACACAAAAATGGCCTTAAACACTAAAATAGCTAAATAAACACAACATAAATGCACGAGAACAAGCTAATTAAGTCGCATGAATATGCTCCTATCAACAAATTAAACCCTATTTGTGACAATTGTAGTATATATGTAAGTAGGGATCGTTCTAGACCGGGGATTAATTAGGGATGCCAATCAACACAAATAAGACTCAAAAACACTAAACTAGACTCTATAGACTCAAAACTAACTTTAAACACTCAAAACAGCAACAAACAATCAAAAAGACCCAATTTTAGACCTAACAAGTGATTTTGACAAAAATAAAACTTAACTTGACTCAAAAGACTAAAAGAAAACAGATTTTGACTCAAATAACAAGACTAAATGAAAGGGGGATTGTTTTTGACGAATTATAAACTTTAAACAGAAACTCTGCATAAAACACTTTGTAAAAACGATTTTGGGTGAATTAAATGGGTGAAAAGCTAGTTAGAGGTGATGCGAACTAAGTAAGCACACAAATTAAAACCCTCTTGTGACAATTGTAGTATATGAATAAGTAGGGATCGTTCTTAACTGGGGATTAGGAGGGATTGCAAAATCACTTGGAAACTGACTCAAAAACGTAAAATAAAGTTTGAAACAATAAACTAGACTCAAAGAATGCAAAACTAAACAATAAAAACACTAAAACAAATCAAAAGACTCAAAACAGCCCCAAAACACTCAAAACTGCCTTAAAAACACTTTCTGGGCAGTTTTGAGCACTTTGGTGAATTTGGACGAATTTATGTAATCAAATGAATCAAAACACTTATAAACACAAACTAAGACACTTTCTAACTAAATTGGACACTAAGGTAAAGGGGGATTGAGGTTTTGACGAAATTAAAATAAATGCACAGATTGTAATTTAAAGGCAGAATGTAAATATGAATGTGATGAAAATATGGATGAATGCTAGCTAGAAGGTTCTTCTCCACACATGCTACACTTGCATACACTTTGATTTTCAGTTGGTCTTTCGATAAATTATGAAACTTGATGCGAGAATTACTTGACACTCAAATTAAACCCTCGTTTGACAATTGTAGTAGAATGGATAAGTGAGGGATCGTTCTAGACCGGGGATTAGGAGGGCTTGCTAAAACCTTCTAAATTGACTTAAAAACATAAAAACACAATATAAAACACTATTTAATGCTCGAAGAAAGCAAAACTAAAAATAAGAAAGATTAAGACTAAGACTTCAACGAAATAGGGGGGAATTGGATTTGGACGAATTTAAACTAAAACGTAAAAACAATATAAAACGTTAAACTAGACTCAAAGAATGTGAAACTAAACGTTAAAACACTAAGACAAACCAAAAGAATCAAAATGCTTTAAAAACACAAACTAAATTGATTTCTATCTATATTGCACATTAAAGCAAAAGGGGGATTGAGGTTTGATGAAAATTGAAATAACGAAACAAGAATGTAATTGATGAAATAAGATGGTTGGTGAATTAGCTAGAAGTTCTTTCTCCACACATGATATTTATGCATATGAATCAATTTCCAGTTATTCCTTCATTGAATTATGAACGACAATGCCCCAAATTAACCGTGACATCACTAGTTAACCCTCAGATTTTCCTTATATTATTGGATTGGATGGCATCATTCGACAACCCAAAACATTCTCAAAAGTTCCCTACATGTCATCATAATAGAGATACAATCGAAGATCATTAAGAATAATGAAAACCATAAGCATTGACAAAGCACTTGCAACTATGACATCATGTTACTCATGCTAAGAATTAAACTTAACGCGATCGTGACAAGCGACCTTCACTACTTTCAAGTATAAGTTAGTAACGATTATGTGAAACCTTCTTAAACTTTAGCCACATATTCATGCATGCTAATTAAGTGTCGACCCTCAATCAACAAACACAAATAAGTTAATCATCAAATAGTTAAGCCAATTGCATTCACGAATCAAGAGTTCATAACCGGAATTCATCAATTCATATTACATAAATAATCATGGTATTGAAATCACCCCTAGCTAAAAAGGGTTTAGTTCCTCATAACTTTGAAATCAAAGAAACACCTAAACATTCCGACAACTCAAACGTGAATTGTATGAACGTTTAGGTCCTCTTATCTTCCATTCCTCATATTACAAAACAAAGAGAATTGAATTTAAACTTTGAAATCAAAGAAACGCGTAAACATTCCAACAACTCAAACGTGAATTGTATGAACGTTTAGGCCCTCTTATCTTCCTCTTTATTGTGGCACAAGAACTAAGGGATGTTGTAGGTGTGTTGAATGGATTGGGGGATTATGGAAATGGAAGAAATGGAGGAAAAATGGAAGAAAAAATTCATGGCTAGGGAGAAGATGGAAGTGTTTGTGGTGTGTTGTGTATGAAATGAGATGATTTATGAATGAATGAATGCAAGGGTATTTATAGGAGTAGTGGAGGGAACATATAGGGAGAGAATGGATGGGAGAGCATGTGAATGATAGCTAGGAGAATGATTAAAGGGGTGTGAATGGTTGGAAATGCATGTGGGTGAATTGGTGGTGCAATGATGAAAGAATAAGTGCATGTGTGTGTTTTGTGTTGGAATGAATGTGGATGCATGATGAAAAGTTAATAAATAATGCATGTAGGGTTAGGAAATAAAATCATAACTTAAAGGGGGGATGATTAAAGGATGTGGCTAGGTTGGAAAGGTGTGGAAGATGGATGGAATTAGGGGGAATGCATGGCAATGATGGGGAGTTCTTTGGTGATGAATACAATGATGAAGAGTGAATAAATAATGCATGTAGGGTTAGCTAGGTTGGCTTTGTTTGGGTGCATGTGAGTTAAAGAGGGAGAATGTGGTGAAATGATGAAGTAGGAAGGTGGAATGCATGTGAATGCATGTGAGTGCATGTGTGTGTGAATGGGTGTTTCTTGATGGTTTTGGGGTTGTGATGCATGTGAATGCATGTGGCTAAGGCTTGTTGATTGGGCTAGAGGTTTTGCATGGCTCAAAGGATTGTTTGATTGGGCTAGGCCCTTTGTTTTATGTCCAAAGTGCATACAAGGCTTTCAAATTCGTCCAACACTTTGGCTCCAAAAATATGCTATCCATTCCAAGCCCAATTTTGCTCCAAAATGCTCCAAAATGCATCTTTTTGCTTCCTTAGCCATATGAACCTAAAAACACACGAAAATGGCTTAAACTACTAAAACAACTATGAATTAACAACATAGATGCACGAAAACAAGCTAAGTAAGTCGCCTAAATATGCTCCTATCAAAACTCAACACCCCGGGTTAATTAGGTCCGCTTAAATTAACCGTCAAGTTCTCCTTAAGTTAATGAATTGGATGGGTTAGCGCAACGCAATTCAAAACATTCTCCAAAAGTCCTTTACGTGAAAAGCACAATAAAGATACAATCAAAGATCATTAAGCATCATGAAAACTATAAGTGTTGACGAGGCATTCGTTACTATGATGAGCATGAAACTAGTGCCAAGAATTCATTTAACGCGATTGTTTATAAGCAACCTCCACTACTTGTGAATATAAGTTCATAACTATTAGGTGAAACTCACTTATATTCTAGCGTCATATTCATGCATGAAAATTAAGCGTGCACTCTCAATAAACATACACAAATAAGTTATCAATCAAACAGTTAAACGAATTGAATCCACAACTCATGAAATTCCAACCAAATGTAATCAATTCATATTGCAAGCATAAACATGGTTTCGAATCACCCCCTAGCTAATTAGGGGGTTTAGCCTCTTGATAGGAGCATATTCATGCGACTTAAATGGCTTGTTCTCGTGCATTTACGTTATGTTTCTCTAGTTATTTTAGTCCTTTATGCTTCTTTTGTGTGTTTTTGATGCGAGAATTATACGCACACAAATTAAACCCTCTTTTTGACAATTGTAGTATAGATATAAGTAGGGATCGTTCTTAACCGGGGATTAGGAGGGATTGCAAATCTCTTGGAAACTGACTTAAAAACGTAAAATAAAGTTTAAAACACTAAACTAAACTCAAAGAAAGCGAAACTAAACGCTTAAAACACTAAAACAAACCAAAAGACTCAAACATCACCCAAAACACTCAAAACTGCCTTAAAAACACTTTCTGGGCAGTTTTGAGCACTTTGGTGAATTTGGACGAATTTGTATAACAAATTGAATCAAAACACTTATAAACACAAACTAAGACACTTTCTAACTAATTTGGACAATACAAAGACTCAAATTACTCAAAACAGGTTCAAAAGACTCAAAACTGCCTAAAAACACTAACTAGGCAATTTCTGACCTTAAACACAAATTTGGACAAATTTAAGTTGTAACTTGACTCAAGACTCTTAAAAACACAAACTAAATTGATTTCTAACTAATTTGACAATAAAGTAAAGGGGGATTTAGGGTTTGACGAAATTAAACTAAATGAACAAATTGCAATTAAAACAGAATGTAAATATGAAATGGATGAATTGGAATGAATGGATGCTAGCCAAGGGGTTCATCTCCACACATGTTACACTTGCATAATAAAAAGATTTCCAATTGCATTTCAATAAACCATGAATTCTCAACGCCCCGGGTTAATTAGGTCCGCTTAAATTAACCGTCAAGTTTTTCTTAAGTTAATGAATTGGATGATTGCATACGACAACCCAAAGCATTCCTCACAAGTTCCCTACATGAATTGCATTATAGAGATACAAGCAAGAATCATTAAGCATCATGAAAACTATAAGTGTTGACGAGGCATTCGTTACTATGATTGCATGAAACTTATGCCAAGAATTTGTTTAACGCGATTGTTTATAAGCAACCTCCACTACTTATGAATATAAGTTCATAACTATTACGTGAAACTCACTTATATTCTAGGGTCAAATTCATGCATGAAAATTAAGCGTGCACTCTCAATAAACATACATAAATAGGTTATCAATCAAACAGTTAAACAAATTGAATTCACAACTTATGAAACGTAATTAGAAGTAATCAAATCATATTGCAAGCATAAACATATATTTCGAATCCCCCCCTAGCTAAGGGGGGGTTTAGTTCCTCATGATACAAAACAAAGAGAATCAAAGAAACACCTAAACATTCCAACAACTCAAACTTGAATTGTATGAACGTTTAGGTCCTCTTCTCTTCCATTCCTCATTCGTACAAAACAAAGAGTATTGAAATTAAACATTGAAATCAAAGAAACACCTAAACATTCCAACAACTCAAACTTGAATTGTATGAACGTTTAGGCCCTCTTATCTTCCTCTTCGTTGTAGCACAAGGTCTAAAGATAGTTTGATGGTGTGAATGGTTTGGGGGAGTGGTGAAAATGGAAGGAGGAATGGTGTTTGGATTATAAGGGAATGGGGACTCACGGCTAGGAAGAAGTGGATGTGTTTGTGGTGTGGTGTTGTGTATGAAAATTAGATGAGAATGAGTGGGAATGAATGCTTATTTATAGGCGAAATGGGGGGGGGGGGAACATGACAGCTAGGAGGGAATGTGGCTGCATGTTTTGGTGTGGAGAAAGGAATAATCTGAAATGGGAGAGCATGTGGGTGGAAATGCATGTGGGTTAAAGTGGAATGATGATGGGAGATGCATGTGGCTGATTTATGCATGTGATTAAAGGGAGTGCATGTTTGAATGATTAAAGGGACATGTGAGGGTGCAATGATGAAGGAATAATCTGAAATGGGAGAGCATGTGGGTGGAAATGCATGTGGGTTAAAGTGGAATGATGATGGGAGATGCATGTGGCTGATTTATGCATGTGATTAAAGGGAGTGCATGTTTGAATGATTAAAGGGACATGTGAGGGTGCAATGATGAAGGAATAATTTGAAAATGCAAGGTGAAATGAAGTGGAATGACAATGGCATGTGGAATGGCTGGAAAGTGTATGAAACTCACGGCAATGATGGTGTTTGTGTGAATGATGGCAGATTGTGTGGGTGAGTGATTAGGTTGGAAATGCATGTGAATGCAAGGTGTGAATGATTATGAGTGCATGTGGGTGAATTAAAGGATGGAATGCATGTGCAATGGTTAAAGGAAATGTTTAAATGTCCTAGAACTAAAGGGAACAAGGTTCCAACACTTTGGTCTTCAATTAGGTCTTCAATTTCGTCCAACACTTTGGCTCCAAGCATAAGCTATCCATCCTTAGCCCAAAAGTGCTCCAAAAGTCTCCAAAATGCATCTTTTTGCTCCTTTAGCCCTTTGGACCTACAAACACACGAAAATAGCTTAAAGTACTAAAATAACTAAAGAAACATAACGTAAATGCACGAGAACAAGCCATTTAAGTCGCATGAATATGCTCCTATCAGTTTTCAGGTTCTAAGGGCTTAGGGAGCAAGAAAGTGCATTTTGAGGCTATTTGGAGCATTTTTGGGCATGGATTAGATAGCTTATCCATGGAGCCAAAAGGATGGACGAAATTGAAGGCCATTGATGCACTTTAGGACATACAACAAAGGGCCTAGCCCATTCTCTCTTATTCTCTCCCTTATAGCCATGCAAAGAACCATGCATTCCATAAAAAAACAACCCTATTTTAAGCCCATTCTAAAACCTTGCCATGCATCACATGCATTTCCAACACATTCTCTCTTACCTTTGCCGTGCATTACTCATCAAATCCAGCCACATTCCACATGCTTTCACAACCTAATTCACATGCACATTCATCCACCTTTCTTTAAAGAACCGTGCACATGCATTCATTATTCATTCACTTTGCATTCCCTTTGCATTTCAACCCACATGCCTCTTTAATCATTCAAACATGCAGCCACATATTCATCATTAAGCCACACATTCAAACATGCACTCCCATTAATTAAACCATTCAAACCAACACAAAAACACCAACATACATCCTTTGTGCCGTGTACCACATTCTTTGTTCCCACCAATCACATGCATCATCATCATTCAACCAACCTTGCCACATGCTTTCCAAGCTTTCCCCCTTCATCATTAAGCCACATTCACTCCCATTTCTCTCCCCTTAACAGCCCTAAACCGTGCATAATTAAAGGACACCATTCAACACACACATGCACCAAAAGACAACATTGCCATGCATCACATGCATTTCCAACATTTCCCCCTTTGTGCCGTGCCTTCCCTTCTACTTTCCAACCACATTCTTTCACTTCCCACTTCATCATTACACCACCTAAGCCACATGCACTCCCATTCTTTAATTCAGCCACTTAATCATTCAACCACAAAACAATCACACAACACACCAACACACATGCATCCTGAAATTCTTTGCCGTGCAAACACATGCATTTCCCTTGACATTTTCAGCCATCACACTTCATCATTACACCACCATTCATTCTTTAATCCACATACATTCATCATCATTCACCCTAAACTTCAATTCACATGCAAACAACACCCATTTCTGCACCAAAGAAGCCCATGCCGTGCACTTCCCTTGCCTTTCCAGCATTCTTCACATGCATTCCAGCTTTCCAACCTAATACACATGCATTCCATCCTTTAATATCCAACCCACATGCACTTTAATCATTCAATTACCCCATTCACACACCTTTTCTTCAAGCCTAACCCGTGCATTCCCTTGCCTTTCCACAATTCCATTCATCAACACATGCAATCACATGCATTTCCAACACAAAAACACCTTCAATGCCGTGCCTTTCCCTTAGATTTTCAGCAACTTCTCTTCATCATTCAGCCACCACATGCATATATTCCCTCCCCTAGCTGCCATTCACAACATTCACATGCAAACACATGTTTTCCTAACAACCAAATCAACCAACACATGCCACAAATCCAACCTTGCCGTGCATCCCTTCCACTTTCCAGCTTTCACATGTTGTCCAAGCTATTTTTCCATCATTCCTCCACACAAACACCTTAAACAAACAGCCATATACACCTCCACTCCTCCTATAAATACCCTTGCATTCCCATCATTCAAGGACATCTCATTTCATACACAACACACCACAAACACATCCCTTTCTCCCTTGTGCCGTGAGTCCCCCTTAGAATCCAAAAACCATTCTTCCATTTCCATCACTCCTCATCCACTTCCATAATTCCACACTTCCATCCCCCCCAACCAACTATCCCTAGACCTTATGCTACAACGAAGAGGAAGAGAAGAGGGCCTAAACGTTCATACAATTCAAGTTTGAGTTGTTGGAATGTTTAGGTGTTTCTTTGATTTCAATGTTTAATTTCAATTCTCTTTGTTTTGTACGTATGAGGAACTAAACCCCCCTTAGCTAGGGGGTGATTCGAAATATATGTTTATGCTTGCAATATGATTTGATTACTTTTAATTACGTTTCATAAGTTGTGAATTCAATTTGTTTAACTATTTGATTGATATCCTATTTATGTATGTTTATTAAGAATGAACGCTTAATTTTCATGCATGAATTTGACGCTAGAATATAAGTGAGTTTCACGTAATAGTTATGAACTTATATTCACAAGTAGTGGATGTTGCTTATAAACAATCGCGTTAAACAAATTCTTGGCATAAGTTTCATGCAATCATAGTAACGAATGCCTCGTCAACACTTATAGTTTTCATGTTGCTTAATGATTCTTGCTTGTATCTCTATTATGCAATACATGTAGGGAACTTGTGAGGAATGCTTTGGGTTGTTGTATGCAATCATCCAATTCATTAACTTAAGGAAAACTTGACGGTTAATTTAAGCGGACCTAATTAACCTGGAGCGTTGAGAATTCATGGTTTATTGAAATGCAATTAGAATTCTTTTTATTATGCAAGTGTAACAAGTGTGGAGATGAACCCCTTGGCTTGCATCCATTCATTCCATTTCATCAATTTCATATTTACATTATGTTTTAATTTCAATTTGTTCATTTAGTTTAATTCCGTCCAAAACTCAATCACCCTTTACTTTATTGTTCAATTTAGTTAGAAATCAATTTAGTTTGTGTTTTTAAAGCATTTTGAGTCTTTTGGTTTGTCTTAGTGTTTTAATGTTTAGTTTCACATTCTTTGAGTCTAGTTTAGTGTTTTATATTGTTTTTACGTTTTTGAGTCAGTTTCCAAGAGATTAACAATCCCTCCTAATCCCCCGTCCAGATCGATCCCTACTTACGTACTTACTACAATTGACAAAAAGAGGGTTTAATTTGTGTGCGTATAATTTTCGCACCACCTCTCATGTTCACAAAAAGAGAATTACAAATGAATTTAAACATAAAGCACAAAGGATTGATTACACCTAGAATGCCCAACGAATCCACTTGAATTTCTGCGCGTCGAAGCTCCTCTTTCCTCTTCTCCTTGCTGCGGCAGAGAGGGTTTTGAATGATTTGGGATGAGTTTCTGGTTTAGGGATGGTTTTATGGAGGTTTGGTGGTGCGGCAAGGTTATGGGGTGGTGTAGGGAGGTGTGTAAGGTGGTGGAGAGGCTGCGGCAATGTGGGAAGTGGCTGGAATGGTGGGGTGAATGCACGGCAAAAGGTTTTGGGTGATGGTGGCTGCACGGTTTTGGAGAGAATGGGAGTGAATGGTGGCTGCGGATGGATGAGAATTAGGGTGAATGGATGCACCGTTTGTGAATGAATGGGGCGAATTTTGTGTGACGGCTTATGGGAAGGAATGGGAGTGAATGGGAGTGCACGGATTGAAGAGAATTGAGGGAATGGCTTGCGGCTGAGTGAAAATTATGTGAAATCAATGGTGCGGCTGCTTGTTTTACTAGGGTTAATAGGTTGAATGGCTGAGATGGTTTCATAGATCAATGGGAGGCTACGGATTAAAGGGATTTTTGTGGCTGAGATGGTTTGATGAAGGAGTGGATGGGTAATGGGAGTAACGGCTACAAGGTTGTAATTTAGGGTTTATGAATGAATGGCTGAGATGGTTTTGAATGAATGAATCAGATGCTAGAGTGAATTAAAGGGTGCGGCTAGGTTGAAATAAAAGGGTTAAAATCTGAATGATAGAATCTAGGGTGAAAAGAGAATAGGTGCGGCTGCAAGGTTAAAGGGCTAGGGTTTAGAAGCATGGATTGGGCCTAAAATGCCCCCCCATGCACGGCAAGGGAAGGGAATTGGGCTACAGCCCACGGCAAAGGGTTTTAAGGGCCCTAGGGCCTTCGTTTTGTGTCCTAAAGCGCCTACAAGGACTTCAAAGTGGCTAGAAAATACGGACGTTTAAGAGTAGGAAAGGTTACCAAAACGGGAAACTTAGGGTTAACTTTCCTACTTCAAGTAGGAAACCTTGTTTGAGTAGGATTCCTCGTTTTGGTAGGAATTCATCGTTGGAGTATGAATTCGTCGTTTCTTCAAGTCTTCAACTCATTCATTCCTCTTTCGCTCCAAAAGACTCCAATTTGCATCTTCTTGCACACTTTGGCCTTATAATCTGAAAATACACAAAAGTGGCCTTAAACGCTAAAATAACTAAGTAAACACAACATAAATGCACGAGAACAAGCTAATTAAGTCGCATGAATATGCTCCTATCAAATTCCCCCACACTTAACTTTTGCTAGTCCTCGAGTAAAACAAAACAACTAAATAAAACAAGACGAAACAAAACAAACAAAACAAAACCTAAACCTTCCAACGTTTGCCTCAGGGATTTCCAATGAAACATGACATGTCAAAGATCATTACTCACATAGCTTTTAGTCTTCCTTTCCCTCAAGCACATACTTAATCATAGTCACCATTCACTAGTTCGCATTTAATCAATTAAAACACATTTTGAATGTAGTAACATGCCTTAGAGAGTTCCCTCAATTCCTCACTAGTTATGCACTCAATTTTCACTCAGATTTTCTGACTACACACCCTACACTAGTTATATGTGAGAAGATTCATGTAAACATGAAAGACTAGTACTCACATATGTTATAACAAAGAACGCAATTTCTGGAGTAGTTAAACGTGTTTGGATATGATCTCATGAATGAAATGCTACTACTTAGATGCGAGAACCAGTGACACCATATGCTCATACCAAATTCAAACTCCACAATTGAAATGCACAACACTCAAAATAGAAGTCAAGGGTTGTAACGGGCTTGGGGTATTGGCTAACAAGAAAAGGTAGGGATAAACAAAAGTTCTTTAAGCAATAACAAGCAAAGTAATGAAATTAAGACCTAGAATTCCCTTAGAATGCAGAAATCAACTTTTAGACAAATAGGGGAGATTTAAACAACTCTTAGGGCCTAATTCATTGTTTTGGGCCCTTACTTCAACAACCAATACTTTTCAACTTTTTTTTTTTCATTTTTTTCTTTTCTTTTCTTTCTTTCTTCTTTTCTTTTTTTTTTCTTTTTTTTTTCTTTTTTTTTTCTAACTCACATCCATAATCCTTCCCCCACACTTATTTTCTGCAACACATTAATCAAAAGGAATTCATTGCTTACTATGCTTCAAGAACAAGGGTAAGGATGGTCCTAATCTAGGCTAGGTGAGGATAATGTGGGTTAACAAAGAAAGTAGGCTACACAAGGCTCAATGGGGTTAAACTTAAACACAAAATGAGTGAAGGGCACATGGCTATTTGGCTTTGATGGTAGTCACTACACAACTTCATCTTGAATACGTGTTATGCAAATCAATGACATGCTTTGAATGAAATGGGCATGAGTTCTAGCATTTGGAACTAAGTGATGAAACGCCTTCTAAGTAATAACCAAGCAATGAATAATGAGATCATGCAACGACTTTAGAAAACATTAATGCACAGATTTTAACTCTCCAAATAACGTTTAGGCTCAAGTCTCACAGGGTTGTAGCGTTTGTTTAAGTTCCTTCCTTCAAGCATGTTACGAAAACTAATTTTTATCATTTGTGATTTCATGTGAATTCGTAAACTATAACTACAAACAAGCATAAACCAAAGAGTATATCAAACATCCATCCATGTTTGTAACTTTCTTTAACCATCATGCAATTAAAAACCAAATCCTCATCATTCCGTTGGAAGGTGACCTACAACACAAACAAACACACAAAAACAACTCTTTTTGGGTTTTTCAAAACAATTTTTCAAATTTTTATGGTATTTTCGGATTTTTAAGTCAACACACTCTAAAACACTCTAAAATAGCTTAAAACACTTAAAAACAGCAAAGAACAAGTTTAGACATGTTAGGTGGTAATACCCTACGAATTTCATGCACAAATATCTCAAAACAGAATGTTACCCCCCCACACTTAAACTAAACATTGTCCTCAATGTTTTAGACACAATTGAACATATTACACATAACATAAAGTAAGCAACAAAGGAAAGGGTTTAGGGACGCAAATCTGAGTGTGGAGCGATTCCCAAGTTCCTCCTTTGTTGATTGCATGGGTTGCCTCCCAAGTAGCGCTTTCTTTTACGTCTTGCAGCCGGACGACGTTCTGCTCATTCCCCATTGGAGCCCACGGCATGCAATGGGATCTCCTTCACAACATGCTCGACAAAGTTCTCGTAGTAGGGTTTCAACCTATGGCCATTCACCTTGAATTCTTGTCCAGTCTTCAAACTTTGTATTTGGACTGCACCATGCACAAAAACATTAGTGATAACAAATGGACCAACCCACTTAGAACGTAACTTACCAGGGAATAATCGAAGACGGGAATTGAATAGCAACACTTTCTGCCCGATTGAGAAGGTTTTGCCTCTAATCATCTTGTCATGGACGGCCTTGGTCTTCTCCTTGTAAATCCGGGCATTCTCATACGCTTCATGCCTCATCTCTTCAAGCTCGCTCAATTGTAGCTTCCTATGATTTCCAGCCATGTCCACATCCATATTGAAGGTCTTGACCGCCCAATGTGCCTTATGCTCAAGCTCTACGGGTAGATGGCACGGCTTGCCATAGACTAGCCGAAATGGGGACATACCAATGGGCGTTTTGTAAGCCGTTCGATAGGCCCACAGTGCATCCTCCAAACGCAAGCTCCAATCTTTTCTATTCGGCCCAACGGTCTTTTCCAGAATTTGCTTGATTTCTCGATTTGAAACTTCTGCTTGACCACTGGTTTGGGGGTGATAAGGTGTGGAAACCTTATGCAACACGTTGTACTTCTTGAGCAATGCCGTAATGGTGTGGTTGCAAAAATGTGACCCACCATCGCTTATGAGCACTCGAGGCATCCCAAATCTAGAGAAAATGTTAGATTTTACAAAATCTGCAACAACTCTAGAATCGTTAGTTCGGGTGGCTTTAGCTTCCACCCACTTCGACACATAATCAACGGCAAGTAAAATGTACGTAAAACCAAAAGACATAGGGAACAGACCCATAAAATCAATACCCCAAACATCAAAGATTTCAACAACAAGGATTGGGGTTTGCGGCATTTGGTCTCTTTGGCCTATACTTCCGGTCTTTTGACATCTATCACATGTTAAACAAAAAGCCCTAGCATCTCTAAACAATGTAGGCCAATAAAAACCACTCTCAAGAACCTTAAACGCTGTGCGTTGTGTACCAAAGTGTCCACCACATGCATATGTATGGCAAAAACTCAAAATGGAATTAAATTCAGATTCATGAACACAACGACGCACAATCTGATCCGGGCATATTTTCCACAAATAAGGGTCGTCCCAAACATAAAAACGTGCATCCTTTTTTAATTTATCATGTTGAGCCTTGCTTAAGGTGCTAGGAACTTGCTTAGTCACCAAAAAATTAACCAAATCAGCATACCAAGGCTCACTTACCTGGACAGACATTAATTGCTCATCGGGAAAGGTTTTAGAAATTGGCTCTGCTTCCTCATGCACCATTCGACTTAGGTGGTCCGCCACCACATTCTCCACGCCCTTCTTATCCCGAATCTCAATGTCAAACTCTTGTAAAAGCAACAGCCATCGAATTAGTCTAGGCTTGGCCTCCTTTTTCGTGAGCAAATACTTGAGAGTTGCGTGATTAGTAAAAATAATAACTTTAGTCCCAAGTAAGTATGATCGAAACTTATCTAATGCAAATACCACAGCAAGTAATTCTTTTTCAGTGGTTGAGTAATTTAATTGAGCATCATTTAATGTTCTAGATGCATAATAAATAACATGAGGTTGTTTGTCCTTTCGCTGCCCCAAAACAGCACCAATTGCATAGTCCGAAGCATCGCACATCAACTCGAATGGAAGGCTCCAATCTGGAGGTGTGATAATGGGAGCCGAAGTGAGAGCCTCCTTGAGGTGCTTGAATGCCGTGGAGCATGCATCATAAAACTCGAACGCCACCTCTTTTTGCAGCAATCGACATAGTGGCTGTGCAATCTTGGAGAAATCCTTTATGAACCGCCTATAAAAACCTGCGTGACCAAGAAACGAACGAACCTCTCTAACCGAAGTTGGAGAAGGTAAGTGACGAACAAGGTCTACCTTAGATTTATCTACTTCAATGCCTTTTTCAAAAATAATATGTCCGAGAACAATACCTTGTTTAACCATGAAGTGACATTTTTCCCAATTAAGCACAAGATTTGTTTCAACGCAACGGTTCAAAATCAAACTAAGATTACTCAAACAACCATCAAATGAATTACCAAACACACTGAAATCATCCATAAAAACCTCAATAATTTTCTCGACATAATCTGAAAAATGCTCATCATGCATCTTTGAAATGTAGCAGGTGCATTACATAAACCAAATGGCATGTGACGATAAGCAAATGTACCAAAGGGGCATGTAAAAGTGGTCTTTTCTTGATTATCCGGGGCAATAACAATTTGGTTATAACCAGAGCATCCATCAAGAAAACAATAAAATGAATGACTGATGCGAAAATAGTTAAGCACACAAATTAACCCTCTTGTTGTCAAATTGTAGTAAGGATGCAAGTAGGGATCGTTCTAGACCGGGGATTAGGAGGGCTTGCTAAAACCTCTAAACTAACTCAAAAACATAAAAACAAAGTTAAAAACGTTCACAAATACTCAAAGGACTCAAAACAGGTTCAAAAGACTCAAAACTGCCTAAAAACACTAACTAGGCAGTTTCTGACCTTAAACACAAATTTGGACGAATTTAAGGTTATAAGTTGATTCAAAACACTTTAAAACACAAACTAAACAGATTCTAAACACTTTAAAACAAGAAAGTAAAGGGGGGTTTTGTTTTGACGAAAATTGAAATAACAAAGCAAGTAATCAAACTGAGCAGATTGTAAAACGAATTAAAAACAAGATGATGGATGGATTAGTTAGAGGTCCATTCTCCACACATGACACATTCATATATGAATCGATTCTCCAATTGCTTTTCACTAACTATGATGCTCAACACCCCAAGTTAACCGTGATGCACTAATTAACCTTCAAATTTCCCTTATGTTAATGAATTGGATGATGCATGCGACAATTCAAAGTATTCTCCAACGGTCCTCAACATGAATGCATAGAAGAGATACAGTGAGAGATCATTATGCTCTATGAAAATTATAAGTGTTGACGAGGCAATTGTAACTATGAATGCATGATACTCTTGCCAAGAATTCAATTAACTCGGTTGTGACTAACAACCTTCACTACTCATGTTTATAAACTTGTGACGATTAGGTGAAACTCGTTTATAAACTAGCATCAAGTTCATGCATGAAAACTAAGTATGCATCCTTAATCAACATACAAGAACAAGTTATGAATAAAACAGATAATTGAATTGCAATCACAACTTAACAAATCACAATTGGAAGAAATCAATTCATATTTCAAACATGTTCATGGCTTCAAACTTTCCCCTAACTAATTAGGGGTTTAGCCACTCATGATTACAGCAACCTTAGAAGATAATAGCAAAATAAACATTGAAATCAAGAACGAAGTACACCTAAAACGCTCCAATCTGCAAGCATGAACCGTTCTAGGCTTCCTTCCTCTCCTAAGTGTTGCGGCACAAGGGTTTTTGTGAGTTTTTGGGGATATGGATGGTGTTGAATGGTAGGTTTAAGGTTGGAATGGATGTAGGGGACGGCAAGGGATGTTTTTGGGCAGAAAACGCTCAAGAATGGTGAAGTATGGAGGTCTTAGAGGGAGGAGATGAATTCTGGCGTGAATGGTGAATGAATGGATGAATTGTGGCTGCAACAAGGAGGTTTATTAATATGATTTCAGGAATTAAAACCCTAGACTATTTAGGTAAACAAAAATTAAGTCAAAGACTTTAGAAATAGGAAATCAAATCAGAAAATTAAAGGAAACAAGGTGAAACTTGCGGCAAGGGTTTGTAAGAAAAGGAATGCTTTTTATTTCTGAAATTAGGCAAGAATTTTGGTATAGAAAAGGGTATGTGAGTTATGGCTGACCTTAGCATTAAAAAGGAAGGAGTTTAAGTAGTTAAAATAGGAAACAAAGCCCTTCCTTGCACGGCAAGGAAGGGAAATACCAAGGGGACACACGGCATGGCTCAAAGTTGCAAGGGATGTTGTTGTTGTGACTTAGAATGGGTAGGAACCTTTGATCTTGCTGAAATATGGAGTCTTTAAGGATTAGGAAAGATTAAACCAAAATAGGAAACCTTGGCTTAACTTTCCTACTTCAAGTAGGAAACCTTCTTTGACTAGGATTCCTCATTTGATTAGGAATCCTCTTTTGATTAGGAATCCTCTTTTGATTAGGAATCCTCTTTTGATTAGGAATCCTCTTTTGATTAGGAATCCTCTTGTGATTAGGAATCCTCTTGTGATTAGGAATCCTAACTTCATTAGGTCTTCAATTTCGTCCATTCCTTTTGCTCCAAACATAAGCTAGCCATTCCAAGCCCAATTTTGCTCCAAAATGCTCCAAAATGCACCTTTTTGCTCCTTTAGCCCTTAAAACCTGAAAACATACGAAAATGACCTAAAAGACTTAAAGAACTAAGAAATAACAACGTAAATGCACAAGAACAAGCCAACTAAGTCGCCTAAATATGCTCCTATCAATGACCCGCTAACCTTTCCAACAATTGATCTAGGAACGGCAATGGGAAGTGGTCCTTCCTCGTGGTAGCATTTATCTTCCTATAGTCCGTGCATACACGCCAACCGGTTTGGATCCGGGTGGGCACTAGCTCATTCTCCGCTTTCTCCACAACCGTCACTCCAGATTTCTTCGGCACACATTGGATAGGTGAAACCCACTTACTATCCGAGATAGGATAGATGACTCCACAATCTAACAGCTTGATTATCTCCTTCTTCACAACTTCCATCATCGGAGGGTTAAGACGGCGTTGAGCCTCTCTAGTTGGTTTGGCCCCCTCCTCAAGAAATATGTGATGCATGCATGTGGCGGGACTAATACCTTTGATATCGGCCAACGTCCAACCTAGGGCAGATTTGAACTCCTTCAAAACACGCACTAGTTTCTCCTCTTCTTGTGCCGTGAGTGATAAAGAAATGATTGTCGGTAATGTCTCCTCTTCCCCCAAGAAAATGTACTTCAAATGGCCCGGTAGTGGTTTGAGATCAAGGGTAGGTGCCTGAACTATGGATGGAAGCAACTTATTAGTCGAAATGGGAATTGACTCAAAGTTAAAAAATTTACCCTCGTGCCTAGGCAATGACTCTAGGGCAGCAACCAACTCCATACATTCCTCACTAGGATGCACGGCATGGTTTGGAAAGTGTGTGCCGTGGCCTAGCAACAATCCCCCTTCCTTGATTTTGAGCTCCATGCTTCTTGTAATGACGTTTTCAAGCGCATCGGCATTCAAATCTTCCATATATCCTTGCGCCAAAGAGTCAATTACATCAATGGAGAAACATGAGTGATCCTCACTAGGATACTTAATAGAATCCGAAAGACTAAAATTAACAACTTCCCCATCAAATTCCATGGACAAAGTTCCATTAAACACGTCAATCTTCGTCCGCGCCGTCTTCATGAATGGCCGGCCAAGTAGGATTGGCAACGAAGGGGCATGGTCATATTCATCCATCTCGAGCACATAGAAGTCCGCCGGAAAGATTAAATGATTTACCTGCGCTAACACATCTTCCAAAACTCCTTTTGGATAAGCGTTAGATCTATCGGCCAATTGTATTATTACACCATCATTTTTCAATGCTCCTAAGTTTATAGATGCATAAATTGAATATGGCATAACATTTATAGAAGCTCCTAGATCTAACATGGCAGATTCAAAACATGTATTACCTATCACACAAGGAATGGTAAAACTACTTAGATCTTTGCATTTGGGGGGTAGTTTGCATTGCAAGATGGCAGAGACATTTTCACCTACCTTTACCACTTCCTTGGTCGACATCCTCTTCCTCGTGGTGCAAAGCTCCTTTAAGAACTTGGCGTACCTCGGGACTTGCTTGATTGCATCCAAAATGGGTATGTTTACTTGCACTTTCTGAAATGTCTCAAGGATGTCCTTTTCGGCTTCTTCTTTCTTCGTTTGCCTGAACCTACTAGGAAATGGCGCATTCGACGGAACAACATTAGTAGAAACTGAATTTGAAACATTCTTACCCTTTTTGGCCGAATTAGACAAGTTGGAACCATTTGAAGATTGCGGCAAAGGTGTTTCCACCTTTGCTGTGGGTTGGCCTATCTCCTCCTCTTAAATTCTCAGCTTTTCGTCCTCGTTAAGACTTGATGGTGGTGGTGTAGGACCTGCCCCGACTTCTTTTCCACTTCTCAAAAGTATGGCCTTTGCGCTTTCGAAGCCTCCCTTGGGGTTTGGAATGGTAGAACTCAGAAGTTGTTCTTGCTAACGAAACTTCCCTACAAAATCTGCAATTTGCCCAATTTGTTTCTTCACGGGAACATTGACCATGGAGTTTGATGGGGACATTATTCATTTTAATCTTTCTGAAACCATTAAACATCCAATTGAGGACCATTCTTGTTTTGCTATTGATATTATTGATTCTTTGGCACAGGTGCATTTGGATCAAATGAACGAAGATGCACTTGAGGTAGCCTTAACCCATGGCATGCAATCTGACCATATTGCCGTACCCCCTTGTGATGAAGTACTTGAAATGGTCGCTGCCCTCGAGTTATTGCCCTTCCACTCTGGTAAGTCTCCAATCTCACTTTTAGATTCAGTTTTGACTAATAAGTTACTTCCATCAACTGAGCAGCCACCTACACTTGAGTTAAAGCCATTACCTAGTCACTTGAAGTATGTGTTCTTAGGCCAAGATCAAACGCTACCCGTCATCATTTCAAACTTAATCACGGCTCAAGAAGAAGACAAGTTGATAAGGGTGTTAAAAGAGCACAAATCTGCTATTGGATGGACTTTGGCGGATATCAAAGGCATTAGTCCCACCACGTGCATGCATCGCATTCTTTTGGAGGAGGAAGCCAAGCCATCTCGTGAAGCTCAACGTCGCCTTAATCCACCTATGATGGAAGTAGTGAAAAAGGAGGTTATAAAATTACTTGATTGTGGTGTTATATATCCTATTTCTGATAGTCGTTGGGTGTCACCTGTGCAGGTTGTTCCAAAGAAGTCCGGAGTAACTGTTATCAAGAATGATGAGAATGAGCTCGTGCCTACACGCATTCAGACTGGATGGCGAGTATGTATCGATTACCGGAAGCTAAATGCCATGACTAGGAAAGATCACTTTCCTTTGCCATTCATCGACCAGATGCTCGAAAGGTTAGCCGGTCATGCTTTTTACTGTTTTCTTGATGGATACTCTGGATATAACCAAATTGTAATAACCCCGGATGATCAAGAGAAGACCACATTCACATGTCCCTTTGGAACATTTGCTTATCGTCGCATGCCATTTGGTTTATGCAATGCACCTGCCACTTTCCAACAATGCATGATTAGTATCTTCTCTGATTATGTTGAAAAGATAATTGAAGTATTTATGGACGATTTTAGTGTGTTTGGAGACTCATTTGATGCTTGTTTGCATCATCTCACTTTAATCTTGAAAAGATGCATGGAAACTAACCTTGTTTTGAATTGGGAAAAATGTCATTTTATGGTTAAACAAGGTATAGTTTTGGGTCATATTATCTCAGAAAAAGGGATTGAAGTTGATAAGTCTAAAATAGATCTTGTACGTCACTTACCCTCTCCTATTTCGGTTAGAGAGGTCCGTTCTTTTCTTGGCCATGCAGGATTCTATAGGCGATTTATCAAAGATTTCTCAAAAGTTGCACAACCTCTTTGCCGCCTCCTACAAAAAGACGTGGCATTTGAATTCACTAAGGAGTGCACGGCATCATTCAACCAACTCAAGGAGTTGTTGACCACGGCACCCATTATTGTTCCCCCGGAATGGAGCCTCCCGTTCGAGCTTATGTGTGATGCGTCCGATTATGCTTTAGGGGCTGTTTTGGGACAAAGAAAGGACAAGAGGCCGCATGTCATCTACTATGCCTCACGGACGTTGAACGATGCCCAGTTGAACTACTCCACTACGGAGAAAGAACTTCTTGCCGTTGTCTTTGCTTTAGATAAATTTCGATCATATCTAATTGGTACTAAAGTAATTGTTTTCACTGATCATGCAGCTCTAAAGTACTTGCTCACCAAAAAGGAGGCCAAGCCCCGGCTAATTCGGTGGATGTTGTTACTTCAAGAGTTCGACATCGAGATTCGTGACAAGAAGGGAAGTGAAAACGTGGTGGCTGACCACCTAAGCCGAATGGTGCATAATGAGGAGTCCCTACCCATTGCAGAGACATTCCCCGATGAGCAGCTGCTATCCATTGAGGTAAGTGAACCATGGTATGCAGATTTAGTGAATTACTTGGTGGTTAAACAATTTCCAAATGAACTAAACAAGCACCAACGTGATAAGCTTAAAAATGATGCACGTTTCTATGTTTGGGATGACCCTTATTTGTGGAAGTATTGCTCAGATCAAGTTGTACGTAGATGTGTGCATGATTCTGAATTTCACTCAATTCTAAGCTTTTGTCACACATATGCATGTGGTGGTCATTTTGGCACACAACGCACTGCCCTCAAGGTTCTAGAATGTGGTTTTTATTGGCCGACTATATTTAGGGATGCTAGAACCTTTTGTATGTCTTGTGATCGTTGCCAACGAATGGGTAACATAGGTACCAAGGACCAAATGCCACAAACCCCTGTCTTTAATGTTGAAATTTTTGATGTTTGGGGCATTGATTTCATGGGCCCTTTCCCTCCATCTTATGGTTTCACTTATATCTTGCTAGCCGTTGATTATGTTTCTAAATGGGTGGAAGCAAAAGCCACCCGTACTAACGATTCTAAGGTGGTTGCAGATTTCGTGAAAAACTAACATTTTTGCTAGGTTTGGAATGCCGAGAGTAATCATAAGTGATGGAGGGTCTCACTTTTGCAATCGGACCATTGAGGCGTTGCTAAGAAAGTACCATGTCAACCATAAGGTCTCCACACCTTACCATCCTCAAACAAATGGCCAAGCCGAGGTGTCTAACCGAGAAATCAAACAAATTTTGGAGAAGACCGTTGGACCAACAAGGAGGGATTGGAGCTTACGTTTAGATGATGCACTGTGGGCATATCGTACGGCGTACAAAACACCCATTGGGATGTCACCTTTTCGGCTCGTCTATGGTAAGCCATGTCATTTGCCCGTAGAGTTAGAGCACAAGGCACATTGGGCCGTGAAGACTTTCAACATGGACATAGATGCAGCGGGAGTTCATAGGAAGCTCCAATTGAATGAACTTGAGGAGATTCGGAATGAAGCCTATGAGAATGCCCGGATGTACAAAACCAAGACCAAAGCATTCCATGATAAAATGATCCGAACCAAGACCTTCACAGTTGGGCAGAAAGTGTTGCTTTTCAACTCTCGCCTACGTTTGTTTCCTGGTAAGTTGCGTTCTAAATGGATTGGCCCGTTTGTTGTTACTAACGTTTTTCCTCATGGTGCAGTCCAAGTTCGTAGCTTCAAAACAGGTCAAGAGTTCAAGGTGAACGGGCATCGTCTGAAGGCCTATTATGAGAACTTTGTGGAGCACACCGTGGATGACACCCCCTTGGGTACCGTGGGCTCCAATTTGGAGTAAATGGATTCTTCGTCCGGCTGCAAGACGTAAAAGAAAGCGCTACTTGGGAGGCAACCCAATATAGTGAATAAAGCTTGTTTATTGATTTCCGTTGAAAAAAAAAAAAAAAAAAAAAAAAAAAAAAAAAAAAAAAAAAAAGCTTGTTCATTAATTTTTGAGAAATTACAATTGTATAAAAACATGGCAGAAAGATGGAGTCTTCACAAAGGTTGTGTACTTGAGGTCCCACTACGTGGCAACACTCTCGGAGCAAGAGGCATCGGAACAGGAGGTCTCGGAGCAAGAGGCATCGGAACAGGAGGTCTCGGAGCAAGAGGCATCGGAGAAGAAGGCATAGGAGCGGGAGGCACCAAAGATAGATCATTCAAGGCCCCAAACCTTGGTGGAACACTGGATGAACCAGGAAAGAGATGCCTCTGGAAGAAAGCTGCAAGCCGTTGACGGTCATCAAGCTCATCAAGCTTCCTCTTCATGCCTGTTGAATAATTGTTGGCAAGCACGTGCAAACTTCGGTTCTCGTACTTAAGCTGTTTGATCTCCTGTTTAAGACTCTCCACCTCCGCCATCAAGGATTCAACCTGTCGGGAGCGAGCAAGAAGGCGTTGGCCCATGTTGGACACAGAGCCAGCGCACTGAACACTCAGAGCCAGGGATTCTTGAACGGCCAACTCATCGGACCGTCCTGAAAGCAGCTGACTGTCTTTGGGAGTGAGGAGGTTCCGAGCCACTATCGTAGCTGTCGTGGGATCCGTCATCACAGAGTCCTCATCTGTAAGAGGGCTATGGGAAGATAAGAAAGACGGGCACCATACCTGACCCTGATGAGACGCGACTGGATCACTGCTTAGACTCAAATCTAAGCAAAGGTTTGATGGGTTGGATGAGCTTGCCATTGTTCACGAAGTTAAAAGAGAAGGGGTGGACGGAGTAGATTTTCAAAGGGCCGGAGACAAGTTTCAAGAATGGAAAATCTTCAGAGTGTGTGAGTTGGCGGTGATCGATAGCTCTATAAAAAGCCAAGGCAACGCGTCCACCTATTCAAAAAGCCTTGGCTTTTCAGAAATCGCGTTCAACACGTGGAGGCCATCATCGCAACTACACGTCTTTAGCCGACAAGCGCAAAGTTCGGCGACGCTTTATCTGCTTTTCAGAAAACGCGTGCAGCTTTATTGAAGAGGCGTCTTCAAAGATCGAAGAGTCGCCACTATTCCAAAAAGCCGGATTTGCGGGATCAAAATGTCTGTCGACAACGGTAAAAGCACAGTATCACCACTTGCTATTGAATTCCCTATATATGTCGATCTTCATTTTTTTTTGGCAAGACAGAACTGAAGAAAAATGCCCAACTCTTTCTCACCTCTGAGGGTGCACTCCCAGCAAAGCCTTTCGAGATACTCCATTCTCTCTTCTTCCCCAAAAATGATACCAGATGCCTGGAGAACAGATGATCCAGGAGGAAGCAGTACGACAAATACATGTGCTGATTCATTCACCGCTTCTTCAAAAGCAAAGGTATCTCATATCATCAAGGGCAAAAGCAAAGGTATCTCATATCATGCTCTTTCCCTGTCTTTTCCTTTGTCCTTGATATTATTTGCATGGCAAAGTGAAAGAAGCAATCAGCCGGCACTTGGAGTCTATATGGACTCTATTCCCTGGTTGCTTACCTAGCTTTGCTGAGCTATCCTCTAACCCTCTTCAATACGAATTGGAGAGATTGAACAAAGAAACAGATAAGAGGAGGAAGCTCAGACCTTCGGGGGAGACCAAAGGAAGCCTGCTGCCCAGTTCAAGAGTAGCACAAAGGAAAATCAACGATGGGAGCAGCGCAGTTCAAGAGTAAGCCTGTGGAATCACAAAGATCCAAGCCTCACTGCAATCACCAAGGAGAAGACGGAATGAACACTCCATAACCAGATTTGCATCTCTAAACTCTTCTCTTTGTTGGATACATTCTGCCATGTTTAGTATGTTTAATTGCTGTTTATATGTTTGTTTGTGTTTAGTGTGGTTGTTAACATTGAGGACAATGTTTGATTTAAGTGTGAGGGTATTAGTTACTAAAGTGTTTAATGCAAATTCGTAGGGTTTTATCCACCATAACTTCAAATGTTGTTTCTTGCTGTTTTTTAAAGTGTGTTTAGTGTGTTTTGAGTTAAAAATTCGAAAATCACATAAAAATTTGAAAAACATGTTTTGAAAAGCTTAAAAAGAGTGTTTTGAGTCATTTTTGTGTCATAGGTCACCTTCCAACACAATGATAAGGATTTGGTTTCTAATTGCATGACTGTTAAAAAGAGTTATAAACATAGAGAAAAGTTTGATTTACTCTTGGTATATGCTTGGTTATGGTTATAATGTATGACTTCACATGCATTCATAAAAGAAAAATTAGTTTTTGTAACATGCTTGAAGGAAGGAACTCAAACAAACGCTACAACCCTGAGAGACTTGAGCCTATAACGTTCTTTGGAGAGTATAATCTGTGATTTCTTGTTTTCTAAAGTCGTTGCATGATCTCATTATTCTTTGCTTGGTTACTACTTAGAAGGCGTTTCATCATATAGTTCCAAATGCTAGAACTCATGCCCATTTCATTCAAAGCATGTTATTGATTTGCATAACACATATTCAAGAAGAAATTGTGTAGTGACCACCACCATAGCCAAATAGCCTTACTTCCCATATTTCGTATATGTTGTAAGTTTTAACCCCGTTGAGCCTTGTTTAGCCTTTATTCTGTGTTTACCCACATTTTCTTCACCTAGCCTAGTTTAGGACAATCCCCACCCTTGTTCTTAAAAGATAGTGAGCATGACTTAATTGAATTCCTTTTGAGTTACATTATGCAAGAAAATGAGTGTGGGGGAGAGAATGTTTAAGTGTTTATGTATGTTTTGAGTTTCAAAAGAAAAAAAAAAAAAAAAAAAAAAAAAGAAAAGAAAGAAAGAAAGAAAAAGAGCTTGAAAAAAAAAAAAAAATGAAAGAATGAGCGATTGAAGAAAGGGTCCAAAACACCAATTCTGGCCGTAAATTGTCTAAATTCTCCCTTTTTGTTCAAAAGTTGAGTTTCATTCAAAAGTGAATTCTAAGTTGATTCAAGTGCTTTGCTCACTATTTCTTTAAGAACCTTTGTTTTCCATATCCCTTCTTTGTTATCCACACGCCCCGAATCCCATTACAACCCGTGACTTCAATCTTGAGTGTTATGTGTTTCAATTTGTGGAGTTTGAACTTGGTATGAGCATATGGTGTCACTGGTTCTCGCGTCTAAGTAGTAGCATTCCATTCATGAGATCATATCTAAACATGCTTATTAACTCCAGAAATTGCGTTCTTTGTGATACATGTATGTGAGTGTTCGGTTCATGTTTACATCAATCTTCTCACATATACTTAGTGTAGGGTGTGTAGTCAGAAAATCTGAGTAAAAATTGAGCGCATATCTTGTGAGGAAATGAGCAAATTCTCTAAGGCATGTTACTACATTCAAAACATGGTTTTAAATGCTTAATTGTGAAATAGTATGTGGTGACTGTGATTAAGAATGTAATTAAGTGTGAAGATGACTAAAATCTGTGGGAATGATGATTTTTAACATGTCATGTGCATTGGAAATCCCTAAGACAGTTGTTGGAAGGTTCAGGTTGTGTTTTACTTGTTTTGTTCGTTTCGTTTTGCTTTGTTTTTCTTTTTGTTTTGCTCGAGGACTAGCAAAAGATAAGTATGGGGGTATTTGATAGGAGCATTTTCATGCAACTTAAATGGCTTGTTCTCGTGCATTTACGTTATGTTTCTTTAGTTATTTTAGTTCTTTATGCTTCTTTTGTGTGTTTTCAGGATTATAAGACGTGTTTGACGAAAGGATGCATTGTGGAGTGTTTTGGGCCCTTTTTGGAGCACTATGGGGCTAAGGATGGATAGCTTAGTCTTGGAGCCCAAGACATGGATGAAATGGAAGGCCTTGTATGCACTTGAGGACACAAAACAATGGCCCTAACCCAATTACAATCACATTGCCATGGGCTCAACACAAACACCATTCCTTGCCATGCAAGGGGGAGCAATTTGGGTCCATTTCATACACTTAAATCCTAGCCCAATTACACACCATTGCAGCCACCATTCATCCTAGTTGTCAATCACATACTTTCCCATTGTTTAATTCATCCATATGCATCTTTAACCAACAAACAAATCAGCCAATGCACCAACAAACATCCTTGCCGTGACCTTCCTAGCCATTTCCAGCTTTTCCCTTTCAATTCACATGCATTCCATACTTTTCTTAGCTGTTTTTTCCATCATTATTTCAGCCACCATTCACCCTTTATTTCACATGCATCCACACACACTTCATTTCCAAATAACAATCATTTCAAATGCCATTCATCCACATGCATTTACACCAACAAACATCCTTGCCGTGGGCTCTCTATGCCCTTCCAGTTTTCCCTTTTATTTTCCAGCTTTCATTCTTCATCATTACAAGCACATTCACATGCATTTCCCACCTAACATTTCCCCCTTTAATGCACATGAATGCCCTTCATAAATCAGCCATATTCACACACCTTTTCTTTTAACCATGCCGTGCAAATCACTAGACATTTCCAGCTTTCCAAATCAGCCACCTTCACATGCATTCACTCATAATCATTCACTCACCTTGCAGCCACATTTCCACCCACCTTCTAGCTGTCATGTTCCCTCCATTCCTCCTATAAATACCCTTGCATTCATTCATCTCATTCATTCCTCATTTTCATACACAAACACACCATTTCCCAAACATCCTTGCCGTGCATACTCCTCCCTTTCTGTGCAGTTTTTCTCCTCCATTGCAGCCACTATCCAACCACTTCCCATCCCTCCAAAACACTTCATACCATCACACAACCTATCCTTAAACCTTGTGCTACAACGAGGAAGAGAAGAGTGCTTAAACGTTCATACAATTCAAGCTTGAGTTGTTGGAATGTTTAGGTGTTTCTTTGATTTCAAAGTTTCATTTTAATTCTCTTTGTTTTGTATGTATGGAAGAGAAGAGTGCTTAAACGTTCATACAATTCAAGCTTTGAGTTGTTGGAATGTTTAGGTGTTTCTTTGATTTCAAAGTTATGAGGAACTAAACCCCCTTTAGGTAGGGGGTGATTCGAAACTATGTTTATATTTGCAATATGAATTGATTAACTTTCGTTGGAATTTCATAAGTTGTGGATTCAATTCGTTTAACCGTTTGATTGATAGCTTATTTATGAATGTTTATTAAGAATGCGCGCTTAATTTTCATGCATAAATATGACGCTAGAATATAAGTGAATTTCACCTAATCGTTATGAACTTATATTCACAAGTAGTGGAGGTTGCTTATAAACAATCGTGTTAAACATATTCTTGGCATGAGTTTCATGCTCATCATAGTAACGAATGCCTCGTCAACACTTATAGTTTTCATAATGCTTAATGATCTTTGATTGTATCTTTATTGTGCCGTTCACGTAAAGGACTTTTGGAGAATGTTGTGAATTGCGTTGCGCAAACCCATCCAATTCATTAACTTAAGGAAAACTTGACGGTTAATTTAAGCGGACCAAATTAATCCGGAGTGTTGAGTTTCATAATTTATCGAAAGACCAACTGAGAATTAATCCTGTATGCAAGTATAACATGTGTGGAGAAGAACCCCTTAGCTAGCCTTCATTCCATTCATTCCATCAAAATTTCATATTTATATTCCGCTCAGTTTATTAACTTGTTTTGTTATTTCAATTTTAGTCAAATCAAAACTTTTCCCCCCCCCCTTTTACTTTCTTGTTCTTTAGTGCTTAGAATCTGTTTAGCTTGTGTTTTTAAAGTAGTTTGAATTAAGCCATAATCTTAAATTCGTCCAAAGTTAGTTTTGAGTCTTTTGGTTTGTCTTAATGTTTTAACGTTTAGTTTTACATTCTTTGAGTCTAGTTTAGTGTTTTATATTGTTTTTATGTTCTCAAGTCAATTTAGAAGGTTTTAGCAAGCCCTCCTAATCCCCGGTCCAGAACGATCCCTACTTACATCCATACTACAATTGTCAAAAAGAGGGTTTAATTTGTACGCGTATAAATCTCGCATCAAATTTTGGCGCCGTTGCCGGGGATTAGCAACTTTGCTAGTCCCTTGTCTTTATTTTTATTTTTTGTTTTTCGTGCATACTTATTTCCGATTCTTAGTTTGTTTGTTTTCTTGTTTTTTAGGTACTGTGTATGACTCGTAGCTCTCGGCCGATTATAGAGAACATCTCCGACTTTGACGGTGATTTTGAACGCACTTTGAGGAGAACGAGGAGTCAACAAGAGCCACCACAACCTCCACCATAACCTAGGCTTGAAGAGGACGAAGTAGGTGTAGAAGGAAAGCCCACTGATCAAATTTTTGAAGAAGAACAAGCCATGGCAGCAGATAATAGAACCATCAAGGAGCTTTCGGCCTCGGGTTTGGATAATGCATTGCCTCTTTGTATCCAATACCCCACGGCTGCAGAGGGGACGACTGAGGTGTTTGAACTCAAATCCAGTTTGTTACACCATATTCCGAAGTTCCATGGCTTGTCTATGGAAGACCCCAACAAACACTTGAAGGAGTTCGAGGTGGTTTGTTCGAGCATGACCCCCGTCACTGTGGATGGGAGTATATTGAAGATGAAGGCTTTTCCATTTTCACTTATGGACAAGGCCAAAGATTGGCTCTACGAACTAGCCCCAGGAACGGTGACTTCGTGGGAGAGTATGAAGCGTGCTTTCTTGGAGAAATTCTTCCCTACTTCAAGAGTGATTCTCCTACGGAAGAAAATTAGTGGGATTCAACAGAATTATGGTGAGACATTCCCGGCTTATCATGAGCGCTTCAAGGGCCTTGTAGCTTCATGTCCTCAACATCAAATGAAGGAGGAACTTCTCCTTCAATATTTCTATGAGGGCCTCCTTCCTATCGAACGTCAAATGCTTGATGCATCAGCGGGAGGAGCATTGGTGGACAAAACACCAAGGGATGCAAAGATTCTCATAGCCAACCGAGCGCTCAACGCTCAACAATATGAAGGAGTGGGCCAAAGGGAAGCCCCACGGCAACAAAGCGTAAATGAGGTGAGTGCTATTTCTGAAATTCAATCACAACTTGCTAATCTTACTTCTCTTGTTTCTCAGGTTGTGATTGGTCCAAAAGCACAAGAACACCAAGTTTGTGGCGTGTGCTCAATTCAAGGGCATCCATCCGACAAGTGCCCTCAACTAATCGAGAATGGTGGGTGGGAATCTGCCAATGCAATTGGTTTCCAAGGACAAAATCACAACAACCTTCGACATCATCTCATTCAGGTACGTCCTTGGAAAGTAATCAAGCTATGCAATTACTAACCTCTATTTCGCAGGGGTTGCAAAATCAAAACAACCGGATCGAAAATAACGAGAAGGAGATGATGGATATGAAGAAACAAATGGGGCAGATTTCTGAGTTCCTTGGACAAATTAGAGATAAAGGAAAGCTTCCTAGCTCAACCACAGTCAATCCAAAGGGAGGATTCGAATCCGCCAAGGCCATCACCCTAAGGAGTGGAAAAGAAGTTGGGACCGACAATTCCAAATCTGCCCAGGAAGTAGATAAAGAGACGACACAACCTAAGGAAGTGTCTAGCTCACCCACAGAAAGAGAGAAAAACCCAATGCCGCAGGCCCCCAATCACCCTAACTCGGCCAAATCAGGTAATTTAAGTTCAAATTCATGTACTTCACGTCCTAATCTGCCCAATGTACCTTTTCCTCGCAGGTTCATGCAAGAAAAAAAGGAAGAAAGCGAGAAGGACATTCTTGAAACGTTCCGGAAGGTGCAAGTGAACATACCGCTTCTCGATGCAATCAAACAGGTTCCGAAGTATGCTAAATTCCTCAAGGACCTATGCAATACAAAGAGAAGAAGGGCAAACAAAGAGGTAGTGAAGGTAAGCGAGAATGTGTCCGCTGTTTTGCAACGTAAACTACCTACCAAATGCAAAGACCCCGGTAGTTTCACAATTCCTTGTGTAATTGGACATAATCGTTTTGAACATGCCATGCTTGATTTAGGTGCATCCATAAATGTCATGCCTTATTCCATTTATGCATCAATGAACCTTGGTGAGTTAAAACAAGATGGAGTTATAATTCAATTGGCCGATCGTTCTAACGCTTATCCCAAGGGAGTCCTTGAGGATGTTTTAGTGCAGGTCAATCACCTTATTTTTCCCGCAGATTTCTATGTTTTAGACATGGAGGATTCAAGCCATGCTCCATCATTGCCAATCTTGCTAGGCCGTCCCTTCATGAAAACAGCAAGAACAAAGATTGATGTGTACACGGGAACATTGACCATGGAGTTTGATGGGGACATTATTCATTTTAATCTTTCTGAAACCATTAAACATCCAATTGAGGACCATTCTTGTTTTGCTATTGATATTATTGATTCTTTGGCACAGGTGCATTTGGATCAAATGAACGAAGATGCACTTGAGGTAGCCTTAACCCATGGCATGCAATCTGACCATATTGCCGTACCCCCTTGTGATGAAGTACTTGAAATGGTCGCTGCCCTCGAGTTATTGCCCTTCCACTCTGGTAAGTCTCCAATCTCACTTTTAGATTCAGTTTTGACTAATAAGTTACTTCCATCAACTGAGCAGCCACCTACACTTGAGTTAAAGCCATTACCTAGTCACTTGAAGTATGTGTTCTTAGGCCAAGATCAAACGCTACCCGTCATCATTTCAAACTTAATCACGGCTCAAGAAGAAGACAAGTTGATAAGGGTGTTAAAAGAGCACAAATCTGCTATTGGATGGACTTTGGCGGATATCAAAGGCATTAGTCCCACCACGTGCATGCATCGCATCCTTTTGGAGGAGGAAGCCAAGCCATCTCGTGAAGCTCAACGTCGCCTTAATCCACCTATGATGGAAGTAGTGAAAAAGGAGGTTATAAAATTACTTGATTGTGGTGTTATATATCCTATTTCTGATAGTCGTTGGGTGTCACCTGTGCAGGTTGTTCCAAAGAAGTCCGGAGTAACTGTTATCAAGAATGATGAGAATGAGCTCGTGCCTACACGCATTCAGACTGGATGGCGAGTATGTATCGATTACCGGAAGCTAAATGCCATGACTAGGAAAGATCACTTTCCTTTGCCATTCATCGACCAGATGCTCGAAAGGTTAGCCGGTCATGCTTTTTACTGTTTTCTTGATGGATACTCTGGATATAACCAAATTGTAATAACCCCGGATGATCAAGAGAAGACCACATTCACATGTCCCTTTGGAACATTTGCTTATCGTCGCATGCCATTTGGTTTATGCAATGCACCTGCCACTTTCCAACGATGCATGATTAGTATCTTCTCTGATTATGTTGAAAAGATAATTGAAGTATTTATGGACGATTTTAGTGTGTTTGGAGACTCATTTGATGCTTGTTTGCATCATCTCACTTTAATCTTGAAAAGATGCATGGAAACTAACCTTGTTTTGAATTGGGAAAAATGTCATTTTATGGTTAAACAAGGTATAGTTTTGGGTCATATTATCTCAGAAAAAGGGATTGAAGTTGATAAGTCTAAAATAGATCTTGTACGTCACTTACCCTCTCCTATTTCGGTTAGAGAGGTCCGTTCTTTTCTTGGCCATGCAGGATTCTATAGGCGATTTATCAAAGATTTCTCAAAAGTTGCACAACCTCTTTGCCGCCTCCTACAAAAAGACGTGGCATTTGAATTCACTAAGGAGTGCACGGCATCATTCAACCAACTCAAGGAGTTGTTGACCACGGCACCCATTATTGTTCCCCCGGAATGGAGCCTCCCGTTCGAGCTTATGTGTGATGCGTCCGATTATGCTTTAGGGGCTGTTTTGGGACAAAGAAAGGACAAGAGGCCGCATGTCATCTACTATGCCTCACGGACGTTGAACGATGCCCAGTTGAACTACTCCACTACGGAGAAAGAACTTCTTGCCGTTGTCTTTGCTTTAGATAAATTTCGATCATATCTAATTGGTACTAAAGTAATTGTTTTCACTGATCATGCAGCTCTAAAGTACTTGCTCACCAAAAAGGAGGCCAAGCCCCGGCTAATTCGGTGGATGTTGTTACTTCAAGAGTTCGACATCGAGATTCGTGACAAGAAGGGAAGTGAAAACGTGGTGGCTGACCACCTAAGCCGAATGGTGCATAATGAGGAGTCCCTACCCATTGCAGAGACATTCCCCGATGAGCAGCTGCTATCCATTGAGGTAAGTGAACCATGGTATGCAGATTTAGTGAATTACTTGGTGGTTAAACAATTTCCAAATGAACTAAACAAGCACCAACGTGATAAGCTTAAAAATGATGCACGTTTCTATGTTTGGGATGACCCTTATTTGTGGAAGTATTGCTCAGATCAAGTTGTACGTAGATGTGTGCATGATTCTGAATTTCACTCAATTCTAAGCTTTTGTCACACATATGCATGTGGTGGTCATTTTGGCACACAACGCACTGCCCTCAAGGTTCTAGAATGTGGTTTTTATTGGCCGACTATATTTAGGGATGCTAGAACCTTTTGTATGTCTTGTGATCGTTGCCAACGAATGGGTAACATAGGTACCAAGGACCAAATGCCACAAACCCCTGTCTTTAATGTTGAAATTTTTGATGTTTGGGGCATTGATTTCATGGGCCCTTTCCCTCCATCTTATGGTTTCACTTATATCTTGCTAGCCGTTGATTATGTTTCTAAATGGGTGGAAGCAAAAGCCACCCGTACTAACGATTCTAAGGTGGTTGCAGATTTCGTGAAAACTAACATTTTTGCTAGGTTTGGAATGCCGAGAGTAATCATAAGTGATGGAGGGTCTCACTTTTGCAATCGGACCATTGAGGCGTTGCTAAGAAAGTACCATGTCAACCATAAGGTCTCCACACCTTACCATCCTCAAACAAATGGCCAAGCCGAGGTGTCTAACCGAGAAATCAAACAAATTTTGGAGAAGACCGTTGGACCAACAAGGAGGGATTGGAGCTTACGTTTAGATGATGCACTGTGGGCATATCGTACGGCGTACAAAACACCCATTGGGATGTCACCTTTTCGGCTCGTCTATGGTAAGCCATGTCATTTGCCCGTAGAGTTAGAGCACAAGGCACATTGGGCCGTGAAGACTTTCAACATGGACATAGATGCAGCGGGAGTTCATAGGAAGCTCCAATTGAATGAACTTGAGGAGATTCGGAATGAAGCCTATGAGAATGCCCGGATGTACAAAACCAAGACCAAAGCATTCCATGATAAAATGATCCGAACCAAGACCTTCACAGTTGGGCAGAAAGTGTTGCTTTTCAACTCTCGCCTACGTTTGTTTCCTGGTAAGTTGCGTTCTAAATGGATTGGCCCGTTTGTTGTTACTAACGTTTTTCCTCATGGTGCAGTCCAAGTTCGTAGCTTCAAAACAGGTCAAGAGTTCAAGGTGAACGGGCATCGTCTGAAGGCCTATTATGAGAACTTTGTGGAGCACACCGTGGATGACACCCCCTTGGGTACCGTGGGCTCCAATTTGGAGTAAATGGATTCTTCGTCCGGCTGCAAGACGTAAAAGAAAGCGCTACTTGGGAGGCAACCCAATATAGTGAATAAAGCTTGTTTATTGATTTCCGTTGAAAAAAAAAAAAAAAAAAAAAAAAAAAAAAAGCTTGTTCATTAATTTTTGAGAAATTACAATTGTATAAAAACATGGCAGAAAGATGGAGTCTTCACAAAGGTTGTGTACTTGAGGTCCCACTACGTGGCAACACTCTCGGAGCAAGAGGCATCGGAACAGGAGGTCTCGGAGCAAGAGGCATCGGAACAGGAGGTCTCGGAGCAAGAGGCATCGGAGAAGAAGGCATAGGAGCGGGAGGCACCAAAGATAGATCATTCAAGGCCCCAAACCTTGGTGGAACACTGGATGAACCAGGAAAGAGATGCCTCTGGAAGAAAGCTGCAAGCCGTTGACGGTCATCAAGCTCATCAAGCTTCCTCTTCATGCCTGTTGAATAATTGTTGGCAAGCACGTGCAAACTTCGGTTCTCGTACTTAAGCTGTTTGATCTCCTGTTTAAGACTCTCCACCTCCGCCATCAAGGATTCAACCTGTCGGGAGCGAGCAAGAAGGCGTTGGCCCATGTTGGACACAGAGCCAGCGCACTGAACACTCAGAGCCAGGGATTCTTGAACGGCCAACTCATCGGACCGTCCTGAAAGCAGCTGACTGTCTTTGGGAGTGAGGAGGTTCCGAGCCACTATCGTAGCTGTCGTGGGATCCGTCATCACAGAGTCCTCATCTGTAAGAGGGCCATGGGAAGATAAGAAAGACGGGCACCATACCTGACCCTGATGAGACGCGACTGGATCACTGCTTAGACTCAAATCTAAGCAAAGGTTTGATGGGTTGGATGAGCTTGCCATTGTTCACGAAGTTAAAAGAGAAGGGGTGGACGGAGTAGATTTTCAAAGGGCCGGAGACAAGTTTCAAGAATGGAAAATCTTCAGAGTGTGTGAGTTGGCGGTGATCGATAGCTCTATAAAAAGCCAAGGCAACGCGTCCACCTATTCAAAAAGCCTTGGCTTTTCAGAAATCGCGTTCAACACGTGGAGGCCATCATCGCAACTACACGTCTTTAGCCGACAAGCGCAAAGTTCGGCGACGCTTTATCTGCTTTTCAGAAAACGCGTGCAGCTTTATTGAAGAGGCGTCTTCAAAGATCGAAGAGTCGCCACTATTCCAAAAAGCCGGATTTGCGGGATCAAAATGTCTGTCGACAACGGTAAAAGCACAGTATCACCACTTGCTATTGAATTCCCTATATATGTCGATCTTCATTTTTTTTTGGCAAGACAGAACTGAAGAAAAATGCCCAACTCTTTCTCACCTCTGAGGGTGCACTCCCAGCAAAGCCTTTCGAGATACTCCATTCTCTCTTCTTCCCCAAAAATGATACCAGATGCCTGGAGAACAGATGATCCAGGAGGAAGCAGTACGACAAATACATGTGCTGATTCATTCACCGCTTCTTCAAAAGCAAAGGTATCTCATATCATCAAGGGCAAAAGCAAAGGTATCTCATATCATGCTCTTTCCCTGTCTTTTCCTTTGTCCTTGATATTATTTGCATGGCAAAGTGAAAGAAGCAATCAGCCGGCACTTGGAGTCTATATGGACTCTATTCCCTGGTTGCTTACCTAGCTTTGCTGAGCTATCCTCTAACCCTCTTCAATACGAATTGGAGAGATTGAACAAAGAAACAGATAAGAGGAGGAAGCTCAGACCTTCGGGGGAGACCAAAGGAAGCCTGCTGCCCAGTTCAAGAGTAGCACAAAGGAAAATCAACGATGGGAGCAGCGCAGTTCAAGAGTAAGCCTGTGGAATCACAAAGATCCAAGCCTCACTGCAATCACCAAGGAGAAGACGGAATGAACACTCCATAACCAGATTTGCATCTCTAAACTCTTCTCTTTGTTGGATACATTCTGCCATGTTTAGTATGTTTAATTGCTGTTTATATGTTTGTTTGTGTTTAGTGTGGTTGTTAACATTGAGGACAATGTTTGATTTAAGTGTGAGGGTATTAGTTACTAAAGTGTTTAATGCAAATTCGTAGGGTTTTATCCACCATAACTTCAAATGTTGTTTCTTGCTGTTTTTTAAAGTGTGTTTAGTGTGTTTTGAGTTAAAAATTCGAAAATCACATAAAAATTTGAAAAACATGTTTTGAAAAGCTTAAAAAGAGTGTTTTGAGTCATTTTTGTGTCATAGGTCACCTTCCAACACAATGATAAGGATTTGGTTTCTAATTGCATGACTGTTAAAAAGAGTTATAAACATAGAGAAAAGTTTGATTTACTCTTGGTATATGCTTGGTTATGGTTATAATGTATGACTTCACATGCATTCATAAAAGAAAAATTAGTTTTTGTAACATGCTTGAAGGAAGGAACTCAAACAAACGCTACAACCCTGAGAGACTTGAGCCTATAACGTTCTTTGGAGAGTATAATCTGTGATTTCTTGTTTTCTAAAGTCGTTGCATGATCTCATTATTCTTTGCTTGGTTACTACTTAGAAGGCGTTTCATCATATAGTTCCAAATGCTAGAACTCATGCCCATTTCATTCAAAGCATGTTATTGATTTGCATAACACATATTCAAGAAGAAATTGTGTAGTGACCACCACCATAGCCAAATAGCCTTACTTCCCATATTTCGTATATGTTGTAAGTTTTAACCCCGTTGAGCCTTGTTTAGCCTTTATTCTGTGTTTACCCACATTTTCTTCACCTAGCCTAGTTTAGGACAATCCCCACCCTTGTTCTTAAAAGATAGTGAGCATGACTTAATTGAATTCCTTTTGAGTTACATTATGCAAGAAAATGAGTGTGGGGGAGAGAATGTTTAAGTGTTTATGTATGTTTTGAGTTTCAAAAGAAAAAAAAAAAAAAAAAAAAAAAAAAAGAAAAGAAAGAAAGAAAGAAAAAGAGCTTGAAAAAAAAAAAAAATGAAAGAATGAGCGATTGAAGAAAGGGTCCAAAACACCAATTCTGGCCGTAAATTGTCTAAATTCTCCCTTTTTGTTCAAAAGTTGAGTTTTCATTCAAAAGTGAATTCTAAGTTGATTCAAGTGCTTTGCTCACTATTTCTTTAAGAACCTTTGTTTTCCATATCCCTTCTTTGTTATCCACACGCCCCGAATCCCATTACAACCCGTGACTTCAATCTTGAGTGTTATGTGTTTCAATTTGTGGAGTTTGAACTTGGTATGAGCATATGGTGTCACTGGTTCTCGCGTCTAAGTAGTAGCATTCCATTCATGAGATCATATCTAAACATGCTTATTAACTCCAGAAATTGCGTTCTTTGTGATACATGTATGTGAGTGTTCGGTTTCATGTTTACATCAATCTTCTCACATATACTTAGTGTAGGGTGTGTAGTCAGAAAATCTGAGTAAAAATTGAGCGCATATCTTGTGAGGAAATGAGCAAATTCTCTAAGGCATGTTACTACATTCAAAACATGGTTTTAAATGCTTAATTGTGAAATAGTATGTGGTGACTGTGATTAAGAATGTAATTAAGTGTGAAGATGACTAAAATCTGTGGGAATGATGATTTTTAACATGTCATGTGCATTGGAAATCCCTAAGACAGTTGTTGGAAGGTTCAGGTTGTGTTTTACTTGTTTTGTTCGTTTCGTTTTGCTTTGTTTTTCTTTTTGTTTTGCTCGAGGACTAGCAAAAGATAAGTATGGGGGTATTTGATAGGAGCATTTTCATGCAACTTAAATGGCTTGTTCTCGTGCATTTACGTTATGTTTCTTTAGTTATTTTAGTTCTTTATGCTTCTTTTGTGTGTTTTCAGGATTATAAGACGTGTTTGACGAAAGGATGCATTGTGGAGTGTTTTGGGCCCTTTTTGGAGCACTATGGGGCTAAGGATGGATAGCTTAGTCTTGGAGCCCAAGACATGGATGAAATGGAAGGCCTTGTATGCACTTGAGGACACAAAACAATGGCCCTAACCCAATTACAATCACATTGCCATGGGCTCAACACAAACACCATTCCTTGCCATGCAAGGGGGAGCAATTTGGGTCCATTTCATACACTTAAATCCTAGCCCAATTACACACCATTGCAGCCACCATTCATCCTAGTTGTCAATCACATACTTTCCCATTGTTTAATTCATCCATATGCATCTTTAACCAACAAACAAATCAGCCAATGCACCAACAAACATCCTTGCCGTGACCTTCCTAGCCATTTCCAGCTTTTCCCTTTCAATTCACATGCATTCCATACTTTTCTTAGCTGTTTTTCCATCATTATTTCAGCCACCATTCACCCTTTATTTCACATGCATCCACACACACTTCATTTCCAAATAACAATCATTTCAAATGCCATTCATCCACATGCATTTACACCAACAAACATCCTTGCCGTGGGCTCTCTATGCCCTTCCAGTTTTCCCTTTTATTTTCCAGCTTTCATTCTTCATCATTACAAGCACATTCACATGCATTTCCCACCTAACATTTCCCCCTTTAATGCACATGAATGCCCTTCATAAATCAGCCATATTCACACACCTTTTCTTTTAACCATGCCGTGCAAATCACTAGACATTTCCAGCTTTCCAAATCAGCCACCTTCACATGCATTCACTCATAATCATTCACTCACCTTGCAGCCACATTTCCACCCACCTTCTAGCTGTCATGTTCCCTCCATTCCTCCTATAAATACCCTTGCATTCATTCATCTCATTCATTCCTCATTTTCATACACAAACACACCATTTCCCAAACATCCTTGCCGTGCATACTCCTCCCTTTCTGTGCAGTTTTTCTCCTCCATTGCAGCCACTATCCAACCACTTCCCATCCCTCCAAAACACTTCATACCATCACACAACCTATCCTTAAACCTTGTGCTACAACGAGGAAGAGAAGAGTGCTTAAACGTTCATACAATTCAAGCTTGAGTTGTTGGAATGTTTAGGTGTTTCTTTGATTTCAAAGTTTCATTTTAATTCTCTTTGTTTTGTATGTATGGAAGAGAAGAGTGCTTAAACGTTCATACAATTCAAGCTTTGAGTTGTTGGAATGTTTAGGTGTTTCTTTGATTTCAAAGTTATGAGGAACTAAACCCCCTTTAGGTAGGGGGTGATTCGAAACTATGTTTATATTTGCAATATGAATTGATTAACTTTCGTTGGAATTTCATAAGTTGTGGATTCAATTCGTTTAACCGTTTGATTGATAGCTTATTTATGAATGTTTATTAAGAATGCGCGCTTAATTTTCATGCATAAATATGACGCTAGAATATAAGTGAATTTCACCTAATCGTTATGAACTTATATTCACAAGTAGTGGAGGTTGCTTATAAACAATCGTGTTAAACATATTCTTGGCATGAGTTTCATGCTCATCATAGTAACGAATGCCTCGTCAACACTTATAGTTTTCATAATGCTTAATGATCTTTGATTGTATCTTTATTGTGCCGTTCACGTAAAGGACTTTTGGAGAATGTTGTGAATTGCGTTGCGCAAACCCATCCAATTCATTAACTTAAGGAAAACTTGACGGTTAATTTAAGCGGACCAAATTAATCCGGAGTGTTGAGTTTCATAATTTATCGAAAGACCAACTGAGAATTAATCCTGTATGCAAGTATAACATGTGTGGAGAAGAACCCCTTAGCTAGCCTTCATTCCATTCATTCCATCAAAATTTCATATTTATATTCCGCTCAGTTTATTAACTTGTTTTGTTATTTCAATTTTAGTCAAATCAAAACTTTTCCCCCCCCTTTTACTTTCTTGTTCTTTAGTGCTTAGAATCTGTTTAGCTTGTGTTTTTAAAGTAGTTTGAATTAAGCCATAATCTTAAATTCGTCCAAAGTTAGTTTTGAGTCTTTTGGTTTGTCTTAATGTTTTAACGTTTAGTTTTACATTCTTTGAGTCTAGTTTAGTGTTTTATATTGTTTTTATGTTCTCAAGTCAATTTAGAAGGTTTTAGCAAGCCCTCCTAATCCCCGGTCCAGAACGATCCCTACTTACATCCATACTACAATTGTCAAAAAGAGGGTTTAATTTGTACGCGTATAAATCTCGCATCACTCTCCCACGATGTGACGGTTCCGGGAGCTAAGTCGTACAACCAATCCTTGGCTTTGTCCATTAAAGAGAATGGAAAAGCCTTCATCTTCAGAATACTTCCGTCTACGTTGACGGGAGTCATACTTGAGCACACCACCTCGAATTCCTTTAGATGCTTGTTCGGATCCTCCATGGACAACCCATGGTACTTTGGAATATGGTGGAGCAAGCTTGACTTCAACTCGAACTCCTCGATCTTCCCTTCAGCAGGTGGGGGATATTGGATACACAAGGGTGCGGCGTTATCCAACCCCGAAGCGGAAAGCTCCTTAAGCGTCCGGTTGTCCACGGCCATGACTTGTGGTTCTTCAACTACCCTTGCTGTGGGTTCCTCAAAGATCCCTGCCGTGGCCTCTTCTTCCTCTTCTAGGCCTTATTCTTCAAGCTCAGGTTCTGGGCTTGGTGGATTTGACTCGTGGTGCTTCTTCCTTCGTCTCAAAGTTCTCTCAAAATCCCTGTCAAAGTCCAAGATATCCTCACGAATCGGTTGAGAACTCCGAGTCATGCACTAGTACCTAAAACAAGGAAAACAAAACAAAATCAGAAACTTTAACAAAATAAATAAATAATGAAACTTTAACAAAACAAAATCAGAAACTTTAACAAAATATGGATGAATGCTAGCTAGAAGGTTCTTCTCCACACATGCTACACTTGCATACACTTTGATTTTCAGTTGGTCTTTCGATAAATTATGAAACACAACACCCCGGGTTAATTAGGTCCGCTTAAATTAACCGTCAAGTTCTCCTTAAGTTAATGAATTGGATGGGTTAGCGCAACGCAATTCAAAACATTCTCCAAAAGTCCTTTACGTGAAAAGCACAATAAAGATACAATCAAAGATCATTAAGCATCATGAAAACTATAAGTGTTGACGAGGCATTCGTTACTATGATGAGCATGAAACTAGTGCCAAGAATTCATTTAACGCGATTGTTTATAAGCAACCTCCACTACTTGTGAATATAAGTTCATAACTATTAGGTGAAACTCACTTATATTCTAGCGTCATATTCATGCATGAAAATTAAGCGTGCACTCTCAATAAACATACACAAATAAGTTATTAATCAAACAGTTAAACGAATTGAATCCACAACTCATGAAATTCCAACCAAATGTAATCAATTCATATTGCAAGCATAAACATGGTTTCGAATCACCCCCTAGCTAATTAGGGGGTTTAGCCTCTCATGTTCACAAAAAGAGAATTACAAATGAATTTAAACATAAAGCACAAAGGATTGATTACACCTAGAACGCCCAACGAATCCACTTGAATTTCTGCGCGTCGAAGCTCCTCTTTCCTTTTCTCCTTGCTGCGGCAGAGAGGGTTTTGAATGATTTGGGATGAGTTTCTGGTTTAGGGATGGTTTTATGGAGGTTTGGTGGTGCGGCAAGGTTATGGGGTGGTATAGGGAGGTGTGTAAGGTGGTGGAGAGGCTGCGGCAATGTGGGATGTGGCTGGAATGGTGGGGTAAATGCACGGCAAAAGGTTTTGGGTGATGGTGGCTACACGGTTTTGGAGAGAATGGGAGTGAATGGTGGCTGCAGATGGATGAGAATTAGGGTGAATGGATGCATCGTTTGTGAATGAATGGGGTAAATTTTGTGTGACGGCTTATGGGAAGGAATGGGAGTGAATGGGAGTGCACGGATTGAAGAGAATTGAGGGAATGGCTTGCGACTGAGTGAAAATTATGTGAAATCAATGGTGCGGCTGCATGTTTTACTAGGGTTAATAGGTTGAATGGCTGAGATGGTTTCATAGATCAATGGAAGGCTATGGATTAAAGGGATTTTTGTGGCTGAGATGGTTTGATGAAGGAGTGGATGGGTAATGGGAGTAACAGCTACAAGGTTGTAATTTAGGGTTTATGAATGAATGGCTGAGATGGTTTTGAAGGAATGAATCAGATGCTAGAGTGAATTAAAGGGTGCGGCTAGGTTGAAATAAAAGGGTTAAAATCTGAATGATAGAATCTAGGGTGAAAAGAGAATAGGTGCGGCTGCAAGGTTAAAGGGCTAGGGTTTAGAAGCATGGATTGGGCCTAAAATGCCCCCCCTTACACGGCAAGGGAAGGGAATTGGGCTACAGCCCACGGCAAAGGGTTTTAAGGGCCCTAGGGCCTTCGTTTTGTGTCCTAAAGCGCCTACAAGGACTTCAAAGTGGCTAGAAAATACGGACGTTTAAGATTAGGAAAGGTTACCAAAACGGGAAACTTAGGGTTAACTTTCCTACTTCAAGTAGGAAACCTTGTTTGGGTAGGATTCCTCGTTTTGGTAGGAATTCATCGTTGGAGTAGGAATTCGTCGTTTCTTCAAGTCTTCAACTCATTCATTCCTCTTTCGCTCCAAAAGACTCCAATTTGCATCTTCTTGCACACTTTGGCCTTATAATCTAAAAATACACAAAAGTGGCCTTAAACACTAAAATAACTAAGTAAACACAACATAAATGCACGAGAACAAGCTAATTAAGTCGCATGAATATGCTCCTATCAAGAGGGTCCTTCTCCACATATAAACCAATTTCCAGTTATTATTCCTTTAGACTATGAATGACAAAGCCCTAAGTTAATTGCATCGCACAATCAACCATCAGATTTTCCTTATTACATTGAATTAGATGGAATACACATCGCAACCAAATTATCTTTCTCAAGTTCCCTATATGAAACGCATGATAGAGATACATATCAAAAGTCATTAAGTTCTATGAAAATCATAAGCGTTGACAAGGCATTCATCACTATGAAACACATGAGACTCATACCAAGGATTTACTTAACACGATTGAGACTAGCAACCTCCACCACTTGTGAATATAAGTGAATAACTATTACGTGAAACTCCCTTATACTCTAGCATCAAATTCATGCATGCAAATTAAGTGTCGACCCTCAACCAACATACATAAACAAGTTTTGATAACTTAGATAAGCAAATCACATTCAAGACTTCAGAAACAATAACTGGATATAATCAATTCATATAAAACATATAATCATGGCTTCGAATTCACCTCTAACTAAAAAGAAATTAGTTCCTCATGTTCATCATAATTGAAAACCAAATTAATATAAACATTGAACTAAAACTAAGCATAGAATACACTAGAAACACTCTACACTCCAATGGCAGATTTCGAACCTTCTTTGGATGGCAGATTGCAAAAGTCTTCTTCTCCTTCCTTCCTTGCTTGCGGCACTAGGGTGATGTGGTGTGAATTATGGTGTTTGATGGCTGAATGTATGAATGAATGAATGAGTGAATGGATGGTTTGAATGGTGCGGCAAAAGCTTGAATTTATAGGCTAGGTTTTGCATAATTTCTGAAGGAAAAGGTGTTGTGATAAAAGATAGCACTCAAATTAAACCCTCTTTTTGACAATTGTAGTAAAGATATAAGTAGGGATCGTTCTAGGCCGTGGATTAGGAGGGATTGTAAATCTAATGAAAACTGACTCAAAGATACAAAAATATGCTTAAAAACACTTAAACAAACTCAAAAACTTTTAACTAAAATTATATGACTCAAAACAAACTTAAAAGAGTCAAAACAACACAAAACAATCAAAAACACTCAAACTAGACTCTAGGACTCAATTTGGACGAAAATAGAATTGGTTTTGACTCAAAATACTCAAAAACACACTTTAGGACAAATTTGAAACAAGTAAGTAAAGGGGATTGGGTTTTTGACGAAATTAGAATAAAAACAAGCAACTAAAAGACTTAATTAAACTTTGGACGAATTTGAGAAAATTGATGGATGATTAGATAGCTAGAGGATTCTTTTCCACACATGATACATTCAAACACAAATTGATTTCCAGTTGCTTTTTCAATAAACCATGAACCTCAACACCCCAGATTAACCGTGACATCACTTCTTAACCCTCAGATTCTCCTTTAGTTATTGGATTGGATGACATCATACGACAACCGAAATCATTCTTCAAAAGTTCCCTACATGACATCATAATAGAGATACATTACGTTCTATGAAAATCATAAGTATTGACAAAGCATTCGTAACTATGACATCATGATACTTATGCTAGGAATTTACTTAACATGATTGTGAAAACAACCTTAACTCCTTGTGAATATAAGTTTGTGACGATTATGTGAAACTCTCTTATATTCTAGCACCAAATTCAAGCATGCAAATTAAGTAGGCCTCCCTAATCAACATACAAGAATAAGTTATCCATCAAACGGTTACGTAAATTGCATTCACAACTTATGAAATCACAACTGGAATTAATCAATTCATATCATAAACATAATCATGGTTTCAAAGCCTCCCTAAGCTAAAACGAGTTTAGCCTCTCATGTTTACAACAAAACAAAGAAAACTTGAATTAAACATTGAAAACAAAAGATAGATTACACCTAGAAACGTTCCAACACTCCAACTGGAACGCACAAACGTCCAAGGCTTCTTCTTCTCTTCTTCTTCCTTGCAAAGTTGTGACACAAGAGTCTAGGGGTGATTTTGGATGGATTTCTGGGTTAAGGATGGATTTGGGTTGGTAGGGGGGTGCGGCAAAGGTTAGGGATGATGTATGGGTGTTTGGGTGAAGGTATGGAAGTATGGGAATGGTGGAAGCAAGGATGAAGGCTACAGCAAAGGCTTAAGTGTTTTTTTTTTGTGAATGATGGCTGATTATGTGGGTGAATGATTAGGGTCGAATAAGGGTGCGGCTTTGGGTATTTATTTGAAGGAAAGAATCCTAACTTTTATTACATAATTTAAGAAAGGATTAGACCCCAAATACATAAGGAAAAAGAGACATAAAGTCTGAAATTAGGCAAGGATTTAGGATAGAAAAGGTATTTAAGGTGCGGCTGAGAATGGAGTGAAATAGGAATGTGATCTTGTGACACAAAATAGGAAATATGCATTTCCCTTGCACGGCAATGATAGAAGCATATTTAGGTGACTTAATTAGCTTGTTTTCTTACATTTATGTTGTTAGTTCATAGTTATTTTAGTATTTTAAGCTATTTTCGTGTGTTTATAGGTTCATTTGGCTAAGGTAGCAAGAAGATGCATTTTGGAGCCTTTTGGAGCAAAATTGGACTTGGAATGGATAGCATATGCTTGGAGCAAAAGGAATGGACAAAATTGAAAACCTAATGATGTTAGGATTCCTAATCAAAGATGGATTCCTAGTCAAAGAAGGTTTCCTACTTGAAGTAGGATAGTTAAGCCAAGGTTTCTTATTTTGGTTTGACCTTTCCTAATCCTAAAAGCCCTTTGTTCTAGCAACATTGAAGGACTCTTACGCATTTTAGGACACAAATTAAGCCTTCCTTGCAACCTAATTGCTCTTGCCGTGCCTTCCATAAACCTTCCCTTCCTTGCCGTGCAAGGGAAATGCACATTTCCTATTTTGTGTCACAAGATCACATTCCTATTTCACCCCACTCTCAGTTGCACCTTACATACTTATTCTATCCAAAATCCTTACCTTATTTCAACCTTAAATCACATTCCCTTTCTGATGCGAACTAAGTAAGCACACAAATTAAAACCCTCTTGTGACAATTGTAGTAAAGATGCAAGTAGGGATCGTTCTAGACCGGGGATTAGGAGGGATTACTAAATCACTTGGAAACTGACTTAAAAACAAAAAAAACAAACGTTGAACACACTAAACTAGACTCAAAGAATGCAAAGCTAAACAATAAAACACTAAAACAAATCAAAAGACTCAAAGAATACAAAACACTTATAAACACAAATTAAGACACTTTCTAACTAAATTAGACACTAAGGTAAAGGGGGATTGTAGTTTTGACGAAATTAAACTAAATGCAACGATTGTAATTTAAAGGCAGAATGTAAATATGAATGTGATGAAATATGGAATGAATGCTAGCTAGAAGGTTCTTCTCCACACATGTTACACTTGCATACAATTTGATTTTCAGTTGGTCTTTCGATAAATTATGAAACTCAACACCCCGGGTTAATTAGGTCCGCTTAAATTAACCGTCAAGTTTTCCTTAAGTTAATGAATTGGATGGGTTAGCGCAACGCAATTCAAAACATTCTCCAAAAGTCCTTTACGTGAAAAGCACAATAAAGAAACAATCAAAGATCATTAAGCATCATGAAAACTATAAGTGTTGACGAGGCATTCGTTACTATGATGAGCATGAAACTAGTGCCAAGAATTCATTTAACGCGATTGTTTATAAGCAACCTCCACTACTTATGAATATAAGTTCATAACTATTAGGTGAAACTCACTTACATTCTAGCGTCATATTCATGCATGAAAATTAAGCGTGCACTCTCAATAAACATACATAAATAAGTTATCAATCAAACAGTTAAACAAATTGAATCACAACTTATGAAATTCCAACCAAATGTAATCAATTCATCTTGCAAGCATAAACATGGTTTGGAATCACCCCCTAGCTAACTAGGGGGATTTAGCCTCTCATGGTCACAACAAGAAAAATAAAATTGAATTTAAACATAAAGAACAAAGGATGGATTACACCTAGAACGCCCAACGAATCCACTTGAATTTCTGCGCGTCTAAGTCCTCTTTCCTCTTCTCCTTGCTGCGACAGTTTGGTTATGGGTGGTTTTTGGATGCTTTTCTGGGTTAGGGATAGATTTAAGGTGGTTTAGGGATGCGGCAAGGCTATGGGGTGGTGTGTGAAGGTTTGTATGGTGGTGGAAAGTGTGGAGAAAGGCTGCGGCAGGTGGGGGAAATCTGGAGGTGGCTGCGGCAGTTTGTATGATTTTTAGGTTGTGAATGGATGAATATGGGAGTTGCGGCTGTGAAAAAGAATTATTAGGGTTGAATAATGGCTGCGTGGGTGGTGGAAAGGTTGTGGAGTGATGTGCCCAATGCACCGCTGGAAGAATAAAAATGGGAAAAGAATGGCACGGTTTTAATGGATTTTTGTGGCTGCGTGAATATGGGGGATTATTGAGATGGTGCGGCTGTGATGGAGAAAAGGTGTGGAAGAAGGCACGGGTTCTAGGGTGAATATGGGATGGTGTCACGGCTTTTGAAGAATAATGGGAATTTGTGATGCCTTGCGGCTGTTTTTGGCTGATGAGAAAATAAGGTCCATAATAAAAATGGGGTCACGGATTAGAAGGAAGAAATTAATGGGAAAAAATGGCTGAATAAAAAAAAAGGAAATAATGGAGGAATATTAGGGTGAAATAGGTTATAGTAATGCACGGATTAGAGGGATGGATTTGGATGGTTGCTAGGTTTTTAAGAATTATGGAATAAATGAAGAATAATGTGCGGCTAGGAAGGGAAATAGGGCTAGGGCCTTGGTTTTGTGTCCTAAAGTGCATACGAGGCCTATAAAGTGGCTAGAAAATATGGACGTTTAGAATTAGGAAAGGTTACCAAAACGGGAAACTTAGGGTCAACTTTCCTAAAATAGGAAGCCTTGTTTGAGTAAGATTCATCGTTTTGGTAAGAATTCATCGTTGGAGTAGGATTTCGTCGTTTCTTCAAGTCTTCAACTCATTCGTTCCTCTTTCGCTCCAAAAGACTCCAATTTGCATCTTCTTGCACACTTTGGCCTTATAATCTGAAAATACACAAAAGTGGCCTTAAACACTAAAACAACTACGTAAACACAACATAAATGCACGAGAACAAGCTAATTAAGTCGCATGAATATGCTCCTATCACTTTCCTACACTATTTGGCCGCAAGTTTCCTTCCCCTTTCCCTTTGATTTCTGATTTTATATCTCTTTTTCCTTATGGATTTGGGGTCTAATCCTTTCCTAAATTATGTAATAAAAGTTAGGATTCTTTTCTTCAAATAAATACCCAAAGCCGCACCCTTATTCAACCCTAATCATTCACCCACACAACCTGCCATCATTCACACAGAAACAAGCTTTTACCGCAGCTTTCAACCATTCTTCCACCATTCACACACTTCCATACCTTCACCCAAACACCCATACATCATCCCTAACCTTTGCCGCACCCCCTACCAACCTAAATCCATTCATAACCCAAAAATCCATCCAAAATCACCGCTAGACTCTTGTGCCGCAGCTTTGCAAGTAAGAAGAAGAGAAGAAGAAGCCTTGGATGTTTGTGCATTCAAGTTGGAGTGTTGGAACGTTTTTAGGTGTAATCTATCTTTTGTTTTCAATGTTTAATTCAATTTTCCTTTGTTTTGTTGTGAACATGAGAAGCTAAACTCATTTTAACTAGGGGAGGCTTTGAAACCATGATTATGTTTATGATATGAATTGATTAATTCCAGTTGTGATTTCATAAATTGTGAATGCAATTTACTTAACCGTTTGATGGATAGCTTATTCTTGTATGTTGATTAGGGAGGCCTACTTAATTTGCATGCTTGAATTTGGTGCTAGAATATAAGGGAGTTTCACATAATTGTCACAAACTTATATTCACAAGTAGTTAAGGTTGTTTTCACAATCATGTTAAGTAAATTCCTAGTATGAGTATCATGATGTCATAGTTACAAGTGCTTTGTCAATATTTATGATTTTCATTGAACATAATGTATCTCTATTATGATGTCATGTAGGGAACTTTTGAAGAATGCTTTGGGTTGTCGTATTATGTCATCCAATCCAATAACTAAAGGAAAATCTGAGGGTTAATTAGTGATGTCACGGTTAATCTGTGGTGTTAAGGTTCATGGTTTATCAGAAAAGCAATTGGAAATCAATTTGTGTTTGAATGTATCATGTGTGGAAAAGTATCCTCTAGCTATCTAATTATCCATTGTTTTTCTCAAATTCGTCCAAATTGCATAGAAATCTTTTAGTTACTTGTTTTTACATTAATTTCGTCCAAAACTCAATCCTCTTTACTTACTTGTTTCAAATCTGTCCTAAAGTGTGTTTTTGAGTATTTTGAGTCAAAACCAATTCTATTTTGGTCGAAATTGAGTCCTAGAGTCTAGATTGAGTCTTTTTTATTGTTTTGTGTTGTTTTGAGTCTTTTAAGTTTGTTTTGAGTCATATAAGTTTAGTTAAGAGTCTTTGAGTTTGTTTAAGTATTTTTAAGCATATTTTTGTATCTTTGAGTCAATTTTCATTAGATTAGCAATCCCTCCTAATCCCCGGCCTAGAACGATCTCTACTTATATCTATACTACAATTGTCAAAAAGAAGGTTTAATTTGAGTGCTATTATTTATCACATCAGGCAAGGAAGGGGAAGTCCATGGAATGCATGGCAAGGAACATAAGGATGCAAGGAAGGTTCACTTTGTGTCCTAAAATGTATAAAAGTCCTTCAAGGTTGCTGGAACATAGGGTTTTTAGGATTAGGAAAGGTCAAACCAAAATAGGAAACCTTGGCTTAACTTTCCTACTTCAAGTAGGAAACCTTCTTTGACTAGGAATCCATCTTTGATTAGGAATCCTTCTTTGATTATGAATCCTAACATCTTTAGGTCTTCAATTTCATCCATTCCTTTTGCTCCAAGCATATGCTATCCATTCCAAGTCCAATTTTGCTCCAAAAGGCTCCAAAATGCACTTTCTTGCTACCTTAACCATATGAACCTATAAACATACGAAAATAGCTTAAAATACTAAAATAACTATGAACTAACAACATAAATGTAAGAAAACAAGCTAACTAAGTTGCCTAAATATGCTCCTATCAAAAGGATTGCACAATCCAATGGGAAAAGGGTTAAGGCTTGGCAGAAACCAAAGGGGAATGGGATAGGGAATACACGGCATAGACTTGGGGTTTCTAGAAGGATAGGTGAGGCACCTTTTTAGGAGGAAGATAGGGCTTCTAGAAAGGATGTTTGAGATAGATTTTTGGACCTAAATGGACGAGGACTCACGGCATAGGTATAGAAGAGGGAGTACAACTCCTAAACCTCCAAGGAATGGCCTATATGCGGCACACAAAGGGATTAGGCTTCTAGAATCTGAATTAGGTGTTTAAATGTATAACTAATCCCTTCTAAATAGCTAGAATTAAGGCCCAAACTGATTTGGATAAGATAAGATAGGATAATATTTGATTTAGGAAAGGATAAGGTTGGTTAGGATAGGATAAGATAAAGTTGGATAATTTTTCTTATTTCTTGCTTTTTCCTTATCTTCTTTGTATTTGAACTTCCTTCTCCAGATTTGTAGCATTTCCTAGCCCCTCTTGACTTCAATTTGGTCCATCCATTTTGCTCCATAGTTAAGCTATCCAATCCATGCCCAAAACTGCTCCAAATGGCTCCAAAATGCACTTTCTTGTTCCTTTTGCCATTAGGACCTACAAACATACAAAAATAGCTTAAAAGACTATAATAAGTAGTAATTAACTAACTAAATGCAAGGAAACAACATAGCTAAGTAGCATAATGATAGGAGCATATTTAGGCGACTTACTTAGCTTGTTCTCGTACATTTACGTTATGTTTCTTTAGTTATTTTAGTTCTTTATGCTTCTTTTGTGTGTTTTCAGGATTATAAGACGTGTTTGACGAAAGGATGCATTGTGGAGTGTTTTGGGGCCTTTTTGGAGCACTATTGGGCTAAGGATGGATAGCTTATTCTTGGAGCCCAAGTGTTGGATGAAATTGAAGGCCTTGTATGCACTTGAGGAAGATAATTGTGCCATAACGAAGAGGAAGATAAGAGGGCCTAAACGTTCATACAATTCAATTGCAAATGCTTTGTCAATGCTTATGGTTTTCATTATTCTTAATGATCTTCGATTGTATCTCTATTATGATGACATGTAGGGAACTTTTGAGAATATTTTGGGTTGTCGAATGATACCATCCAATCCAATAATATAAGGAAAATCTGAGGGTTAACTAGTGATGTCACGATTAATTTGGGGCATTGTCGTTCATAATTCAATGAAGGAATAACTGGAAATTGATTCATATGCATAAATATCATGTGTGGAGAAAGAACCTCTAGCTAATTCACCAACCATCTTATTTCATCAATTACATTCTGTCTAGTTATTAACTTGTTTCGTTATTTCAATTCTCGTCAAACCTCAAATCCCCCTTTTGCTTTAATGTTCAATATAGTTAGAAATCAATTTAGTTTGTGTTTTTAAAGCATTTTTGATTCTTTTGGTTTGTCTTAGTGTTTTAACGTTTAGTTTCACATTCTTTGAGTCTAGTTTAGTGTTTTATATTGTTTTTACGTTTTTAAGTCAATTTAGAAGGTTTTAGCAAGCCCTCCTAATCCCCGGTCTAGAACGATCCCTCACTTATCCATTCTACTACAGTTGTCAAACGAGGGTTTAATTTGAGTGTCAAGTAAAAATCTCGCACCAAATTTTGGCGCCGTTGCCGGGGATTAGCAACTTTGCTAGTCCCTTGTCTTTATTTTTATTTTTATTTTTTTTTTGTTTTTCGTGCATTCTTATTTCAGATTCTTAGTTTGTTTGTTTTCTTGTTTTTCAGGTACTGTGTATGACTCGTAGCTCTCGGCCTATTATAGAGAACATATCCGCCTTTGACGGTGATTTTGAACGCACTTTGAGGAGAACGAGGAGTCAACAAGAACCACCACAACCTCCACCACAACCTGGGCTTGAAGAAGACGAAGTAGGTGTAGAAGAAAAGCCCACGGATCAGATTTTTGAAGAAGAACAAGCCATGGCAGCAGATAATAGAACCATCAAGGAGCTTTCGGCCTCGGGTTTGGATAATGCATTGCCTCTTTGTATCCAATACCCCACGGCTGCAGAAGGGAAGACTGAGGTGTTTGAACTCAAATCCAGTTTGTTACACCATATTCCGAAGTTCCATGGCTTGTCTATGGAAGACCCCAACAAACACTTGAAGGAATTCGAGGTGGTTCGTTCGAGCATGACCCCCGTCACTGTGGATGGGAGTATATTGAAGATGAAGGCCTTTCCATTTTCACTTATGGACAAGGCCAAAGATTGGCTCTACGAACTAGCCCCGGGAACTGTGACTTCGTGGGAGAGTATGAAGCGTGCCTTCTTGGAGAAATTCTTCCCTACTTCGAGAGTGATTCTCCTACGAAAGAAAATTAGTGGTATTCTACAGAATCATGGTGAGACATTCTCGGCTTATTATGAGCGCTTCAAGGGCCTTGTAGCTTCATGTCCTCAACATCAAATGAAGGAGGAACTTCTCCTTCAATATTTCTATGAGGGCCTCCTTCCTATCGAACGTCAAATGCTTGATGCATCAGCGGGAGGAGCATTGGTGGACAAAACACCAAGGGATGCAAAGATTCTCATAGCCAACCGAGCACTCAACGCTCAACAATATGAAGGAGTGGGCCAAAGGGAAGCCCCACGGCAACAAAGTGTAAATGAGGTTAGTGTTATTTCTGAAATTCAATCACAACTTGCTAATCTTACTTCTCTTGTTTCTCAGGTTGTGATTGGTCCAAAAGCACAAGAACACCAAGTTTGTGGCGTGTGCTCAATTCAAGGGCATCCATCCGACAAGTGCCCTCAACTAATCGAGAATGGTGGGTGGGAATCTGCCAATGCAATTGGTTTCCAAGGACAAAATCAAAACAACCCATACTCGAACACTTACAATGCCGGATGGAGGGACCATCCAAACTTCAAATGGAGGGAACCACAACAAGCTGCCCAACAAGGAGGATTTAGGCCAAACCCCCCTGGTTTTTATTCCAAGCCGTATGCACCCCAACAATCCCAACAACCTTCGGCATCATCTGATTCAGGTACGTCCTTGGAAAGTAATCAAGCTATGCAATTACTAACCTCTATTTCGCAGGGGTTGCAAAATCAAAACAACCGGATAGAAAATAACGAGAAGGAGATGATGGATATGAAGAAACAAATAGGGCAGATTTCTGAGTTCCTTGGACAGATTAGAGAGCAAGGAAAGCTTCCTAGCTCAACCACAGTCAATCCAAATGGAGGATTCGAATCCGCCAAGGCCATCACCCTAAGGGGTGGAAAAGAAGTTGGGACCGAGCCAAACAATCCCAAATCTGCCCAGAAAGTAGATGAAGAGACGACACAACCTGAGGAAGTGTCTAGCTCACCCACGGAAAGAGTGAAAAACCCAATGCCGCAGGCCCCCAATCACCCCAACTCGGCCAAATCAGGTAATTTAAGTTCAAATTCATGTACTTCACGTCCTAATCTGCCCAATGTACCTTTTCCTCGCAGGTTCATGCAAGACAAAAAGTAAGAAAGCGAGAAGGACATTCTTGAAACGTTCCGGAAGGTGCAAGTGAACATACCGCTTCTCGATGCAATCAAACAGGTTCCAAAGTATGCTAAATTCCTCAAGGACCTATGCAATACAAAGAGAAGAAAGGCAAACAAAGAGGTAGTGAAGGTAAGTGAGAATGTGTCCGCTATTTTGCAACGTAAACTGCCTACCAAGTGCAAAGACCCCGGTAGTTTCACGATTCCTTGTGTAATTGGACATAATCGTTTTGAACATGCCATGCTTGATTTAGGTGCATCCATAAATGTCATGCCTTATTCTATTTATGCATCTATGAATTTGGGTGAATTAAAACAAGATGGTGTAATTATACAATTGGCCGATCGTTCTAACGCGTATCCAAAAGGAGTTTTGGAAAATGTGCTTGTGCAGGTGAACCATTTAATTTTTCCGGCTGATTTCTACGTCCTAGACATGGAAGATTCGGCACACTCTCCATCATCACCACTCTTACTTGGACGACCTTTCATGAAAACAGCTCAAACCAAGATTGATGTGGCCAAGGGAGCAGTCACTATGGCCTTTGGTAGTGATATGATTAACTTTAAGATTCCTGAATCGATTGAGAATACTAATGATGTTCGTTCTTGTTGTGCCATTAATGTAATTGAACACATAGGGACGGAGTATTCAACAAATATCAAGAAGGATGTTTCTCGAACTACCACCGAGAAGGAACTTGGAGTAGAGCACAAGGAATGCACGGCTCCAACCTTGAAAGCACCACAATTGGCCATGAACAACCCTTGTGCATCCGTCCATTGTGCTACCACTTCTTTGCCGTACAAAGGTAAGCCACCTATTCCAAATTCGATTCCCATTTCAACTAATAGGTTGTTACCTCGTGTGGTGCAGGTACCTAATCGAATTCAACGTCGTGGGAGAATTCGTGTTGATGTAGAAAAGCAAAACACGACAATAAGAAAGGATCATTATCCCACTCCATTCAAGGACCCAAAGCATGAAGTGGTTTGTCAGACAGATTGTATTTGCACCCGTCCATGCCGTGGGGTTCCATAAACCTTCAAGGGAGCATCGTCCGGCTGTACGACGTTAAAGCAAGCGCTACTTGGGAGGCAACCCAATACAGTAAATAAAACTTTTGCTTGTTCATTGATTTTTTCGATAAATTACAATTGTATCTAAACATGGCAGAAAGATGGAGCCTTTACAAAGGTTGTGTACGTGAGGCCCTACTACGTGGCAACACTCTCGGAGCAAGAGGTCTCGGAGCAGGAGGCATCGGATCAGGAGGCATAGGAGCAGGAGGCATCGGAGCAGGAGGCATAGGAGCGGGAGGCACCGAGGATAGATCATTCAAGGCCCCAAACCTTGGTGGAACGCTGGATGACCCAGGAAAGAGGTGCCTTTGGAAGAAAGCTGCAAACCGTTGACGGTCATCAAGCTCATCAAGCTTCCTCTTCATGCCTGTCGAATAATTGTTGGCAAGCACGTGCAAACTTCGGTTCTCGTACTTAAGTTGTTTGATCTCCTGCTTAAGACTCTCCACCTCCGCCATCAAGGATTCAACCTGACGGGAGCGAGCAAGAAGGCGTTGGCCCATGTTGGACACAGAGCCAGCGCACTGAACACTCAGAGCCAGGGATTCTTGAACGGCCAACTCATCGGACCGTCCTGAAAGCAGCTGACTGTCTTTGGGAATGAGGAGGTTCCGAGCCACTATCGTAGCCGTTGTGGGATCCGTCATCACAGAGTCCTCATCTGTAAGAGGGCCATGGGAAGATAAGAAAGACGGGCACCATACCTTACCCTGACGAGGCGCGACCGGATCACTGGTTAGATTCAAATCTAAGCAAAGGTTCGATGGGTTGGATGAGCTAGCCATTGTTCACGAAGTTAAAAGAGAAGGGTTGGATGGAGTGAAATCTCGACGGGCCGGAGACGATTTCTGGGAAATTTTCAAGTGTGCATGCTAGAGGTGATCAATCACCTCTATTAAAGGAGAGGCGTTCACCGATTCATAAATGAAGAGACACCACTCTTCAAAACTGGAATTTCCGGCGTAAAGATCGCCAGCTCATCAGACACAATCCCAGCTTTTCAGAAGACGCGTGGAAGGCGAGAAATCAGCTGCACACTTTAGCCGACAAGTGTGGGAGACAAAGCCGAAAGCTCCTGGCTTTCCAGAAAGCATGTGCATCTTTGTCGAAAGCTCCCAGCTTTGCAGAAAACGAGTGCCACTTGTCAAAAGATCTCAGACAGAGCCGCATCCGCACTACTACGTGTCGTTCAGAAATCAAAGGGGCGACTGCTCAGAAATCGAAGAGGCGCATTCAAAGATCGAAGAGTCGTCACTATTTCAAAAAGCCGGATTTGCGGGATCAAAACGTTTGTCGACAACGGTAAAAGAACAGCACTGCCACTTGCCATATACATCAACATTCATGGCAAGGCATACACCCACAAGCGCATAACTTTCCTTCTCGGCCGAAAATGTAAGCTGCAACCAACCCTCTCAAACATGCTCAGATTTCTCCTTCTCTTGAGAACACACTTTCAAACATGGATGTATCCCCCAAAGAAGATACCAAATGCTTGCAGTACGAATGAGGAAGAGGAAACGGTGGATCGAAGCATGTGGATTCATTTGCTGCCTCTTCGAAAGCAAAGGTATCTCATATCATCAAGGGCAAAAGCAAAGGTATCTCATATCATGCTCTTTCCCTGTCTTTTCCTTTGTCCTTGATATTACTTGCATGGCAAAGTTAAAGAAGCAATCAGCCGGCACTTGGAGTCTATCTGGACTCTATTCCCTGGTTGCTTACCTAGCTTTGCTGAGCTATCCTCTAACCCTCTTCAATACGAATTGGAGAGATTGAACAAAGAAACAGATAAGAGGAGGAAGCTCAGACCTTCGGGGGAGACCAAAGGAAGCCTGCTGCCCAGTTCAAGAGTAGCACAAAGGAAAATCAACGATGGGAGCAGCGCAGTTCAAGAGTAAGCCTGTGGAATCACAAAGATCCAAGCCTCACTGCAATCACCAAGGAGAAGATGGAACGAAAACTCCATAACCAGATTTGCATCTCTAAACTCTTCTCTTTGTTAGATACATTCTGCCATGTTTAGTATGTTTAATTGCTGTTTATATGTTTGTTTGTGTTTAGTGTGGTTTTTAACATTGAGGACAATGTTTGTTTTAAGTGTGGGGGAGTTACTAAAGTGTTTTGATGCAAATTCGTAGGGTTTTATCCACCATAACTTCAAATGTTGTTTCTTGCTGTTTTTAAGTGTGTTTAGTGTGTTTTGACTTAAAAATTCGAAAATCACATAAAAATTTGAAAAACATGTTTTGAAAAGCCTAAAAAGAGTGTTTTGAGTCGTTTTTGTGTCGTAGGTCACCTTCCAACACAATGATAAGGATTTGGTTTCTAATTGCATGACTGTTGAAAAGAGTTATAAACATGGAGAAAAGTTTGATTTACTCTTGGTATATGCTTGGTTATGGTTATAATGTATGACTTCACATGCAATCATAAAAGAAAAAAAAAATTAGTTATGTAACATGCTTGAAGGAAGGAACTCAAACAAACGCTACAACCCTGAGAGACTTGAGCCTATAACGTTCTTTGGAGAGTATAATCTATGATTTCTTGTTTTCTAAAGTCGTTGCATGATCTCATTATTCTTTGCTTGGTTACTACTTAGAAGGCGTTTCATCATATAGTTCCAAATGCTAGAACTCATGCCCATTTCATTCAAAGCATGTTATTGATTTGCATAACATATATCAAGATGAAGTTGTGTAGTTGCCACCATAGCCAAATAACCTCACTTCCCATATTTCGTATATGTTGTAAGTTTTACCCCCGTTGAGCCATGTTAGCCCATGTTCTTTGTTAACCCACTTTATCTTCACCTAACCTAGAATATGACCGTCCTTACCCTTGTTCTTAAAAGATAGTGAGCATGACTTAAATGAATTCCTTTTGAGTTACATTATGCAAGAAAATGAGTGTGGGAGAAGGAATGCTTGTTCTTAAGTATGTTTTGAGTGTCAAAAGAAAAGAAAAACAGAAAAGAAAAGAAAAGAAAGAAAGAAAAAAGAGCTTGAAAAAAAATGAAAGAATGAGTGATTGAAGTAAGGGCTCAAAACACCAATTCTGGCCCTAAATTGTCTCCCTTTTTGTTCCAAAGTTGAGTTTTCATTCAAAAGTGAATTCTAAGTTGATTCAATTGCCTTGCTCACTATTTCTTTAAGAACCTTTGTTTTCCATATCCCTTCTTTGTTATCCACACGCCCCAAGCCCCATTACAACCCGTGACTTCAATCTTGAGTGTTATGTGTTTCAATTTGTGGAGTTTGAACTTGGTATGAGCATATGGTGTCACTGGTTCTCGCGTCTAAGTAGTAGCATTCCATTCATGAGATCATAATCTAAACATGCTTATTAACTCCAAAAATTGCGTTCTTTGTGATACATATATGTGAGTGTTCGTTTTCATGTTTACATCAATCTTCTCACATATGACTAGATTAGGGTGTGTAGTTAGAAAATCTGAGTGAAAATTGAGTGCATATCTTGTAAGGAATTGAGCAAATTCTCTAAGGCATGTTACTACATTCAAAACATGGTTTTAAATGCTTAATTGTGAACTAGTATGTGGTGACTATGATTAAGAATGTACTTAAGGGTAAAGATGGCTAAATTCTGTGGGAATAATAATTTTTAACTTGTCATGTGCATTGGAAATCCCTGAAACGATTGTTGGAAGGTGTAGGTTGTGTTTTACGTATTTAGTGTCGTTTTGTTTATTTGTTTTTATTCTGTTTTGCTCGAGGACTAGCAAAAGATAAGTGTGGGGGAGTTTGATAGGAGCATATTTAGGCGACTTACTTAGCTTGTTTTCGTGCATCTATGTTGTTAATTCATAGTTGTTTTAGTAGTTTAAGCCATTTTCGTGTGTTTTTAGGTTCATATGGCTAAGGAAGCAAAAAGATGCATTTTGGAGCATTTTGGAGCAAAATTGGGCTTGGAATGGATAGCATATGATTGGAGCCAAAGTGTTGGACGAATTTGAAGGCCTTGTATTCATTTTGGACATAAAACAAAGGGGCCTAGCCCATTCTCTCTTAAACCAACCCAAGGCCATGCATTTCCTTCTCATTTCCAAAGCCCACAATCACTTCAAAAGCCATGCAAAGAACCATCCATTCCATAAAAAACAATCCATCAATTCACATGCAAAACCACCATTAACACACATGCACCCAAACAAAGCCAACCTAGCTAACCCCACATGCATTCTTTATGCAACTCTTAATCATTCCACCATTCATTCTTTATTCCACAAACAAGTCACATGCATTCACACACCAACAAAACAACTCCTTTACTCATATTCCCATTTCCTTTCCAACATCTCACATGCATTTCCACCTTCCTACTTCATCATTTCACCACATTCTCCCTCTTTAATTCATTTCATTATTCATTCACTTTGCATTCATTCAATTCCACCCCACATGCACCCTTTATTCTTCATCATTGCAACCATGGCACATTTACACCAACAAAACAACTCCTTTACTCATATTCCCATTTCCTTTCCAACATCTCACATGCATTTCCACCTTCCTACTTCATCATTTCACCACATTCTCCCTCTTTAACTCACATGCATTCATCATAATACACAAACACATTAAACAAATAGCCATATACACCTCCACTCCTCCTATAAATACCCTTGCATTCATTCATTCAAGCATCATCTCATTTCATACACAACACACCACAAACACTTCCATCTTCTCCCTAGCCGTGAGTTTCTCTCCATTTTCTACACCATTTTCTCCACCACTCCTCATCCATTTCCATAATCCCCCAATCCATTCAACACACCAACAACATCCCTTAGTCCTTGTGCCACAATAAAGAGGAAGATAAGAGGGCCTAAACGTTCATACAATTCACGTTTGAGTTGTTGGAATGTTTACGCGTTTCTTTGATTTCAATGTTTAAATTCAATTCTCTTTGTTTTGTAATATGAGGAATGGAAGAGAAGAGTGCCTAAACGTTCATACAATTCAAGTTTGAGTTGTTGGAATGTTTAGGTGTTTCTTTGATTTCAAAGTTATGAGGAACTAAACCCTTTTTGGCTAGGGGTGATTTCAATACCATGATTATTTATGTAATATGAATTGATGAATTCCGGTTATGAACTCTTGATTCGTGAATGCAATTGGCTTAACTATTTGATGATTAACTTATTTGTGTTTGTTGATTGAGGGTCGACACTTAATTAGCATGCATGAATATGTGGCTAAAGTTTAAGAAGGTTTCACATAATCGTTACTAACTTATACTTGAAAGTAGTGAAGGTCGCTTGTCACGATCGCGTTAAGTTTAATTCTTAGCATGAGTAACATGATGTCATAGTTGCAAATGCTTTGTCAATGCTTATGGTTTTCATTATTCTTAATGATCTTGGATTGTATCTCTATTATGATGACATGTAGGGAACTTTTGAGAATATTTTGGGTTGTCGAATGATGCCATCCAATCCAATAATATAAGGAAAATCTGAGGGTTAACTAGTGATGTCACGATTAATTTGGGGCATTGTCGTTCATAATTCAATGAAGGAATAACTGGAAATTGATTCATATGCATAAATATCATGTGTGGAGAAAGAACCTCTAGCTAATTCACCAACCATCTTATTTCATCAATTACATTCTATCTAGTTATTAACTTGTTTCGTTATTTCAATTCTCGTCAAACCTCAAATCCCCCTTTTGCTTTAATGTTCAATATAGTTAGAAATCAATTTAGTTTGTGTTTTTAAAGCATTTTTGATTCTTTTGGTTTGTCTTAGTGTTTTAACGTTTAGTTTCACATTCTTTGAGTCTAGTTTAGTGTTTTATATTGTTTTTACGTTTTTAAGTCAATTTAGAAGGTTTTAGCAAGCCCTCCTAATCCCCGGTCTAGAACGATCCCTCACTTATCCATTCTACTATAGTTGTCAAACGAGGGTTTAATTTGAGTGTCAAGTAAAAATCTCGCACCAAATTTTGGCGCCGTTGCCGGGGATTAGCAACTTTGCTAGTCCCTTGTCTTTATTTTTATTTTTATTTTTTTTTTGTTTTTCGTGCATTCTTATTTCAGATTCTTAGTTTGTTTGTTTTCTTGTTTTTCAGGTACTGTGTATGACTCGTAGCTCTCGGCCTATTATAGAGAACATCTCCGCCTTTGACGGTGATTTTGAACGCACTTTGAGGAGAACGAGGAGTCAACAAGAACCACCACAACCTCCACCACAACCTGGGCTTGAAGAAGACGAAGTAGGTGTAGAAGAAAAGCCCACGGATCAGATTTTTGAAGAAGAACAAGCCATGGCAGCAGATAATAGAACCATCAAGGAGCTTTCGGCCTCGGGTTTGGATAATGCATTGCCTCTTTGTATCCAATACCCCACGGCTGCAGAAGGGAAGACTGAGGTGTTTGAATTCAAATCCAGTTTGTTACACCATATTCCGAAGTTCCATGGCTTGTCTATGGAAGACCCCAACAAACACTTGAAGGAGTTCGAGGTGGTTTGTTCGAGCATGACCCCCGTCACTGTGGATGGGAGTATATTGAAGATGAAGGCCTTTCCATTTTCACTTATGGACAAGGCCAAAGATTGGCTCTACGAACTAGCCCCGGGAACTGTGACTTCGTGGGAGAGTATGAAGCGTGCCTTCTTGGAGAAAATCTTCCCTACTTCGAGAGTGATTCTCCTACGAAAGAAAATTAGTGGTATTCTACAGAATCATAGTGAGACATTCCCGGCTTATTATGAGCGCTTCAAGGGCCTTGTAGCTTCATGTCCTCAACATCAAATGAAGGAGGAACTTCTCCTTCAATATTTCTATGAGGGCCTCCTTCCTATCGAACGTCAAATGCTTGATGCATCAGCGGGAGGAGCATTGGTGGACAAAACACCAAGGGATGCAAAGATTCTCATAGCCAACCGAGCACTCAACGCTCAACAATATGAAGGAGTGGGCCAAAGGGAAGCCCCACGGCAACAAAGTGTAAATGAGGTTAGTGTTATTTCTGAAATTCAATCACAACTTGCTAATCTTACTTCTCTTGTTTCTCAGGTTGTGATTGGTCCAAAAGCACAAGAACACCAAGTTTGTGGCGTGTGCTCAATTCAAGGGCATCCATCCGACAAGTGCCCTCAACTAATCGAGAATGGTGGGTGGGAATCTGCCAATGCAATTGGTTTCCAAGGACAAAATCAAAACAACCCATACTCGAACACTTACAATGCCGGATGGAGGGACCATCCAAACTTCAAATGGAGGGAACCACAACAAGCTGCCCAACAAGGAGGATTTAGGCCAAACCCACCTGGTTTTTATTCCAAGCCGTATGCACCCCAACAATCCCAACAACCTTCGGCATCATCTCATTCAGGTACGTCCTTGGAAAGTAATCAAGCTATGCAATTACTAATCTCTATTTCACAGGGGTTGCAAAATCAAAACAACCGGATAGAAAATAACGAGAAGGAGATGATGGATATGAAGAAACAAATAGGGCAGATTTCTGAGTTCCTTGGACAGATTAGAGAGCAAGGAAAGCTTCCTAGCTCAACCACAGTCAATCCAAAGGGAGGATTCGAATCCGCCAAGGCCATCACCCTAAGGGGTGGAAAAGAAGTTGGGACCGAGCCAAACAATCCCAAATCTGCCCAGAAAGTAGATGAAGAGACGACACAACCTGAGGAAGTGTCTAGCTCACCCACGGAAAGAGTGAAAAACCCAATGCCGCAGGCCCCCAATCACCCTAACTCGGCCAAATCAGGTAATTTAAGTTCAAATTCATGTACTTCACGTCCTAATCTGCCCAATGTACCTTTTCCTCGCAGGTTCATGCAAGACAAAAAGGAAGAAAGCGAGAAGGACATTCTTGAAACGTTCCGGAAGGTGCAAGTGAACATACCGCTTCTCGATGCAATCAAACAGGTTCCAAAGTATGCTAAATTCCTCAAGGACCTATGCAATACAAAGAGAAGAAGGGCAAACAAAGAGGTAGTGAAGGTAAGTGAGAATGTGTCCGCTATTTTGCAACGTAAACTGCCTACCAAGTGCAAAGACCCCGGTAGTTTCACGATTCCTTGTGTAATTGGACATAATCGTTTTGAACATGCCATGCTTGATTTAGGTGCATCCATAAATGTCATGCCTTATTCTATTTATGCATCTATGAATTTGGGTGAATTAAAACAAGATGGCGTAATTATACAATTGGCCGATCGTTCTAACGCGTATCCAAAAGGAGTTTTGGAAAATGTGCTTGTGCAGGTGAACCATTTAATTTTTCCGGCTGATTTCTACGTCCTAGACACGGAAGATTCGGCACACTCTCCATCATCACCACTCTTACTTGGACGACCTTTCATGAAAACAGCTCAAACCAAGATTGATGTGGCCAAGGGAGCAGTCACTATGGCCTTTGGTGGTGATATGATTAACTTTAAGATTCCTGAATCGATTGAGAATACTAATGATGTTCGTTCTTGTTGTGCCATTAATGTAATTGAACACATAGGGACGGAGTATTCAACAAAGATCAAGAAGGATGTTTCTCGAACTACCACCGAGAAGGAACTTGGAGTAGAGCACAAGGAATGCACGGCTCCAACCTTGAAAGCACCACAATTGGCCATGAACAACCCTTGTGCATCCGTCCATTGTGCTACCACTTCTTTGCCGTACAAAGGTAAGCCACCTATTCCAAATTCGATTCCCATTTCAACTAATAGGTTGTTACCTCGTGTGGTGCAGGTACCTAATCGAATTCAACGTCGTGGGAGAATTCGTGTTGATGTAGAAAAGCAAAACACGACAATAAGAAAGGATCATTATCCCACTCCATTCAAGGACCCAAAGCATGAAGTGGTTTGTCAGACAGATTGTATTTGCACCCGTCCATGCCGTGGGGTTCCATAAACCTTCAAGGGAGCATCGTCCGGCTGTACGACGTTAAAGCAAGCGCTACTTGGGAGGCAACCCAATACAGTAAATAAAACTTTTGCTTGTTCATTGATTTTTTCGATAAATTACAATTGTATCTAAACATGGCAGAAAGATGGAGCCTTTACAAAGGTTGTGTACGTGAGGCCCCACTACGTGGCAACACTCTCGGAGCAAGAGGTCTCGTAGCAGGAGGCATCGGAGCAGGAGGCATAGGAGCAGGAGGCATCGGAGCAGGAGGCATAGGAGCGGGAGGCACCGAGGATGTATAAGTAGGGATCGTTCTTAACCGGGGATTAGGAGGGATTGCTAAATCACTTCAAAACTGACTCAAAAACATAAAACAAAGGTTAAAACACTAAACTAGACTCAAAGAATGCAAAACTAAACACTTAAAACACTAAAACAAACCAAAACACTCAAAACAGCACCAAAACACTCAAAACTGCCTTAAAAACACAATCTGGGCAGTTTTGAGCACTTTGACTAATTGGACGAATTTGGGTAATAAATTGAATCAAAACACTTAGAAACACAAACTAAGACACTTTCGAACTAAATTGAACACTAAAGTAAAGGGGGATTGAGTTTTTGACGAAATCAAACAAAATGCACAGATTGTAATTAAAACAGAATGTAAATACGAATTTGATGAAAATATGGATGGAATGCTAGCTAGAAGGTTCTTCTCCACACATGTCACACTTGCATACAAGATGATTTTCAGTTGGTCTTTCGATGAATCATGAAACTCAACAACCCGGGTTAATTAGGTTCACTTAAATTAACCTTCAAGTTATCCTTGAGTTAATGAATTGGATGGGACAGCGCATACGCAATTCAAAACATTCTCCAAAAGTCCTTTACGTGAAAAGCACAATAAAGATACAATCAAAGATCATTAAGCAACATGAAAACTATAAGTGTTGACGCGGCATTCGTTACTATGATGAGCATGAAACTAGTGCCAAGAATTCATTTAACGCGATTGTTTATAAGCAACCTCTACTACTGGCGAATATAAGTTCATAACTATTAGGTGAAACTCATTCATATTCTAGCATCATATTTATGCATGAAAACTAAGCGTGCACTCTCAATAAACATACACAAATAAGTTATCAATCAAGCAGTTAAACAAATTGAATCCACAATTCATGAAATTCCAACCAAAGGTAATCAATTCATATTGCAAGCATAAACATGGTTTCGAATCATCCCCTAGCTAACTAGGGGTTTAGCCTCTCATGTTCACAGAAAGAGAAACAAAATTGAAATTAAACATAAAGAACAAAAGATTGATTACACCTAAAATGCCCAAGGAATCCACTTGAATTGCTGCACGTTTAAGCTCCCCTTTCTCCTTTCTTCTTGCTGCGGTAGAGAAGGTGTTATGGCTTTTTGGATGTTTTTCTGGTTTAGGGATGGGTTTATGGGGATATGGTGGTGCGGCAAGGGGTGTGGTTAGTGTATGGAGGTGTGGAATGGTGGGGGGAATGGTGGGAAGGCTGCGGCAAGATGGAATTAGGGTGATGGTGGCTGCGGATTGAAGGAAGAAAGGGATAGAAGTTGCGGCTGAATGGAATGATGGCTGAATGAAATAATAGAATGATTGAAAAGTGAGAGCTAGGGTGCGGCTTAAGGTTTAGTTTATATAGGGTTTCAGAAAATAAAACCCTAAGTTATTTTTATTAACTAAAATCAACTTAAAGGCTGCTAGAATTAGGAAATAAAATCATAAATTAAAAGGGATTTGATTAATAGGTGCGGCTAGGGAAAAGGATTAGGGTTTAGGTGCATAAAATGGGACAAAAATGCCCCCCCTTGCACAGCAAGGGGAGAAAGGGAAAGGGCATGGCAAGGTTGTGTAAGTGGGCTAGGGCCTTGGTTTTGTGTCCTAAAGTGCATACAAGGCTTTCAAAGTGGCTAGAAAATACGGACGTTTAAGATTAGGAAAGATTACCAAAACGGGAAACCTAGGGTTAACTTTCCAACTTCAAGTAGGAATCCTTGTTGGAGTAGGAATCCTCGTTGGAGTAGGAATTCATCGTTTCTTCAAGTCTTCAACTCATTCATTCCTCTTTCGCTCCAAAAGACTCCAATTTGCATCTTCTTGCACACTTTGGCCTTATAATCTGAAAATACACAAAAGTGGCTTTAAACACTAAAATAACTAAGGAAACACAACATAAATGCACGAGAACAAGCTAATTAAGTCGCATGAATATGCTCCTATCAATTTTGGAGCAAAATTGGGCTTGGAATGGATAGCATATGCTTGGAGCAAAAGGAATGGACGAAATTGAAGACTTAAAGATGTTAGGATTCCTAATCAAAGTAGGATTCCTAATCAAAGAAGGATTCCTAATCAAAGTAGGAAAGTTAAGCCAAGGTTTCCTATTTTGGTTTAACCTTTCCTAATCCTAAATATCCCTAAGTTCCAGCAACTTTGAAGGTATCTTATGCATTTTAGGACACAAACCAAAGATTCCTTGCACTATCCTAGTCTATGCCACACCTTTCTTACCCTTTTCTTCCAAAATCTGCCATATATCTTCTTTCCCCTTTTATTCTAGTCAATGCCGCAACTTTCTGATAGGAGCATATTTATGCGACTTAATTGGCTTGTTCTCGTGCATTTATGTTGTGTTTCCTTAGTTATTTTAGTGTTTGAAGTCACTTTTGTGTGTTTTCATATTATAAAGCCAAAGTGTGCAAGAAGATGCAAATTGCAATCTTTTGGAGCAAAAGAGGAATGAATGAGTTGAAGACTTCAAGAAATATGAATTCCTAATTGAAGATGGATTCCCACTCACATGAGGATTCCTAGAAGAACAAGGATTCCTACTCCAACAAGGATTCCTACTTGAAGTAGGAAAGTTAAGCCAAGGTTTCCCATTTTGGTAACCTTTCCTCATCTTAAAAGTCCTTATTTTCCAGCCACTTCGAAGGCCTCATATGCACTGTAGGACACAAAACAAAGGCCCTAGACCCCTTAGGGACCTTTACCGCACCTTTCCCTTTCTCCCTATTGAAGGAAGATTTGTGAAAAACATGTTCATTTAAGCAACATCAATAGCATGCAATTAACAATTAAAGGCGGAATCATGCTTGTATGCACTTAAAACAAAACATTTACCCATGAAATTCAAAGCCTAGTAGATAGGTGAACCAAGACTCAACTCAAAACAAAGTGAGTTGAGAAATCAATACCTTTGTAGATCCCTCTTTGCATAAGCAAAGGCTAATCACCCAAAGAGAGGGCCTTCATTCCTTGCATCTTAGATCCATGGATTTGGATGGATGAAAAGGTTTCTCCAAGTTCCCAAAATTGAGAACCTCTAAGTCTCCACACCAAGGTATATTGTAGAAGAAATGAGTGACCTAGAGGAAGTAAGATTGCTAGCTATTCCCCTCTAGATTGGCCGGCCTCTTTGAGAGCAAAAGGAGGTTTTTGTGTTCTCATCTTTACTCCCTAGAAAACCCTAAGGATGAAATGGCTATAAAGATGTCTTTATACCACCTCACAATGGAGTGGCAAACTTGCAATTCAGCCAAGTTCACTACCCTCCTCTAAATGGCCGGCCTAAGGGGATTTAGTGGGCTATTTGGGCCTTTGTGAATCATTATTCATTAAGTTGTCATACAACTTAAGTCAATGGACATGATGTTCGAAGCCCATTGGGCCTTAAGGTCCAAAACTATCCCGAGGTCTTTTAACGAACTTATTCGTTTGATTAATAATCATATTAATTAATCCTTGCCATAAATAATTAAACCATTTAATTATTCTTACTCATCTCCGTTGAATCTTCAATCTCTACCTTACACGGTGTACGATCCATTAGGTTCCTTTTAGCGAGGCAGTGGGCGATTCAAACTCTTTCAAATCGATTGTGAATTGAAACTTACTTTCAATTCTCCCGTTAGTGATAATACACTTTTAGGGCTTCCACAAACCATGAGTGACACCTAGCAGCATATCATGGTTACCCAAGCTAATCAGAAGAGGTGGAGAACCTATTCAGTTTAGGATTACAAATGCAATACGGTCTTTCTCTAATACAATACTCTTGACCACATTGTTTGGTTTGATAGTTTATTCATGTCTACTATCCAATGTGAATCTTGTACTTATATGATTACCTTGAATGTGATCTGGAACGCATTCCAACATCTCATTCATACTCTGGCCAGAGATTCTAAATCATATCATAGAGTATTCTCCCTCAAACAGTTTGAAGGTTAGAGATCCCTTGTTGCGCATTCACTTGCCTCTATGGCTAAGTGGCTTAACCCCAACGATGTCGTGGACACCCTGATAGAGTGACGTTGACATAATCAAAGATTAAGGACCTAACCACAAGACAACTGTGATGCCTCAGGTCAAAAGACTAATTTGCATTATCCCAACCATGAGTTCTCATGTGACATGAATATGAGAACTCTTCGTTGATCGTGTTCAGTGAACTCATTCTCTATTGAGCACCTACGTACTTGTCTTGATGTCACACACACCAATGACTCGAGACTAGTCACTCTCCCTGAGAGAAGACATAGCACGTACTGATCTTAACGGACTGTCAATGCCCAATTGACAATTCTATGATCAGGAACGTTTAGGATGTGTCAACGAAAGAATGGTCTCATGAATCTAACTTCTTTAGATCGCATTCTTCCAATCACATATTCCTTGGACTTATCGTTTAAGCATATAACATTTATATTAGACGGCTCAAACAATAATCTTTGCCCTTTACATTTAAACTACATTAGTTTGAAATGAACTACATTAGTTTGAAATGTCCGTAAAGTATCATCATATGATTGGTTTTAGGGCACATTTCCAACAATCTCCCACTTGCACTAGAGCCAATCAGCTTAGTGATCATTGATGATACCTCTTCTGTAATTCATTTCATAAATGGCTGAGTAGTAGGCCTAAACAATGGATATCTATATGTTATCCATAGAAGCAACCTTGAGAATAACGACGTCACCATTATACATGATTCTCAATCATGTGGTTCAGTCTCTCATTTGAGTTCGGACCTTGATGAGACCTTGATTCCCTGGCTTGAGCTATCGCCCCATTAGTGTCATACACTTTCTGGTTGGAACCGAATGAAGAGTTCATGAATGAACTTTCCCATCCAAACAACAATGTTGTAAGCTTCTATATGGCAATATATTTTGCATACATGATGGAACACATTAAAGTCATTTACTTTTAACGTTTCCACCCAAATATCTCTTTAGTCATAATAAAGAGATATCTCATTATCACTTCATTCATAATGAAGAGATATTCTATGATAGATTAGATTCATAATCTAATACATTTACGCTTCCATTACGTTACTCTAATTCTTCCTCATTCTTGAGGAATCCATCCTTAGTATTTCTCAAATACCTAAGGATTCACTTGACAGTTGCCATGGTTCTGATCCTGGGCTTGCACTGATATCATCTTGTACCGTTCTAGGTACGACTTATATCAATGTTTTCATACAATATGAAATACATAAATCACCTTTCTGCGTATGCATTAAGGATTCTATTTACGCATTATTTCTTTGGGAGTCAAAGGGTACATTCCCTTTGAGAAGAACAACTTCCTAGCCTCACTAGAATTGTCATTCTAATTGAAGTTTATCATCATATGAGAAACTTCCTAGCATCTCTTGTCTATTTTAGGGATTGATATAATCCAATTATATCTTGAAATCTATCATTATAGATTTCCATCCCATGTATATAGACTATGTCTCCCATATACATTCCATCATTATAGAATGTTTAAAGTCATAACTTTAACGATGAAGAATTCCTTTCATTTTCAAAATTAATATATATCATGTATATATATTCTAATTTAGGAATATGATCAACTCCCACTAATCTTTTGTAAACCTAGTAAACAAAAGATTCATTTACATCTTTATGAGAAATCAAACAATTGATCTTTTCTCATAAGACGCTTATAGCTCCCACTAGCTTGCTAAGATCCATGATGGATGGATCTCTACAACTAACATGTCTCAGAAGTATATATCACATGTATATATATGGGTAATTAATAATGTCCAACGAACTAAATCTTATTTATGTTCATTCTTCTCCTAATGGAGAAATTCATTATTTTATGATGCTACTTTCCTTGATATTTTTCAAGGAAATTAATCTAAAGTGTTACTTTTTCCTTGGATCAAATCTAAGGAGGTAAATACTTTAGACGTCTTACTCATCTACTTACATTTCTTGAATTCTTTGAAACCTTTTAAAAAGTATTCGGACTTGTGTTTATTCAAAATAAACTATAGTCCAACCGTGAGTGATCTTCGGTGAATGTCATACAACATGAGTAGTATTATGTTGTGGACAAGTGCCACTAACATCTAAGTGAATTAACCTCAACAACTTTGTGATTCTTTCTTCTTTCCAAAAGAATAAAGATTCGAACATTTCGCCTCTATACAATTTTAACAAGAAGGTATTGGATCCGGATCTAACGATCCAAAGCATCCATCTATGACCAACTCGTAACTTATGTTTTAGAGGTATCACAACTCAGTTGGAATTAGTCACTACCTTGTAACCTTTTGGGTTTTAAGCATCATCGTATTCTAAACAGTTAAACTACCACATCATCTCTACTATAGAGACAACCAATTAAATTACAATAATCTAATTATTGATTAATAAAGAACAATGTTTTTGTCAAACAAAACATTTATCTATCTCTACTATAGTGACGGATTTAAGTTCCTTAAAATTGGAATGTAAAGACAATCTTTAGTATTTTCCAATTTCTTTGGTAGTTCATATGAGGAAGTAAGTACAATCCGCTTTCGCAGAGATCTATATTCGATTCACGTTTGGAATGTGAAGTACTTTCTCTTCTCTCATTAATCTTCTACTTCTTATTAGCACACTTTTACATCAATTGTAAAACATAGTTACTAATACAGAATCATGCATTCAAGTAGAAGAACCAACTGTTGTGAACTTTTTCAAGAACATTTTACAACACCTTCGAAAGGTGTGTTCTTGACACTTGCAAGACATTTCTTTGCAAATACCCCTTACAATGTCCATCCTTTCATAAAGAAAGTTTGTTCCCTTGGAGTTATTTTGCCTTCTTCATTTGACTTCCCTTTTGACTACAATAGTCATGGTCCCTAAACTTCCACTATCTCTCTTGAAACTTATTTCAAATGTGTTATACACATCAAACGATTTGGAGAGCGTGCGGTTATTGTTCACTATATAGTTTACAATAAACTTAGTGAACCATTAGGATAGGGACACAAAGGTGAAGTCTTTGCCTAGTTTCCGTCTCGTTAAGTGGTTTAACACTTCAACACTCAATGATTCAAAATCATCATAAGTCCATATAAATGGACTATTTTTGTCAACCAACCATTATGTCCTAAACATAATAACAAACTTTCAAGAGTTGTTCAAGGCAACTCTCATTTCTTCATACAACAATTTGTAAGTGAAGAATCATGGCACATAAAGTGTCCATGCCCTTGTGCTTACTTCTCAAGTTCCTTGTTCGTGTAACAAAGAGACAAGCACTAGAGTTTGCATTGTCCTCTTCATGGTAGACTTATCTAACATGTTCTTCCATTGATACATTATCAATAGGAAGATTGTGAGGATGAGACTACTTAGTTACATCTACAAGCCATAAAAGACAATCTATGGGATTGTAGAACTAAGTCCGGAAATTAAAGCGTTTGGTTTTTCTTTGTCAAGTTTTGGATAGCGTTTGCAAATATATTGGTAAACAAATACATAACGAATATAAATTGATTGATTTTAAGCCATTTGATTCGGGTCTTTAAATCAAATAGCACCACCCACTATTTTTGGCAAATTCCATATCCCTCATCGGAATTCGAGAGTTTTGGAGGAAACTCTTAGTAGGGTATGGGAGGCTCACCATTACCAAGCCCACCTCACGATGATACGATGTTGGTTAGCAAAAATAATGATGAGAGAATAACACTTTACTCATTTACAACGTTTGTAATTACCCATCTTGTTTGGCCTCTAGAGAATGTTGCCTCACGATGATACGATGTTGGCACTATTGCACTTAGTTAAGTTATTCCCACCATGCTTAGTTCGTGTAGGGTTCAAGAATAACCTCACGATGATACGATGTTGGCTATCCTCGTTGCCTACACTCACCTCATCATATGCGTATAGACTCCTCCTGAATGTAAGCATGCACTTTGTACTCCCCCATGATAGGGTGAAGCCGATGTACAAGTCACAAACGATTGGAGCCTACCACGGTGGAAGGCCACGAAGAGATATTCAAAGCATCTCTCGCTTATCAACTTAATATTGATTTGGTTGAGGGTTTTTAGGTCTCATCACATATAAACATATATTTTAATCCAATTAAAACATTTTGGTCCTATTACAACTATTGGTCCATTTGATTGATTTAGTTGTATATAATACTCCCATTAAGCTTTTAAAACGGTTTTTAAAGCAAGAGTATATGATACTACTAACATAAGGTTTGCATTCATTGATGGACTATATAGTTGCCTTAGGGCCTTAGGATGACTATGAACCTTTGATTCGATTCAAACACGAGCCTAGTGTTGAATCTCGGTCTAGGGATGGAGATTGATTTTAGTTACGAGTTTAATCACATTAAGGCGTGTTGTCTTATTGGGCGTTGGACCCAACTACTCCAATTTCATGCATATCGAATAAAACAAGAAAGGAGTACTTCAAAGTAAATAAGAGCTTATGCTCTTTTACAACAATTGATCAAATCAAATTACTTTAAAGTAAAGAAGAGCTTATGCTCTTTTACAACAATTGATCATATCAAATTACAACCAAAATTTAATCTACACATTCCCATGGTTCAAACAAATTTGAAACGACCTTTCACATAGCTCAATTATCGTAGGCTAAGGTTCATAATCACCCTTTCTTTAATTAATTAACGCTTTAACTAATTGAACTTGAATGCAACATTTTCATTTGGTTTTTGTATCCATAGAATTGATTTAAATGGAGCTAAATGAAATGAAAATCCAATTCTCATTTAAAGAGACAAAACAATTTTGTTCTCTACCTAATTTGGGCCAAAATGCTATGACCTCAACTTGTTTGGGCCATAGTGCAATTAACCTCAACTTTTGGGCTATTTTGCAAAAACTTAAACTTTTGGGGTCACTTTGTAAATACACAAAAGTCCACTACTTCATGTAATTACAACTAGAACCCATAATTTCCACAAAAAAATAAAACTTCATTAAAGGAGCAAAACAATTTGTCCTTTTAGTGATTTTGGACCTTTACGTAAAAACGTAAACTTTTGGGTCAAAATGCAAATACACAAAAGTATCAAAACTTTATATAATTGCATGAAAGCCCCACAAGGACCCTAATTGATTAGGGTGGCCGGCCATTGAAGCAAAGTTTATAAAAAAAAATTTCAAAGTTTTGTAAGTGGGGTGTGTGTAATGGAATAAATCATTACACACCAAACCCACTATAATTTCTTTAATTTTTCAAAATAAATATCTAATATATTTAAACATAAGAAATATTTCAAAACAAAAACTTTATGAAATAAATCAAAACTTTGAATCAAAACACCAAACCTTTTGTTCTTGGCAAGAACATATCAAGAACAATGAAGAACATTCATGAAAACCCATAAGAGCTCCATGAACATTCTTCACCCAAAAACATACCAAAACCACTCAAACTTAAGGGAAATAACATACAACCATACTAGGGTACATAGGGGTTCCAAAAGTCACTTTAAAACACTTTTAACAAGTCAAACAAGAACCCAAAATTCCACCCTTTGGATTTGGCCGAATTTCCCCAAAAACATGGCACCAAATTTTAGCTCCAATTTCATGCTCATATGAACTACATCTACAACATTTGAGATGGCAAATTTTCTAACAAAATTTACATTCAAAGAAGCAAGAATAAAGCTTGTAACAATTACAACATTCAAATCATAAACTATGAACTACAAAACCCAAAAGGATTCACCAACTACTAGACTTAGGCTCTTGATACCACTTGAAGGAAGATTTGTGAAAAACATGTTCATTTAAGCAACATCAATAGCATGCAATTAACAATTAAAGGCGGAATCATGCTTGTATGCACTTAAAACAAAACATTTACCCATGAAATTCAAAGCCTAGTAGATAGGTGAACCAAGACTCAACTCAAAACAAAGTGAGTTGAGAAATCAATACCTTTGTAGATTCCTCTTTGCATAAGCAAAGGCTAATCACCCAAAGAGAGGGCCTTCATTCCTTGCATCTTAGATCCATGGATTTGGATGGATGAAAAGGTTTCTCCAAGTTCCCAAAATTGAGAACCTCTAAGTCTCCACACCAAGGTATATTGTAGAAGAAATGAGTGACCTAGAGGAAGTAAGATTGCTAGCTATTCCCCTCTAGATTGGCCGGCCTCTTTGAGAGCAAAAGGAGGTTTTTGTGTTCTCATCTTTACTCCCTAGAAAACCCTAAGGATGAAATGGCTATAAAGATGTCTTTATACCACCTCACAATGGAGTGGCAAACTTGCAATTAAGCCAAGTTCACTACCCTCCTCTAAATGGCTGGCCTAAGGGGATTTATTGGGCTATTTGGGCCTTTGTGAATCATTATTCATTAAGTTGTCATACAACTTAAGTCAATGGACTTGATGTTCGAAGCCCATTGGGCCTTAAGGTCCAAAACTATCCCGAGGTCTTTTAACGAACTTATTCGTTTGATTAATAATCATATTAATTAATCCTTGCCATAAATAATTAAACCATTTAATTATTCTTACTCATCTCCGTTGAATCTTCAATCTCTACCTTACACGGTGTACGATCCATTAGGTTCCTTTTAGCGAGGCAGTGGGCGATTCAAACTCTTTCAAATCGATTGTGAATTGAAACTTACTTTCAATTCTCCCGTTAGTGATAATACACTTTTAGGGCTTCCACAAACCATGAGTGACACCTAGCAGCATATCATGGTTACCCAAGCTAATCAGAAGAGGTGGAGAACCTATTCAGTTTAGGATTACAAATGCAATACGGTCTTTCTCTAATACAATACTCTTGACCACATTGTTTGGTTTGATAGTTTATTCATGTCTACTATCCAATGTGAATCTTGTACTTATATGATTGCCTTGAATGTGATCTGGAACGCATTCCAACATCTCATTCATACTCTGGCCAGAGATTCTAAATCATATCATAGAGTATTCTCCCTCAAACAGTTTGAAGGTTAGAGATCCCTTGTTGCGCATTCACTTGCCTCCATGGCTAAGTGGCTTAACCCCAACGATGTCGTGGACACCCTGATAGAGTGACGTTGACATAATCAAAGATTAAGGACCTAACCACAAGACAACTGTGATGCCTCAGGTCAAAAGACTAATTTGCATTATCCCAACCATGAGTTCTCATGTGACATGAATATGAGAACTCTTCGTTGATCGTGTTCAGTGAACTCATTCTCTATTGAGCACCTACGTACTTGTCTTGATGTCACACACACCAATGACTCGAGACTAGTCACTCTCCCTGAGAGAAGACATAGCACGTACTGATCTTAACGGACTGTCAATGCCCAATTGACAATCCTATGATCAGGAACATTTAGGATGTGTCAACGAAAGAATGGTCTCATGAATCTAACTTCTTTAGATCGCATTCTTCCAATCACATATTCCTTGGACTTATCGTTTAAGCATATAACATTTATATTAGACGGCTCAAACAATAATCTTTGCCCTTTACATTTAAACTACATTAGTTTGAAATGAACTACATTAGTTTGAAATGTCCGTAAAGTATCATCATATGATTGGTTTTAGGGCACATTTCCAACACCTATCCCTTGCCGTGCAAGGGACCCCTTTTCCCTTCAGTTTTAGGACACTTCACCTTTCCTAAAGCATTAAGCCGCACCTCTTAACCTTTCCTTTTCCCTTGCCGTGCAAGGGGGGTCCTTATTTCCTATTTTCTGCACTTAAACACATTCCCCTTTCAAATAAAACCCTAGCCGCATATTTTAGCCAATCTCCATTTTAGTTTCTAATTTGATTTCCTAATTCTAGAACCCTTTGACTTAATTTTAGTTAACCAAAATAAGTTAGGGTTTTAATTTTCTGAAAATCCTTTTAATACTTGGATTTAAGGCGCAACCTAGGATTCTTTCATCATTCCATACATTGCCGCACTCACCATCATTCTTCCACCTTCAATCCGCAACCTTCCATCCATTCCAGCCGCCATTCTACACCTCACTATACTTACACACCATTGCAGCCACCTTCCACCTCTCTACCGCAACCCTTTACCATCCTAAATCCCTTCCTAAACCAAAATCACATCCAAAATCACCCTAAGACCTCTGTGCCGCAGCAAGGTGATAGGAGCATATTCATGCGACTTAAATGGCTTGTTCTCATGCATTTACGTTATGTTTCTCTAGTTATTTTAGTCCTTTATGCTTCATTTGTGTGTTTTCAGGTTCTAAGGGCAAGGTATGCAAAAGGATGCCTTTTGGAGCCTTTTGGAGCAAATTAGAGATTGAAATGGATATCATATGCTTGGAGCCAAGAGGATGGACGAAATTAAAGACTTGAAGTAGGAAAGTTAAATCCTAAAAGACCTCATGTTTAAGCATCATTGAAGACTCCTACGCATTTTAGAACACAAAAACAACATTCCTTGCAACCTTAGGACATTGTCGTGTGTTTCCTTGTGTCTCCCTTCCTTGCCATGCAAGGAAGGGCTTTGTTCCCTATTTTAAACACTTAAAGCATTCACTTATCATATCATTCACTTAACATATCATTCACTTATCATATCATTCACTTAACATATCATTCAGTTATCATATCATACACTTATCACTTATCACTTCCATTCACTTATCATCCACTTATCACTTATCACTTCCATTCACTTATCACTCATCACATATCATTCATTTATCACTTATCACTTATCATACTCATAATCATCTACACATTTCAACCATTTAAACATATGCATTTCAACTCACATGCACACCCACCTCTTTCCAACATTTCACATGCATTTCCACCTTGTTCATGCTTTCCTATTTCATTATTCATTCACTTTGCATTCATTCAATTCAGCCACATGCACTTATTCTCTTCATCATTGCACCACAAATCACCCACATGCACTCTTAATCATTCATCCATTTCACACAAATCCCTCTTTGCCGTGCAAATGATATTCCCTCCACATTCTTTGTTCCCACCAATCACATGCATCATCATCATGAAACCAACCTTGCCACATGCTTTCCAAGCTTTCCCCCTTCATCATTAAGCCACATTCACTCCCATTTCTCTCCCCTTAACAGCCCTAAACCGTCCATAATTAAAGGACACCATTCAACACACACATGCACCAAAAGACAACATTGCCATGCATCACATTCATTTCCCTTGACATTTTCAGCCATCACACTTCATCATTACACCACCATTCACTCTTTAACCCACACACACTTCACACAAACAACATTCACATGCATTCACATGCATTTCCAACACAAAACACACTCAAAACCGTGGCCACCTTTGCATTTCAGCATTCCCATTTGCATTTTCAGATTTCCAGCTTTCCAACCTAGCCAAGTCACATGCATTCATTCATAATCATTCACCAAACATGCAGCCACATTTCCACCCACCTCCTAGCTGTCATGTTCCCTCCATTACTCCTATAAATACCCTTGCATTCATTCATTCATTCATCATCTCATTTCATACACAAAACAGCCACAAACACATCCCTTTCTCCCTTGTGCCGTGAGTCTCCCTTAGAATCCAAAAACCATCTTCCATTTCCACCACTCCTCATCCATTTCCATAATTCCCCAACACTTCCATCCCCCCAACCAATTATTCCTAAACCTTATGCTACAAAGAAGAGGAAGAGAAGAGGGCCTAAACGTTCATACAATTCAAGTTTGAGTTGTTGGAATGTTTAGGCGTTTCTTCGATTTCAATGTTTAATTTCAATTCTCTTTGTTTTGTACGTATAAGGAACTAAACCCCCTTTAGCTAGGGGGTGATTCGAAATATATGTTTATGCTTGCATTATGATTTGAGTACTTCTAATTACGTTTCATAAGTTGTGAATTCAATTTGTTTAACTATTTGATTGATAACCTATTTATGTATGTTTATTGAGAGTCGACGCTTAATTTTCATGCATGAATTTGACGCTAGAATATAAGTGAGTTTCACGTAATAGTTATGAACTTATATTCACAAGTAGTGGAGGTTGCTTATAAACAATCGCGTTAAACAAATTCTTGGCATAAGTTTCATGCAATCATAGTAACAAATGCCTCGTCAACACTTATAGTTTTCATGATGCTTAATGATTCTTGCTTGTACCTCTATTATGCAATTCATGTAGGGAACTTGTGAGGAATGTTTTGGGTTGTCGTATGCAATCATCCAATTCATTAACTTAAGGAAAACTTGACGGTTAATTTAAGCGGACCTAATTAACCCGGAGCGTTGAGAATTCATGGTTTATTGAAAAGCAATTAGATTCGTTTTATATGCAAGTATAACATGTATGAAGATGAACCCCTTAGCTAGCCATCCCATCCATTCATTTCCGTCACATTCATTTTTATAATTTGTTTTTATTTCCAAGTTTCCATTTTACTTTAAATTCGTCCAAATCCAATCCCCCTTTATTTTGTTTAAGTTTTAGTCTTAATCTTTCTTACTTTTAAGTTTTGCATTTTTCGAGTTTAGTATAGTGTTTTAAACTTGTTTTTACGTTTTTGAAGTCAAATCCAAGTGGTTAACAATCCCTCCTAATCCCCGGTCCAGAACGATCCCTACTTATACTTAAACTACAATTGTCAAAAAGAGGGTTTAATTTGTGTGCGTATAATTCACGCATCAAATTTTGGCGCCGTTGCCGGGGATTAGCAACTTTGCTAATCCCTTGGATTGTTTTATTTTCGTTTGTTTTTATTTTTCCAGATTCTTAAATTTGTTTTGTTTCTTGTTTTAGGTACTAGTTCATGACTCGGAGTTCTCATCCGATTCGTGAACATATCCTGGAGTGATTGGGTTCTTCGTCCGGCTGCAAGATGTAAAAGAAAGCGCTACTTGGGAGGCAACCCAATACAGTAAATAAAACAAAGCTTGTTCATTGATTTTTTTCGATAAATTACAATTGTATCTAAACATGGCAGAAAGATGGAGCCTTTACAAAGGTTGTGTACGTGAGGCCCCACTACGTGGCAACACTCTCGGAGCAAGAGGCATCGAAGCAGGAGGCATCGGAGCAGGAAGCATCGGAGCAGGAGGCATCGGAGCAGGAGGCATAGGAGCGGGAGGCACCGAAGATAGATCATTCAAGGCCCCAAACGTTGGTGGAACGCTGGATGACCCAGGAAAGAGGTGCCTCTGGAAGAAAGCCGCAAGCCTTTGACGGTCATCAAGCTCATCAAGTTTCCTCTTCATGCCTGACGAATAATTGTTGGCAAGCACGTGCAAACTTCGGTTCTCGTACTTAAGCTGTTTGATCTCCTGCTTAAGACTCTCCACCTCCGCCATCAAGGATTTAACCTGACGGGAGCGAGCAAGAAGGCGTTGGCCCATGTTGGACACAAAGCCAGCGCACTGAACACTCAGAGCCAGGGATTCTTGAACGGCCAACTCATCGGACCGTCCTGAAAGCAGCTGACTATCCTTGGAAGTGAGGAGGTTCCGAGCCACTATCGTAGCCGTTGTGGGATCCGTCATCACAAAGTCCTCATCTGTAAGAGGGCCATGGGAAGATAAGAAAGACGGGCACCATACCTTACCCTGACGAGGCGTGACCGGATCACTGCTTAGACTCAAATCTAAGCAAAGGTTCGATGGGTTGGATGAGCTAGCCATTGTTCACGAAGTTAAAAGAGAAGGGTTGGATGAAGTAAAATCTCGACGGGCCGAAGATGATTTTTGGGAAGTCTTCAAAGTGTGCAGATAGAGGTGATCGATCACCTCTATTAAAGGATAGGCGACACAATCACCAATTCAGAATTGAAGAGACACCGCTCTTCAAAACCGGAATTTCCGGCGTAAAGATCGCCAGCTCGTCAGACGCAATCCCGGCTTTTCAGAAAACGTGTGTAACTTTGTCAAAAGCTCCCAGCTTTTCAGAAGACGCGTGGAAGGTGAGAAATCAGCTGCAAACTTTAGCCGACAAACGTGGGTGACAAAGCCGAAAGCTCCCAGCTTTCCAGAAAGCGAGTGCAACTTTGTCAAAAGCTCCCAGCTTTTCAGAAGACGAGTGCCACTTTGTCAAAAGCTCCCGGCTTTTCAGAAGACGCGTGGAAGACATTGCCGCATCCGCACTGCCATTTGCCATTACAATTCCTATATACATCAACATTCATGGCAAGGCATACACGCAGAAGCGCATAACTTTCCTTCTCGGCCGAGAATGTAAATGCAACCAACCCTCTCAAACATGCTCAGTTTTCTCCTTCTCTTGAGAACACACTTTCAACCATGGATGTATCCCCCAAAGAAGATACCAAATGCCTGGAGTACAATGGAGGCAAGAGGAAACGGTGGATCGAAGCATGTGGATTCATTCGCTGCCTTTTCGAAAGCAAAGGTATCTCATATCATCAAGGGTGAAAGCAAAGGTATCTCATATCATGCTCTTTCCCTGTCTTTTCCTTTGTCCTTGATATTACTTGCATGGCAAAGTGAAAGAAGCAATCAGCCGGCACTTGGAGTCTAACTGGACTCTATTCCCTGGTTGCTTACCTAGCTTTGCTGAGCTATCCTCTAACCCTCTTCAATACGAATTGGAGAGATTGAACAAAGAAACAGATAAGAGGAGGAAGCTCAGACCTTCGGGGGAGACCAAAAGCATCCTGCTGCTCAGTTCAAGAGTAGCACAAAGGAAAATCAACGATCGGAGGAAACCAAAAGAATCTCCAGCTCAGTTCAAGAGTAGCCTGTGGAAAAACTCAAGATGAAGCCTCACTGCAATCACCAAGGAGAAGATAGAACGAACACTCCATAACCAGATTTGCATCTCTAAACTCTTCTCTTTGTTAGATACATTCTGCCATATTTAGTACGTTTAGTTGCTTTTTGTGTGTTTACTTATGTTTTGTGTGAATCTATGCTTAAAACATTGAGGACAATGTTTGATTTAAGTGTGGGGGGGGGGGGGGGTAACTAAGTATATTTATGCAAATTCGTGGGATTTTATCACCCATAACTTCAAATGTTGTTTCTTTCTGTTTTTAAGTGTTTTTAAGTTTAGTGTGTTTTGACTTAAAAATTCAAAAATCACATAAAAATTTGAAAAACATGTTTTGAAAAGCCTAAAAAGAGTGTTTTGAGTCGTTTTTGTGTCGTAGGTCACCTTCCAACACAATGATAAGGATTTGGTTTCTAATTGCATGACTGTTGAAAAGAGTTATAAACATGGAGAAAAGTTTGATTTACTCTTGGTATATGCTTGGTTATGGTTATAATGTATGACTTCATATGCAATCATAAAAGAAAAATTCATTTTTGTAACATGCCTGAAGGAAGGAACTCAAACAAACGCTACAGCCCTGAAAGACTTGAGCCTATAACGTTCTTTGGAGAGTTAAAATCTGTGCATTATTGTTTTCTAAAGTCGTTGCATGATCTCATTATTCTTTGCTTGGTTACTACTTAGAAGGCGTTTCATCATATAGTTCCAAATGCTAAAACTCATGCCCATTTCATTCAAAGCATATTATTGATTTGCATAACATATATCAAGATGAAGTTGTGTAGTTGCCACCATAGCCAAATAGCCTCACTTCCCATATTTCGTATATGTTGTAAGTTTTACCCTCGTTGAGCTTTGTTTAGCCTTTATTCTTTGTTAACCCACATCACCCCTTACCTAGCCTAGAGTAGGACTTTTCTATACCCTTGTTCTTAAAATATAGTGAGCATGACTTAAGTGAATTCCTTTTGAGTACATTATGCAAGAAAATGAGTGTGGGGGAGTAAAAGTTTGTTCTTACGTTTATATGTATGTTTTGAGATTCAAAAGAAAACGAAAAAAAAAAAAAAAAAAAAAAAAAAAAGAAAAGAAAAAAGGAGTGAAAATAAGTAAGGATGAACTCACGAGCGTTGATGGTTGAAGAAAGGGTCCAAAAAGTGAATATGGCCCTAAGTTTTATGTGACTTTCCCTTGGGTGTTCAAAGTTGACTTCTGCGTTCTTAAGGGAATTCTAAGTGCCTGATTCAATACTTTGCTCACTATTGCTTTAAGAATGTTTGTTTTTCCTTCACCTTTCATTGTTAGCCAATACCCCAAGCCCCGTTACAACCCTTGACTTCTATCTTGAGTGTTGTGTATTTCAATTGTGGAGTTTGAACTTGGAATGAGCATATGGTGTCACTGGTTCTCGCGTCTAAGTAGTAGCATTCCATTCATGAGATCATATCTAAACATGCTTATTAACTCCAGAAATTGCGTTCTTTGTGATACATATATGTGAGTGTTCGTTTTCATGTTTACATAAATCTTCTCACATATGACTAGATTAGGGTGTGTAGTTAGAAAATCTGAGTGAAAATCGAGTGCATATCTTGTAAGGAATGGAGCAATTTCTCTAAGGCATGTTACTACATTCAAAACATGGTTTTAAATGCTTAATTGTGAACTAGTATGTGGTGACTACGATTAAGAATGTACTTAAGTGTAAAGATGGCTAAATTCTGTGGGAATGATGATTTTTAACTTGTCATGTGCATTGGAAATCCCTAAGACGGTTGTTGGAAGGTTTAGGTTGTGTTTTACTTGTTTTGTTTCGTTTCGTTTTGTTTTGTTTTTCTTTCTGTTTTGCTCGAGGACTAGCAAAAGATAAGTGTGGGGGTATTTGATAGGAGCATATTCATGCGACTTAAATGGCTTGTTCTCGTGCATTTACGTTATGTTTCTCTAGTTATTTTAGTCCTTTATGCTTCATTTGTGTGTTTTCAGGTTCTAAGGGCAAGGTATGCAAAAGGATGCCTTTTGGAGCCTTTTGGAGCAAATTAGAGATTGGAATGGATATCATATGCTTGGAGCCAAGAGGATGGACGAAATTAAAGACTTGAAGTAGGAAAGTTAAATCCTAAAAGACCTCATGTTTAAGCATCATTGAAGACTCCTACGCATTTTAGAACACAAAAAGAACATTCCTTGCAACCTTAGGACATTGTCGTGTGTTTCCTTGTGTCTCCCTTCCTTGCCATGCAAGGAAGGGCTTTGTTCCCTATTTTAAACACTTAAAGCATTCACTTATCATATCATTCACTTAACATATCATTCACTTATCATATCATTCACTTAACATATCATTCAATTATCATATCATACACTTATCACTTATCACTTCCATTCACTTATCATACACTTATCACTTATCACTTCCATTCAGTTATCACTCATCACATATCATTCATTTATCACTTATCATAATCATACACTTATCACTTATCATACTCATAATCATCTACACATTTCAACCATTTAAACATATGCATTTCAACTCACATGCACACCCACCTCTTTCCAACATTTCACATGCATTTCCACCTTGTTCATGCTTTCCTATTTCATTATTCATTCACTTTGCATTCATTCAATTCAGCCACATGCACTTATTCTCTTCATCATTGCACCACAAATCACCCACATGCACTCTTAATCATTCATCCATTTCACACAAATCCCTCTTTGCCGTGCAAATGATATTCCCTCCACATTCTTTGTTCCCACCAATCACATGCATCATCATCATGAAACCAACCTTGCCACATGCTTTCCAAGCTTTCCCCCTTCATCATTAAGCCACATTCACTCCCATTTCTCTCCCCTTAACAGCCCTAAACCGTCCATAATTAAAGGACACCATTCAACACACACATGCACCAAAAGACAACATTGCCATGCATCACATTCATTTCCCTTGACATTTTCAGCCATCACACTTCATCATTACACCACCATTCACTCTTTAACCCACACACACTTCACACAAACAACATTCACATGCATTCACATGCATTTCCAACACAAAACACACTCAAAACCGTGGCCACCTTTGCATTTCAGCATTCCCATTTGCATTTTCAGATTTCCAGCTTTCCAACCTAGCCAAGTCACATGCATTCATTCATAATCATTCACCAAACATGCAGCCACATTTCCACCCACCTCCTAGCTGTCATGTTCCCTCCATTACTCCTATAAATACCCTTGCATTCATTCATTCATTCATCATCTCATTTCATACACAAAACAGCCACAAACACATCCCTTTCTCCCTTGTGCCGTGAGTCTCCCTTAGAATCCAAAAACCATCTTCCATTTCCACCACTCCTCATCCATTTCCATAATTCCCCAACACTTCCATCCCCCCAACCAATTATCCCTAAACCTTATGCTACAAAGAAGAGGAAGAGAAGAGGGCCTAAACGTTCATACAATTCAAGTTTGAGTTGTTGGAATGTTTAGGCGTTTCTTCGATTTCAATGTTTAATTTCAATTCTCTTTGTTTTGTACGTATGAGGAACTAAACCCCCTTTAGCTAGGGGGTGATTCGAAATATATGTTTATGCTTGCATTATGATTTGAGTACTTCTAATTACGTTTCATAAGTTGTGAATTCAATTTGTTTAACTATTTGATTGATAACCTATTTATGTATGTTTATTGAGAGTCGATGCTTAATTTTCATGCATGAATTTGACGCTAGAATATAAGTGAGTTTCACGTAATAGTTATGAACTTATATTCACAAGTAGTGGAGGTTGCTTATAAACAATCGCGTTAAACAAATTCTTGGCATAAGTTTCATGCAAGCATAGTAACAAATGCCTCGTCAACACTTATAGTTTTCATGATGCTTAATGATTCTTGCTTGTATCTCTATTATGCAATTCATGTAGGGAACTTGTGAGGAATGCTTTGGGTTGTCGTATGCAATCATCCAATTCATTAACTTAAGGAAAACTTGACGGTTAATTTAAGCGGACCTAATTAACCCGGAGCGTTGAGAATTCATGGTTTATTGAAAAGCAATTAGATTCGTTTTATATGCAAGTATAACATGTATGGAGATGAACCCCTTAGCTAGCCATCCCATCCATTCATTTCCGTCACATTCATTTTTATAATTTGTTTTTATTTCCAAGTTTCCATTTTACTTTAAATTCGTCCAAATCCAATCCCCCTTTATTTTGTTTAAGTTTTAGTCTTAATCTTTCTTACTTTTAAGTTTTGCATTTTTCGAGTTTAGTATAGTGTTTTAAACTTGTTTTTACGTTTTTGAAGTCAAATCCAAGTGGTTAACAATCCCTCCTAATCCCCAGTCCAGAACGATCCCTACTTATACTTAAACTACAATTGTCAAAAAAAGGGTTTAATTTGTGTGCGTATAAAACTCGCATCACAAGGAGAAGAAGAAAGAGGAGCTTGAACGTGCAGAAATTCAAAGTGGAATCATTGGTCGTTCTAGGTGTAATCAATCTTTTGTTCTCTATGTTTAATTTCAATTTTGTTTCTCTTTCTGTGAACATGAGAGGCTAAACCCCTAGTTAGCTAGGGGGTGATTCAAAACCATGTATATGCTTGCAATATAAATTGATTAACTTCAGTTGGAATTTCATGAGTTGTGGATTCAATTTGTTTAACTGCTTGATTGATAACTTATTTGTGTGTGTTTATTGAGAGTGCATGCTTAGTTTTCATGCATGAATATGATGCTAGAATATAAGGGAGTTTCACCTAATAGTTACAAACTTATATTCACAAGTAGTGGAGGTCACTTATAAACGATTGCGTTAAATGAATTCTTGGCACTAGTTTCATGCTCATCATAGTAACGAATGCCTCGTCAACACTTATAGTTTTCATGTTGCTTAATGATCTTTGATTGTATCTTTATTGTGCTTTTCACGTAAAGGACTTTTGGAGAATGTTTTGAATTGTTGTATGCGCTTTCCCATCCAATTCATTAACTTAAGGAGAACTTGAAGGTTAATTTAAGCGAACCTAATTAACCCGGGGTGTTGAGTTTCATGATTCATCGAAAGACCAACTGAAAATCATCTTGTATGCAAGTGTGACATGTGTGGAGAAGAACCTTCTAGCTAGCATTCCATCCATATTTTCATCAAATTCGTTTTTACAATCTGTTTTCATTACAATCTGTTTTCTTTGTTTTAATTTCGTCAAAACTAAATCCCCCTTTACTTTAGTGTTTCAATTTAGTTAGAAAGTGTCTTAGTTTGTGTTTCTAAGTGTTTTGATTCAAGTTATAACCCAAATTCGTCCAAATTAGTGTTAGGTGTTCAAAACTGCCCAGATTGTGTTTTTAAGTCTGTTTTGAGTCTTTTGGTTTGTTTTAGTGTTTTAGTGTTTAGTTTTGCATTCTTTGAGTCTAGTTTAGTGTTTTAACCTTTGTTTTACGTTTTTGAGTCAGTTTTCAAGTGATTTAGCAATCCCTCCTAATCCCCGGTTTAGAACGATCCCGACTTATACATATACTACAATTGTCAAAAGAGGGTTTTAATTTGTGTGCTTATATATTTTGCATCAAATTTTTGGCGCCGTTGCCAGGGATTAGCAACTTTGCTAATCCCTTGGATTGTTTACTTTCTGCTTATTTTATTTTGTTAAAGTTTCTGACCTTGTTTTGTTTTTCTTGTTTTAGGTACTAGTTTATGACTCGGAGTTCTCAACCGATTCGTGAGCATATCTTGGACTTTGACAGCGATTTCGAGAGGACTTTGAGACGAAAGAGGAATCAACACGAATCAAATTCACCAAGCCCGGAACCTAACCTTGAAGAAGAAGTCCTAGAAGAGGAAGAAGAGGCTACGGATCAGATTTTTAAGAAACACAAGGCATGGCCGTGGACAACCGGACACTCAAGGAGCTTTCTGCTTCGGTATTGGATAATGCCGCACCTTTGTGTATCCAATATCCCACGCCTGCCCAAGGTAAGACCGAAGAGTTTGAGTTGAAGTCAAGTTTGCTCCACCACATTCCAAAATACCATGGGTTGTCCATGGAGGATCCGAACAAGCATTTGAAAGAATTCGAAGTGGTGTGTTCAAGCATGACTCTCGTCAACGTCGATGGAAGTATTTTGAAGATGAAGGCTTTTCCATTCTCTTTAATGGACAAAGCCAAAGATTGGTTATATGAATTAGCTCCCAGAACCGTCACATCATGGGAGAGTATGAGGAGGGCATTTCTGGAGAAGTTTTTCCCAACTAATTGAAAATGGTGGATGGGAAAGCGCAAATGCAATTGGATTTCAAGGCCAAAACCAACCACGGAACGATCCATATTCTAACACATATAATCCAGGTTGGAGAGACCACCCAAACTTCAAGTGGAGGGAGCCCCAATGATGTGATAAAAGATAGCACTCAAATTAAACCCTCTTTTTGACAATTGTAGTATAGATATAAGTAGGGATCGTTCTAGGCCGGGGATTAGGAGGGATTGCTAATCTAATGAAAATTGACTCAAAGAAGTGAAAATAGGCTTTAAAACACTTTAAATAAGCTCACAAGACTCTTACTAACTTGTATGACTCAAAACAAACTTTAAAGACTCAAAACAACTCAAAACAACCAAAAAGACTCAATTTAGACTCTAGGACTTAGTTTGGACGAAAATACACTTAGTTTTGACTCTAAAGACTCAAAAAGACTCTTTTGGACATATTTGGAACAAGTAAGAAAAGGGGTTTTGATTTTGGACGAATTTAAAAGAAAACAAGTAACTTAAAACTTAAAAACAGCTTTTGGACGAATTTGAGAAAAACTAATGGATGATGGGATAGCCAAGGGATACTTCTCCACACATGATACTTTCTAACATAAATTGATTTCCAGTTTCTTTTTCGATAAACCATGAACCTCAACACCCCAGATTAACCGTGACATCACTAATTAACCCTCATATTTCCCTTAAGTTAGTGGATTGGATGACATCATACGACAACCCAAAGCATTCTTCAAAAAGTCCCCTACATGACATCATAATAGAGATACGATCAAAGATCATTACGTTCAATGGAAATCATAAGTATTGACAAAGCACTTGTAACTATGACATCATGATACTCATGCTAGGAATTTACTTAACATGATTGTGAAAACAACCTTAACTACTTGTGAATATTAGTTTGTGACGATTATGTGAAGCACCCTAAGATTCTAGCACCAAATTCAAGCATGCAAATTAAGTAGGCCTCCCTAATAAACATACAAGAATAAGTTATCCATCAAACGGTTAAGTAAATTGCGTTCACGATTTATGAAATCACAACTGGACTTAATCAACTCATATTATAAATGCAATCATGGTTTCAAAGCATCCCTAGGCTAAAACGAGTTTAGCCTCTCATGTTCGTGACAAAACAAAGCAATATAGAATTAAACATTGAAAATAAAAGATAGATTACACCTAGAAACGTCCAACACTCCAACTTGAATGCACAAACGCCCAAGGCTTGGTCTTCCTTCTCCTCTTCCTTGCTAAGTCACGGCACAAGGTCTATGGTGGGTTTGTGGATGATTTTCTGGGTTTTGGATGGATTTAGGTATGTATGGTGGTGCGGCAAGGGTTGATGGTGGTGTATGGAGGTTGGGATGGAGGTGTGGAAGTAGGGGAATGATGGATGGGTGGTTGTAAGGTCACGGCAAAGGTTGATTTCTGAATGAATGTTTGAATGTTGTGTGAAGGGGTGGTGGTGATTAAATGGCACGGCAAGGCTGTTTATATAGACTAGTTTGGCACACTTAGTGAAGGAGAAGGATTGCACAATCCCATTGAAAAAGGGTTAATTCAATGGCAGAAATCAAGTGGGAATTGGATTAGGGAATTCGGCTAGGATTTAGGGATTCTAGAAGGGTTTTTGGTGCGGCATGTGTATAGGGCTGAGATAAGGTTTCTAGAAGGGATGGTTTAGGGCAGATTCCTAAACCTAAAGGGCCTAGGACATGTGATATAAGAGTAGGAAAAGGATTGTGATTCCTAAACCTACAAGGAATGGAGTTCTTGCGGCAATTGAGTGGATAAGTCTTCTAGAAAATAAAATAGGTGTTTAAATGTGTAATTGATTCCCCCTAATTAGCTAGGTTTAAATCCCAACCTGATTTGGATAGGATAAAATAGGATAATGCTAGAGATAGGATAGGATAACGTTGGATAAGGTTGGATAAGGTTCCTTGTTTCTTGCTTCTTCCTTATCCTCATTGCATTAGAACTTCTTCCACCAGATTTGTAGCCTTTCCTAGCTCTTCTAGTCTTCAATTTCGTCCATCCTCTTTGCTCCATGGTTAAGCTATCCAATCCATGCCCAAAAATGCTCCAAAAAGCCTCAAAATGCACTTTCTTGCTCCCTTTGCCATTAGGACCTAAAAACATACGAAAATACTTTAAAAGACTGAAATACATAGTAATTAACTCATTAAGTGCAAGGAAACATCATAACTAAGTAGTATAAATATGCTCCTATTGATGCGAGTTTTATACGCACACAAATTAAACCCTCTTTTTGTCAATTGTAGTATAAGTATAAGTAGGGATCGTTCTAGACCGGGGATTAGGAGGGATTGTTAACCACTTGGATTTGACTTCAAAAACGTAAAAACAAGTTTAAAACACTATACTAAACTCGAAGAATGCAAAACTAAAAGTAAGAAAGATTAAGACTAAAACTTAAACAAAATATGGGGGGGGGGGGATTTAGGTTTGGACGAGATTAAACTAAAGTGGATAGATTGCAAAGAAAACAAATTGTAAATACAAAATTGACGGAAATGAATGGATGGGAAAGCTAGCTAAAGGGTTCATCTCCACACATGTTATACTTGCATACAAACCGATTTCTAATTGCTTTTCAATAAACCATGAATTCTCAACGCCCCGGGTTAATTAGGTCCGCTTAAATTAACCGTCAAGTTTTCCTTAAGTTAATGAATTGGATGATTGCATACGACAATCCAAAGCATTCCTCACAAGTTCCCTACATGAATTGCATAATAGAGATACAAGCAAGAATCATTAAGCATCATGAAAACTATAAGTGTTGACGAGGCATTCGTTACTATGATTGCATGAAACTTATGCCAAGAATATGTTTAACGCGATTGTTTATAAGCAACCTCCACTACTTGTGAATATAAGTTCATAACTATTACGTGAAACTCACTTATATTCTAGCGTCAAATTCATGCATGAAAATTAAGCGTTCATTCTTAATAAACATACATAAATAGGTTATCAATCAAACAGTTAAACAAATTGAATTCATAACTTATGAAACGTAATTAAAAGTAATCAAATCATATTACAAACATAAACATAGTTTCGAATCACCCCCTAGCTAAAGGGGGTTTAGTTCCTCATAACTTTGAAATCAAAGAAACACCTAAACATTCCAACAACTCAAAACTTGAATTGTATGAACGTTTAGGCACTCTTCTCTTCCTCGTTGTTGTAGCACAAGGTTTAAGGATAGGTTGGTTGGGGGGATGGAAGTGTTGGGGAATTATGGAAATGGATGAGGATTGGTGGAAATGGAAGATGGTTTTTGGATTCTAAGGGAGAAAGGAATGTGTTTGTGGTGTGTTGTTGTGTTGTGAATGAGATGATATGTGAATGAATGAATGCAAGGGTATTTATAGGAGGAGTGGAGATGTATATGGCTATTTGTTTAAGGTGTTTGTGGTGTTGTGTTGTGTTGTGAATGATGAAAGAATAAAGGGTGCATGTGGGGTGGAATTGAATGAATGCAAAGTGAATGAATAATGAAATGGGAAAGCATGACCAAGGTGGAAATGCATGTGATGGGTGGGAACAAAGGGGGAAACATGGCACAAGGGTGATGTTGTTGATGTGTGAATGCATGTGTTGAATTGGTGGTGCAATGATGAAAGAATAAGTGCATGTGGAAGACTTGAATGAATGCAAAGTGAATGAATAATGAAATGAGAAATGTTGGAAAGTGATGGTAGTAATGCACGGTTTTGGTTGGTTTTTTCTATGATTTAAAATGTTTATGCATGATGAAGAGTTAATAAATAATGCATGTAGGGTTAGCTAGGTTGTGTGATGATGAGTGTATGTGGAATAAAGAATGAATGGTGGTGTAATGATGAAGTGAATGCATGTGGAATTAAAGAGGGAGAATGTGATGAAATGATGAAGTAGGAAGGTGGAAATGCATGTGAGATGTTGGAAAGGAATTGGGTTAAAGAATGGGAGTGCATGTGCTAGGTTGTTGTTGTGATAAGTGATAAGTGACAGGTGTATGGTTATGATAAGTAGATGAGTGTATGGTTATGATAAGGAAATGAATGAATGATATGTTAAGTGATAAATGAATGATATGTGGTGAGTGATAAGTGAATGTAAGTGATAATAAGGCTAGTTTAAAGGGCTAGGGTTTAAGTACATAGAATGGGCCTAAAATAGGTTGGTTTGCATGGCATAATATGTTTGATTGGGCTAGAGGTTTTCCATGGCTCAAAGGATTTGTTTGATTGGGCTAGGCCCTTTGTTTGATGTCCCCAAAGAGTATACAAGGCTTCAATTTCGTCCATCCTCTTTGCTCCATGATTAAGCTATCCAATCCATGCCCAAAAGTGCCCCAAATAGCCTCAAAATGCACTTTCTTGCTCCCTAAGCCCTTAGAACCTGAAAACACACAAAAGAAGCATAAAGGACTAAAATAACTATGAATTACCAACATAGATGCACGAAAACAAGCTAAGTAAGTCGCCTAAATATGCTCCTATCAAACTCCCCCACACTTAACTTTTGCTAGTCCTCGAGCAAAACAGAATAAAAACAAATAAACAAAACGACACTAAACACTTAAAACACAACCTAAACCTTCCAACACTCGTCTTAGGGATTTCCAATGCACATGACATGTTAGAAATCATCATTCTCACAGATTTTAGTCATCTTCACACTTAAGTACATTCTTAATCATAGTCACCATATACTAGTTCACATTTAAGCATTTAAAACCATATTTTGAATGTAGTAACATGCCTTAGAGAATTTGCTCAATTCCTTACAAGATATGCACTCGATTTTCACTCAGAATTTCTAACTACACACCCTAATCTAGTCATATGTGAGAAGATTGATGTAAACATGAAAACGAACACTCACATATATGTACCACAAAGAACACAATTTCTGGAGTTAATAAGCATGTTTAGATATGATCTCATGAATGGAATGCTACTACTTAGACGCGAGAACCAGTGACACCATATGCTCATACCAAAATCAAACTCCACAATTGAAATATATAACACTCAAGATAGAAGTCAAAGGGTTGTAACGGGACTAGGGTATTGGCTAACAATGAAAGGTGAAGGGTAAACAAACATTCTTAAAGCAATAGTGAGCAAAGTATTGAATCAGGCACTTAGAATTCCTTTAAGAACGCAGAAGTCAACTTTGAACACCCAAGGGAAAGTCACACAAAACTTTAGGGCCATATTCACTTTTTTGGACCCTTTCTTCAACCATCAACGCTCGTGAGTTCATCCTTACTTATTTTCACTCCTTTTTTTTTTCTCTTTTTCTCTTTTTTTTTTTTTTTTTTTTTTTTCTTTTCTTCTTCTTTTTCTTTTGAATCTCAAAACATACATATAAACGTAAGAACAAACTTTTACTCCCCCACACTCATTTTCTTGCATAATGTAACTCAAAAGGAATTCATTTAAGTTATGCTCACTATCTTTTAAGAACAAGGGTGTGGATTGTCCTAAACTAGGCTAGGTGAGGAAAATGTGGGTAAACAAAGAATAAAGGCTACACGAGGCTCAACGGGGTTAAAACTTACAACAAATACGAAATATGGGAAGTGAGGCTATTTGGCTATGGTGGCAACTACACAACTTCATCTTGATATATGTTATGCAAATCAATAACATGCTTTGAATGAAATGGGCATGAGTTCTAGCATTTGGAACTATATGATGAAACGCCTTCTAAGTAGTAACCAAGCAAAGAAGAATGAGATCATGCAACGACTTTGGAAAACAATAATGCACAGATTTTAACTCTCCAAATAACGTTTAGGCTCAAGTCTCACAAGGTTGTAGCGTTTGTTTGAGTTCCTTCCTTCAAGCATGTTACAAAAACCAATTTTTCTTTTATGATTGCATGTGAAGTCATACATTATAACCATAACCAAGCATATACCAAGAGTAAATCAAACTTTTCTCCATGTTTATAACTCTTTTTAACAGTCATGCAATTAAAAACCAAATCCTTATCATTGTGTTGGAAGGTGACCTACGACACAAACAAAAAAAAACGACTCAAAACACTCTTTTTAGGCTTTTCAAAACATGTTTTTCAAATTTTTATGTGATTTTCGGAGTTATAAAACAAAACACACTAAACACACTTAAAAACAGCAAGAAACAACATTTGAAGTTATGGTGGATAAAACCCTACGAATTTTGCATCAAAACACTTTAGTAACTCCCCCACACTTAAATCAAACATTGTCCTCAATGTTAAAAACCACACTAAACACAAACAAACATATAAACAACAATTAACATACTAAACATGGCAGAATGTATCTAACAAAGAGAAGAGTTTAGAGATGCAAATCTGGTTATGGAGTGTTCGTTCCATCTTCTCCTTGGTGATTGCAGTGAGGCTTGGATCTTTGTGATTCCACAGGCTTACTCTTGAACTGCGCTGCTCCCATCGTTGATTTTCCTTTGTGCTACTCTTGAACTGGGCAGCAGGCTTCCTTTGGTCTCCCCCGAAGGTCTGAGCTTCCTTCTCTTATCTGTTTCTTTGTTCAATCTCTCCAATTCGTATTGAAGAGGGTTAGAGGATAGCTCAGCAAAGCTAGGTAAGCAACCAGGGAATAGAGTCTAGATAGACTCCAAGTGCCGGCTGATTGCTTCTTTCACTTTGCCATGCAAGTAATATCAAGGACAAAGGTAAAGACAGGGCAAGAGCATGATATGAGATACCTTTGCTTTTGCCCTTGATGATATGAGATACCTTTGCTTTTGAAGAAGCGGTGAATGAATCAGCACATGTATTTGGGATGCTGTTTCCTCCTGGGTCATCTGTACTCCAGGCATCTGGTATCATCTTTGGGGAAGAAGAAAGAAGTGAGTGTTTCGAAAGGCTTTGCTGGGAGTGCGCCCTCAGAGGTGAGAAAGAGTTGGGCATTTTCTTCAGGTTTGCCTTGCCATAAAAGATGAAAGTCGACAAATATAGGGATAGCAAGTTGTGGTACTGTTCTCTTACCCTTGTCGACAAACGTTTTGATCCCGCAAATCCGGCTTTTTGAAATAGTGACGACTCTTCGATCTTTGAAGACGCCTCTTCGATTTCTGAGCAGGCGCTTTCTGAAAAGCAGAGAAAGCGTCCCCGAACTTTGCGCTTGTCGGCTAAAGACGTGTAGCTGTGATGATGGCCTCCACGTGTTGAACGCGTTTTCTGAAAAGCTGAGGGAGCGTCGCCGAACTTTACGCCTCAAATTCCGGCTTTTTGAATCGGTGGACGCGTTGCCTTGGCTTTTTATAGAGTTATCGATCACCGCCAACTTACACACTCTGAAGATTTCCCATTCTTGAAACTCGTTTCCGGCCCTTTGAAAATTTACTCCGTCCACCCCTTCTCTTTGAACACTTTTTTAAAAAAAATGGCAAACCCATCAAACCTTAGCTTAGAATTGAGTCTCCGCAGTGATACGGGCGTGCCGCTTCAAGGTAACGTATGGCGCCCTTCTTTCTTATCTTCTAACGGTCCTCTTACAGGTGAAGATTCCGTGATGCAGGACGCCACAACAGCTACGATAGTAGCTCGGAACCTCCTCACTCCCAGAGATAGTCAGCTGCTTTCAGGACGGTCCGATGAGTTGGCCGTTCAAGAGTCCCTGGCTCTCAGCGTTCAGTGCGCTGGTTCTGTGTCAAACATGGGCCAACGCCTCCTTGCTCGCTCCCGTCAGGTTGAATCATTGATGGCGGAGGTGGAGAACCTGAAGCAAGAGATAAAACAACTTAAGCACGAGAATAGAACTTTGCACGTGCTTGCAAATAATTATTCATCAGGCATGAAGAGGAAGCTTGATGAGCTTGATGACCGTCAACGGTTTGCAGCTTTCTTCCAGAGGCACCTCTTTCCTGGGTCATCCAGCGTTCCACCAAGGTTTGGGGCCTTGAATGATCTATCCTCGGTGCCTCCCGCTCCTATGCCTCCTGCTCCGATGCCTCCTGCTCCTATGCCTCCTGCTCCGATGCCTCCTGCTCCGAGAGTGTTGCCACGTAGTGGGGCCTCACGTACACAACCTTTGTAAAGGCTCCATCTTTCTGCCATGTTTAGATACAATTGTAATTTATCGAAAAAAAATCAATGAACAAGCAAAAGTTTTATTTATTGTATTGGGTTGCCTCCCAAATAGCGCTTTCTTTAACGTCTTGTAGCCGGACGAAGAACACAATCATGCCTTAATGGAACCCACGGCATGGAGTTGATCATTGAATGGATGATGATACTTGAAATGTTCCGGCAATGGTTGAATTTCAAGAGTGGGTGCCCTAATCATTGACATCAACAACATATTAGTTAAAAACGACTTTGGATTTTGAGTTGGTGGCTTACCTATGGGCTGCAATATTGGCTCTAAAGTCGCAGCACATTCAACAAATGCACAAGGGATGTTTTGATGCTAACTGAGTAAGCACACAAATTAAAACCCTCTTGTGACAATTGTAGTATATAAATAAGTAGGGATCGTTCTTAACCGGGGATTAGGAGGGATTGCAAAATCACTTGGAAACTGACTCAAAAACGTAAAATAAAGTTTGAAACACTAAACTAGACTCAAAGAATGCAAAACTAACAATAAAAACACTCAAACAAATCAAAAGACTCAAAGAATACAAAATACTTATAAACACAAATGAAGACACTTTTTAACTAAATTGGACACTAAAGTAAAGGGGATTGAGATTTTGACGAAAATAAATTAAATGCACAAATCGTAATTTAAAGGCAGAATTTAAATATGAATGTGATGAAAATATGGATGAATGCTAGCTAGAAGGTTCTTCTCCACACATGTCACACTTGCATACAATTTGATTTTTAGTTGGTCTTTCGATAAATTATAAATACTCAACGCCCCAAGTTAACTGTGAATTGCACTAATTAACCATCAGTTTTTCCACAAGTTATTAAGTTGGATGATTGCATACGACAACCCAAAACATTCCCTACAAGTTCCCTACATGAATTGCATAATAGAGATACAAGCAAGAATCATTAAGTTCTATGAAAAACATAAGCATTGACGGAGCATTCGTTACTATGAATTGCATGAAACTTATGCTAAGAATTCATTCAACGCGATCGTTTTCAAGCGACCTTCACTACTTGTGATTATAAGATTGTAACTATTAGGTGAAACTCCCTCATAATCTAGCATCATATTCATGCATGAAAATTAAGCGTGCACTCTCAATCAACATACATAAATAAGTTATCGATCAAGCAGTTAAACAAATTGAATTCACCATTCATGAAATTCCAACCAAAAGTAATCAATTCATATTGCAAGCATAAACATGGTTTCGAATCACCCCCTAGCTAACTAGGGGGATTTAGCCTCTCATATTCACAACAAGAAAAATAAAATTGAATTTAAACATAAAGAACAAAGGATGGATTACACCTAGAACGCCCAACGAATCCACTTGAATTTCTGCGCGTCGAAGCTCCTCTTTCCTCTTCTCCTTGCTGCGACAGTGAGGTTAAATGGTGATTTTGGGTGATTTTCTGGTTTAGGAATGGGTTTAGGGAAGTGTGGTGGTGTGGCAAGGGTGTGTGGATGGTGTGTGAAGGTGTGGAAGGTGGTGGAGAGTGGAGGAAAAGCTGCGGCAGGATAGAATATGGGATATGGTGGCTGCGGCAGATTTTGATAATGTGGAAGATGGCTCGGCAAAAAAAATGGAGAAAAATAGGATAGTTGCGGCTGTTTGTATGAATGAATATATGGAATTAGGGTGAATGATTATAGGTTAATTAGGGTGTATGGCTGCCTAGGGAAAAAATGGAAGTGACGGCTTAGAAGAAAAAAAATATAAAAATATGGTGATGCGGCTGGATGAATAAAAATGGGAGAATTAGCTAAATGCATGAATGGCTTTTGCGGCTAAGTTTTATTTTTTTGTTTATTAGGGTGCATGATTAATGGAGGGGGGCCACGGCTTGGGGAAATTGGTATGTGTGAAGGGGTGATGGAATGCACGGATTATAGGGTAAATTGGTGGCTGAATGAAAAATATAAAAAAATTGGAGAGAATGATCCACCCCTTTGAAGAATGAATGGGGAATACAATATATTAGATGGTGGCTGCGGATGGAAAAAGATATATGAATTAGGGTGAGAATGATGCACGGGTTTATGGTAAGGAATGGGAAAAAGTGGCTGAATATTGTATGAATGAATTAGGGTCTTGGTTTTGTGTCCTAAAGTGCATACGAGGCCTATAAAGTGGCTAGAAAATACGGACGTTTAAGTTTAGGAAGGGTTACCAAAACAGGAAACTTAGGGTTAACTTTCCTAAAATAGGAAACCTTGTTTGAGTAGGATTCCTCGTTTTGGTAAGAATTCATCGTTGGAGTAGGCTTTTGTCGTTTCTTCAAGTCTTCAACTCATTCGTTCCTCTTTCGCTCCAAAAGACTCCATTTTGCATCTTCTTGCACACTTTGGCCTTATAATCTGAAAATACACAAAAGTAGCCTTAAACACTAAAACAATTAAGTAAACACAACATAAATGCACGAGAACAAGCTAATTAAGTCGCATGAATATGCTCCTATCAAATTCCCCCACACTTAACTTTTGCTAGTCCTCGAGCAAAACAAAACAACTAAATTAAACAAGACGAAACAAAACAAACAAAACATAACCTAAACCTTCCAACATTTGCCTCAGGGATTTCCAATGAAACATGACATGTCAAAAATCATTACTCACATAGCTTTTAGTCTTCCTTCCCCTCAAGCACATACTTAATCATAGTCACCATTCACTAGTTCGCATTTAATCAATTAAAACACATTTTGAGAGTAGTAACATGCCTTAGAGAATTCCCTCAATTTCTCACTAGTTCTGCACTCAATTTTCACTTAGATTTTCTGACTACACACCCTACACTAGTTATATGTGAGCAGATTGATGTAAACATGAAAGACTAGTACTCACATACGTTATAACAAAGAAAGCAATTTCTGGAGTAATTACACGTGTTTAGATATGATCTCATGAATGGAATGCTACTACTTAGATGCGAGAACCAGTGACACCATATGCTCATACCAAATTCAAACTCCACAATTGAAATGCACACCACTCAAGATAGAAGTCAAGGGTTGTAACGGGGCTTGGGGTGTTGGCTAACAAGGAAAGGTAGGGATAAACAAAAGTTCTTTAAGCAATAGTAAGTAAGGCAATGAAATTAAGACCTAGAATTCCCTTAGAATGCAGAAATCAACTTTTAGACAAATGGGGAAGATTCAAACAACTCTTAGGGCCTAATTCATTGTTTTGGGCCCTTACTTCAACAACCAATACTTTGAAACTCTTTTTTTTTTTCACTTCTTTTCAACTCTTTTTCATTCATTTTTTTTTTCTTTTCTTTTCTTTTTTTTTTTTTTTTTTTTTTTTTTTTTCGTGCCTATGGCACATAACTCACATCAATAATCCTTCCCCCACACTCATTTCCTGCAACACATTAATCAAAAGGAATTCATTGCTTACTATGCTTCAAGAACAAGGGTAAGGATGGTCCTAATCTAGGCTAGGTGAGGATAATGCGGGTTAACAAAGAATATGGGCTAACACGGCTCAATGGGGTTAAACTTAAACACAAAATGAGTGAAGGGCACATGGCTGTTTGGCTTTGATGGTGGTCACTACACAACTTCATCTTGAATATGTGGTATGTAAATCAATGACATGCTTTGAATGAAATGGGCATGAGTTCTAGCATTTGGAACTAAGTGATGAAACGTCTTCTAAGCAGTAACCAAGCAATGAATAATGAGATCATGCAACGACTTTAGAAAACATTAATGCACAGATTTTAACTCTCCAAATAACGTTTAGGCTCAAGTCTCACAGGGATGTAGCGTTTGTTTAAGTTCATTCCTTCAAGCATGTTACAAAAACTGATTTTTTCTTTTGTGATTACATGTGAATTCATAAACTATAACTACAACCAAGCATAAACCAAAGAGTATATCAAACGTCCAACCATGTTTGTAACTTTCTTTAACTATCATGCAATTAAAAACCAAATCCTCATCATTGTGTTGGAAGGTACCCTACGACACAAACAAACACACAAAAACAACTCTTTTTGGGTTTTTCAAAACAATTTTTCAAATTTTTATGGTATTTTCGGATTTTTAAGTCAACACACACTAAAACACTCTAAAATAGCTTAAAAACACTTAAAAACAGCAAAGAACAAGTTTAGACATGTTAGGTGGTAATACCCTACGAATTTCATGCACAAAGTCTCAAAACAGAATGTTACCCCCCCACACTTAAACTAAACATTGTCCTCAATGTTTTAAACACAATTAAAAAAAACATTACACAAAACATAAAGTAAGCAACAAAGGGAAGGGTTTAGGGACGCAAATCTGAGTGTGGAGCGATTCCCAAGTTCTTCCTTTGTTGATTGCATGGGTTGCCTCCCACGAAGCGCTTGCTTTAACGTCTTCCAGCCGGACGAGACCTTCTTTTCAAACTCCACTAGGGCTCACGGCATAGAATGGATCCTTGAATGGAAGGTGATACTTGAAGTGAACCGGCATTGGTTTGAATTCTAGTGTAGGTGCCTGATTCATCAAAATCAGCCAGTTAGTATAAAATGTAATGGAATTTGGAGAAGATGACTTACTTGTTTTGTCTGACAAGAACTCAATGACAAACACCACTCCTTTGAAAGTTTCAGGGATATTGGACTTGGCCAGATTGCATGTGATGGTTATGACTTGTCCAATGTCATCAAATTCAACTTCTTTGGGTTTTGTAGTTTCAAATATGTCCTCTTTGATGCCTTCTACATCTTCTCCAGCCACTACCTTCTCTTGAATCATTCTTCTTGGTGTACAAAGTCCTTTGAAGAATTCAACACCATCTAAAACTTGCTGTGTTGCACCAAGAATTGGAATAGCATTCTGCACCTTTGGGAAGGCTTCCACGATGTCCTTTTTACTCTCTTCTTGGTTGGGAATCAAAAACCTGGTAGGAAAAGGGACATTGGGTGGAATAACATCAGAATAACATGGAATTGGGACGTCCTTACTTGTGGTGGGTGGTTTAGAGGGCTTAGGGGGCTGCGGCAAGGGTTGTTCTACCCTTGCCGTGTGCATGTCTTCTTCCTCATCCTCAATTAGCAGCTCCTCATCCACTTCTTGGTCACGAAATTGTCCTACAAATTCCGCTATCTGCCCAATTTGTTTTTCCAAGTGGTTCAACCTTTTGTCTCGATTTTGCATTGCTTTCTTTTGATTTTCTTGCCCCTGAGACAAATTAGTGAGTAACTTAATAAGCGTATCATTATACAAAGATGCACCTGAATTTGTTTGGGTAGGTTGTATATGAGGTTGTGGTGGCTGCATAGGGCTTGAATAGAACTCCTCATATGGCTGCCAATATGCTTCTTGTTGAGCCTCCTTGGCTTGATTTTGTGACCCCTGCACCAAAGAATTTAATTCATTAAGAATTTGATTGTAATCTATTGACGAACTTGAATTTAATTGAGCATATTGCGTATGAAGTTGTGGTGGCTGCATAGGTCTTGAATAGAACTCCTCATATGGTTGCCAATATGCTTCACGTTGAACTTGTTGAGCTTCCCACCACATAGAGTTTGAATGATCCCTCCAATCTCTTTGTGGACATTGATTGGCTTGAAATCCTTGCCTATATGAAGCACCAAATGTAGGGACACTCTGCATTGTGGTCCTTTCGGCATACGGCGACAATTGAGAAGTAAGATTTGCCAATTGAGCTTGAATGCTAGATAAATCCATATCTTACTTCTCTAGTACCTAAAATCAAAGAAAGAGAACTAAATCAAATATCAAAAGTAACAACAAACAAAGAAAACAACACTAAGTTAGAAACTAAAACGACAACAACTAAACCAAAAAGAAAAGAACCAAGGGATTAGCAAAGTTGCTAATCCCCGGCAACGGCGCCAAAAATTTGATGCTAACTGAGTAAGCACACAAATTAAAACCCTCTTGTGACAATTGTAGTATATAAATAAGTAGGGATCGTTCTTAACCGGGGATTAGGAGGGATTGCAAAATCACTTGGAAACTGACTCAAAAACGTAAAATAAAGTTTGAAACACTAAACTAGACTCAAAGAATGCAAAACTAACAATAAAAACACTCAAACAAATCAAAAGACTCAAAGAATACAAAATACTTATAAACACAAATGAAGACACTTTTTAACTAAATTGGACACTAAAGTAAAGGGGATTGAGATTTTGACGAAAATAAATTAAATGCACAAATCGTAATTTAAAGGCAGAATTTAAATATGAATGTGATGAAAATATGGATGAATGCTAGCTAGAAGGTTCTTCTCCACACATGTCACACTTGCATACAATTTGATTTTTAGTTGGTCTTTCGATAAATTATAAATACTCAACGCCCCAAGTTAACTGTGAATTGCACTAATTAACCATCAGTTTTTCCACAAGTTATTAAGTTGGATGATTGCATACGACAACCCAAAACATTCCCTACAAGTTCCCTACATGAATTGCATAATAGAGATACAAGCAAGAATCATTAAGTTCTATGAAAAACATAAGCATTGACGGAGCATTCGTTACTATGAATTGCATGAAACTTATGCTAAGAATTCATTCAACGCGATCGTTTTCAAGCGACCTTCACTACTTGTGATTATAAGATTGTAACTATTAGGTGAAACTCCCTCATAATCTAGCATCATATTCATGCATGAAAATTAAGCGTGCACTCTCAATCAACATACATAAATAAGTTATCGATCAAGCAGTTAAACAAATTGAATTCACCATTCATGAAATTCCAACCAAAAGTAATCAATTCATATTGCAAGCATAAACATGGTTTCGAATCACCCCCTAGCTAACTAGGGGGATTTAGCCTCTCATATTCACAACAAGAAAAATAAAATTGAATTTAAACATAAAGAACAAAGGATGGATTACACCTAGAACGCCCAACGAATCCACTTGAATTTCTGCGCGTCGAAGCTCCTCTTTCCTCTTCTCCTTGCTGCGACAGTGAGGTTAAATGGTGATTTTGGGTGATTTTCTGGTTTAGGAATGGGTTTAGGGAAGTGTGGTGGTGTGGCAAGGGTGTGTGGATGGTGTGTGAAGGTGTGGAAGGTGGTGGAGAGTGGAGGAAAAGCTGCGGCAGGATAGAATATGGGATATGGTGGCTGCGGCAGATTTTGATAATGTGGAAGATGGCTCGGCAAAAAAAATGGAGAAAAATAGGATAGTTGCGGCTGTTTGTATGAATGAATATATGGAATTAGGGTGAATGATTATAGGTTAATTAGGGTGTATGGCTGCCTAGGGAAAAAATGGAAGTGACGGCTTAGAAGAAAAAAAATATAAAAATATGGTGATGCGGCTGGATGAATAAAAATGGGAGAATTAGCTAAATGCATGAATGGCTTTTGCGGCTAAGTTTTATTTTTTTGTTTATTAGGGTGCATGATTAATGGAGGGGGGCCACGGCTTGGGGAAATTGGTATGTGTGAAGGGGTGATGGAATGCACGGATTATAGGGTAAATTGGTGGCTGAATGAAAAATATAAAAAAATTGGAGAGAATGATCCACCCCTTTGAAGAATGAATGGGGAATACAATATATTAGATGGTGGCTGCGGATGGAAAAAGATATATGAATTAGGGTGAGAATGATGCACGGGTTTATGGTAAGGAATGGGAAAAAGTGGCTGAATATTGTATGAATGAATTAGGGTCTTGGTTTTGTGTCCTAAAGTGCATACGAGGCCTATAAAGTGGCTAGAAAATACGGACGTTTAAGTTTAGGAAGGGTTACCAAAACAGGAAACTTAGGGTTAACTTTCCTAAAATAGGAAACCTTGTTTGAGTAGGATTCCTCGTTTTGGTAAGAATTCATCGTTGGAGTAGGCTTTTGTCGTTTCTTCAAGTCTTCAACTCATTCGTTCCTCTTTCGCTCCAAAAGACTCCATTTTGCATCTTCTTGCACACTTTGGCCTTATAATCTGAAAATACACAAAAGTAGCCTTAAACACTAAAACAATTAAGTAAACACAACATAAATGCACGAGAACAAGCTAATTAAGTCGCATGAATATGCTCCTATCATGTTTTCATTCAGATTGGACATTTTGAAGGTTGTGGCTGTGTGATCCACTCCAATTTCCTCCTTGATGAATTCAAGATGCTCCTCAACCACTTTTTCCTCGTGAATTGTTGGAAAGGTGTCCAAGATGTCTTTCTTCCCCTCATCTTTCATGGATTGCATGAACCTGCCAGGGAAGGGTGCATTTGGGGGAACAAAGTTAGAAATAATTAAATTTGGAACAACCTTACTTGAATGGGGTGGTGTAGGAATATTGGGAGGTTGCGGCAAGGGTTGTTCTTCCCTTGCCGTGCCTTGTGCATCCTCCTCCTCTTCGAGCAGTAGCAATTCATCCATGGGCTCATCTTCAACCATTTGTTCTTGAATTTGTTCCATGCATTCTGCATTCTGCCTAAATTGACTGTTCCACTCAGCCAACTTTTTTGCTTAATAGAAATCCTCAATTGGTCGCCAAAATACGTCTTGTTGAAATGGTTGAGCTTCCCTGCCCTGCTCCACAGAATTCAGTTGTTGAATAACTTCATTATAATAATTTGATATACCTGAATTTGGATGTGAAGATTGAGGGGAAGGCTGTGGTGGTGCATATGAATCCTCATATGGTTGCCAATATGTTTCTTGGTGAGTCTCCTTAGCTTGATTTTGTGAACCCTGCACCAAAGAGTTTAATTCATTAAGAATTTGATTATAATCTATTGACGAATTTGAGTTTGGTTGGGCATATTGAATATGAGGTGGCTCCCAATATCTTTCTTGTTGAACATTTTGAGGTTCCCACCACATAGAAGTTGATTGATCACTCCAATCCGAATTGTAAGTATTGGAAAACACGTTATTCCTTGATTGAAGATCAACTATATCAACGTTTTGCATTTGGGACCTTTCCATGAGCTGTGACAAAAGATAAGCATTATCAAATGCCATGTTGTGCTTCTAAAATCAACAAAATAAAACTAAAAATATATACACACAAACGAAAATAAAACAATCCAAGGGATTAGCAAAGTTGCTAATCCCCGGCAACGGCGCCAAAATTTGATGCGAGTTTTATACGCACACAAATTAAACCCTCTTTTTGTCAATTGTAGTATAAGTATAAGTAGGGATCGTTCTAGACCGGGGATTAGGAGGGATTGTTAACCACTTGGATTTGACTTCAAAAACGTAAAAACAAGTTTAAAACACTATACTAAACTCGAAGAATGCAAAACTAAAAGTAAGAAAGATTAAGACTAAAACTTAAACAAAATATGGGGGGGGGGATTTAGGTTTGGACGAGATTAAACTAAAGTGGATAGATTGCAAAGAAAACAAATTGTAAATACAAAATTGACGGAAATGAATGGATGGGAAAGCTAGCTAAAGGGTTCATCTCCACACATGTTATACTTGCATACAAACCGATTTCTAATTGCTTTTCAATAAACCATGAATTCTCAACGCCCCGGGTTAATTAGGTCCGCTTAAATTAACCGTCAAGTTTTCCTTAAGTTAATGAATTGGATGATTGCATACGACAATCCAAAGCATTCCTCACAAGTTCCCTACATGAATTGCATAATAGAGATACAAGCAAGAATCATTAAGCATCATGAAAACTATAAGTGTTGACGAGGCATTCGTTACTATGATTGCATGAAACTTATGCCAAGAATATGTTTAACGCGATTGTTTATAAGCAACCTCCACTACTTGTGAATATAAGTTCATAACTATTACGTGAAACTCACTTATATTCTAGCGTCAAATTCATGCATGAAAATTAAGCGTTCATTCTTAATAAACATACATAAATAGGTTATCAATCAAACAGTTAAACAAATTGAATTCATAACTTATGAAACGTAATTAAAAGTAATCAAATCATATTACAAACATAAACATAGTTTCGAATCACCCCCTAGCTAAAGGGGGTTTAGTTCCTCATAACTTTGAAATCAAAGAAACACCTAAACATTCCAACAACTCAAAACTTGAATTGTATGAACGTTTAGGCACTCTTCTCTTCCTCGTTGTTGTAGCACAAGGTTTAAGGATAGGTTGGTTGGGGGGATGGAAGTGTTGGGGAATTATGGAAATGGATGAGGATTGGTGGAAATGGAAGATGGTTTTTGGATTCTAAGGGAGAAAGGAATGTGTTTGTGGTGTGTTGTTGTGTTGTGAATGAGATGATATGTGAATGAATGAATGCAAGGGTATTTATAGGAGGAGTGGAGATGTATATGGCTATTTGTTTAAGGTGTTTGTGGTGTTGTGTTGTGTTGTGAATGATGAAAGAATAAAGGGTGCATGTGGGGTGGAATTGAATGAATGCAAAGTGAATGAATAATGAAATGGGAAAGCATGACCAAGGTGGAAATGCATGTGATGGGTGGGAACAAAGGGGGAAACATGGCACAAGGGTGATGTTGTTGATGTGTGAATGCATGTGTTGAATTGGTGGTGCAATGATGAAAGAATAAGTGCATGTGGAAGACTTGAATGAATGCAAAGTGAATGAATAATGAAATGAGAAATGTTGGAAAGTGATGGTAGTAATGCACGGTTTTGGTTGGTTTTTTCTATGATTTAAAATGTTTATGCATGATGAAGAGTTAATAAATAATGCATGTAGGGTTAGCTAGGTTGTGTGATGATGAGTGTATGTGGAATAAAGAATGAATGGTGGTGTAATGATGAAGTGAATGCATGTGGAATTAAAGAGGGAGAATGTGATGAAATGATGAAGTAGGAAGGTGGAAATGCATGTGAGATGTTGGAAAGGAATTGGGTTAAAGAATGGGAGTGCATGTGCTAGGTTGTTGTTGTGATAAGTGATAAGTGACAGGTGTATGGTTATGATAAGTAGATGAGTGTATGGTTATGATAAGGAAATGAATGAATGATATGTTAAGTGATAAATGAATGATATGTGGTGAGTGATAAGTGAATGTAAGTGATAATAAGGCTAGTTTAAAGGGCTAGGGTTTAAGTACATAGAATGGGCCTAAAATAGGTTGGTTTGCATGGCATAATATGTTTGATTGGGCTAGAGGTTTTCCATGGCTCAAAGGATTTGTTTGATTGGGCTAGGCCCTTTGTTTGATGTCCCCAAAGAGTATACAAGGCTTCAATTTCGTCCATCCTCTTTGCTCCATGATTAAGCTATCCAATCCATGCCCAAAAGTGCCCCAAATAGCCTCAAAATGCACTTTCTTGCTCCCTAAGCCCTTAGAACCTGAAAACACACAAAAGAAGCATAAAGGACTAAAATAACTATGAATTACCAACATAGATGCACGAAAACAAGCTAAGTAAGTCGCCTAAATATGCTCCTATCACCTATCACCCAACAACCACCACAACAAGGAGGCTTTAGACAACAACCCCCGGGTTTCTTCACTAAGCCATACGCACCCACACATGCTCCACAACAATCTGCCCCAAATGCTTTAGGTACATCCCTAGACAATGATGCGTTACGAATGTGACACACAAATTAAACCCTATTTGTGACAATTGTAGTAATGATGTAAGTAGGGATCGTTCTAACCGGGGATTAACTAGGGGTGCTAAAACACTTTAAACTGACTAAAATAAATAAAACTAACCTTTAAAACACTTAACTCACTTAAAGAAGACTCAAAACAAGTTCACAAGACTCAAAATAAGCTAAAAACACTCAAAACTGCCTAAAAACACAAACTGGGCAGTTTTGAGCCTAAACACAAACTTGGACGAAAATTGGTTCTAACTTGACTCAAAACTCTTAAAAACACAATCTAAAACATATTTGAACCAATTAGACACTCTAAGACAATTGGGGATTTGGTTTTGGGCGAAAATCAAACAAACGAAACAATAATATGAACTAGGCAGATTTGGACGAAATTAAATTAAATGGACAGATTGTAATGAAAACAGATTGTAAAACAAATTGTGATGAATCAATGGATGATGGAATAGCTAAGGGGTTCTTCTCCACACATGAAATATGTGCAATGTAAATCAATTTCCAGTTATCAATTCAATAAGTTATGAACCTCGACACTCCAAGTTAATTAGGTCTGCTTAAATTAACCTTCAGATTTCCCTAGAATCATTGAATTAGATGAATATGCATCGCAAACAAATTATTCCTAACAAGTTCTCTATATGAACAACATGATAAAGACACAAGTTAGAATCATTACGTTCTTTGCAAATCATAAGCATCGACAAGGCATTTGTAACTATGAAAAACATGATACTCTTTCCAGGAATCTACTGATAGGAGCATATTTAGGCGACTTACTTAGCTTGTTTTCGTGCATCTATGTTGTTAATTCATAGTTGTTTTAGTAGTTTAAGCCATTTTCGTGTGTTTTTAGGTTCATATGGCTAAGGAAGCAAAAAGATGCATTTTGGAGCATTTTGGAGCAAAATTGGGCTTGGAATGGATAGCATATGATTGGAGCCAAAGTGTTGGACGAATTTGAAGGCCTTGTATTCATTTTGGACATAAAACAAAGGGCCTAGCCCATTCTCTCTTAAACCAACCCCAAGGCCATGCACTTCCTTCCAATTCCAAAGCCCACAATCACTTCAAAAGCCATGCAAAGAACCATCCATTCCATCAAAAACAATCCATCAATTCACATGCAAAACCACCATTAACACACATGCACCCAAACAAAGCCAACCTAGCTAACCCTACATGCATTCTTTATGCAACTCTTCATCATTCCACCATTCATTCTTTATTCCACAAACAAGTCACATGCATTTCCACCTTCCTACTTCATCATTTCACCACATTCTCCCTCTTTAACTCATTTCATTATTCATTCACTTTGCATTCATTAAATTCCACCCCACATGCACCCTTTATTCTTCATCATTGCAACCATGGCACATTTACACCAACAAAACAACTCTCATGCCATGGCCTACTCATATTCCCATTTCCTTTCCAACATCTCACATGCATTTCCACCTTCCTACTTCATCATTTCACCACATTCTCCCTCTTTAATTCCACATGCATTCACTTCATCATTACACCACCACTCATTCTTTAATTCCACATGCAATTCTTCATCATTCCTTCACACAAATGCTTAAACAAACATCCATATGTTCCCTCCACTCCTCCTATAAATACCCTTGCATTCCCATTCATTCAAATCATCTCATTCACAACACAACACTCTTCAAAATCATCCATTCTTCCCCCTTTGGCCGTGAGTTTCCCTTCCATTTCTCCTCCATTTCTTCCATTTCCATAATCCCCCAATCCATTCAACACACCAACAACATCCCTTAGTCCTTGTGCCACAATAAAGAGGAAGATAAGAGGGCCTAAACGTTCATACAATTCACGTTTGAGTTGTTGGAATGTTTACGCGTTTCTTTGATTTCAATGTTTAAATTCAATTCTCTTTGTTTTGTAATATGAGTAATGGAAGAGAAGAGTGCCTAAACGTTCATACAATTCAAGTTTGAGTTGTTGGAATGTTTAGGTGTTTCTTTGATTTCAAAGTTATGAGGAACTAAACCCCCTTTAGCTAGGGGGTGATTCGAAACTATGTTTATGTTTGCAATATGAATTGATTAACTTTCGTTGGAATTTCATAAGTTGTGAATTTAATTTGTTTAACTATTTGATTGATAACCTATTTATGTATGTTTATTGAGAGTCGACGCTTAATTTTCATGCATGAATTTGACGCTAGAATATAAGTAAGTTTCACGTAATAGTTATGAACTTATATTCACAAGTAGTGGAGGTTGCTTATAAACAATCGCGTTAAACAAATTCTTGGCATAAGTTTCATGCAATCATAGTAACGAATGCCTCGTCAACACTTATAGTTTTCATGATGCTTAATGATCTTTGATTGTATCTTTATTATGATGTCATGTAAGGAACTTTTGAAGAATGCTTTGGGTTGTCGTATGATGTCATCCAATTCATTAACTTAAGGAAAACTTGACGGTTAATTTAAGCGGACCTAATTAACCCGGGGTGTTGAGAAATCATAATTTATCGAAAGACCAACTGAGAATCAATCTTGTATGCAAGTGTAACATGTGTGGAGAAGAACCCCTTGGCTATTCCATCATCCATATTTTCATCTCATTCATATTTACGTTTTGCCTTTAATTACAATTCGTCCATTTAATTTAATCTCGTCCAAACACAATCCCCCCTTTACTTTATTGTCAAATTAGTTAGAAATCAATTTAGTTTGTGTTTTTAAAGAATTTTGAGTCTTTTGGTTTGTCTCAATGTTTTAACGTTTAGCTTCACATTCTTTGAGTCTAGTTTAGTGTTTTATCTTGTTTTTACGTTTTTGAGTCAAATTCCAAGTGATTAACAATCCCTCCTAATCCCCGGTCCAGAACGATCCCTACTTACACACTTCACTACAATTGTCAAAAAGAGGGTTTAATTTGTGCGCGTATAATTCTCGCATCAATTCACTTCATCATTACACCACCACTCATTCTTTAATTCCACATGCAATTCTTCATCATTCCTTCACACAAATGCTTAAACAAACATCCATATGTTCCCTCCACTCCTCCTATAAATACCCTTGCATTCCCATTCATTCAAATCATCTCATTCACAACACAACACTCTTCAAAATCATCCATTCTTCCCCCTTTGGCCGTGAGTTTCCCTTCCATTTCTCCTCCATTTCTTCCATTTCCATAATCCCCCAATCCATTCAACACACCAACAACATAATGAACAAATTGCAATTAAAACATAATGTAAATATGAAATTAATGAAATGGAATGAATGGATGCTAGCCAAGGGGTTTATCTCCACACATGTTACACTTGCATAATAAAAAGATTTCTAATTGCATTTCAATAAACCATGAATTCTCAACGCCCCGGGTTAATTAGGTCCGCTTAAATTAACCGTCAAGTTTTCCTTAAGTTAATGAATTGGATGATTGCATACGACAATCGAAAGCATTCCTCACAAGTTCCCTACATGAATTGCATAATAGAGATACAAGCAAGAATCATTAAGCATCATGAAAACTATAAGTGTTGACGAGGCTTTCGTTACTATGATTGCATGAAACTTATGCCAAGAATATGTTTAACACGATTGTTTATAAGCAACCTCCACTACTTGTGAATATAAGTTCATAACTATTACGTGAAACTCACTTATATTCTAGCGTCAAATTCATGCATGAAAATTAAGCGTTCATTCTTAATAAACATACATAAATAGGTTATCAATCAAACAGTTAAACAAATTGAATTCACAACTTATGAAACGTAATTAAAAGTAATCAAATCATATTACAAACATAAACATAGTTTTGAATCACCCCCTAGCTAAAGGGGGTTTAGTTCCTCATAACTTTGAAATCAAAGAAACACCTAAACATTCCAACAACTCAAAACTTTGAATTGTATGAACGTTTAAGCACTCTTTTCTTCCATTTCTCATACGTACAAAACAAAGAGAATTAAAATGAAACTTTGAAATCAAAGAAACACCTAAACATTCCAACAACTCAAAACTTGAATTGTATGAACGTTTAGGCACTCTTCTCTTCCTCGTTGTTGTAGCACAAGGTTTAAGGATAGGTTGGTTGGGGGGATGGAAGTGTTGGGGAATTATGGAAATGGATGAGGATTGGTGGAAATGGAAGATGGTTTTTGGATTCTAAGGGAGAAAGGAATGTGTTTGTGGTGTGTTGTTGTGTTGTGAATGTTTAGGTGTTTCTTTGATTTCAAAGTTATGAGGAACTAAACCCCCTTTAGCTAGGGGGTGATTCGAAACTATGTTTATGTTTGCAATATGAATTGATTAACTTTCGTTGGAATTTCATAAGTTGTGAATTTAATTTGTTTAACTATTTGATTGATAACCTATTTATGTATGTTTATTGAGAGTCGACGCTTAATTTTCATGCATGAATTTGACGCTAGAATATAAGTAAGTTTCACGTAATAGTTATGAACTTATATTCACAAGTAGTGGAGGTTGCTTATAAACAATCGCGTTAAACAAATTCTTGGCATAAGTTTCATGCAATCATAGTAACGAATGCCTCGTCAACACTTATAGTTTTCATGATGCTTAATGATCTTTGATTGTATCTTTATTATGATGTCATGTAAGGAACTTTTGAAGAATGCTTTGGGTTGTCGTATGATGTCATCCAATTCATTAACTTAAGGAAAACTTGACGGTTAATTTAAGCGGACCTAATTAACCCGGGGTGTTGAGAAATCATAATTTATCGAAAGACCAACTGAGAATCAATCTTGTATGCAAGTGTAACATGTGTGGAGAAGAACCCCTTGGCTATTCCATCATCCATATTTTCATCTCATTCATATTTACGTTTTGCCTTTAATTACAATTCGTCCATTTAATTTAATCTCGTCCAAACACAATCCCCCCTTTACTTTATTGTCAAATTAGTTAGAAATCAATTTAGTTTGTGTTTTTAAAGAATTTTGAGTCTTTTGGTTTGTCTCAATGTTTTAACGTTTAGCTTCACATTCTTTGAGTCTAGTTTAGTGTTTTATCTTGTTTTTACGTTTTTGAGTCAAATTCCAAGTGATTAACAATCCCTCCTAATCCCCGGTCCAGAACGATCCCTACTTACACACTTCACTACAATTGTCAAAAAGAGGGTTTAATTTGTGCGCGTATAATTCTCGCATCAAATTTTGGCGCCGTTGCCGGGGATTAGCAACTTTGCTAATCCCTTGGATTGTTTTATTTTCGTTTGTGTGTATATATTTTTAGTTTTATTTTGTTGATTTTAGAAGCACAACATGGCATTTGATAATGCTTATCTTTTGTCACAGCTCATGGAAAGGTCCCAAATGCAAAACGTTGATATAGTTGATCTTCAATCAAGGAATAACGTGTTTTCCAATACTTACAATTCGGATTGGAGTGATCATTCAACTTCTATGTGGTGGGAACCTCAAAATGTTCAACAAGAAAGATATTGGGAGCCACCTTATATTCAATATGCCCAACCAAACTCAAATTCGTCAATAGATTATAATCAAATTCTTAATGAATTAAACTCTTTGGTGCAGGGTTCACAAAATCAAGCTAAGGAGACTCACCAAGAAACATATTGGCAACCATATGAGGATTCATATGCACCACCACAGCCTTCCCCTCAATCTTCACATCCAAATTCAGGTATATCAAATTATTATAATGAAGTTATTCAACAACTGAATTCTGTGGGGCAGGGCAGGGAAGCTCAACCATTTCAACAAGACGCATTTTGGCGACCAATTGAGGATTTCTATCAAGCAAAAAAATTGGCTGAGTGGAACAGTCAATTTAGGCAGAATGCAGAATGCATGGAACAAATTCAAGAACAAATGGTTGAAGATGAGCCCATGGATGAATTGCTACTGCTCAAAGAGGAGGAGGATGCACAAGGCACGGCAAGGGAAGAACAACCCTTGCCGCAACCTCCCAATATTCCTACACCACCCCATTCAAGTAAGGTTGTTCCAAATTTAATTATTTCTAACTTTGTTCCCCCAAATGCACCCTTCCCTGGCAGGTTCATGCAATCCATGAAAGATGAGGGGAAGAAAGACATCTTGGACACCTTTCCAACAATTCACGAGGAAAAAGTGGTTGAGGAGCATCTTGAATTCATCAAGGAGGAAATTGGAGTGGATCACACAGCCACAACCTTCAAAATGTCCAATCTGAATGAAAACATCCCTTGTGCATTTGTTGAATGTGCTGCGACTTTAGAGCCAATATTGCAGCCCATAGGTAAGCCACCAACTCAAAATCCAAAGTCGTTTTTGACTAATATGTTGTTGATGTCAATGATTAGGGCACCCACTCTTGAAATTCAACCATTGCCGGAACATTTCAAGTATCATCATCCATTCAATGATCAACTCCATGCCGTGGGTTCCATTAAGGCATGATTGTGTTCTTCGTCCGGCTACAAGACGTTAAAGAAAGCGCTATTTGGGAGGCAACCCAATACAGTAAATAAAACTTTTGCTTGTTCATTGATTTTTTTTCGATAAATTACAATTGTATCTAAACATGGCAGAAAGATGGAGCCTTTACAAAGGTTGTGTACGTGAGGCCCCACTACGTGGCAACACTCTCGGAGCAAGAGGTCTCGGAGCAGGAGGCATCGGAGCAGGAGGCATAGGACCAGGAGGCATCGGAGCAGGAGGCATAGGGGCGGGAGGCACCGAGGATAGATCATTCAAGGCCCCAAACCTTGGTGGAACGCTGGATGACCCAGGAAAGAGGTGCCTCTGGAAGAAAGCTGCAAACCGTTGACGGTCATCAAGCTCATCAAGCTTCCTCTTCATGCCTGATGAATAATTATTTGCAAGCACGTGCAAAGTTCTATTCTCGTGCTTAAGTTGTTTTATCTCTTGCTTCAGGTTCTCCACCTCCGCCATCAATGATTCAACCTGACGGGAGCGAGCAAGGAGGCGTTGGCCCATGTTTGACACAGAACCAGCGCACTGAACGCTGAGAGCCAGGGACTCTTGAACGGCCAACTCATCGGACCGTCCTGAAAGCAGCTGACTATCTCTGGGAGTGAGGAGGTTCCGAGCTACTATCGTAGCTGTTGTGGCGTCCTGCATCACGGAATCTTCACCTGTAAGAGGACCGTTAGAAGATAAGAAAGAAGGGCGCCATACGTTACCTTGAAGCGGCACGCCCGTATCACTGCGGAGACTCAATTCTAAGCTAAGGTTCGATGGGTTTGCCATTTTTTTTAAAAAAGTGTTCAAAGAGAAGGGGTGGACGGAGTAAATTTTCAAAGGGCCGGAAACGAGTTTCAAGAATGGGAAATCTTCAGAGTGTGTAAGTTGGCGGTGATCGATAGCTCTATAAAAAGCCAAGGCAACGCGTCCACCGATTCAAAAAGCCGGAATTTGAGGCGTAAAGTTCGGCGACGCTCCATCAGCTTTTCAGAAAACGCGTTCAACACGTGGAGGCCATCATCGCAGCTACACGTCTTTAGCCGACAAGCGTAAAGTTCGGCGACGCTCCCTCAGCTTTTCAGAAAACGCGTTCAACACGTGGAGGCCATCATCGCAGCTACACATCTTTAGCCGACAAGCGCAAAGTTCGGCAACGCTTTCTCTGCTTTTCAGAAAGCGCCTGCTCAGAAATCGAAGAGGCGTCTTCGAAGAGTCGTCACTATTTCAAAAAGCCGGATTTGCGGGATCAAAACGTTTGTCGACAAGGGTAAGAAAACAGTACCACCACTTGCTATCCCTATATTTGTCGACTTTCATCTTTTATGGCAAGGCAAACCTGAAGAAAATGCCCAACTCTTTCTCACCTCTGAGGGCGCACTCCCAGCAAAGCCTTTCGAAACACTCACTTCTTTCTTCTTCCCCAAAGATGATACCAGATGCCTGGAGTACAGATGACCCAGGAGGAAACAGCACCACAAATACATGTGCTAATTCATTCACCGCTTCTTCAAAAGCAAAGGTATCTCATATCATCAAGGGCAAAAGCAAAGGTATCTCATATCATGCTCTTTCCCTGTCTTTTCCTTTGTCCTTGATATTACTTGCATGGCAAAGTGAAAGAAGCAATCAGCCGGCACTTGGAGTCTATCTAGACTCTATTCCCTGGTTGCTTACCTAGCTTTGCTGAGCTATCCTCTAACCCTCTTCAATACGAATTGGAGAGATTGAACAAAGAAACAGATAAGAGGAGGAAGCTCAGACCTTCGGGGGAGACCAAAGGAAGCTTGCTGCCCAGTTCAAGAGTAGCACAAAGGAAAATCAACGATGGGAGCAGCACAGTTCAAGAGTAAGCCTGTGGAATCACAAAGATCCAAGCCTCACTGCAATCACCAAGGAGAAGATGGAACGAAAACTCCATAACCAGATTTGCATCTCTAAACTCTTCTCTTTGTTAGACACATTCTGCCATGTTTAGTATGTTTAATTGTTGTTTATATGTTTGTTTGTGTTTAGTGTGGTTTTTAACATTGAGGACAATGTTTGATTTAAGTGTGGGGGAGTTACTAAAGTGTTTTAATGCAAATTCGTAGGATTTTATCCACCATAACTTCAAATGTTGTTTCTTGCTGTTTTTAAGTGTGTTTAGTGTGTTTTGACTTAAAAATTTGAAAATCACATAAAAATTTGAAAAACATGTTTTGAAAAGCCTAAAAAGAGTGTTTTGAGTCGTTTTTGTGTCATAGGTCACCTTCCAACACAATGATAAGGATTTGGTTTGTAAGTGCATGACTGTTAAAAAGAGTTATAAACATAGAGAAAAGTTTGATTTACTCTTGGTATATGCTTGGTTATGGTTATAATGTATGACTTCACATGCAATCATAAAAGAAAAATTCGTTTTTGTAACATGCTTGAAGGAAGGAACTCAAACAAACGCTACAACCCTGAGAGACTTGAGCCTATAACGTTCTTTGGAGAGTATAATCTGTGATTTCTTGTTTTCTAAAGTCGTTGCATGATCTCATTATTCTTTGCTTGGTTACTACTTAGAAGGCGTTTCATCATATAGTTCCAAATGCTAGAACTCATGCCCATTTCATTCAAAGCATATTATTGATTTGCATAACACATATTCAAGATGAAGTTGTGTAGTGACCACCATCAAAGCCAAAAAGCCATGTGCCCTTAACTCATTTTGTGTTTAAGTTTAACCCCATTGAGCCGTGTTAGCCCATGTTCTTTGTTAACCCACTTTATCCTCACCTAACCTAGAATATGACCGTCCTTACCCTTGTTCTTGAAGCATAGTAAGTATTGAATTCCTTTTGATTAAGGTATTGCAAGAAAATGAGTGTGGGGGAAGGAATGCTTGTTCTTACGTTTATATGTATGTTTTGAGATTCAAAAAAAAAAAAAAAAAAAAAAAAAAAGTGAAAATAAGTAAGAATGAACTCACGAGCGTTGATGGTTGAAGAAAGGGTCCAAAAAGTGAATATGGCCCTAAAGTTTTGTGTGACTTTCCCTTGGGTGTTCAAAGTTGACTTCTGTGTTCTTAAGGGAATTCTAAGTGCCTGATTCAATACTTTGCTCACTATTGCTTTAAGAATGTTTGTTTACCCTTCACCTTTCATTGTTAGCCAATACCCTAGCCCCGTTACAACCCTTTGACTTCTATCTTGAGTGTTATGTATTTCAATTGTGGAGTTTGAATTTGGTATGAGCATATGGTGTCACTGGTTCTCGCGTCTAAGTAGTAGCATTCCATTCATGAGATCATATCTAAACATGCTTATTAACTCCAGAAATTGCGATACATATATGTGAGTGTTCGTTTTCATGTTTACATCAATCTTCTCACATATGACTAGATTAGGGTGTGTAGTTAGAAATTCTGAGTGAAAATCGAGTGCATATCTTGTAAGGAATTGAGCAAATTCTCTAAGGCATGTTACTACATTCAAAACATGGTTTTAAATGCTTAATTGTGAACTAGTATATGGTGACTATGATTAAGAATGTACTTAAGTGTGAAGATGACTAAAATCTGTGGGAATGATGATTGTTAACGTGTCATGTGCATTGGAAATCCCTAAGACAGTTGTTGGAGGGTTTAGGTTGTGTTTTACGTGTTTAGTGTCGTTTTGTTTATTTGTTTTTATTCTGTTTTGCTCGAGGACTAGCAAAAGATAAGTGTGGGGGAGTTTGATAGGAGCATATTTAGGCGACTTACTTAGCTTGTTTTCGTGCATCTATGTTGTTAATTCATAGTTGTTTTAGTAGTTTAAGCCATTTTCGTGTGTTTTTAGGTTCATATGGCTAAGGAAGCAAAAAGATGCATTTTGGAGCATTTTGGAGCAAAATTGGGCTTGGAATGGATAGCATATGATTGGAGCCAAAGTGTTGGACGAATTTGAAGGCCTTGTATTCATTTTGGACATAAAACAAAGGGCCTAGCCCATTCTCTCTTAAACCAACCCCAAGGCCATGCACTTCCTTCCAATTCCAAAGCCCACAATCACTTCAAAAGCCATGCAAAGAACCATCCATTCCATCAAAAACAATCCATCAATTCACATGCAAAACCACCATTAACACACATGCACCCAAACAAAGCCAACCTAGCTAACCCTACATGCATTCTTTATGCAACTCTTCATCATTCCACCATTCATTCTTTATTCCACAAACAAGTCACATGCATTTCCACCTTCCTACTTCATCATTTCACCACATTCTCCCTCTTTAACTCATTTCATTATTCATTCACTTTGCATTCATTAAATTCCACCCCACATGCACCCTTTATTCTTCATCATTGCAACCATGGCACATTTACACCAACAAAACAACTCTCATGCCATGGCCTACTCATATTCCCATTTCCTTTCCAACATCTCACATGCATTTCCACCTTCCTACTTCATCATTTCACCACATTCTCCCTCTTTAATTCCACATGCATTCACTTCATCATTACACCACCACTCATTCTTTAATTCCACATGCAATTCTTCATCATTCCTTCACACAAATGCTTAAACAAACATCCATATGTTCCCTCCACTCCTCCTATAAATACCCTTGCATTCCCATTCATTCAAATCATCTCATTCACAACACAACACTCTTCAAAATCATCCATTCTTCCCCCTTTGGCCGTGAGTTTCCCTTCCATTTCTCCTCCATTTCTTCCATTTCCATAATCCCCCAATCCATTCAACACACCAACAACATCCCTTAGTCCTTGTGCCACAATAAAGAGGAAGATAAGAGGGCCTAAACGTTCATACAATTCACGTTTGAGTTGTTGGAATGTTTACGCGTTTCTTTGATTTCAATGTTTAAATTCAATTCTCTTTGTTTTGTAATATGAGTAATGGAAGAGAAGAGTGCCTAAACGTTCATACAATTCAAGTTTGAGTTGTTGGAATGTTTAGGTGTTTCTTTGATTTCAAAGTTATGAGGAACTAAACCCCCTTTAGCTAGGGGGTGATTCGAAACTATGTTTATGTTTGCAATATGAATTGATTAACTTTCGTTGGAATTTCATAAGTTGTGAATTTAATTTGTTTAACTATTTGATTGATAACCTATTTATGTATGTTTATTGAGAGTCGACGCTTAATTTTCATGCATGAATTTGACGCTAGAATATAAGTAAGTTTCACGTAATAGTTATGAACTTATATTCACAAGTAGTGGAGGTTGCTTATAAACAATCGCGTTAAACAAATTCTTGGCATAAGTTTCATGCAATCATAGTAACGAATGCCTCGTCAACACTTATAGTTTTCATGATGCTTAATGATCTTTGATTGTATCTTTATTATGATGTCATGTAAGGAACTTTTGAAGAATGCTTTGGGTTGTCGTATGATGTCATCCAATTCATTAACTTAAGGAAAACTTGACGGTTAATTTAAGCGGACCTAATTAACCCGGGGTGTTGAGAAATCATAATTTATCGAAAGACCAACTGAGAATCAATCTTGTATGCAAGTGTAACATGTGTGGAGAAGAACCCCTTGGCTATTCCATCATCCATATTTTCATCTCATTCATATTTACGTTTTGCCTTTAATTACAATTCGTCCATTTAATTTAATCTCGTCCAAACACAATCCCCCCTTTACTTTATTGTCAAATTAGTTAGAAATCAATTTAGTTTGTGTTTTTAAAGAATTTTGAGTCTTTTGGTTTGTCTCAATGTTTTAACGTTTAGCTTCACATTCTTTGAGTCTAGTTTAGTGTTTTATCTTGTTTTTACGTTTTTGAGTCAAATTCCAAGTGATTAACAATCCCTCCTAATCCCCGGTCCAGAACGATCCCTACTTACACACTTCACTACAATTGTCAAAAAGAGGGTTTAATTTGTGCGCGTATAATTCTCGCATCATCTACTTAACATGATCGTGACTAGCGACCTTCACTACTTGTGAATATAAATTCATAACAATTAGGTGAAACAAACTTATATCCTAGCACCAAATTCAAGCATGCAAATTAAGTGTGCACTCTCAATCAACATACAAGAATAAGTTCTAAATCAAACGGTTAAGCAAATTGTATTCACGACTTATGCAACGATAACTGGAAGTAATCAACTTATTTCACATATATAATCATGGTTTCGAATACACCCTTAGCCAAAACGAATTTAGCCAATCATTCTCAAAGCAAAACAAAGATTACATGAATTAGACATTGAAATATAAGATAGAATACACCTAAAATTGTTCAACAACTCAGAATGAAGAGCCAAACAATTGTGTGAAACTGTCTCCTTTCCCTTGCTTGCGGCAGATTGGATGGTGATGGTTCCTGGGCTGTTTTGATGATGTAGAATGGACTTTGGGTGGTGTAGAGGCACGGCAAGGGGTGTAGGGTGAGTGTGGAAGAGTGTTTGATGGTTGGAAGGTGGTGGAGAACTCGGCAAAGAGGGTGGAAGAAGGTGGAGTGGCTGCTTGTATTTTCTGGGCGCTAGAATGATGTTTTGGGGTGTTTTTCTGCCCTAGGGTGTGAATGGACGAATTTCTGTGGTGAATCATCCTCTAGGGTTCGACCAAGGGCTGAATATATGTGTTTTAGAAAGTTAATAACATACCTAATTAAGTTTGAATTCAGATTTCCTAGTCTAAATAGAAAAGGTAAGTGAATAAAGTCCAAATAATTTCAGAAAAAGGGGATGCACGAATTTAAACAAATAAGGAATGTCCTTGCCTTGCAGGGAATCAGAAATTAAACCCCTTGCACAGCAAGGAAAGGGAATTTAAGGTAAGAAACAAAATTGGTGCAAAAGAAGGAAGGAAAAGTCAATTCCTTGCTAGAAATCAGAAATTAGGAATTTTAGGGAAAGTTTTAGAACTAGGAAAGTGGATTAAACTAGGAAATAAGAAATTAAAATCTGGAAACACAAGGGAAGGTACGGCATAAAGTTTAAGGAAAGGTAAGGCACAAAGGAAAAGGTATTAGAATAAGGGAAAGGTCCTAACACATATGGAAAATAGGGAAGTTTACACAAAGAAAGGGAAACAACCTTCTTTGCACGGCAAGGAAGGGAAAGTTTGCAAAGAACCTTTGTTTGTTGTCCAAGGGTGCTCGGGAGCCATCTTAAGTGCTAAAACTTAGAGCGTTCTTGATTTAGGAAAGGTTAACCAAAATAGGAAACTTTGGCTTAACTTTCCTACTTCAAGTAGGAATCCTTGTGTGATTAGGAATCCTCGTCCAACTAGGAATCCTCATGTGAGTGGGAAACCTCCTTCAATTTGGAAACCTTCTCGTAATTGGAATCCTCATCGTAGTAGGAATCCTTGTCGTAGTAGGAATTCTTGTCGTAGTAGGAATCCTTGTCGTAGTAGGAATCCTTGCCGTAGTAGGAATCCTTGCGACATCAACTCTTCAATTTCGTCCATTCCTTTTGCTCCAAGCATAAGCTATCCAATTTGTGCCCAAAAGTGCTCCAAAAGGCTCCAAAATGCATCCTTTCGCCAAATACGTCTCATGAACCTGAAAACACACAAAAGAAGCTTAAAGAACTAAAATAACTAAGAATTTATAACATAAATGCACGAAAACAAGCAAACTAAGTCGCATAAATATGCTCCTATCAGACAATGATACACTTCTTAAGTTACTAACTAATTTGTCTCAGGGGCAAGAGAATCAAGCCAAAGCCATGCAAAACCAAGACAAGAGGGTGGATCAATTGGAGAAACAAATTGGGCAGATTGCAGATTTTGTAGGGAAGTTTCATGACCAAGGCCAACTTCCTAGTTCTACCATTCCAAACCCAAAGGGAGGCTTCGAAAGTGCAAAGGCCATACTCTTGAGAAGTGGAAAAGAAGTTGGGGCAGGTCCTACACCATCACCATCAGGTCCCAAAGAGGATGAAAAACTAAAAATTGAAGAGGAGGAAGCAAGCCAACCCATGGCAAAGGTGGAAACACCTTTGCCGCAAGTTTCTAGTGATCCCAAACTGTCCAATTTGTCCAAAAAGGGTAAGAATGTGTCAAATTCGGTTCCTACTAATTTTTTTCCTTCGAATGTGCCTTTTCCTAGTAGGTTCATGCAAACAAAGAAAGAAGAAGCTGAGAAGGACATCCTTGAGACATTTAGGAAAGTTCAAGTTAACATACACCTCTTGGATGCAATCAAGCAAGTCCCGAGATATGCCAAGTTTTTAAAGGAGCTTTTCACCACTAGGAAGAGGATTTCGACCAAAGAGGTGGTAAAGGTAGGTGAAACTGTCTCCACCATCTTGCAACGCAAACTACCCCCTAAATGCAAAGATCCGGGTAGTTTTACCATTCCTTGTGTCATAGGTAACACTCGTTTTGAATCTACCATGCTAGACCTAGGTGCCTCTATAAATGTCATGCCATATTCAATTTATGCATCTATGAACCTAGGAGTATTGAAAAATGATGGTGTGATTATACAATTGGCCGATAGATCTAATGGCTATCCAAAGGGAGTTTTGGAAGATGTGTTAGTGCAGGTCAATCATTTAATCTTTCCGGCGGATTTCTATGTGCTCGAGATGGATGAATCTGACCATGCCCCTTCGTTGCCAATCCTCCTTGGACGGCCATTCAAGAAGACGGCTCGGACGAAGATTGATGTGTTTAATGGAACTTTGTCCATGGAATTTGATGGGGAAGTTGTTAATTTTAATCTCTCTGATTCTATTAAGTATCCTAGTGAGGATCATTCATGTTTCTCCATTGATTTAGTTGACTCTTTGGCGCAGGGATACCTTGAAGAGTTGAACGCCGATGCACTAGAAAAAGTCATTACAAGAAGCATGGAACTCAACACCAAGGGAGGGGAACTTTTGCTAACCCACGGCACACATGCTCTTTCCCATGCCGTGCCTCCTAGTGAGGAATTCATTGAGTTGGTTGCTGCCCTTGAGTCATTGCCTAAGCACGATGGTAAGTCTTCTAACTTTGATTCAATTCCCATTTCGACTAACAAGTTGCTTCCATCCATAATTCAGGCACCTATCCTTGATCTCAAACCACTACCTAGCCCTTTGAAGTACATTTTCTTGGGGGAAAAGGAGACCTTACCTGCCATTATTTCTTCATCACTCACGGCACAAGAAGAAGAGAAACTAATGCGTGTTTTGAAGGAGTTCAAATCTGCCCTAGGTTGGATCTTGGCCGATATCAAAGGTATTAGTCCCACAACATGTATGCATCACATATTTCTTGAGGAGGGTGCTGATGCGAAATATATAAGCACACAAATTAAAACCCTCTTTTGACAATTGTAGTATATGTATAAGTAGGGATCGTTCTAAACCGGGGATTATGAGGGATTGCTAAATCACTTGAAAACTGACTCAAAAACGTAAAACAAAGGTTAAAACACTAAACTAGACTCAAAGAATGCAAAACTAAACACTAAAACACTATAACAAGCCAAAAGACTCAAAACAGCAACAAAACACTCAAAACTGCCTTAAAAACACAATCTGGGCAGTTTTGAACATCTACACTAATTTGGACGAAATTGGGTGATAACTTGAATCAAAACACTTAGAAACACAAACTAAGACACTTTCTAACTAAATTGAAACACTAAAGTAAATGGGGGTTTAGTTTTGACGAAATTAAAACAAAGAACACAGATTGTAATAAAACAGATTGTAAATACGAATTTGATGAAAATATGGATGGAATGCTAGCTAAAAGGTTCTTCCCCACACATGTCACACTTGCAAACAAGATGATTTTCAGTTGGTCTTTTGATGAATCATGAAACTCAACACCCCGGGTTAATTAGGTTCGCTTAAATTAACCTTCAAGTTCCCCTTAAGTTAATGAATTGGATGGGACAGCGCATACAACAATTATAAACATTCTCCAAAAGTCCTTCACAATAAAGATACAATCAACGATCATTAAGCAACATGAAAACTATTAGTGTTGACGAGGCATTCGTTACTATGATGAGCATGAAACTAGTGCCAAGAATTCATTTAACGCGATCATTTATAAGCGACCTCCACTACTTGTGAATATGATGCAAAATATATAAGCACACAAATTAAAACCCTCTTTTGACAATTGTAGTATATGTATAAGTAGGGATCGTTCTAAACCGGGGATTAGGAGGGATTGCTAAATCACTTGAAAATTGACTCAAAAACGTAAAACAATGGTTAAAACACTAAACTAGACTCAAAGAATGCAAAACTAAACACTTAAAACACTAAAACAAACCAAAAGACTCAAAACAGCACCAAAACACTCAAAACTGCCTTAAAAACACAATCTGGGCAGTTTTGAGCACTTACACTAATTTGGACGAATTTGGGTGATAAATTGAATCAAAACACCTAGAAACACAAACTAAGACACTTTCTAACTAAATTGAACACTAAAGTAAAGGGGGATTTAGTTTTTGACGAAATTAAACAAAGTGCACAGATTGTAATAAAGACAGAATGTAAATACGAATTTGATGAAAATATGGATGGGAAAGCGCGCACAACAATTCAAAACATTCTCCAAAAGTCCTTTACGTGAAAAGCACAATAAAGATACAATCAAAGATCATTAGGCAATTTGAAAACTATAAGCGTTGACGAGGCATTCGTTACTATGATGAGCATGAAACTAGTGCCAAGAATTCATTTAACGCGATTGTTTATAAGCAACCTCCACTACTTGTTAATATAAGTTCATAACTATTAGGTGAAACTCACTTATATTCTAGCATCATATTTATGCATGAAAACTAAGCGTGCACTCTCAATAAACATACACAAATAAGTTATCAATCAAGCAGTTAAACAAATTGAATCCATAACTCATGAAATTCCAACCAAAGGTAATCAATTTATATTGCAAGCATAAACATGGTTTTTAATCACCCCCTAGCTAACTAGGGATTTAGCCTCTCATGTTCACAGAAAGAGAAACAAAAATTGAAATTAAACATAGAGAACAAAAGATTGATTACACCTAGAACGCCCAACGAATCCACTTGAATTTCTGCACGTTTAAGATCCTCTCTCTTCTTCTCCTTGTTGCGGCAGAGATGGTTTGGGTTGTTTTTGGATGATTTTCTGGGTTATAGATGGGTAGAGGGTGGTAAAGGGTTGCGGCAAGGGGTGTGGGTGGTGTATGGAGGTGTGGAATGGTGGGGGGAAGGGATGGTGGTGCTGCGGCAGAGATGGGAGGTGCTGGAATTGATGGGAAAATGGCAGATTGAAGGGGAAAGGGAATGGTGGCTGCGGCAGGGATGTGTGGGCTGAAAGAATGAATGAAAAGTGAATGATAAATCTCCCTAGGGTGCGGCTAAGTGGTGGAATACCTAGGGTTTTTAGAAATTAAAACCCTAGCTTATTTTTATTAACTAAAATTAAGTAAAAGACTGCTAGAATTTGGAAATAAAAGCAGAAATTAAAAGGGAAGTGGCTGCAAGGTGCGGCTAGGGTTTAGTTTAGGAAGGAGCATGTGTTTAAATGCATAACCTAGGACAAAATTGCCCCCCTTGCACGGCAAGGCAAGGGGAGAAGGGGAAAGGCCACGGCAAAGGGGTTTAAGGGGGCTAGGGCCTTTGTTTTGTGTCCTAAAGTGCCTACGAGGCCTTCAAAGTGGCTAGAAAATACGGACGTTTAAGATTAGGAAAGGTTACCAAAATGGGAAACCTAGGGTTAACTTTCCTACTTCAAGTAGGAATCCTTGTTGGAGTAGGAATTCATATTTCTTCAAGTCTTCATCTCATTCATTCCTCTTTTGCTCCAAAAGACTCCAATTTGCATCTTCTTGAACACTTTGGCTTTATAACCTGAAAACATGCAAAAGTGACTTTAAACACTAAAATAACTAAGGAAACACAACATAAATGCACAAGAACAAGCTAATTAAGTCGCATGAATATGCTTCTATCAAATTCCCCCACACTTAGCTTTTGCTAGTCCTCGAGCAAAACGAAACAACTAAAGAAAACAAGACGAAACAAAACCCACAAAACATAACCTAAACCTTCCAATGTTTGCCTCAGGGATTTCCAATGAAACATGACATGTCAAAGATCATTAATCATTAACAACATGTTAGTATAAAAGAAAATTGAAATTGGAGAAGGTGGCTTACTTATGTGATCCAATAAGAACTCAAGAATGAACACCCCTTCTTTGAACGTTTCAGGGACTTTGCACTTGGTCAGATTTGATGTGAGGATTGGTCCTTGTCTTGTGTCATAAAATTCAACTTCTTTGGGGTTGTTTATCTCAAGAACGTCCTCTTTGATGAATTCATGATATTCCCTACTTTTCACCTTTGGAAGGGCTTCTAAGGTGTCTTTTTCACTTTCTTCTTCCTTGGAATTCATGAACCTGCAAGGAATAGGGATATTAGGTGGAATGGGGTTAGAACTTGATGCGAGAATTATACGCGCACAAATTAAACCCTCTTTTTGTCAATTGTAGTGAAGTGTATAAGTAGGGATCGTTCTAGACCGGGGATTAGAAGGGATTGCAAAATCACTTGGATTTCACTCAAAACCGTAAACACAAGTTTAAAACACTAATTAATGCGAAGAATACAAAACTAAAAGTAAGAAAGACTTAGACTAAAACTTAAACAAAATAAAGGGGGATTGGATTTGGACGAAAATTGAAATAAAATGGATACTTGGAAACAAAATAGATTGTAAAGATGAATGTGACGGAAATGAATGGATGGGAAGCTAGCTAAGGGGTTCATCTCCACACATGTTACACTTGCATACAAAACGATTTCTAATTGCTTTTCAATAAACCATGAATTCTCAACGCCCCGGGTTAATTAGGTCCGCTTTAATTAACCGTCAAGTTTTCCTTAAGTTAATGAATTGGATGATTGCATACGACAACCCAAAGCATTCCTCACTAGTTCCCTACATGAATTGCATAATAGAGATACAAGCAAGAATCATTAAGCAACATGAAAACTATAAGTGTTGACGAGGCATTCGTTACTATGATTGCATGAAACTTATGCCAAGAATTTGTTTAACGCGATTGTTTATAAGCAACCTCCACTACTTGTGAATAGAAGTTCATAACTATTACGTGAAACTCACTTATATTCTAGCGTCAAATTCATGCATGAAAACTAAGCGTTCATTCTTAATAAACATACATAAATAGGATATCAATCAAATAGTTAAACAAATTGAATTCACAACTTATGAAACGTAATTAAAAGTAATCAAATCATATTGCAAGCATAAACATATATTTCGAATCACCCCCAAGCTAAGGGGGGTTTAGTTCCTCATACGTACAAAACAAAGAGAATTGAAATTAAACATTGAAATCAAAGAAACGCCTAAACATTCCAACAACTCAAACTTTAATTGTATGAACGTTTAGGCCCTCTTATCTTCCTCTTCGTTGTAGCATAAGGTCTAAGGATAGTTGGTTTGGGGGAATGGAAGTGTGGAATTATGGAAGTGGATGAGCAGTGGTGGAAATGGAAGAATGGTTTTTGGATTCTAAGGGAGACTCACGGCTAGAGAAGGAATTGGAAGTGTTTCTGGTGTGTTGTGTTGTGAATGAGATGATGCAAATGAATGAAGTGTGTGTGGTTTATATAGGGAGAGAATGGATGGGAGAGCATGTGAATGATAGCTAGGAGAATGATTAAAGGGGTGTGAATGGTTGGAAATGCATGTGGGTGAATTGGTGGTGCAATGATGAAAGAATAAGTGCATGTGTGTGCTTTGTGTTGGAATGAATGTGGATGCATGATGAAGAGTTAATAAATAATGCATGTAGGGTTAGGAAATAAAATCATAACTTAAAGGGGGGATGATTAAAGGGTGTGGCTAGGTTGGCTTTGTTTGGGTGCATGTGAGTTAAAGAGGGAGAATGTGGTGAAATGATGAAGTAGGAAGGTGGAAATGCATGTGAATGCATGTGAGTGCATGTGTGTGTGAATGGGTGTTTCTTGATGGTTTTGGGGTTGTGATGCATGTGAATGCATGTGGCTAAGGCTTGTTGATTGGGCTAGAGGTTTTGCATGGCTCAAAGGATTGTTTGATTGGGCTAGGCCCTTTGTTTTATGTCCAAAGTGCATACAAGGCTTTCAAATTCGTCCAACACTTTGGCTCCAAAAATATGCTATCCATTCCAAGCCCAATTTTGCTCCAAAATGCTCCAAAATGCATCTTTTTGCTTCCTTAGCCATATGAACCTAAAAACACACGAAAATGGCTTAAACTACTAAAACAACTATGAATTAACAACATAGATGCACGAAAACAAGCTAAGTAAGTCGCCTAAATATGCTCCTATCAGAACTAATTAAATTTGGAACAACCTTACTTGAATTAGATGGCGTAGGAGCAATAGGTGCCTCCGGCAAAGGTGTTTCCACTCTTGCCGTGGGTTGGGTGTATTCCTCTTCCTTGTGATTTGATTTTGATGGTTGAGGGTCCGTTCCAACCTCCTTGTCACTTCTCAACATGATTTCCTTGGCAGTTTCAAATTCTCCCTTCGGATTTGCAATGGTTGAACTAGGGAGTTCGCCTTGGTCTCGAAACTGTCCTACGAACTCCGCGATCTGCCCAATTTGCTTTTCCAAGTAGTCCAACCTTTTGTCTTGATTTTCCCTCTCTTTGTTTTGAGTTTGGATTCCATTACTTTGGGCAGGTTGTGGTGGCTGCATAGGCGTTGAATAAAACTCCTCATATGGCTGCCAATATCCTTCTTGTTGAGCCTCATTGTCTTGATTTTGTGAGCCCTGCACCAAACAAATTAATTCATTAAGCTTTTGATTATAATCTATTGACGAACTTGAGTTTGGTTGGGCATATTGAAGCATTTAAAACCAGTTTGGGCACACTTAAGTACATTCTTAATCATAGTCACCACATACTATTTCACAATTAAGCATTTAAAACCAGTTTTGAATGTAGTAACATGCCTTAGAGAATTTGCTCAATTCCTTACAAGATATGCACTCGATTTTCACTCAGATTTTCTAACTACACACCCTAATCTCGTCATATGTGAGAAGATTGATGTAAACATGAAAACGAACACTCACATATATGTATCACAAAGAAAGCAATTTCTGGACTTAATAAGCATGTTTAGATATGATCTCATGAATGGAATGCTACGACTTAGATGCGAGAACCAGTGACACCATATGCTCATACCAAGTTCAAACTCCACAAATTGAAACACATAACACTCAAGATTGAAGTCATGGGTTGTAATGGGGCTTGGGGCATGTGGATAACAAAGAAGGGATATGGGAAACAAAGGTTCTTAAAGAAATAGTGAGCAAAGCACTTGAATCAACTTAGAATTCACTTTTGAATGAAAACTCAACTTTTGAACAAAAAGGGAGAATTTAGACAATTTACGGCCAGAATTGGTGTTTTGGACCCTTTCTTCAATCACTCATTCTTTCATTTTTTTTTCAAGCTCTTTTTCTTTCTTTCTTTCTTTCTTTTCTTTTCTGTTTTTCTTTTCTTTTGAATCTCAAACATACTTAAGAACAAGCATTCCTTCCCCCACACTCATTTTCTTGCATAATGTAACTCAAAAGGAATTCATTTAAGTCATGCTCACTATCTTTTAAGAACAAGGGTGTGGATTGTACTAAACTAGGCTAGGTGAGGATATTGTGGGTTGACAAAGTATAAAGGCTAAACAAAGCTCAACGGGGGTAAAACTTACAACATATACGAAATATGGGAAGTGAGGTTATTTGGCTATGGTGGCAACTACACAACTTCATCTTGATATATGTTATGTAAATCAATAACATGCTTTGAATGAAATGGGCATGAGTTCTAGCATTTGGAACTATATGATGAAACGCCTTCTAAGTAGTAACCAAGCAAAGAATAATGAGATCATGCAACAACTTTGGAAAACAAGAAATCACAGATTATACTCTCCAAAGAACGTTATAGGCTTAAGTCTCTCAGGGTTGTAGCGTTTGTTTGAGTTCCTTCCTTCAAGCATGTTACATAACTAATTTTTTCTTTTATGATTGCATGTGACGTCATACATTATAACCATAACCAAGCATATACCAAGAGTAAATCAAACTTTTGTCCATGTTTCTAACTCTTTTTAACAGTCATGCAATTAGAAACCAAATCCTTATCATTGTGTTGGAAGGTGACCTACGACACAAAAACGACTCAAAACACTCTTTTTAGGCTTTTCAAAACAAGATTTTCAAATTTTTATGTGATTTTCGAATTTTTAAGTCAAAACACACTAAACACACTTAAAAACAGCAAGAAACAACATTTGAAGTTATGGTGGATAAAACCCTACGAATTTGCATCAAAACACTTTAGTAACTCCCCCACACTTAAATCAAACATTGTCCTCAATGTTTTAAGCTTAAAACCACACTAAACACAAGCAAACATATAAACAGCAATTAAACATACTTAACATGGCATACTCTATCTAACAAAGCGAAGGGTTTAGAGATGCAAATCTGGTTATGGAGTGTTCGTTCCATCTTCTCCTTGGTGATTGCATTGAGGCTTCATCTTGAGTTTTTTCCACAGGCTACTCTTGAACTGAGCTGGAGATTCTTTTGGTTTCCTCCGATCGTTGATTTTCCTTTGTGCTACTCTTGAACTGGGCAGCAGGATTCTTTTGGTCTCCCCCGAAGGTCTGAGCTTCCTCCTCTTATCTGTTTCTTTGTTCAATCTCTCCAATTCGTATTGAAGAGGGTTAGAGGATAGCTCAGCAAAGCTAGGTAAGCAACCAGGGAATAGAGTCCAGATAGACTCCAAGTGCCGGCTGATTGCTTCTTTCACTTTGCCATGCAAGTAATATCAAGGACAAAGGAAAAGACAGGGAAAGAGCATGATATGAGATACCTTTGCTTTCGCCCTTGATGATATGAGATACCTTTGCTTTCGAAGAGGCAGCGAATGAATCCATATGTTTTGATCCACCGTTTCCTCTTCCTCATTCGTACTGCAGGCATTTGGTATCTTCTTTAGGGGATACATCCATGTTTGAAAGTGTGTTCTCAAGAGAAGGAGAAATCCGAGCATGTTTGAGAGGGTTGGTTGCAGCTTACATTTTCGGCCGAGAAGGAAAGTTATGCGTTTCTGGGTGTATGCCTTGCCATGAATGTTGATGTATATAGGAATTGTAATGGCAAATGGCAGTGCGGATGCGGCAATGTCTTCCATGCGTCTTCTGAAAAGTCGGGAGCTTTTGACAAAATGGCACGCGTTTTCTGAAAAGCCGGGAGCTTTTGACAAATTTGCACTCGCTTTCTGGAAAGCCGGGAGCTTTCGGCTTTGTCACCCACGTTTGTCGGCTAAAGTGTGCAGCTGATTTCTCGCCTTCCATGTGTCTTCTGAAAAGCTGGGAGCTTTTGACAACTTTACACACGCTTTCTGAAAAGCCGGGATTACGTCTGACGAGCTGGCGATCTTTACGTCGGAAATTCCGGTTTTGAAGAGTGGTGTCTCTTCATTTCTGAATCGGTGAACGCCTCTCTCCTTTAATAGAGGTGATCAATCACCTCTAGCATGCACACTTGAAAATTGCCCAGAAATCGTCTCCAGCTTGTCGAGATTTCACTCCATCAAACCCTTCTCTTTTAACTTCTTGAACAATGGCTAGCTCATCCAACCCATCGAACATTTGCTTAGATTTGAGTCTAAGCAGTGACCCGGTCGCGCCTCGTCAGGATAAGGTATGGTGCCCGTCTTTCTTATATTCTCATGGCCCTCTTACAGATGAGGACTCTGTGATGACGGATCCAACAACGGCTACAATAGTGGCTCGGAACCTCCTCACTCCCAAAGACAGTCAGCTGCTTTCAGGACGGTCCGATGAGTTGGCCGTTCAAGAATCCCTGGCTCTGAGTGTTCAGTGCGCTGGCTCTGTGTCCAACATGGGCCAACGCCTTCTTGCTCGTTCCCGTCAGGTTGAATCCTTGATGGCGGAGGTGGAGAGTCTTAAGCAGGAGATCAAACAGCTTAAGTACGAGAACCGAAGTTTGCACGTGCTTGCCAACAATTATTCGTCAGGCATGAAGAGGAAACTTGATGAGCTTGATGACCGTCAAAGGCTTGCGGCTTTCTTCCAGAGGCACCTATTTCCTGGGTCATCCAGCGTTCCACCAAGGTTTGGGGCCTTGAATGATCTATCTTCGGCGCCTCCCACTCCGATGCCTTCCGCTCCTATGCCCCTTGCTCCAATGCCTTCTGCTCCGAGACCTCCTGTTCCGATGCCTCCTTTTCCGATGCCTTCTGCTCCGAGAGTGTTGCCACGTAGTGGGGCCTCACGTACACAACCTTTGTGAAGACTCCATCTTTCTGCCATGTTTAGATACAATTGTAATTTATCGAAAAATCAATGAACAAGCTTTGTTTTATTTACTGTATTGGGTTGCCTCCCAAGTAGCGCTTTCTTTTACGTCTTGCAGCCGGACGAAGAACCCAATCACTCCAGGATATGTTCACGAATCGGATGAGAACTCCGAGTCATGAACTAGTACCTAAAACAAGAAACAAAACAAATTTAAGAATCTGGAAAAATAAAAACAAACGAAAATAAAACAATCCAAGGGATTAGCAAAGTTGCTAATCCCCGGCAACGGCGCCAAAATTTGATACGAGAATTATACGCGCACAAATTAAACCCTCTTTTTGTCAATTGTAGTGAAGTGTATAAGTAGGGATCGTTCTGGACCGGGGATTAGGAGGGATTGCAAAATCACTTGGATTTCACTCAAAACCGTAAACACAAGTTTAAAACACTAATTAATGCGAAGAATACAAAACTAAAAGTAAGAAAGACTTAGACTAAAACTTAAACAAAATAAAGGGGGATTGGATTTGGACGAAAATTGAAATAAAATGGATACTTGGAAACAAAATAGATTGTAAAGATGAATGTGATGGAAATGAATGGATGGGAAGCTAGCTAAGGGGTTCATCTCCACACATGTTACACTTGCATACAAAACGATTTCTAATTGCTTTTCAATAAACCATGAATTCTCAACGCCCCGGGTTAATTAGGTCCGCTTTAATTAACCGTCAAGTTTTCCTTAAGTTAATGAATTGGATGATTGCATACGACAACCCAAAGCATTCCTCACTAGTTCCCTACATGAATTGCATAATAGAGATACAAGCAAGAATCATTAAGCAACATGAAAACTATAAGTGTTGACGAGGCATTCGTTACTATGATTGCATGAAACTTATGCCAAGAATTTGTTTAACGCGATTGTTTATAAGCAACCTCCACTACTTGTGAATATAAGTTCATAACTATTACGTGAAACTCACTTATATTCTAGCGTCAAATTCATGCATGAAAACTAAGCGTTCATTCTTAATAAACATACATAAATAGGATATCAATCAAATAGTTAAACAAATTGAATTCACAACTTATGAAACGTAATTAAAAGTAATCAAATCATATTGCAAGCATAAACATATATTTCAAATCACCCCCAAGCTAAGGGGGGTTTAGTTCCTCATACGTACAAAACAAAGAGAATTGAAATTAAACATTGAAATCAAAGAAACGCCTAAACATTCCAACAACTCAAACTTTAATTGTATGAACGTTTAGGCCCTCTTATCTTCCTCTTCGTTGTAGCATAAGGTCTAAGGATAGTTGGTTTGGGGGAATGGAAGTGTGGAATTATGGAAGTGGATGAGCAGTGGTGGAAATGGAAGAATGGTTTTTGGATTCTAAGGGAGACTCACGGCTAGAGAAGGAATTGGAAGTGTTTGTGGTGTGTTGTGTTGTGAATGAGATGATGCAAATGAATGAAGTGTGTGTGGTTTATATAGGGAGAGAATGGATGGGAGAGCATGTGAATGATAGCTAGGAGAATGATTAAAGGGGTGTGAATGGTTGGAAATGCATGTGGGTGAATTGGTGGTGCAATGATGAAAGAATAAGTGCATGTGTGTGCTTTGTGTTGGAATGAATGTGGATGCATGATGAAGAGTTAATAAATAATGCATGTAGGGTTAGGAAATAAAATCATAACTTAAAGGGGGGATGATTAAAGGGTGTGGCTAGGTTGGCTTTGTTTGGGTGCATGTGAGTTAAAGAGGGAGAATGTGGTGAAATGATGAAGTAGGAAGGTGGAAATGCATGTGAATGCATGTGAGTGCATGTGTGTGTGAATGGGTGTTTCTTGATGGTTTTGGGGTTGTGATGCATGTGAATGCATGTGGCTAAGGCTTGTTGATTGGGCTAGAGGTTTTGCATGGCTCAAAGGATTATTTGATTGGGCTAGGCCCTTTGTTTTATGTCCAAAGTGCATACAAGGCTTTCAAATTCGTCCAACACTTTGGCTCCAAAAATATGCTATCCATTCCAAGCCCAATTTTGCTCCAAAATGCTCCAAAATGCATCTTTTTGCTTCCTTAGCCATATGAACCTAAAAACACACGAAAATGGCTTAAACTACTAAAACAACTATGAATTAACAACATAGATGCACGAAAACAAGCTAAGTAAGTCGCCTAAATATGCTCCTATCAGAACTAATTAAATTTGGAACAACCTTACTTGAATTAGATGGCGTAGGAGCAATAGGCGCCTCCGGCAAAGGTGTTTCCACTCTTGCCGTGGGTTGGGTGTATTCCTCTTCCTTGTGATTTGATTTTGATGGTTGAGGGTCCGTTCCAACCTCCTTGTCACTTCTCAACATGATTTCCTTGGCAGTTTCAAATTCTCCCTTCGGATTTGCAATGGTTGAACTAGGGAGTTCGCCTTGGTCTCGAAACTGTCCTACGAACTCCGCGATCTGCCCAATTTGCTTTTCCAAGTAGTCCAACCTTTTGTCTTGATTTTCCCTCTCTTTGTTTTGAGTTTGGATTCCATTACTTTGGGCAGGTTGTGGTGGCTGCATAGGCGTTGAATAAAACTCCTCATATGGCTGCCAATATCCTTCTTGTTGAGCCTCATTGTCTTAATTTTGTGAGCCCTGCACCAAACAAATTAATTCATTAAGCTTTTGATTATAATCTATTGACGAACTTGAGTTTGGTTGGGCATATTGAATATGAGGTGGCTGCCAATATCCTTCTTGTTGAACCTGCTAAGGTTCCCACCATATAGAGTTTGAATGATCACTCCAATCTGAATTGTAAGTATTGGAAAACACGTTATTCCTTGATTGAAGATCAAATATATCAACGCTTTGCATTTGGGACCTTTCCATGAGCTGTGACAATAGATAAGCATTATCAAGTGCCATGTTGTGCTTCTTTAGTACTTGAATTCAACAAACAAAACACAAATCAAAATACATAACTAAAATACATAACAGAAACGAACAATCCAAGAGATTAGCAAATTTGCTAATCCCCGGCAACGGCGCCAAAATTTGATGCGAGAATTATACGCACACAAAGTAACCCTCTTTTTGACAATTGTAGTATAGAATGTAAGTAGGGATTGTTCAGGACCGGGGATTAGGAGGGATTGTTAATCACTTGGATTTCACTCAAAAACGTAAAAACACAATATAAAACACTCTACTAGACTCAAAGAATGCAAAACTAAACTTTAAAACACTAAAACAAACCAAAAGACTCAAACATCACCCAAAACACTCAAAACTGCCTTAAAAACACTTTCTGGGCAGTTTTGAGCACTTTGGTGAATTTTGACGAATTTGTATAACAAATTGAATCAAAACACTTATAAACACAAACTAAAACACTTTCTAACTAATTTGGACATTAAAGTAAGGGGGGATTGAGTTTTGGACGAAATTAAACTAATTGCACAGATTCTAATTAAAACAGATTGTAAGTATGAATGTGATGGATTGCTAGCTAAGGGGTTCATCTCCATACATGTTACACTTGCATAATAAAACGATTTCCAATTGCGTTTCAATAAACCATTAATTCTCAACACCCCAAGTTAACCGTGATGCACTAATTAACCTTCAAATCTTCCTAACGTTATTGAATTGGATGATTGCATACGACAACCCAAAACATTCCCCACAAGTCCCCTACATGATTGCATAATAGAGATACAAGCAAGAACCATTACGCTCTATGAAAATTATAAGTGTTGACGAGGCATTCGTTACTATGATTGCATGAAACTTATGCCAAGAATTCGTTTAACGCGATTGTTTAAAAGCAACCTCCACTACTTGTGAATATAAGTTCGTAACTATTAGGTGAAACTCACTTATATTCTAGCGTCATATTCATGCATGAAAATTAAGCGTGTACTCTCAATAAACATACATAAATAAGTTATCAATCAAACAGTTAAACAAATTGAATCCACAACTTATGAAACGCAATTAGAAGTAATCAAATCAAAATGCAAGCATAAACATATATTTCGAATCCCCCCCTAGCCAAGGGGGGGTTTAGTTCCTCATACGTACAAAACAAAGAGAATTGAAATTAAACATTGAGATCAAAGAAACACCTAAACATTCCAACAACTCAAACTTGAATTGTATGAACGTTTAGGCCCTCTTCTCTTCCTCTTTATTGTGGCACAAGGTCTAAGGATAGTTTGATGGTGTGAATGGTTTGGGGAGTGGTGAAATTGGAAGGGGGAGGCCACGGCAATGGGATGATTTCTGGTGGTGTTTGGATTGGTAGGGAGACTCACGGCACAAAGGGCTCTCTTTGGTGAATTTCTGAAAATGGAAGAATGAATGAGAATGAATTAATTGTGGCTGCAATGGATGCTTATTTATAGGTGAAAAGGAGGGAATATGACAGCTAGGTTATGATGATGAATGCATGTGCAAAGTTGGTTGAATGATTATGGGTACATGTGGCTGATTTATATGAAGGGAATGCATGTGAAGTGGTTGGAACAAAGGGGGAATGCACGGCATGGGTAGGATTGAATGTGTCAATGATGGCAGATTGTGTATGTGAATGATTAGGGTGAATGTGCATGTGCTTTGACAGCTAGGTTGAATAAATTAAAGGGAGTGCATGTGGCTTGGCTGGAATGATTGGAATGCAATGATGAAATGGGATGGAAGTGCACGGCAAAGGTGTTTTTGATTGATTATGCAGATGCATGTGGATTAAAGGAATGCATGTGCAATGACAGCTAGGTTAAATGATTAAAGGGTGCATGTGGGTTGGAAATGCATGTGGAATGGCTGTTTTATTTGGTGGGAAATCATGTGATTAAAGAGTGGGAGTGCATGTGATTAAAGAGTGGAATGCTAGGTAGGAAATGCATGTGGCTGCAATGAAGGAAAGCTGGAATGGTGTGTGGAATTATGATGGGAGGCCACGGCATAGAATGTGTTTGGTTGCATATGGCTGAAATTGGAAGGGGGAAGGTATGGTTATGATAAGTGATAAGTGTATGGTTATGATAAGTGATAAGTGAATGGTTTGATAAGTGATAAGTGAATGGTTTGGTCTTCAATTTCGTCCATCTACTTGGCTTTAAGCATATGCAATCCATTCCAATCTCTAATTTGCTCCAAAAGGCATCCTTTTGCATACTTTGCCCTTAGAACCTGAAAACACACAAAAGAAGCATAAAGGACTAAAATAACTAAAGAAACATAACGTAAATGCACGAGAACTAGCCATTTAAGTAGCATGAATATGCTCCTATCAAATACCCCCACACTTAGCTTTTGCTAGTCCTCGAGCAAAACAGAAAAACAAAACAAAACGAAACGAAACAAAACAAACCAAAGACAATCTTAAACTTTCCAACGTTTGCCTCAGGGATTTCCAAATCACATGACATGTTAAAAATCATCATTCCCATAGATTTTAGTCATCTTCACCCTTAAGTACATTCTTAATCATAGTCACCACATACTAGTTCACAATTAAGCATTTAAAACCATGTTTTTAATGTAGTAACATGCCTTAGAGAATTTGCTCAATTCCTTATAAGATATGCACTCAATTTTCACTCAGATTTTCTAACTACACACCCTACACTAGGTATATGTGAGAAGATTGATGTAAAAATGAAGACTAACACTCACATATGTTATATCAAAGAAAGTATTTTCTGGATTCACGACAATGACATGAATATGATCTCATGAATGGAATGCTACTACTTAGAACGAGAACCAGTGATTCCATAAGCTCATATCAATTCCAAACTCCACATTATTGAAACATAACGATCAAGATAGAAGCATAAGGGTTGAAACGGGGCTAAAGGTGTTTGGCTAACAAAGAAGGGATATGGAAAACAAAGGTTCTTAAAGAAATAGTGAGCAAAGCAATTGAATCAACTTAGAATTCACTTGTGAATGAAAACTCAACTTTTGAACAACAAGGGAGAACAAGCTTTTTTTCTTTCTTTCTTTCTTCTCTTGTTTCTGTTTTTCTTTTTCATATGTTTTTCACAATTTTTTTTTCTTTTCTTTTGAATCTCAAAATATACATATAAACTTAAGAACAAACTTTCCCTCCCCCACACTCATTTTCTTTCATAATGTAACTCAAAAGGAATTCATTTAAGTCATGCTCACTATCTTTTAAGAACAAGGGTGTGGACTGTCCTACACTAGACTCGGTGAGGATAATGTGGGTAAACAAAGAATAAAGGCTAAACAAGGCTCAACGGGGTTAAAACTTACAACATATACGAAATATGGGACGTAAGGCTATTTGGCTATGGTGGCAACTACACAACTTCATCTTGATATATGTTATGCAATTCAATGTCATGCTTTGAATGAAACGGATATAAGTTCTAGCATTTAGTTTTATCATGATACAATTGCATTCTAAGTAGCAACCAAGCAAGGAATAATGAGATCATGCAACAACTTTAGAAAACAAAGAATCACAGAATATAACTCTCCAAAGAAGGTAATGGCTCGAGTCTCACAGGGTTGTAGCGTTTGTTTGAGTTCCTTCCTTCAAGCATGTTACAAAAACGAATTTTTCTTTTATGATTGCATGTGAAGTCGTACATTATAACCATAACCAAGCATATACCAAGAGTAAATCAAACTTTTCTCTATGTTTATAACTCTTTTTAACAGTCATGCAATTACAAACCAAATCCTTATCATTGTGTTGGAAGGTACCCTAAGACACAAACACACAAAAACGACTCAAAACACTCTTTTTAGGCTTTTCAAAACATGTTTTTCAAATTTTTATGTGATTTTCGGAGTTTATAAAAACAAAACATACTAAAACACTCTAAAACATCTTAAAAACACCTTAAAACAACAAAGAACACCATTTGAAGTTATGGGTGATAAAATCCCACGAATTTGCATCAAATATACTTAGTTACCTGATAGGAGCATATTTAGGCGACTTACTTAGCTTGTTTTCGTGCATCTATGTTGGTAATTCATAGTTATTTTAGTCATTTATGCTTCTTTTGTGTGTTTTCAGGTTCTAAGGGCTTAGGGAGCAAGAAAGTGCATTTTGAGGCTATTTGGGGCACTTTTGGGCATGGATTGGATAGCTTAATCATGGAGCAAAGAGGATGGACGAAATTGAAGCCTTGTATGCTCTTTGGGGACATCAAACAAAGGGCCTAGCCCAATCAAACAAATCCTTTGAGCCATGGAAAACCTCTAGCCCAATCAAACATATTATGCCATGCAAACCAACCTATTTTAGGCCCATTCTATGTACTTAAACCCTAGCCCTTTAAACTAGTCCATTTATCACTTATCACTTCCATTCACTTATCACTCACCACATATCATTCATTTATCACCACATATCATTCATTTATCACTTATCAAACCTTTCACTTATCACTTCCATTCACTTATCACTTATCATTTCCATTCACTTATCACTCACCACATATCATTCATTTATCACTTATCATACTCATAATCATCTACACATTTCAAACATATGCATTTCATCTCACATGCACACCCACCTCTTTCCAAACTAATTCACATGCATACCTATTCTTTAAATCAACACATGCATTCACACACATGCACATCATTCACTCACATTTCCACCATTCATTCTTTATTCCACAAACAAGTCACATGCATTTCCACCTTCCTACTTCATCATTTCACCACATTCTCCCTCTTTAACTCATTTCATTATTCATTCACTTTGCATTCATTCAATTCCACCCCACATGCACCCTTTATTCTTCATCATTGCAACCATGGCACATTTACACCAACAAAACAACTCCCATGCCATGGCCTACTCATATTCCCATTTCCTTTCCAACATCTCACATGCATTTCCACCTTCCTACTTCATCATTTCACCACATTTTCCCTTTTATTTCCACATGCAATTCTTCATCATTGCAACCACAAACACCTTAAACAAATAGTCATATACATCTCCACTCCTCCTATAAATACCCTTGCATTCATTCATTCAAAAATCATCTCATTCACAACATAACAACACACCACAAACACATTCCTTTCTCCCTTAGAATCCAAAAACCATCTTCCATTTCCACCAATCCTCATCCATTTCCATAATTCCCCAACACTTCCATCCCCCCAACCAACCTATCCTTAAACCTTGTGCTACAACAACGAGGAAGAGAAGAGTGCCTAAACGTTCATACAATTCAAGTTTTGAGTTGTTGGAATGTTTAGGTGTTTCTTTGATTTCAAAGTTTCATTTTAATTCTCTTTGTTTTGTACGTATGAGAAATGGAAGAAAATAGTGCTTAAACGTTCATACAATTCAAGTTTTGAGTTGTTGGAATGTTTAGGTGTTTCTTTGATTTCAAAGTTATGAGGAACTAAACCCGTTTTAGCTAGGGGGTGATTCGAAACTATGTTTATGTTTGTAATATGATTTGATTACTTTTAATTACGTTTCATAAGTTATGAATTCAATTTGTTTAACTGTTTGATTGATAACCTATTTATGTATGTTTATTAAGAATGAACGCTTAATTTTCATGCATGAATTTGACGCTAGAATATAAGTGAGTTTCACGTAATAGTTATGAACTTATATTCACAAGTAGTGGAGGTTGCTTATAAACAATCGCGTTAAACATATTCTTGGCATAAGTTTCATGCAATCATAGTAACGAATGCCTCGTCAACACTTATAGTTTTCATGATGCTTAATGATTCTTGCTTGTATCTCTATTATGCAATTCATGTAGGGAACTTGTGAGGAATGCTTTGGATTGTCGTATGCAATCATCCAATTCATTAACTTAAGGAAAACTTAACGGTTAATTTAAGCGGACCTAATTAACCCCGGGCGTTGAGAATTCATGGTTTATTGAAAAGCAATTAGACATCGATTTGTATGCAAGTATAACATATGTGGAGATGAACCCCTTAGCTGGCTTCCCATCCATTCATTTCCGTCAAATCCATATTTACAATTTGTTTTATTTCCAAGTTTCCATTTTTAGTTTAAAGTCGTCCAAATCCAATCCCCCTTTATTTTGTTTAAGTTTTAGTCTAAGTCTTTCTTACTTTTAGTTTTGTTTTCTTCGCATTAATTAGTGTTTTAAACTTGTTTTTACATTTTTGAGTCAGTTTCCAAGAGATTAACAATCCCTCCTAATCCCCGGTCCAGAACGATCCCTAGTTATACTTATACTACAATTGACAAAAAGAGGGTTTAATTTGTGTGCGTATAAATCTCGCATCAAATTTTGGCGCCGTTGCCGGGGATTAGCAACTTTGCTAATCCCTTGGATTGTTTTATTTTCGTTTGTTTTTATTTTTCCAGATTCTTAAATTTGTTTTGTTTCTTGTTTTAGGTACTAGTTCATGACTCGGAGTTCTCATCCGATTCGTGAACATATCCTGGAGTGATTGGGTTCTTCGTCCGGCTGCAAGACGTAAAAGAAAGCGCTACTTGGGAGGCAACCTAATACAGTAAATAAAACTTTTGCTTGTTCATTGATATTTTTCGATAAATTACAATTGTATCTAAACATGGCAGAAAGATGGAGCCTTTACAAAGGTTGAGTACATGAGGCCCCACTACGTGGCAACACTCTCGGAGCAAGAGGCATCGGAGCAGGAGGCATCGGAACAGGAGGTCTCGGAGCAGAAGGCATTGGAGCAAGAGGCATCGGAGCGGAAGGCATAGGAGTGGGAGGCACCGAAGATAGATCATTCAAGGCCCCAAACCTTGGTGGAACGCTGGATGACCCAGGAAAGAGGTGCCTTTGGAAGAAAGCTGCAAGCCTTTGACGGTCATCAAGCTCGTCAAGTTTCCTCTTCATGCCTGACGAATAATTGTTGGCAAGCACGTGCAAACTTCGGTTCTCGTACTTAAGCTGTTTGATCTCCTGCTTAAGACTCTCCACCTCCGCCATCAAGGATTCAACCTGACGGGAGCGAGCAAGAAGGCGTTGGCCTATGTTGGACACAGAGCCAGCGCACTGAACACTCAGAGCCAGGGATTCTTGAACGGCCAACTCATCGGACCGTCCTGAAAGTAGCTGACTGTCTTTGGGAGTGAGGAGGTTCCGAGCCACTATCGTAGCCGTTGTGGGATCCATCATCACAGAGTCCTCATCTGTAAGAGGGCCATGGGAATATAAGAAAGACGGGCACCATACCTTACCCTGACGAGACGCGACCGGATCACTGCTTAGACTCAAATCTAAGCAAAGGTTCGATGGGTTGGATGAGCTAGCCATTGTTCACGAAGTTAAAAGAGAAGGGGTGGACGGAGTAGATTTTCAAAGGGCCGGAGACGAGTTTCAAGAATGGAAAATCTTCAGAGTGTGTAAGTTGGCGGTGATCGATAGCTCTATAAAAAGCCAAGGCAACGCGTCCACCGATTCAAAAAGCTGACAAGCGCAAAGTTCGGCGACGCTTTATCTGCTTTTCAGAAAACGTGTTCAACACGTGGAGGCCATCATCGCAACTACACGTCTTTAGCCGACAAGCACAAAGTTCGGCGACGCTTTATCTGCTTTTCAGAAAACGTGTGCAGCTTTATCGAAAAGGCGTCTTCAAAGATCGAAGAGTCGTCATTATTCCAAAAAGCCGGATTTGCGGGATCGAAATGTTTGTCGACAAGGTAAAAGAACAGTATCACCACTTGCTATTGAATTCCCTATATATGTCGACCTTCATCTTTTATGGCAAGACAGAACTGAAGAAAATGCCCAACTCTTCCTCACCTCTGAGGGCGCACTCCCAGCAAAGCCTTTCGAAATACTCCATTCTTTCTTCTTCCCCAAAGATGATACCAGATGCCTGGAGTACAGATGACCCAGGAGGAAACAGCACCACAAATACATGTGCTGATTCATTCACCGCTTCTTCAAAAGCAAAGGTATCTCATATCATCAAGGGCAAAAGCAAAGGTATCTCATATCATGCTCTTTCCCTGTCTTTTCCTTTGTCCTTGATATTACTTGCATGGCAAAGTGAAAGAAGCAATCAGCCGGCACTTGGAGTCTATCTGGACTCTATTCCCTGGTTGCTTACCTAGCTTTGCTGAGCTATCCTCTAACCCTCTTCAATACGAATTGGAGAGATTGAACAAAGAAACAGATAAGAGGAGGAAGCTCAGACCTTCGGGGGAGACCAAAGGAAGCCTGCTGCCCAGTTCAAGAGTAGCACAAAGGAAAATCAACGATGGGAGCAGCGCAGTTCAAGAGTAAGCCTGTGGAATCACAAAGATCCAAGCCTCACTGCAATCACCAAGGAGAAGATGGAACGAACACTCCATAACCAGATTTGCATCTCTAAACTCTTCTCTTTGTTAGATACATTCTGCCATGTTTAGTATGTTTAATTGTTATTTATATGTTTGTTTGTGTTTAGTGTGGTTTTTTAACATTGAGGACAATGTTTGATTTAAGTGTGGGGGAGTTACTAAAGTGTTTTGATGCAAATTCGTAGGGTTTTATCCACCATAACTTCAAATGTTGTTTCTTGCTGTTTTTAAGTGTGTTTAGTGTGTTTTGACTTAAAAATTCGAAAATCACATAAAAAAAAATTTGAAAAACATGTTTTGAAAAGCCTAAAAAGAGTGTTTTGAGTCGTTTTTGTGTCGTAGGTCACCTTCCAACACAATGATAAGGATTTGGTTTCTAATTGCATGACTGTTAAAAAGAGTTAGAAGCATGGAGAAAAGTTTGATTTACTCTTGGTATATGCTTGGTTATGGTTATAATGTATGAATTCACATGCAATCATAAAAGAAAAAAATTAGTTATGTAACATGCTTGAAGGAAGGAACTCAAACAAACGCTACAACCCTGAGAGACTTGAGCCTATAACGTTCTTTGGAGAGTATAATCTGTGATTTCTTGTTTTCTAAAGTTGTTGCATGATCTCATTATTCTTTGCTTGGTTACTACTTAGAAGGCGTTTCATCATATAGTTCCAAATGTTAGAACTCATGCCCATTTCATTCAAAGCATGTTATTGATTTACATAACATATTCAAGATGAAGTTGTGTAATTGCCACCATAGCCAAATAACCTCACTTCCCATATTTCGTATATGTTGTAAGTTTTACCCCCGTTGAGCTTTGTTTAGCCTTTATTCTTTGTCAACCCACATTATCCTCACCTAGCCTAGTTTAGGATAATCCACACCTTTGTTCTTAGAAGATAGTGAGCATGACTTAATTGAATTCCTTTTGAGTTACATTATGCAAGAAAATGAGTGTGGGAGAAGGAATGCTTGTTCTTAAGTATGTTTTGAGTTTCAAAAGAAAAGAAAAACAGAAAAGAAAAGAAAGAAAGAAAAAAGAGCATGAAAAATGAAAGAATGAGTGATTGAAGTAAGGGCTCAAAACACCAATTCTGGCCCTAAATTGTCTCCCTTTTTGTTCCAAAGTTGAGTTTTCATTCAAAAGTGAATTCTAAGTTGATTCAATTGCCTTGCTCACTATTTCTTTAAGAACCTTTGTTTTCCATATCCCTTCTTTGTTATCCACACGCCCCAAGCCCCATTACAACCCGTGACTTCAATCTTGAGTGTTATGTATTTCAATTGTGGAGTTTGATTTTGGTATGAGCATATGGTGTCACTGGTTCTCGCGTCTAAGTAGTAGCATTCCATTCATGAGATCATATCTAAACATGCTTATTAACTCCAGAAATTGCGTTCTTTGTGATACATATATGTGAGTGTTCGTTTTCATGTTTACATCAATCTTCTCACATATGACTAGATTAGGGTGTGTAGTTAGAAATTCTGAGTGAAAATCGAGTGCATATCTTGTAAGGAATTGAGCAAATTCTCTAAGGCATGTTACTACATTCAAAATATGGTTTTAAATGCTTAAATGTGAACTAGTATATGGTGACTATGATTAAGAATGTACTTAAGTGTGAAGATGACTAAAATCTGTGAGAATGATGATTTCTAACATGTCATGTGCATTGGAAATCCCTAAGACAGGTGTTGGAAGGTTTAGGTTGTGTTTTAAGTGTTTAGTGTCGTTTTGTTTATTTGTTTTTATTCTGTTTTGCTCGAGGACTAGCAAAAGTTAAGTGTGGGGGAGTTTGATAGGAGCATATTTAGGCAACTTACTTAGCTTGTTTTCATGCATCTATGTTGGTAATTCATAGTTATTTTAGTCCTTTATGCTTCTTTTGTGTGTTTTCAGGTTCTAAGGGCTTAGGGAGCAAGAAAGTGCATTTTGAGGCTATTTGGGGCACTTTTGGGCATGGATTGGATAGCTTAATCATGGAGCAAAGAGGATGGACGAAATTGAAGCCTTGTATGCTCTTTGGGGACATCAAACAAAGGGCCTAGCCCAATCAAACAAATCCTTTGAGCCATGGAAAACCTCTAGCCCAATCAAACATATTATGCCATGCAAACCAACCTATTTTAGGCCCATTCTATGTACTTAAACCCTAGCCCTTTAAACTAGTCCATTTATCACTTATCACTTCCATTCACTTATCACTCACCACATATCATTCATTTATCACCACATATCATTCATTTATCACTTATCAAACCTTTCACTTATCACTTCCATTCACTTATCACTTATCATTGCCATTCACTTATCACTCACCACATATCATTCATTTATCACTTATCATACTCATAATCATCTACACATTTCAAACATATGCATTTCATCTCACATGCACACCCACCTCTTTCCAAACTAATTCACATGCATACCTATTCTTTAAATCAACACATGCATTCACACACATGCACATCATTCACTCACATTTCCACCATTCATTCTTTATTCCACAAACAAGTCACATGCATTTCCACCTTCCTACTTCATCATTTCACCACATTCTCCCTCTTTAACTCATTTCATTATTCATTCACTTTGCATTCATTCAATTCCACCCCACATGCACCCTTTATTCTTCATCATTGCAACCATGGCATATTTACACCAACAAAACAACTCCCATGCCATGGCCTACTCATATTCCCATTTCCTTTCCAACATCTCACATGCATTTCCACCTTCCTACTTCATCATTTCACCACATTTTCCCTTTTATTTCCACATGCAATTCTTCATCATTGCAACCACAAACACCTTAAACAAATAGTCATATACATCTCCACTCCTCCTATAAATACCCTTGCATTCATTCATTCAAAAATCATCTCATTCACAACACAACAACACACCACAAACACATTCCTTTCTCCCTTAGAATCCAAAAACCATCTTCCATTTCCACCAATCCTCATCCATTTCCATAATTCCCCAACACTTCCATCCCCCCAACCAACCTATCCTTAAACCTTGTGCTACAACAACGAGGAAGAGAAGAGTGCCTAAACGTTCATACAATTCAAGTTTTGAGTTGTTGGAATGTTTAGGTGTTTCTTTGATTTCAAAGTTTCATTTTAATTCTCTTTGTTTTGTACGTATGAGAAATGGAAGAAAAGAGTGCTTAAACGTTCATACAATTCAAGTTTTGAGTTGTTGGAATGTTTAGGTGTTTCTTTGATTTCAAAGTTTCATTTTAATTCTCTTTGTTTTGTACGTATGAGAAATGGAAGAAAAGAGTGCTTAAACGTTCATACAATTCAAGTTTTGAGTTGTTGGAATGTTTAGGTGTTTCTTTGATTTCAAAGTTATGAGGAACTAAACCCCCTTTAGCTAGGGGGTGATTTGAAACTATGTTTATGTTTGTAATATGATTTGATTACTTTTAATTACGTTTCATAAGTTATGAATTCAATTTGTTTAACTGTTTGATTGATAACCTATTTATGTATGTTTATTAAGAATGAACGCTTAATTTTCATGCATGAATTTGACGCTAGAATATAAGTGAGTTTCACGTAATAGTTATGAACTTATATTCACAAGTAGTGGAGGTTGCTTATAAACAATCGCGTCAAACATATTCTTGGCATAAGTTTCATGCAATCATAGTAACGAATGCCTCGTCAACACTTATAGTTTTCATGATGCTTAATGATTCTTGCTTGTATCTCTATTATGCAATTCATGTAGGGAACTTGTGAGGAATGCTTTGGATTGTCGTATGCAATCATCCAATTCATTAACTTAAGGAAAACTTAACGGTTAATTTAAGCGGACCTAATTAACCCGGGGCGTTGAGAATTCATGGTTTATTGAAAAGCAATTAGACATCGATTTGTATGCAAGTATAACATATGTGGAGATGAACCCCTTAGCTAGCTTCCCATCCATTCATTTCTGTCAAATCCATATTTACAATTTGTTTTATTTCCAAGTTTCCATTTTTAGTTTAAAGTCGTCCAAATCCAATCCCCCTTTATTTTGTTTAAGTTTTAGTCTAAGTCTTTCTTACTTTTAGTTTTGTTTTCTTCGCATTAATTAGTGTTTTAAACTTGTTTTTACATTTTTGAGTCAGTTTCCAAGAGATTAACAATCCCTCCTAATCCCCGGTCCAGAACGATCCCTACTTATACTTATACTACAATTGACAAAAAGAGGGTTTAATTTGTGTGCGTATAAATCTCGCATCATTACCCCCCCACACTTAAATCAAACATTGTGCTCAATGTTTCAAGCATAGACTCACACAAATAACAAACAAACAAACAAAACAACATCTAACAACCTAACATGGTATAAACAAAATCAACAACAAAGAGAAGAGTTTAGGAACGCAAATCTGGAATTGGAGTGCTTTCTCGGCCTTCCTTTGTTGAATGCATGGGCATGATCTTGGTGATTCCACAGACTTACTCTTGAACTGGGCTGGAGGATTCTTTTGGTTTCCTCCAATCGTTGATTTTCCTTTGTGCTACTCTTGAACTGGGCAGCAGGATTCTTTTGGTCTCCCCCGAAGGTCTGAGCTTACTCCTTTTATCTGTTTCTTTGTTCAATCTCTCCAATTCGTATTGAAGAGGGTTAGAGGATAGCTCAGCATATGCAGTTGTTGCTTGTCTCCACATGCTTCAATGTATCAATTTCACTTGCCTTACTTGCTCCCCTTTGCAGAAGTGGTCCCTTCTCTGGAAGTGTATCAACCGTTGAAGATGACTACTCGAGAGCAATGCTAGGTAAGCAATCAGGGAAGGGATTCCAGGCAGTCGGAAGACTGACTCCAAGTGCCGGCTGATTGCTCCTTTCACTTTGCTATGCGAGTAATAACAAAGACAAAGGAAAAGACAGGGAAAAAGCATGATATGAGATACTTTTGCTTTTGACCTTGATGATATGAGATACCTTTGCTTTTGAAGAAGCGGTGAATGAATCAGCACATGTATTTGTTGTGCTGCTTCCTCCTGGGTCATCTGTACTTCAGGCATCCGGTATCATCTTTGGGGAAGAAGAAAAAATTGAGTGTTTCGAAAGGCTTTGCTGGGAGTGCGCCCTCAAAGGTGAGGAAGAGTTGGGCATTTTCTTCAGGTCTGCCTTGCCATAAAAGATGAAGGTCGACATATATAGGGATTTCCCAATAGCAAGTGGTGGTACTGTTCTTTTACCGTTGTCGACAAACGTTTTGATCCCGCAAATCCGGCTTTTTGAAATAGTGACGACTCTTCGAGCTTTGAATGCGCCCCTTCGATTTCTAAACGACGCCTCTTCGATTTCTGAACGAGCGCCACTTTTGACAAAGGTACACGCGTTTTCTGAAAAGCAGAGAAAGCGTCGCCGAACTTTGCGCTTGTCGGCTAAAGATGTGTAGTTGCGATGATGGCCTCCACGTGTCTTCAACTTTGTCAGAGATCTTTTGACACAGTTGAACGCATTTTCTGAAAAGCCGAGAAAGCGTCGCCGAACTATACGCAGGAAATTCCAGCTTTTTGAATCGGTGGACGCGTCGCCTTGGCTTTTTATAGAGCTATCGATCACCACCAACATACACACTCTGAAGACTGCCCATTTGTGAAAATCGTCTCCGGCCCTTTGAAATTTAACTCCATCCAGCCCTTCTCTTTGAACACTTTTGAAAAATGTCAAACCCATCGAACCTTAGCTTAGAATTGAGTCTCAGCAGTGATACGGGCGCGCCACGTCAAGGTAACGTATGGCGCCCTTCTTTCTTATCTTCTAACGGTCCTCTTACAGGTGAAGGCTCCGTGATGCAGGATGCAACAACAGCTACGATAGTAGCTAGGAACCTCCTCACTCCTAAGGATAGTAGGCTGCTTTCAGGACGGTCTGATGAGTTGGCCGTTCAAGAGTCCCTCGCCCTCAGTGTTCAGTGTGCGGGCTCTGTGTCCAACATGGGCCAACGCCTGCTTGCTCGGTCCCGCCAAGTGGAATCGTTGATGGCAGAGGTGGAAAATCTTAAGCAGGAGATCAAACAGCTTAAGTACGAGAATAGAAGTTTGCACGTGCTTGCAAATAACTATTCGTAGGGCATGAAGAGGAAGCTTGATGAGCTGTAAGAATCTCAAGGTCGAATGCAAAGTGACTGTCAAAGGCTTGCGTCTTTCTTCCAGAGGCACCTTTTTCCTGGGTCATCTAGCGTTCCACCCAGTATTGAGGCCTGGAATGCTCTAGCTCCGATGCCTCCCGCTCCGATGCCTCCTGCTCCGATGCCTCCTGCTCCGATGCTTTCCGCTCCGATGCCTTCCGCTCCGAGAGTTTTGCCACGTAGTGGGTCTTCACGTAAACTACCTTTGTGAAGGCTACATTCTTTTATTTATTTATTTATTTTATTTTATTTTTTTACATAAATCAAACGGCATAGAATTGATCTTTGAATGGAAGGTGATACTTGAAATGATCCGGTAATGGTTTAAATTCAAGATTGGATGCCTGAATCATTAACATGTTAGTATAAAAGAAAATTGAAATTGGAGGAGGTGGCTTACTTATGTGATCCAATAAGAACTCAAGAATAAACACCCCTTCTTTGAACGTTTCAGGGACTTTGCACTTGGTCAGATTTGATGTGAGGATTGGTCCTTGTCTTGTGTCATAAAATTCAACTTCTTTGGGGTTGTTTATCTCAAGAACGTCCTCTTTGATGAATTCATGATATTCCCTACTTTTCACCTTTGGAAGGGCTTCTAAGGTGTCTTTTTCCCTTTCTTCTTCCTTGGAATTCATGAACCTACAAGGAATAGGGATATTAGGTGGAATGGGGTTAGAACTAATTAAATTTGGAACAACCTTACTTGAATTAGATGGCGTAGGAGCAATAGGTGCCTCCGGCAAAGGTGTTTCCACTCTTGCCGTGGGTTGGGTGTATTCCTCTTCCTTGTGATTTGATTTTGATGGTTGAGGGTCCGTTCCAACCTCCTTGTCACTTCTCAACATGATTTCCTTGGCAGTTTCAAATTCTCTCTTCGGATTTGCAATGGTTGAACTGATGCGAAAATAGTTAAGCACACAAATTAAACCCTCTTTTTGACAATTGTAGTATAGAATGTAAGTAGGGATCGTTCAGGACCGGGTATTAGGAGGGATTGTTAATCACTTGGATTTCACTCAAAAACGTAAAAACACAATATAAAACACTCTACTAGACTCAAAGAATGCAAAACTAAACTTTAAAACACTAAAACATGCCAAAAGACTCAAAACAGCACCAAAACACTCAAAACTGCCTTAAAAACACTTTCTAGGCAGTTTTGAGCACTTTGAGTACTTTGGACGAATTTGGGTAACAAATTGAATCAAAACACTTACAAACACAAACCAAAACACTTTCTAACTAATTTGAACAATACAAAGGCTCAAAGGACTCAAAACAAGTTCAAAAGACTCAAAACTAGCTAAAAACACTAACTAGGCAGTTTCTGACCTTAAACCCAAATTTGGACGAAATTAAGTTGTAACTTGACTCAAGACTCTTAAAAACACAAACTAAATTGATTTCTAACTAATTTGGACATTAAAGTAAGGGGGGATTGAGTTTTGGACGAAATTAAACTAATTGCACAGATTCTAATTAAAAATGGAATGTAAATATGAATGTGATGGATTTGAATGGATGGGATGACTAGTTAAGGGGTTCATCTCCACACATGTTACACTTGCATAATAAAAACATTTCCAATTGCATTTCAATAAACCATGAATTCTCAACACCCCAAGTTAACCGTGATGCACTAATTAACCTTCAAATCTTCCTAACGTTATTGAATTGGATGATTGCATACGACAACCCAAAACATTCCCCACAAGTCCCCTACATGATTGCATAATAGAGATACAAGCAAGAATCATTACGCTCTATGAAAATTATAAGTGTTGACGAGGCATTCGTTACTATGATTGCATGAAACTTATGCCAAGAATTCGTTTAACTCGATTGTTTATAAGCAACCTCCACTACTTGTGAATATAAGTTCGTAACGATTAGGTGAAACTCACTTATATTCTAGTGTCATATTCATGCATGAAAATTAAGCGTGTACTCTCAATAAACATACATAAATAAGTTATCAATCAAACAGTTAAACAAATTGAATCCATAACTTATGAAACGCAATTAGAAGTAATCAAATCAAAATGCAAGCATAAACATATATTTCGAATCCCCCCCTAACCAGGGGGGGTTTAGTTCCTCATGATACAAAACAAAGAGAATCAAAGAAACGCCTAAACATTCCAACAACTCAAACTTGAATTGTATGAACGTTTAGGCCCTCTTCTCTTCCATTACTCATTCGTACAAAACAAAGGGTATTGAAATTAAATATTGAAATCAAAGAAACACCTAAACATTCCAACAACTCAAACTTGAATTGTATGAACGTTTAGGCCCTCTTATCTTCCTCTTCGTTGTAGCACAAGGTCTAAGGATAGTTTGATGGTGTGAATGGTTTGGGGAGTGGTGAAAATGGAAAGAGGATGCCACGACAATGGGATGATTTCTGGTGTGGTGTTTGGATGATTAGGGAGAGAGCACGGCACAAGGGAATGGTTGGTGTTTGTGACTGAAATGTGTATGTGATAGGAGCATATTCATGCGACTTAATTAGCTTGTTCTCGTGCATTTATGTTGTGTTTATTTAGTTGTTTTAGTGTTTAAGGCTACTTTTGTGTATTTTCAGATTATAAGGCCAAAATGTGCAAGAAGATGCAAATTGGAGTCTTTTGGAGCGAAAAAGGAATGAATGAGTTGAAGACTTGAAGAAACGACGAATTCCTACTTCAACGATGAATTCTTACCAAAACGAGGAATCCTACTCAAACAAGGTTTCCTATTTTAGGAGAGTTAACCCTAAGTTTCCCGTTTTGGTAAACTTTCCTAAACTTAAACGTTCGTATTTTCTAGCCACTTTGACGGCCTTATAGGCACTTTAGGACACAAAACCAAGGCCCTAGCCCTATTTCCCTTCCTAGCCGCACCTTTATATTTATGTTTTAATTTCCTATTTTCGTAAGCCTTTGATTTAATTTTAAATAAGCTAGGGTTAGTTTTCTGAAATCATACATTTTCCTAACCCTAGCCGCAAAACCCCATCCTTTTTCTCACATCATGCAGCCACAAAACCTATTCTACCATCTTAGCCGCATCTCCCATTGATCCATCACCCCATTTTAATTTTCCACCTTTGCCTTGCATTCTAGATTAATGCACCAGTTATTCCCAAAAAGCCGTGGTATCCATTCTCCCATTTATCAAAAGAAAACCTAATAGCACCATATTTTTATATTTTATTCCAGCCGTGGGTTTCAATGGATGGCATTCTTTATTCAGCCGCATTTTTCCTATTATTCCAATCAGCCGCAAAAGCCACCATAACCCTAAGGCTCTCATTTTTTTATTCCATAACAGCCGTGATTAACCTCCCAAAAATTCCACACTTTTCTTGGCCATTACCATCAGCCGTGCATTTTCATGACCCAAAAAGCATCCAGCCGCAAAATCCCATTTTTTCTTATTATTCCATTCTTTCCCATTAAACCAAGAAAAACCCGTGCATTCCTACCCTACTCCATAATCATACATCAGTCACCAAAGCCAATTCCAAATCGTGCATGCCATAACCCTAATCATTCAGCCATTATCACATTTTTATTCACAACCAGCCGCATATTTTACATTCTCCATCAGCCGCAACAATCTCCCTTCCATTCCCAACCTGCCCGTGCATTCCCCCCTCCATACATAACCTTGTCGCACCATTAAACCATCCCAAAAACCAGAAACACATCCCAAAACCACCCACAACCAATCTGCCGCAGAAAAGAGAAGAGGAAAGAGGAGCTTCGACGCGCACCAATTCACGTGGATTCGTTGGGCGTTCTAGGTGTAATCAATCCTTTGTGCTTATGTTTAAATTCATTTGTAATTCTCTTTTTGTTAACATGAGAGGCTAAATCCCCCTAGTTAGCTAGGGGGTAATTCGAAACCATGTTTATGCTTGCAATATGAATTGATTATATTTGGTTGGAATTTCATAAGTTGTGGATTCAATTTGTTTAACTGCTTGATCGATAACTTATTTATGTATGTTGATTGAGAGTGCACGCTTAATTTTCATGCATGAATTTGACGCTAGAATATAAGTGAGTTTCACCTAATAGTTATGAACTTATATTCACAAGTAGTGGAGGTTGCTTATAAACAATCGCGTTAAATGAATTCTTGGCACTAGTTTCATGCTCATCATAGTAACAAATGCCTCGTCAACACTTATAGTTTTCATGATGCTTAATGATCTTTGATTGTATCTTTATTGTGCTTTTCACGTAAAGGACTTTTGGAGAATGTTGTGAATTGCGTTGCGCTAACCCATCCAATTCATTAACTTAAGGAAGACTTGACGGTTAATTTAAGCGGACCTAATTAACCCGGAGTGTTGAGTTCCATAATTCATCGAAAGACCAACTGAAAATCAAAGTGTATGCAAGTGTGACATGTGTGGAGAAGAACCTTCTAGCTAGCATTCATTCCATATTTCATCACATTCATATTTACATTCTGCCTTTAAATTACAATCGTTGCATTTAGTTTAATTTCGTCAAAACCTCAATCCCCCTTTACTTTAGTGTCCAATTTAGTTAGAAAGTGTCTTAGTTTGTGTTTATAAGCGTTTTGTATTATTTGAGTCTTTTGATTTGTTTTAGTGTTTTATTGTTTAGCTTTGCATTCTTTGAGTCTAGTTTAGTGTTTTCAACGTTTGTTTTACGTTTTTGAGTCAGTTTCCAAGTGATTTAGTAATCCCTCCTAATCCCCGGTCTAGAACGATCCCTACTTGCATCTTTACTACAATTGTCACAAGAGGGTTTTAATTTGTGTGCTTACTTAGTTCGCATCAGTATGAATGGGAATGAATGAATTGTGGCTGCAATGGATGCTTATTTATAGGTGAAAAGGAGGGAATATGACAACTAGGAACTTGGTGGAAATCTGGAATGGTGATGGGAGATGCATGTGGCTGATTTATGCATGTGATTAAAGGGTAATGACAGCTAGGTTATGATGATGAATGCATGTGCAAAGTTGGTTGAATGATTATGGGTGCATGTGGCTGATTTATGGTGCAATGATGAAAGGCAAAGTGCATGTGGCTGATTTGTGAAGGGAATGCATATGGAATGAATGTGTTAATGATGGCAGATTGTGTATGTGAATGATTAGGGTGAATGTGCATGTGCTTTGACAGCTAGGTTGAATAAATTAAAGGGAGTGCATGTGGCTTGGCTGGAATGATTGGAATGCAATCTGAAATGGGATGTGTTGGTGTGAATTTCTTGTACAAAGGGCCTCCTTTGGTCTTCAATTTTGTCCATCTACTTGGCTTCAAGTATATGCAATCCATTTAACGCCCCAAACTACTCCAAAATGCACCAAAATGCACCATTTTGCATACTTTGCCCTTAGAACCTGAAAACACACAAAAGAAGCATAAAGGACTAAAATAACTAAAGAAACATAACGTAAATGCACGAGAACAAGCCATTTAAGTCGCATGAATATGCTCCTATCAAATACCCCCACACTTATCTTTTGCTAGTCCTCGAGCAAAACAGAAAGAAAAACAAAACAAAACGAAACGAAACAAAACAAGTAAAACACAACCTAAACCTTCCAACAATCGTCTCAGGGATTTCCAATGCACATGACAAGTTAAAAATCATTATTCCCACAGATTTTAGCCATCTTTACACTTAAGTACATTCTTAATCATAGTCACCACATACTAGTTCACAATTAAGCATTTAAAACCATGATTTGAATGTAGTAACATGCCTTAGAGAATTTCCTCAATTCCTTACTAGAATGCACTCTATTTTCACACAGATTTTCTGACTACACACCCTACACTAGTTATATGTGAGAGATTGATGTAAACATGAAAGACTAGTATCTCACATATGTTATAACAAAGAACGCAATTTCTGGAGTTAATAAGCATGTTTAGATATGATCTCATGAATGGAATGCTACTACTTAGACGCGAGAACCAGTGACACCATATGCTCATACCAAGTTCGAACTCCACAAATTGAAACACATAACACTCAAGATTGAAGTCACGGGTTGTAATGGGGTTCGGGGCGTGTGGATAACAAAGAAGGGATATGGAAAACAAAGGTTCTTAAAGAAATAGTGAGCAAAGCACTTGAGTCAACTTAGAATTCACTTTTGAATGAAAACTCAACTTTTGAACAAAAAGGGAGAATTTAGACAATTTACGGCCAGAATTGGTGTTTTGGACCCTTTCTTCAATCACTCATACTTTCATTTTTTTCAAGCTCTTTTTTCTTTCTTTCTTTCTTTTCTTTTTTTTTTCTTTTCTTTTGAATCTCAAAACATACATAAACACTTAAACATTCTCTCCCCCACACTTATTTTCTTTCATAATGTAACTCAAAAGGAATTCAATTAAGTCATGCTCACTATCTTTTAAGAACAAGGGTGGGGATTGTCCTAAACTAGGCTAGGTGAGGAAAATGTGGGTAAACAAAGAATAAAGGCTAAACAAGGCTCAACGGTGTTAAAACTTACAACATATACGAAATATGGGAAGTAAGGCTATTTGGCTATGGTGGTGGTCACTACACAACTTCTTCTTGAATATGTGTTATGCAAATCAATAACATGCTTTGAATGAAATGGGCATGAGTTCTAGCATTTGGAACTATATGATGAAACGCCTTCTAAGTAGTAACCAAGCAAAGAATAATGAGATCATGCAACGACTTTAGAAAACAAGAAATCACAGATTATACTCTCCAAAGAACGTTATAGGCTCAAGTCTCTCAGGGTTGTAGCGTTTGTTTGAGTTCCTTCCTTCAGGCATGTTACAAAAACTAATTTTTCTTTTATGATTGCATGTGAAGTCATACATTATAACCATAACCAAGCATATACCAAGAGTAAATCAAACTTTTCTCTATGTTTATAACTCTTTTTAACAGTCATGCAATTAAAAACCAAATCCTGAGGCAAGTGTTGGAAGGTACCTATGACACAAAAACGACTCAAAACACTCTTTTTAGGCTTTTCAAAACATGTTTTTCAAATTTTTATGTGATTTTCAGAGTTATAACACAAAACACACTAAAACACTCCAAATCAGTTTAAAAACAGTTTAAAATAGCAAGGAACAACACTAGAAGTTATGGGTGATAAAATCCCGCGAATTTGCATCAAATATACTTAGTTACCCCCCCCCCCCCCCCCACACTTAAATCAAACATTGTCCTCAATGTTTTAAGCTTAAAACACACCAAACAAAAGTAAACACATAAACAACAACTAAATATACTAAACATGGCAGAATGTATCTAACAAAGAGAAGAGTTTAGGGATGCAAATCTGGTTATGGAGTGTAAATTCCATCTTCTCCTTGGTGATTGCAGTGAGGCTTCATCGTGAGTTTTTCCACAGGCTACTCTTGAGCTGAGCTGGAGATTCTTTTGGTTTCCTCCGATCGTTGATTTTCCTTTGTGCTACTCTTGAACTGGGCAGCAGGATTCTTTTGGTCTCCCCCGAAGGTCTGAGCTTACTCCTTTTATCTGTTTTTTTGTTCAATCTCTCCAATTCGTATTGAAGAGGGTTAGAGGATAGCTCAGCATATGCTTGTCTCCTCATGCTTCAATGTATCTTTTTCCTTTGCCTTACTTGCTCCCTTTTGCAGAAGTGGTCCCTTCTCTGGAAGTGTATCAACCGTTGAAGATGACTACTCGAGAGCAACGCTAGGTAAGCAACCAGGGAATAGAGTCCAGATAGACTCCAAGTGCCGGCTGATTGCTTCTTTCACTTTGCCATGCAAGTAATATCAAGGACAAAGGAAAAGACAGGGAAAGAGCATGATATGAGATACCTTTGCTTTCGCACTTGATGATATGAGATACCTTTGCTTTCGAAGAGGCAGCGAATGAATCCACATGCTTCGATCCACCGTTTCCTCTTGCCTCCTTTGTACTCCAGGCATTTGGTATCTTCTTTGGGGGATACATCCATGGTTGAAAGTGTGTTCTCAAGAGAAGGAGAAAACTGAGCATGTTTGAGAGGGTTGGTTGCATTTACATTCTCGGCCGAGAAGGAAAGTCATGTGCTTCTGGGTGTATGCCCTGCCATGAATGTTGATGTATATAGGAATTGTAATGGCAAGTGGCAATGCGGATGCGGAAATTACCTCCACGCGTCTTCAGCTTTGTCAGAGAGCTTTTGACAAAATGGCATGCGTTTTCTGAAAAGCCGGGAGCTTTCGACAAAGTGGCACACGCTTTCTGAAAAGCCGGGAGCTTTCGGCTTTGTCTCCCACGCTTGTCGACAAAAGTGTGCAGCTGATTTCTCACCTTCCACGCGTCTTCTGAAAAGCTTGGAGCTTTTGACAAAGTTACACACGCTTTTTGAAAAGCCGAGATTGCGTCTGACGAGCTGGCGATCTTTACGCCGGAAATTTCGGTTTTGAAGAGTGGTGTCTCTTCATTTCTGAATCGGTGAACGCCTCTCCTTTAATAGAGGTGATCGATCACCTCTAGCATGCACACTTGAAAATTGCCCAGAATTCGTCTCCGGCCCGTCGAGATTTCACTCCATCCAACCCTTCTCTTTTAACTTCTTGAAAAAATGGCTAGCTCATTTAACCCATCGAACATTTGCTTAGATTTGAGTCTAAGCAATGATCCTGTTGCGCCGCGTCAGGATAAGGTATGGTGCCCGTCTTTCTTATCTTCTCATGGCCCTCTTACAGATGAGGACTCTGTGATGACGGATGCAACAACGGCTACGATAGTAGCTCGGAACCTCCTCACTCCCAAAGATAGTCAGCTGCTTTTAGGACGGTCCGATGAGTTGGCCGTTCAAGAGTCCCTGGCTCTCAGTGTTCAGTGCGCTGGCTCTGTGTCCAACATGGGCCAACGCCTACTTGCTCGCTCCCGTAAGGTTGAATCCTTGATGGCGGAGGTGGAGAGTCTTAAGCAGGAGATCAAACAGCTTAAGTACGAGAACCGAAGTTTGCACGTGCTTGCCAACAATTATTCGACAGGCATGAAGAGGAAACTTGATGAGCTTGATGACCGTCAAAGGCTTGCGGCTTTCTTCCAGAGGCACCTTTTCCTTGGGTCATCCTGCGTTCCACCAAGGATTGGGGCCTTGAATGATCTATCTTCGGTGCCTCCCGCTCCTATGCCTCTTGCTCCGATGCCTTCTGCTCCGATGCCTCCTGCTCCGAGAGTGTTGCCACGTAGTGAGGCCTCACGTACACAACCCTTGTGAAGGCTACACCTTTCTCTTTCTTTGTTAGATACATTTGTAATTTCTTGAAAATTAATGAACAAGCTTTGTTTTATTCAATGCATTGGGTTGCCTCCCAAGTAGCGCTTTCTTTTATGTCTTGCAGCCGGACGAAGCCTTCTTAGGCTCAATTGGAACCCCCGGCATGGAATTTATCTTTGAATGGGGGGTGATACTTGAGATGATCAGGTAATGGTTTAAATTCTAGAGTGGGTGCCTGGATCATTAACAGCATATCAGTATAAAACAAAATTGAAATTCGGGGAGGCGGCTTACTTGTGTGCTCCGACAAGAACTCAATGACAAACACCACTCCCTTGAAAGTTTCAGGGATATTGGACTTGGCCAGATTGCATGTGATGGTTATGACTTGTCCAATGTCGTCAAATTCAACTTCTTTGGGTTTTGTGGTTTCAAATATGTCCTCTTTGACGAATTCTTGATATTCCCCCGTCACATCTTGCTCTTGATTCTTTGGAAAGGATTCGAAGATGCCTTTCTCACCCTCTTCTTCCTTGGATTGCATGATCCTACAAGGAATAGGGACATTCAGTGGAACGGGGTTAGAAATAATTAACTTTGGAACAACCTTACCTGAATTGGATGGCGTAGGAGCAATAGGTGCCTGCGGCAAAGGTGTTTCCTCTTCCTCAATTAGCAGCTCCTCATCCACTTCTAGGCTATGTTTGGACATTTTTAGGTCAGCTCCAACCTCCATAGCACTTCCCAAAGTGATAGCATTATGGATTTCAAAATCTTCCTTCGAGTTTTCAATAGTTGAGTTGGAGAGTTCACTTTGCTCTTGAATTTGTTTCATGAACTCCATAATCTGCCCAATTTGCTCCTCCAAGTTGTCCAACCTTTTGTCTTGATTTTGCCTTGCTTTGTTTTGATCTTCTTGCCCCTGAGACAAATTGGTGAGTAACGTACTAACCGTATCATTATACAAAGACTCACTTGAATTTGTTTGGGCAGGTTGTGGTGGTTGCATAGGTGTTGTATAGAACTCCTCATATGGTTGCCAATATTCTCCTTGTTGAATATGTTGAGGTTCCCACCATCTAGAGTTTGAATGATCACTCCAATCTGAATTGTAAGTATTGGAAAACACGTTATTCCTTGATTGAAGATCAAATATATCAACGCTTTGCATTTGGGACCTTTCCATGAGCTGTGACAATAGAGAAGCATTATCAAGTGCCATGTTGTGCTTTTCTAGTACTTGAATTCAACAAACAAAACACAAATAAAAAAAACTAAAACTAAAATACATAACAGAAACGAACAATCCAAGGGATTAGCAAATTTGCTAATCCCCGGCAACGGCGCCAAAATTTGATGCGAAAATAGTTAAGCACACAAATTAAACCCTCTTTTTGACAATTGTAGTATAGAATGTAAGTAGGGATCGTTCAGGACCGGGGATTAAGAGGGATTGTTAATCATTTGGATTTCACTCAAAAACGTAAAAACACAATATAAAACACTCTACTAGACTCAAAGAATGCAAAACTAAACTTTAAAACACTAAAACAAACCAAAAGACTCAAAACAGCACCAAAACACTCAAAACTGCCTTAAAAACACTTTCTGGGCAGTTTTGAGCACTTTGAGTACTTTGGACGAATTTTGGTAACAAATTGAATCAAAACACTTATAAACACAAGCCAAAACACTTTCTAACTAATTTGAACAATACAAAGACTCAAAGGACTCAAAACAAGTTCAAAAGACTCAAAACTGCCTAAAAACACTAACTAGGCAGTTTATGACCTTAAACCCAAATTTGGACGAAATTAAGTTGTAACTTGACTCAAGACTCTTAAAAACACAAACTAAATTGATTTCTAACTAATTTGGACATTAAAGTAAAGGGGGATTGAGTTTTGGACGAAATTAAACTAATTGCACAGACTCTAATTAAAAACAGAATGTAAATATGAATGTGATGGATTTGAATGGATGGGATGACTAGTTAAGGGGTTCATCTCCACACATGTTACACTTGCATAATAAAAAGATTTCCAATTGCATTTCAATAAACCATGAATTCTCAACACCCCAAGTTAACCGTGATGCACTAATTAACCTTCAAATCTTCCTAACGTTATTGAATTGGATGATTGCATACGACAACCCAAAACATTCCCCACAAGTCCCCTACATGATTGCATAATAGAGATACAAGCAAGAATCATTACGCTCTATGAAAATTATATGTGTTGACGAGGCATTCGTTACTATGATTGCATGAAACTTATGCCAAGAATTCGTTTAACGCGATTGTTTATAAGCAACCTCCACTACTTGTGAATATAAGTTCGTAACTATTAGGTGAAACTCACTTATATTCTAGCGTCATATTCATGCATGAAAATTAAGCGTGTACTCTCAATAAACATACATAAATAAGTTATCAATCAAACAGTTAAACAAATTGAATCCATAACTTATGAAACGCAATTAGAAGTAATCAAATCAAAATGCAAGCATAAACATATATTTCGAATCCCCCCCTAACCAGGGGGGGTTTAGTTCCTCATGATACAAAACAAAGAGAATCAAAGAAACGCCTAAACATTCCAACAACTCAAACTTGAATTGTATGAACGTTTAGGCCCTCTTCTCTTCCATTCCTCATTCGTACAAAACAAAGGGTATTGAAATTAAACATTGAAATCAAAGAAACACCTAAACATTCCAACAACTCAAACTTGAATTGTATGAACGTTTAGGCCCTCTTATCTTCCTCTTCGTTGTAGCACAAGGTCTAAGGATAGTTTGATGGTGTGAATGGTGTGGGGAGTGGTGAAAATGGAAGGAGGAGGCCACGGCAATGGGATGATTTCTGGTGTGGTGTTTGGATGATTAGGGAGAGAGCACGGCACAAGGGAATGGTTGGTGTTTGTGACTGAAATGTGTATGAATGGGAATGAATGAATTGTGGCTGCAATGGATGCTTATTTATAGGTGAAAAGGAGGGAATATGACAGCTAGGAACTTGGTGGAAATCTGGAATGGTGATGGGAGATGCATGTGGCTGATTTATGCATGTGATTAAAGGGTAATGACAGCTAGGTTATGATGATGAATGCATGTGCAAAGTTGGTTGAATGATTATGGGTGCATGTGGCTGATTTATGGTGCAATGATGAAAGGCAAAGTGCATGTGGCTGATTTGTGAAGGGAATGCTGTGGAATGAATGTGTGAATGATGGCAGATTGTGTATGTGAATGATTAGGGTGAATGTGCATGTGCTTTGACAGCTAGGTTGAATAAATTAAAGGGAGTGCATGTGGCTTGGCTGGAATGATTGGAATGCAATCTGAAATGGGATGTGTTGGTGTGAATTTCTGGTACAAAGGGCCTCCTTTGGTCTTCAATTTCGTCCATCTACTTGGCTTCAAGTATATGCAATGCATTTAAAGCCCCAAACTACTCCAAAATGCACCAAAATTCACCATTTTGCATACTTTGCCCTTAGAACCTGAAAACACACAAAAGAAGCATAAAGGACTAAAATAACTAAAGAAACATAACGTAAATGCACGAGAACAAGCCATTTAAGTCGCATGAATATGCTCCTATCATGAACTAGGGAGTTCGCCTTGGTCTCGAAACTATCCTACGAACTCCGCGATCTACCCAATTTGCTTTTCCAAGTAGTCCAACCTTTTGTCTTGATTTTCCCTCTCTTTGTTTTGAGTTTGGATTCCATTACTTTGGGCAGGTTGTGGTGGCTGCATAGGCGTTGAATCGAACTCCTCATATGGCTGCCAATATCCTTCTTGTTGAGCCTCATTGTCTTGATTTTGTGAGCCCTGCACCAAACAAATTAATTCATTAAGCTTTTGATTATAATCTATTGACGAACTTGAGTTTGGTTGGGCATATTGAATAATAAAACGATTTCCAATTGCGTTTCAATACACCATTAATTCTTAACACCCCAAGTTAACCGTGATGCACTAATTAACCTTCAAATCTTCCTAATGTTATTGAATTGGATGATTGCATATGACAACCCAAAACATTCCCCACAAGTCCCCTACATGATTGCATAATAGAGATACAAGCAAGAATCATTACGCTCTATGAAAATTATAAGTGTTGACGAGGCATTCGTTACTATGATTGCATGAAACTTATGCCAAGAATTCGTTTAACGCGATTGTTTATAAGCAACCTCCACTACTTGTGAATATAAGTTCATAACTATTAGGTGAAACTCACTTATATTCTAGCGTCATATTCATGCATGAAAATTAAGCGTGTACTCTCAATAAACATACATAAATAAGTTATCAATCAAACAGTTAAACAAATTGAATCCACAACTTATGAAACGCAATTAGAAGTAATCAAATCAAAATGCAACCATAAACATATATTTCGAATCCCCCCCTAGCCAAGGGGGGGTTTAGTTCCTCATACGTACAAAACAAAGAGAGTTGAATTAAACATTGAAATCAAAGAAACACCTAAACATTCCAACAACTCAAACTTGAATTGTATGAACGTTTAGGCCCTCTTCTCTTCCTCTTTATTGTGGCACAAGGTCTAAGGATAGTTTGATGGTGTGAATGGTTTGGGGAGTGGTGAAAATGGAAGGGGGAGGCCACGGCAATGGGATGATTTCTGGTGGTGTTTGGATTGGTAGGGAGACTCACGGCACAAAGGGCTCTCTTTGGTGAATTTCTGAAATGGAAGAATGAATGAGAATGAATTAATTGTGGCTGCAATGGATGCTTATTTATAGGGGAAAAGGAGGGAATATGACAGCTAGGTTATGATGATGAATGCATGTGCAAAGTTGGTTGAATGATTATGGGTACATGTGGCTGATTTATATGAAGGGAATGCATGTGAAGTGGTTGGAACAAAGGGGGAATGCACGACATGGGTAGGATTGAATGTGTCAATGATGGCAGATTGTGTATGTGAATGATTAGGGTGAATGTGCATGTGCTTTGACAGCTAGGTTGAATAAATTAAAGGGAGTGCATGTGGCTTGGCTGGAATGATTGGAATGCAATGATGAAATGGGATGGAAGTGCACGGCAAAGGTGTTTTTGATTGATTATGGAGATGCATGTGGATTAAAGGAATGCATGTGCAATGACAGCTAGGTTAAATGATTAAAGGGTGCATGTGGGTTGGAAATGCATGTGGAATGGCTGTTTTATTTGTTGGGAAAGCATGTGATTAAAGAGTGGGAGTGCATGTGATTAAAGAGTGGAATGCTAGGTTGGAAATGCATGTGGCTGCAATGAAGGAAAGCTGGAATGGTGTGTGGAATTATGATGGGAGGCCACGGCATAGAATGTGTTTGGTTGCATGTGGCTGAAATTGGAAGGGGGAAGGTATGGTTATGATAAGTGATAAGTGTATGGTTATGATAAGTGATAAGTGAATGGTTTGATAAGTGATAAATGAATGGTTTGGTCTTCAATTTCGTCCATCTACTTGGCTTTAAGCATATGCAATCCATTCCAATCTCTAATTTGCTCCAAAAGGCTCCAAAAGGCATCCTTTTGCATACTTTGCCCTTAGAACCTGAAAACACACAAAAGAAGCATAAAGGACTAAAATAACTAAAGAAACATAACGTAAATGCATGAGAACTAGCCATTTAAGTAGCATGAATATGCTCCTATCAGTTATCAAAAGCTCCCCTCCCTTGGTTTTGAGTTCCATGCTTCGTGTAATGACATTTTCTAGTGCATCGGCGTTCAACTCTTCAAGGTATCCCTGCGCCAAAGAGTCAACTATATCAATGGAGAAACATGAATGATCCTCACTAGGATACTTAATAGAATCAGAAAGATTAAAATTAACAACTTCCCCATCAAATTCCATGGACAAAGTTCCATTAAACACATCAATCTTCGTCCGAGCCGTCTTCATGAATGGCCGTTCAAGGAGGATTGGCAACGAAGGGGCATGGTCAGATTCATCCATCTCGAGCACATAGAAATCCGCCGGAAAGATTAAATGATTAACCTGCACTAACACATCTTCCAAAACTCCCTTTGGATAGGCATTAGATCTATCGGCCAATTGTATGATTACACCGTCATTTTTCAATACTCCTAGGTTCATAGATGCATAAATTGAATATGGCATGACATTTATAGAAGCACCTAGGTCTAGCATGGCAGATTCAAAACGAGTGTTACCTATGACACAAGGAATGGTAAAACTACCCGGATCTTTGCATTTGGGGGGTAGTTTGCGTTGCAAGATGGCGAAGACATTTTCACCTACCTTTACCACTTCCTTGGTCGACATCCTCTTCCTAGTGGTGCAAAGCACCTTTAAAAACTTGGTGTACCTCGGGACTTGCTTGATTGCATCCAAAAGGGGTATATTAACTTGAACTTTCCGAAATGTCTGAAGGATGTCCTTCTCGGCTTCTTCTTTCTTTGTTTGCATGAACCTACTAGGAAAAGGCACATTCGAAGGAAAAAAATTAGTAGGAACTGAATTTGACACATTCTTACCCTTTTTGGACAAATTGGACAGTTTGGGGTCACTAGGAACTTGCGGCATAGGTATGTCCACCTTTGCCGTGGGTTGGCTTACAGATTTGTATCAGGGGCAAGAAAATCAAGCCAAAGCCATGCAAAATCAAGACAAGAGGGTGGACCAATTTATATTGCAAGCATAAACATGGTTTTGAATCACCCCCTAGCTAACTAGGGATTTAGCCTCTCATGTTCACAGAAAGAGAAACAAAATTGAAATTAAACATAGAGAACAAAAGATTGATTACACCTAGAACGCTTAACGAATCCACTTGAATTTCTGCACGTTTAAGATCCTCTCTCTTCTTCTCCTTGCTGCGGCAGAGATGGTTTGGGTTGTTTTTGGATGATTTTCTAGGTTATAGATGGGTAGAGGGTGGTAAAGGGTTGCGGCAAGGGGTGTGGGTGGTGTATGGAGGTGTGGAATGGTGGGGGGAAGGGGTGGTGGTGCTGCGTGATGTGAAAATTACTTAACACACAAATTAAACCCTCTTGTTGACAATTGTAGTAGATATGTAAGTAGGGATCGTTCTTAAACTGGGGATTAGGAGGGATTGCTTGATGTGAAAATTATGTTAACACACAAATTAAACCCTATTTGTGACAATTGTAGTAATGATGTAAGCAGGGATCGTTCTAACCGGGGATTAACTAGGGGTGCTAATCTAATGTAAATTGACTTAAAAACACAAAAACTAAACTTAAGGACTCTTAACAAGACTACTATGACTCAAAACAGATTTGAAACACTCAAAACTGCCTAAAACAGTCAAATTGACTCAAACAGAAACTAGAACTTGATTTGGACGAAATTGAAAGTGTTTATGACTCCAAATGCTTAAAAACACAAAATAAAACAGATATGAGTGACTAAGACTCAACAAAATATGGGGGGATTGTGTTTGGACGAATTTAAACTAAATGGGCAGATTGTAAAGAAAACAGATTGTAAGACAAAATTGTGATGAATCAATGGATGATGGAATAGCTCAGGGGTTCTTCTCCACACATCAAATATATGCAACGTAAGTCAATTTCCAGTTATCAATTCAATAAGTTATGAACCTCGACACTCCAGGTTAATTAGGTCCGCTTAAATTAACCTTCAGATTTCCCTAGAATCATTGAATTGGATGAATATGCATCGCAAACAAATTATTCCTAACAAATTCTCTATATGAACAGCATGATAAAGACATAAGTTAGAATCATTACGTTCTTTGGAAATCATAAGCATCGACAAGGCATTTGTAACTATGAAAAGCATGATACTCTTGCCAGGAATCTACCTAACACGATCGCGACTAGCAACCTTCACTACTTGCGAATATAAATTCATAACAATTAGGTGAAACAAACTTATATCCTAGCACCAGATTCAAGCTTGCAAATTAAGCTAGCACTCTCAATCAACATACAAAAATAAGTTCTAAATCAAACGGTTAAGCAAATTGTATCCACGACTTATGCAACGATAACTGGAAGTAATCAACTTATTTCACATATATAATCATGGTTTTGAACACACCCTTAGCCAAAACGAATTTAGCCAATCATACTGAAAGCAAAACAAAGATTACATGAATTAAACATTGAAATTGAAGATAGAATACACCTAAGATTGTTCAACAACTCAGAATGAAGAGCCAAACAATTGTGTGAAACTGTCTCCTTTCCTTTGCTTGCGGCAGATTGAATGATGATGGTTTCTGGGCTGTTTTGATGATGGAGAATGGATTTTGGGTGGTGTAGAGGCACGGCAAGGGGTGTAGGTTGAGTGTGGATGGGTGTTTGATGGTTGAAAGGTGGTGGAGAACTCGGCAAAGAGGTGGAAGAAGGTGGAGCGGCTGCTTGTATTTTCTGGGCGCTAGAATGGTGTTTTTGGGTTCTGCCCTAGGGTGTTTTTGGATGAATTTCTCTGATGAATGATGAATGGCTGCGTAGCTTATGTGTTAGGGGCTGCGGCAACTTAAGGTTCATATATATATAGCATGGTAAAAACCCTAGGAATCAAAATTAGGGTTAAATCTAGCAGATTCAAGTGATTAAGGCCCTTAGGGCTTGCAGCAAAAGTTGGGAACTTAAGTCCTAGCCCAATTGGTTTCAGATATGGACTTAGACAATCCAAATCCAAGAGAAAAAGGGCCAAATCAAATCAGAATCCAATTAGAAATAGGTTTAAGAATTTTCGTCCAAAATTGGGCCTTTTAGAAACCAAGTATCTTATGGCTGATTTTGGGTATTCTAGAAGGCATAAAAAGGTGGGGAAGGTGTGGCACCCTTTTAGGGTCAGATAGGGCCTCTAGAAATTAGGTTTTTAGGTCCACTTGTAGCTAAGATTAAGGTGGAACAAAATTAGGTTAGGACAAGATAGGATAAGGTTTGGATAAGATAAGGTTGGATAAGGTTTTGGATAATGTTTCCTCTTTTCTTGCACTTTCCTTATCTTCTTTGTCATGAACTTTCCTTTTCTGATTTGTAGCATGTTTCTAACCTCTTTTGACTCCAAATTCGTCCATCCACCTTGCTCCATATACAAGCTATCCATAATAAGCTCAAAACTGCTCTAAAAGGCTCCAAAATGCATCCTTTCGCCAAATACGTCTTATGAACCTGAAAACACACAAAAGAAGCTTAAACAACTAAAATAACTAAGAACTAATAACATAAATGCACGAAAACAAGCAACTAAGTCGCATAAATATGCTCCTATCATTGCTAAACACTCTAAACTGACTCAAAATCGTAAAAACAAAGTTTAACCACTAAACTAGACTCAAAGAATGCAAAACTAAACTATAAAACACCAAAACAAACCAAAAGACTCAAAACAGCAAACAAACACTCAAAACTGCCTTAAAAACACTTTCTGGGCAGTTTTGAACACTATACCCAAATCTGGACGAAATTAAGTTATCACTTGAGTCAAAACACTTAAAAACATCAACTAAATTGATTTCTAACTAATCTAACACTTTAAATTAATGGGGGAATTGGTTTTGACGAAAATTAAGTAAATTAAGACAAGGACAAAGAAAACAGATTCTTTAGACTAAATTAGGTGAATTGATGAATGATGAGCTAACTAGAGGGTTCTTCTCCACACATGACACACTTGCATTCAAATTGATTTCCAATTGCTTCTTTCAATAAATCATGAAATACCCCAAGTTAACCGTGAACAGTGATAGGAGCATATTCATGCGACTTAAATGGCTTGTTCTCGTGCATTTACGTTATGTTTCTCTAGTTATTTTAGTCCTTTATGCTTCTTTTGTGTGTTTTCAGGTTCTAAGGGCAAGGTATGCAAAAGGATGCCTTTTGGAGCCTTTTGGAGCAAATTAGAGATTGGAATGGATATCATATGCTTGGAGCCAAGAGGATGGACGAAATTAAAGACTTGAAGTAGGAAAGTTAAATCCTAAAAGACCTCATGTTTAAGCATCATTGAAAACTCCTACGCATTTTAGAACACAAAAACAACATTCCTTGCAACCTTAGGACATTGTCGTGTGTTTCCTTGTGTCTCTGTTCCTTGCCATGCAAGGAAGGGTTTTGTTCCCTATTTTTAAACACTTAAAGCATTCACTTATCATATCATTCACTTAACATATCATTCAATTATCATATCATACATTTATCACTTATCACTTCCAATCACTTATCACTTCCATTCACTTATCACTCACCACATATCATTCATTTATCACTTAACATATGATTCACCATTCACTTATCATAACCATACATTTATCACTTATCATACTCATAATTATCTACACATTTCAACCATTTAAACATATGCATTTCAACTCACATGCACACCCACCTCTTTCAAACCCTTCACATGCATTTTCTTCATCACTTCCAACCCACATGCACCCTTTATTCTTCATCATTGCAACCATTGCACATTCTCCCTCTTTAATTCCACATGCATTCAATTCATCATTCCACCATTCATTCTTTATTCCACAAACAAGTCACATGCATTTCCACCTTCCAACTTCATCATTTCACCACATTCTCCCTCTTTAACTCATTTCATTATTCATTCACTTTGCATTCATCACTTCCACCCCACATGCACCCTTTATTCTTCATCATTGCAACCATGGCACATTTACACCAACAAAACAACTCCCATGCCATGGCCTACTCATATTCCCATTTCCTTTCCAACATCTCACATGCATTTCCACCTTCCTACTTCATCATTTCACCACTTTTTCCCTTTTATTTCCACATGCAATTCTTCATCATTGCAACCACAAACACCTTAAACAAATAGCCATATACATCTCCACTCCTCCTATAAATACCCTTGCATTCATTCGTTCAAATATCATCTCATTCACAACACAACAACACACCACAAACACATTCCTTTCTCCCTTAGAATCCAAAAACCATCTTCCATTTCCACCAATCCTCATCCATTTCCATAATTCCCCAACACTTCCATCCCCCCAACCAACCTATCCTTAAACCTTGTGCTACAACAACGAGGAAGAGAAGAGTGCCTAAACGTTCATACAATTCAAGTTTTGAGTTGTTGGAATGTTTAGGTGTTTCTTTGATTTCAAAGTTTCATTTTAATTCTCTTTGTTTTGTACGTATGAGAAATGGAAGAAAAGAGTGCTTAAACGTTCATACAATTCAAAGTTTTGAGTTGTTGGAATGTTTAGGTGTTTCTTTGATTTCAAAGTTATGAGGAACTAAACCCCCTTTAGCTAGGGGGTAATTCGAAACTATGTTTATGTTTGTAATATGATTTGATTACTTTTAATTACGTTTCATAAGTTGTGAATTCAATTTGTTTAACTGTTTGATTGATAACCTATTTATGTATGTTTATTAAGAATGAACGCTTAATTTTCATGCATGAATTTGACGCTAGAATATAAGTGAGTTTCACGTAATAGTTATGAACTTATATTCACAAGTAGTGGAGGTTGCTTATAAACAATCGTGTTAAACATATTCTTGGCATAAGTTTCATGCAATCATAGTAACGAATGCCTCGTCAACACTTATAGTTTTCATGATGCTTAATGATTCTTGCTTGTATCTCTATTATGCAATTCATGTAGGGAACTTGTGAGGAATGCTTTGGATTGTCATATGCAATCATCCAATTCATTAACTTAAGGAAAACTTGACGGTTAATTTAAGCGGACCTAATTAACCCGGGGCGTTGAGAATTCATGGTTTATTGAAAAGCAATTAGAAACCTTTTTATTATGCAAGTGTAACATGTGTGGAGATGAACCCCTTGGCTAGCATCCATTCATTCCATTTCATCAATTTCATATTTACATTCTGTTTTAATTGCAATTTGTTCATTTAGTTTAATTCCGTCCAAAACTCAATCCCCCTTTACTTTATTGTTCAATTTAGTTAGAAATCAATTTAGTTCGTGTTTTTAAAGTATTTTGAGTCTTTTGGTTTGTCATAGTGTTTTAACGTTTAGTTTCACATTCTTTGAGTCTAGTTTAGTGTTTTATATTGTTTTTACGTTTTTGAGTCAGTTTCCAAGAGATTAACAATCCCTCCTAATCCCCGGTCCAGAACGATCCCTACTTACATACTTACTACAATTGACGAAAAGAGGGTTTAATTTGTGCGCGTATAATTCTCGCATCAAATTTTGGCGCCGTTGCCGGGGATTAGCAACTTTGCTAATCCCTTGGTTCTTTTCTTTTTGGTTTAGTTGTTTTCGTTTTAGTTTCTAACTCAGTGTTGTTTTCTTTGTTTGTTGTTACTTTTGATATTTGATCTAGTTCTCTTTCTTTGATTTGAGGTACTAGAGAAGTAAGATATGGATTTTGCTAGTATTCAAGCTCAATTGGCAAATCTTACTTCTCAATTGTCGCCGTATGCCGAAAGGACCACAATGCAGAGTGTCCCTACATTTGGTGCTTCATATAGGCAAGGATTTCAAGCCAATCAATGTCCACAAAGAGATTGGAGGGATCATTCAAACTCTATGTGGTGGGAAGCTCAACAAGTTCAAAGTGAAGCATATTGGCAGCCATATGAGGAGTTCTATTCAAGACCTATGCAGCCACCACAACCTCCTATGCAATATGCTCAATTAAATTCAAGTTCGTCAATAGATTATAATCAAATTCTTAATGAATTAAATTCTTTGGTGCAGGGGTCTCAAAATCAAGCCAAGGAGGCTCAACAAGAAGCATATTGGCAACCTTACGAGGAGTTCTATACAACACCTATGCAGCCACCACAACCTCCCCCACCACAATTCCAATCAAGTTCAAGTATGTCCATGGAAAGTGATCAAGCTATGCAATTACTAACCTCTATTTCGCAGGGGTTGCAAAATCAAAACAACCGGATAGCAAATAACGAGAAGGAGATGATGGATATGGAGGAGCAAATTGGGCAGATTATGGAGTTCATGAAACAAATTCAAGAGCAAGAAGTGGATGAGGAGTTGCTAATTGAGGAGGAGGAAGAAGACATGCACACGACAAGGGAAGAACAACCCTTGCTGCAGCCCCCTAAGCCCTCTAAACCACCCACCACAAGTAAGGACGTCCCAATTCCATGTTATTCTGATGTTATTTCACCCAATGTCCCTTTTCCTAGCAGGTTTTTGATTCCCAACCAAGAAGAGAGTAAAAAGGACATCGTGGAAGCCTTGCCAAAGGTTCAAAATGTTATTCTAACTCTTGGTGCAACACAGCAAGTTTTAGATGGTGTTGAATTCTTCAAAGGACTTTGTACACCAAGAAGAATGATTCAAGAGAAGGTAGTGGCTGGAGAAGATGTAGAAGGCATCAAAGAGGACATTAGACAAGGATCAATTCTCACATGCAATCTGGCCAAGTCCAATATCCCTGAAACTTTAAAGGGAGTGGTGTTTATTCTTGAGTTTATGTCAGAGCACACAGGTAAGCCGCCTCCCCGAATTTCAATTTTCTTTTATACCAATATGTTGTTAATGATCCAGGCACCCACTTTAGAATTTGAACCATTACCGGATCATCTCAAGTTTCACCCCCCATTCAGAGATAAATTCCATGTCATGGGTCCTAAATGAGCCTAAGAAGGTTTCGTCCGGCTGCAAGACGTAAAAGAAAGCGCTACTTGGGAGGCAACCCAATACAGTAAATAAAACTTTTGCTTGTTCATTGATTTTTTTTCGATAAATTACAATTGTATCTAAACATGGCAGAAAGATGGAGCCTTTACAAAGGTTGTGTACATGAGGCCCCACTACGTGGCAACACTCTCGGAGCAGGAGGCATCGGAACAGGAGGTCGCGGAGCAGAAGGCATTGGAGCAAGAGGCATCGGAGCGGAAGGCATAGGAGCGGGAGGCACCGAAGATAGATCATTCAAGGCCCCAAACCTTGGTGGAACGCTGGATGACCCAGGAAAGAGATGCCTCTGGAAGAAAGCTGCAAGCCTTTGACGGTCATCAAGCTCGTCAAGTTTCCTCTTCATGCCTGATGAATAATTGTTGGCAAGCACGTGCAAACTTCGGTTCTCGTACTTAAGCTGTTTGATCTCCTGCTTAAGACTCTCTGAAGGAAAATTTGTGAAAAACATGTTCATTTAAGCAACATCAATAGCATGCAATTAACAATTAAAGGCGGAATCATGCTTGTATGCACTTAAAACAAAACATTTACCCATGAAATTCAAAGCCTAGTAGATAGGTGAATCAAGACTCAACTCAAAACAAAGTGAGTTGAGAAATCAATACCTTTGTAGATTCCTCTTTGCATAAGCAAAGGCTAATCACCCAAAGAGAGGGCCTTCATTCCTTGCATCTTGGATCCATGGATTTGGATGGATGAAAAGGTTTCTCCAAGTTCCCAAAATTGAGAACCTCTAAGTCTCCACACCAAGGTATATTGAAGAAGAAATGAGTGACCTAGAGGAAGTAAGATTGCTAGATTTTCCCCTCTAGATTGGCCAAAATTTTAGAGAGAAAGGAGAGCTTGTGTTCTCATCCTTTCCCCCAAAAATAACCCTTAGTAAATTTTAGGCTATAAAGTCCTTTATATAGTCCCTTCAAAATAAGTGACCTAATGGACCAAAAGCCCTATTCTTTTACACATGGCTAGCCTATAGGTTTATTGGGCTTTCAAGCCCTTTGTTTTATTCAAGTTGTCATACAACTTGAGTTAATGGGCTTGACATTCAAATCCCATTGGGCCTTGCGGCCCAAAACTAACCCGAGGTCTTTAACGAACTTATTCGTTTGATTAATTAACATATTAATTAATCCTTGCCATAAATAATTAAACCATTTAATTATTCTTACTCATCTCCATTGAATCTTCAAACTCTACCTTACACGGTGTACGATCCATTAGGTTCCTTTTAGCGAGGCAGTGGGCGATTCAAACTCTTTCAAATCGATTGTGAATTGAAACTTACTTTCAATTCTCCCGTTAGTGATAATACACTTTTAGGGCTTCCACAAACCATGAGTGACACCTAGCAGCATATCATGGTTACCCAAGCTAATCAGAAGAGGTGGAGAACCTATTCAGTTTAGGATTACAAATGCAATACGGTCTTTCTCTAATACAATACTCTTGACCACATTGTTTGGTTTGATAGTTTATTCATGTCTACTATCCAATGTGAATCTTGTGCTTATATGATTACCTTGAATGTGATCTGGAACGCATTCCAACATTTCATTCATACTCTGGCCAGAGATTCCAAATCATATCATAGAGTAATCTCCCTCAAACAGTTTGAAGGTTAGAGATCCCTTGTTGCGCATTCACTTGCCTCCATGGCTAAGTGGCTTAACCCCGACGATGCTGTGGACACCCTGATAGAGTGACTTTGACATAATCAAAGATTAAGGACCTAACCACAAGACAACTGTGATGCCTCAGGTCAAAAGACTAATTTGCATTACCCCAACCATGAGTTCTCATGTGACATGAATATGAGAACTCTTCGTTGATCGTGTTCAGTGAACTCATTCTCTATTGAGCACCTACGTACTTGTCTTGATGTCACACACACCAATGACTCGAGACTAGTCACTCTCCCTGAGAGAAGACATAGCACGTACTGATCTTAACGGACTGTCAATGCCCAATTGACAATCCTATGATCAGGAACGTTTAGGATGTGTCAACGAAAGAATGGTCTCATGAATCTAACTTCTTTAGATCGCATTCTTCCAATCACATATTCCTTGGACTTATCGTTTAAGCATATAACATTTATATTAGACGGCTCAAACAATAATCTTTGCCCTTTAAACTACATTAGTTTGAAATGTCCGTAAAGTATCATCATATGATTGGTTTTAGGGCACATTTCCAACAATCTCCCACTTGCACTAGAGCCAATCAGCTTAGTCATCATTGATGATACCTCTTCTGTAATTCATTTCATAAATGGCTGAGTAGTAGGCCTAAACAATGGATATCTATATGTTATCCATAGAAGCAACCTTGAGAATAACGACGTCACCATTATACATGATTCTCAATCATGTGGTTCAGTCTCTCATTTGAGTTCGGACCTTGATGAGACCTTGATTCCCTGGCTTGAGCTATCGCCCCATTAGTGTCATACACTTTCTGGTTGGAACCGAATGAAGAGTTCATGAATGAACTTTCCCATCCAAACAACAATGTTGTAAGCTTCTATATGGCAATATATTTTGCATACATGATGGAACACATTAAAGTCATTTACTTTTAACGTTTCCACTCAAATATCTCTTTAGTCATAATAAAGAGATATCTCTTTATCACTTCATTCATAATGAAGAGATATTCTATGATGGATTAGATTCATAATCTAATACATTTACGCTTCCATTACGTTACTCTAATTCTTCCTCATTCTTGAGGAATCCATCCTTAGTATTTCTTAAATACCTAAGGATTCACTTGACAGTTGCCATGGTTCTGATCCTGGGCTTGCATTGATATCATCTTGTACCGTTCTAGGTACGACTTATATCAATGTTTTCATACAATATGAAATACATAAATCACCTTTCTGCGTATGCATAAAGGATTCTATTTACGCATTATTTCTTTGGGAGTCAAAGGGTACATTCCCTTTGAGAAGAACAACTTCCTAGTCTCACTAGAATTGTCATTCTAATTGAAGTTTATCATCATATGAGAAACTTCCTAGCATCTCTTGTCTATTTTAGGGATTGATATAATCCAATTATATCTTGAAATCTATCATTATAGATTTCCATCCCATGTATATAGACTATGTCTCCCATATACATTCTATCATTATAGAATGTTTAAAGTCATAACTTTAACGATGAAGAATTCCTTTCATTTTCAAAATTAATATATATCATGTATATATATATATTCAAATTTAGGAATATGATCAACTCCCACTAATCTTTTGTAAACCTAGTAAACAAAAGATTTATTTACATCTTTATGAGAAATCAAACAATTGATCTTTTCTCATAAGACGCTTATAGCTCCCACTAGCTTGCTAAGATCCATGATAGATGGATCTTCTTACAACTAACATGTCTTAGAAGTATATATCATATATATATATGGGTAATTGATAATGTCCAACGAACTAAATCTTATTTATGTTCATTCTTCTCCTAATGGAGAAATACATTATCTTACGATGCTACTTTCCTTGATATTTTTCAAGGAAATTAATCTAAAGTGTTACTTTTTCCTTGGATCAAATCTAAGGAGGTAAATACTTTAGACGTCTTACTCATCTACTTACATTTCTTGAATTCTTTGAAACCTTTTGCAAAGTATTCGGACTTGTGTTTATTCAAAATAAATTATAATCCAACCGAGATTGATCTTCGGTGAATGTCATACAACATGAGTAGTATTATGTTGTGGACAAGTGCCACTAACATCTAAGTGAATTAACCTCAACAACTTTGTGATTCTTTCTTCTTTCCAAAAGAATAAAGATTCGAACATTTCGCCTCTATGCAATTTTTAACAAGAAGGTCTTGGATCCGGATCTAACGATCCAAAGCATCCATCTATGACCAACTCGTAACTTATGTTTTAGAGGTATCACAACTCAGTTGGGATTAGTCACTACCTTGCAACCTTTTGGGTTTTAAGCATCATCGTATTCTAAACAGTTAAACTACCACATCATCTCTACTATAAAGACAACCAATTAAATTACAATAATCTAATTTATTGATTAATAAAGAACAATGTTTTTGTCAAACAAAACATTTATCCATCTCTACTATAGTGACGGATTTAAGTTCCTTAAAATTGGAATGTAAAGACAATCTTTAGTATTTTCCAATTTCTTTGGTAGTTCATATGAGGAAGTAAGTACAATCCGCTTTCGCAGAGATCTATATTTTATTCACTTTCCGAATGTGAAGTACTTTCTCTTCTCTCATTTAATCTTCTACTTCTTATTAGCACACTTTTACAACAATTGTAAAACATAGTTACTAATACGGAATCAAGCATTCAAGTAGAAGAACCAACTGTTTTGAACTATTTCAAGAACATATTACAACACCTTCGAAAGGTGTGTTCTTGACACTTGCAAGACATTTCTTGCAAATACCCCTTCCAATGTCCATCCTTTCATAAAGAAAGTTTGTTCCCTTGGAGTTATTTTGCCTTCTTCATTTGACTTCCCTTTTGATTACAATAGTCATGGTCCCTAAACTCCCACTATCTCTCTTGAAACTTATTTCAAATGTGTTATACACATCAAACGATTTGGAGAGCGTGCAGTTATTGTTCACTATATAGTTTACAATAAACTTAGTGAACCATTAGGATAGGGACACAAAGGTGAAGTCCTTGCCTAGTTTCCATCTCGTTAAGTGGTTTAACACTTCAACACTCAATGATTCAAAATCATCATAAGTCCATATAAATGGACTATTTTTGTCAACCAACCATTATGTTCTAAACATAATAACAAACTTTCAAGAGTTGTTCAAGGCAACTCTCATTTCTTCATACAACAATTTGTAAGTGAAGAATCATGGCACATAAAGTGTCCATGCCCTTGTGCTTACTTCTCAAGTTCCTTATTCGTGTAACAAAGAGACAAGCACTAAAGTTTGTGTTGATTAAGGGTTGTTCAAAGCAACTCTTATTTCTTCATACAACAATTTGTATTTGAAGAATTATGACATTAAAAGTGTTGTCCTTCTCATGTTAGACTTATCTAACATATTCTTCCAATGATACATTATCAATAGGAAGATTGTGAGGATGAGACTACTTAGTTACATCTACAAGCCATTAAAGACAATCTATGGGATTGTAGAACTAAGTCCGGAAATTAAAGCGTTTGGTTTTTCTTTGTCAAGTTTTGGATAGCGTTTGCAAATATATTGGTAAACAAATACATAACGAATATAAATTGATTGATTTTAAGCTATTTGATCCGGGTCTTTAAATCAATTAGCACCACCCACTATTTTTGGCAAATTCCATATCCCTCATCGGAATTCGAGAGTTTTGGAGAAAACTCTTAGTAGGGTATGGGAGGCTCACCATTACCAAGCCCACCTCACGATTATACGATGTTGGTTAGCAAAAATAATGATGAGAGAATAACGCTTTACTCATTTACAACGTTTGTAATTACCCATCTAGTTTGGCCTCTAGAGAATGAATGCCTCAGAATTATATCATGTTGGCACCATTGCACTTAGTTAAGTTATTCCCACCATGCTTAGTTTATGTAGAGGTTCAAGCACAACCTCAGAATTATATCATGTTGGCCATACTCGTTGTCTACACTCACCTCATCATATGCGTATAGACTCCTCCTGAATGTAAGCATGCACTTTGTACTCCCCCATTATAGGGTGAAGCCGGTGTACAAGTCACAAACGATTGGAGCCTACCACGGTGGAAGGCCACGAAGAGATATTCAAAGCATCTCTCGCTTATCAACTTAATATTGATTTGTTGAGGGTTTTAGGTCTCATCACATATAAACATACATTTTAATCCAATTAAAACATTTTGGTCCTATTACAACTATTGGTCCATTTGATTGATTTAGTTGTATATAATACTCCCACTAAGCTTTTAAAACGGTTTTTAAAGCAAGAGTATATGATACTACTAACATAAGGTTTGCATTCATTGATGGACTATATAGTTGCCTTAGGGCCTTAGGATGACTATGAACCTTTGATTCGATTCAAACACGAGCCTAGTGTTGAATCTCGGTCTAGGGATGGTGATTGATTTTAGTTACGCGTTTAATCACATTAAGGCGTGTTGTCTTATTGGGCGTTGGACCCAACTACTCCATTTTCATGCATATCGAATAAAACAAGAAAGGAGTACTTCAAAGTAAATAAGAGCTTATGCTCTTTTACAACAATTGATCAAATCAAATTACTTTAAAGTAAAGAAGAGCTTATGCTCTTTTACAACAATTGATCATATCAAATTACAACCAAAATTTAATCTACACATTCCCATGGTTCAAACAAATTTGAAACGGCCTTTCACATAGCTCAATTATCGTAGGCTAAGGTTCATAATCACCCTTTCTTTAATTAATTAACGCTTTAACTAATTAAACTTGAATGCAACATTTTCATTTGGTTTTTGTATCCATAGAATTGATTTAAATGGAGCTAAATGAAATGAAAATCCAATTCTCATTTAAAGAGACAAAACAATTTTTGTTCTCTACCTAATTTGGGCCAAAATGCTATGACCTCAACTTGTTTGGGCCATAGTGCAATTAACCTCAACTTTTGGGCTATTTTGCAAAAACTTAAACTTTTGGGGTCACTTTGTAAAAACACAAAAGTCCACTACTTCATGTAATTACAACTAGAACCCAAAAATTTCCACAAAAAATTAAAACTTCATTAAAGGAGCAAAACAATTTGTCCTTTTAGTGATTTTGGACCTTTACGTAAAAACGTAAACTTTTGGGTCAAAATGCAAATACACAAAAGTATCAAAACTTTATATAATTGCATGAAAGCCCCACAAGGACCCTAATTGATTAGGGTGGCTGATTTTGAAGCAAAGTAATAAAAAAAAATTTCAAAGTTTTTGTAAGTGGGGTGTGTGTAATGGAATAAATCATTACACACCAACCCACTAAAATTTCTTTAATTTTTCAAAATAAATATCTAATATATTTAAACATAAGAAATATTTCAAAACAAAAACTTTATGAAATAAATCAAAACTTTGAATCAAAACACCAAACCTTTTGTTCTTGGCAAGAACATATCAAGAACAATGAAGAACATTCATGAAAACCCATAAGAGCTCCATGAACATTCTTCACCTAAAAACATACCAAAACCACTCAAACTTAAGGGAAATAACATACAACCATACTAGGGTACATAGGGGTTCCAAAAGTCACTTTAAAACACTTTTAACAAGTCAAACAAGAACCCAAAATTCCACCCCTTGGATTTGGCCGAATTTCCCCAAAAACATGGCACCAAATTTTAGCTCCAAAATTCATGCTCATATGAACTACATCTACAACATTTGAGATGGCAAATTTTCTAACAAAATTTACATTCAAAGAAGCAAGAATAAAGCTTGTAACAATTACAACATTCAAATCACAAACTATGAACTACAAAACCCAAAAGGATTCACCAACTACTAGACTTAGGCTCTTGATACCACTTGAAGGAAAATTTGTGAAAAACATGTTCATTTAAGCAACATCAATAGCATGCAATTAACAATTAAAGGCGGAATCATGCTTGTATGCACTTAAAACAAAACATTTACCCATGAAATTCAAAGCCTAGTAGATAGGTGAATCAAGACTCAACTCAAAACAAAGTGAGTTGAGAAATCAATACCTTTGTAGATTCCTCTTTGCATAAGCAAAGGCTAATCACCCAAAGAGAGGGCCTTCATTCCTTGCATCTTGGATCCATGGATTTGGATGGATGAAAAGGTTTCTCCAAGTTCCCAAAATTGAGAACCTCTAAGTCTCCACACCAAGGTATATTGAAGAAGAAATGAGTGACCTAGAGGAAGTAAGATTGCTAGATTTTCCCCTCTAGATTGGCCAAAATTTTAGAGAGAAAGGAGAGCTTGTGTTCTCATCCTTTCCCCCAAAAATAACCCTTAGTAAATTTTAGGCTATAAAGTCCTTTATATAGTCCCTTCAAAATAAGTGACCTAATGGACCAAAAGCCCTATTCTTTTACACATGGCTAGCCTATAGGTTTATTGGGCTTTCAAGCCCTTTGTTTTATTCAAGTTGTCATACAACTTGAGTTAATGGGCTTGACATTCAAATCCCATTGGGCCTTGCGGCCCAAAACTAACCCGAGGTCTTTAACGAACTTATTCGTTTGATTAATTAACATATTAATTAATCCTTGCCATAAATAATTAAACCATTTAATTATTCTTACTCATCTCCGTTGAATCTTCAAACTCTACCTTACACGGTGTACGATCCATTAGGTTCCTTTTAGCGAGGCAGTGGGCGATTCAAACTCTTTCAAATCGATTGTGAATTGAAACTTACTTTCAATTCTCCCGTTAGTGATAATACACTTTTAGGGCTTCCACAAACCATGAGTGACACCTAGCAGCATATCATGGTTACCCAAGCTAATCAGAAGAGGTGGAGAACCTATTCAGTTTAGGATTACAAATGCAATACGGTCTTTCTCTAATACAATACTCTTGACCACATTGTTTGGTTTGATAGTTTATTCATGTCTACTATCCAATGTGAATCTTGTGCTTATATGATTACCTTGAATGTGATCTGGAACGCATTCCAACATTTCATTCATACTCTGGCCAGAGATTCCAAATCATATCATAGAGTAATCTCCCTCAAACAGTTTGAAGGTTAGAGATCCCTTGTTGCGCATTCACTTGCCTCCATGGCTAAGTGGCTTAACCCCGACGATGCCGTGGACACCCTGATAGAGTGACTTTGACATAATCAAAGATTAAGGACCTAACCACAAGACAACTGTGATGCCTCAGGTCAAAAGACTAATTTGCATTACCCCAACCATGAGTTCTCATGTGACATGAATATGAGAACTCTTCGTTGATCGTGTTCAGTGAACTCATTCTCTATTGAGCACCTACGTACTTGTCTTGATGTCACACACACCAATGACTCGAGACTAGTCACTCTCCCTGAGAGAAGACATAGCACGTACTGATCTTAACGGACTGTCAATGCCCAATTGACAATCCTATGATCAGGAACGTTTAGGATGTGTCAACGAAAGAATGGTCTCATGAATCTAACTTCTTTAGATCGCATTCTTCCAATCACATATTCCTTGGACTTATCGTTTAAGCATATAACATTTATATTAGACGGCTCAAACAATAATCTTTGCCCTTTAAACTACATTAGTTTGAAATGTCCGTAAAGTATCATCATATGATTGGTTTTAGGGCACATTTCCAACACTCTCCACCTCCGCCATCAAGGATTCAACCTGACGGGAGCGAGCAAGAAGGCGTTGGCCCATGTTGGACACAGAGCCAGCGCACTGAACACTCAGAGCCAGGGATTCTTGAACGGCCAACTCATCGGACCGTCCTGAAAGTAGCTGACTGTCTTTGGGAGTGAGGAGGTTCCGAGCCACTATCGTAGCCGTTGTGGGATCCGTCATCACAGAGTCCTCATCTGTAAGAGGGCCATGGGAAGATAAGAAAGACGGGCACCATACCTTACCCTGACGAGATGCGACCGGATCAGTGCTTAGACTCAAATCTAAGCAAAGGTTCAATGGGTTGGATGAGCTAGCCATTGTTCACGAAGTTAAAAGAGAAGGGTTGGATGGAGGGAAATCTCGACGAGCCGAAGATGATTTTTGGGAAGTCTTCAAAGTGTGCAGATAGAGGTGATCGATCACCTCTATTAAAGGATAGGCGACACAATCACCAATTCAGCATTGAAGAGACACCGCTCTTCAAAAATCGGATTTTCTGGCGTAAAGATCGCCAACTCTTCAGACGCAATCCAAGCTTTTCAGAAAGCGTGTTCAAATTTGTCAAAAGCTCCCAGCTTTTCAGAAGACGCGTGGAAGGCGAGAAATCAGCTGCACACTTTAGCCGACAAACGTGGGTGACAAAGCCGAAAGCTCCCGGCTTTCCAGAAAGCGAGTGCAACTTTGTCAAAAGCTCCCGGCTTTTCAGAAGACGCGTGCCACTTTGTCAAAAGCTCCCAGCTTTTCAGAAGACGCGTGGAGGACATTGCCGCATCCGCACTGCCATTTGCCATTATAATTCCTATATACATCAACCTTCATGGCAAGGCATACACCCACAAATGCATAATTTTCCTTCTCGGCCGAAAATGTAAGCTGCAACCAACCCTCTCAAACATGCTCAGATTTCTCCTTCTCTTGAGATCACACTTTCAAACATGGATGTATCCCCCAAAGAAGATACCAAATGCCTGCAGTACGAATGAGGAAGAGGAAACGGTGGATCGAAACATGTGGATTCATTCGCTGCCTCTTCGAAAGCAAAGGTATCTCATATCATCAAGGGCGAAAGCAAAGGTATCTCATATCATGCTCTTTCCCTGTCTTTTCCTTTGTCCTTGATATTACTTGCATGGCAAAGTGAAAGAAGCAATCAGCCGGCACTTGGAGTCTATCTGGACTCTATTCCCTGGTTGCTTACCTAACTTTGCTGAGCTATCCTCTAACCCTCTTCAATACGAATTGGAGAGATTGAACAAAGAAACAGATAAGAGGAGGAAACTCAGACCTTCGGGGGAGACCAAAGGAAGCCTGCTGCCCAATTCAAGAGTAGCACAAAGGAAAATCAACGATGGGAGCAGCGCAGTTCAAGAGTAAGCCTGTGGAATCACAAAGATCCAAGCCTCATTGCAATCACCAAGGAGAAGATGGAACGAAAACTCCATAACCAGATTTGCATCTCTAAACTCTTCTCTTTGTTAGATACATTCTGCCATGTTTAGTATGTTTAATTGCTGTTTATATGTTTGTTTGTGTTTAGTGTGGTTTTTAACATTGAGGACAATGTTTGATTTAAGTGTGGGGGAGTTACTAAAGTGTTTTGATGCAAATTCATAGGGTTTTATCCACCATAACTTCAAATGTTGTTTCTTGCTGTTTTTAAGTGTGTTTAGTGTGTTTTGACTTAAAAAATTCGAAAATCACATAAAAAAAAAAATTTGAAAAACATGTTTTGAAAAGCCTAAAAAGAGTGTTTTGAGTCGTTTTTGTGTCGTAGGTCACCTTCCAACACAATGATAAGGATTTGGTTTCTAATTGCATGACTGTTAAAAAGAGCTATAAACATAGAGAAAAGTTTGATTTACTCTTGGTATATGCTTGGTTGTGGTTATAATGTATGACTTCACATGCAATCATAAATGAAAAATTCGTTTTTGTAACATGCCTGAAGGAAGGAACTCAAACAAACGCTACAGCCCTGAAAGACTTGAGCCTATAACGTTCTTTGGAGAGTTAAAATCTGTGCATTATTGTTTTCCAAAGTCGTTGCATGATCTCATTATTCTTTGCTTGGTTACTACTTAGAAAGCGTTTCATCATATAGTTCCAAATGCTAGAACTCATGCCCATTTCATTCAAAGCATGTTATTGATTTGCATAACACATATTCAAGAAGAAGTTGTGTAGTGACCACCACCAAAGCCAAATTGCCATATTTCCCAATTTTATTTGTTTTGTAGGATTTAACCCCGTTGAGCATTGTGTAGCCTATTTTCTTTGTTAACCCGCAATTATCCTCACCTAGCCTAGAATATAACCATCCTTACCCTTGTTCTTGAAGCATAATAAGCAATGATTTCCTTTTGATTAAGGTATTGCAGAAAATAAGTGTGGGGGAAAGATGTTTATGTGAGTTGATGTGCCATAGGCACGGCCAAAAAGAAAAAAAAGAAAAAAAAAAAAAAAAAAAAAAAAAAAAAAAGTTGAAAAGTATTGTTTGTTGAAGTAAGGGCCCAAAACAATAAATTAGGCCCTAAGAGTTGTTGAATCTCCCCCTTATGTCTAAAAGTTGATTTCTGCATATCAAGTGAATTCTAAGCCTTAATTTCATTACTTTGCTTGCTATTGTTTAAAGAACTTTTGTTTATCCCTACCTTTCCTTGTGAGCCAATACCCCAAACCCCGTTACAACCCTTGACTTCTATCTTGAGTGTTGTGCATTTCAATTGTGGAGTTTGAATTTGGTATGAGCATATGGTGTCACTGGTTCTCGCGTCTAAGTAGTAGCATTCCATTCATGAGATCATATCTAAACATGCTTATTAACTCCAGAAATTGCGTTCTTTGTGATACATATATGTGAGTGTTCGTTTTCATGTTTACATCAATCTTCTCACATATGACTAGATTAGGGTATGTTGTTAGAAATTCTGAGTGAAAATCGAGTGCATATCTTGTAAGGAATTGAGCAAATTCTCTAAGGCATGTTACTACATTCAAAACATGGTTTTAAATGCTTAATTGTGAACTAGTATATGGTGACTATGATTAAGAATGTACTTAAGTGTGAAGATGACTAAAATCTGTGAGAATGATGATTTTTAATATGTCATGTGCATTGGAAATCCCTAAGACAGTTGTTGGAAGGTTTAGGTTGTGTTTTACTTGTTTTGTTTCGTTTCGTGTTGTTTTGTTTTTCTTTCTGTTTTGCTCGAGGACTAGCAAAAGATAAGTGTGGGGGTATTTGATAGGAGCATATTCATGCGACTTAAATGGCTTGTTCTCGTGCATTTACGTTATGTTTCTCTAGTTATTTTAGTCCTTTATGCTTCTTTTGTGTGTTTTCAGGTTCTAAGGGCAAGGTATGCAAAAGGATGCCTTTTGGAGCCTTTTGGAGCAAATTAGAGATTGGAATGGATATCATATGCTTGGAGCCAAGAGGATGGACGAAATTAAAGACTTGAAGTAGGAAAGTTAAATCCTAAAAGACCTCATGTTTAAGCATCATTGAAAACTCCTACGCATTTTAGAACACAAAAACAACATTCCTTGCAACCTTAGGACATTGTCGTGTGTTTCCTTGTGTCTCTGTTCCTTGCCATGCAAGGAAGGGTTTTGTTCCCTATTTTTAAACACTTAAAGCATTCACTTATCATATCATTCACTTAACATATCATTCAATTATCATATCATACATTTATCACTTATCACTTCCAATCACTTATCACTTCCATTCACTTATCACTCACCACATATCATTCATTTATCACTTAACATATGATTCACCATTCACTTATCATAACCATACATTTATCACTTATCATACTCATAATTATCTACACATTTCAACCATTTAAACATATGCATTTCAACTCACATGCACACCCACCTCTTCCAAACCCTTCACATGCATTTTCTTCATCACTTCCAACCCACATGCACCCTTTATTCTTCATCATTGCAACCATTGCACATTCTCCCTCTTTAATTCCACATGCATTCAATTCATCATTCCACCATTCATTCTTTATTCCACAAACAAGTCACATGCATTTCCACCTTCCTACTTCATCATTTCACCACATTCTCCCTCTTTAACTCATTTCATTATTCATTCACTTTGCATTCATCACTTCCACCCCACATGCACCCTTTATTCTTCATCATTGCAACCATGGCACATTTACACCAACAAAACAACTCCCATGCCATGGCCTACTCATATTCCCATTTCCTTTCCAACATCTCACATGCATTTCCACCTTCCTACTTCATCATTTCACCACTTTTTCCCTTTTATTTCCACATGCAATTCTTCATCATTGCAACCACAAACACCTTAAACAAATAGCCATATACATCTCCACTCCTCCTATAAATACCCTTGCATTCATTCATTCAAATATCATCTCATTCACAACACAACAACACACCACAAACACATTCCTTTCTCCCTTAGAATCCAAAAACCATCTTCCATTTCCACCAATCCTCATCCATTTCCATAATTCCCCAACACTTCCATCCCCCCAACCAACCTATCCTTAAACCTTGTGCTACAACAACGAGGAAGAGAAGAGTGCCTAAACGTTCATACAATTCAAGTTTTGAGTTGTTGGAATGTTTAGGTGTTTCTTTGATTTCAAAGTTTCATTTTAATTCTCTTTGTTTTGTACGTATGAGAAATGGAAGAAAAGAGTGCTTAAACGTTCATACAATTCAAAGTTTTGAGTTGTTGGAATGTTTAGGTGTTTCTTTGATTTCAAAGTTATGAGGAACTAAACCCCCTTTAGCTAGGGGGTAATTCGAAACTATGTTTATGTTTGTAATATGATTTGATTACTTTTAATTACGTTTCATAAGTTGTGAATTCAATTTGTTTAACTGTTTGATTGATAACCTATTTATGTATGTTTATTAAGAATGAACGCTTAATTTTCATGCATGAATTTGACGCTAGAATATAAGTGAGTTTCACGTAATAGTTATGAACTTATATTCACAAGTAGTGGAGGTTGCTTATAAACAATCGTGTTAAACATATTCTTGGCATAAGTTTCATGCAATCATAGTAACGAATGCCTCGTCAACACTTATAGTTTTCATGATGCTTAATGATTCTTGCTTGTATCTCTATTATGCAATTCATGTAGGGAACTTGTGAGGAATGCTTTGGATTGTCGTATGCAATCATCCAATTCATTAACTTAAGGAAAACTTGACGGTTAATTTAAGCGGACCTAATTAACCCGGGGCGTTGAGAATTCATGGTTTATTGAAAAGCAATTAGAAATCTTTTTATTATGCAAGTGTAACATGTGTGGAGATGAACCCCTTGGCTAGCATCCATTCATTCCATTTCATCAATTTCATATTTACATTCTGTTTTAATTGCAATTTGTTCATTTAGTTTAATTCCGTCCAAAACTCAATCCCCCTTTACTTTATTGTTCAATTTAGTTAGAAATCAATTTAGTTCGTGTTTTTAAAGTATTTTGAGTCTTTTGGTTTGTCATAGTGTTTTAACGTTTAGTTTCACATTCTTTGAGTCTAGTTTAGTGTTTTATATTGTTTTTACGTTTTTGAGTCAGTTTCCAAGAGATTAACAATCCCTCCTAATCCCCGGTCCAGAACGATCCCTACTTACATACTTACTACAATTGACGAAAAGAGGGTTTAATTTGTGCGCGTATAATTCTCGCATCAAACAGCACTTTTTTAACTTTCAAGTTTTCCTTAAGTTATTGAATTGGATGGGAATGCGCATACAACAACTCAAAACATTCTCTAAAAGTCCCTTACGTGAAAAGCACAATAAAGGTACAATCAAAGATCATTAAGTTTCATGAAAACTATAAGTATTGACGAGGCAATTGTTACTATGAAAAGCATGAAACTTTTGCCAAGAATTCACTTAACGCGATCGTCGATAAACGACCTCCACTACTAGCAAATATAAGGTTATAACTATTAGGTGAAATTCCCTTATATTTTAGCTTCAAATCCCTGCATGAAAAACTAAGTGGCCACCTTAATCAACACACAAGAATGAGTTATCAATCAAACAGTTAAGCAAATTGAATTCACAACTTATGAAATAACAATTTGATGTAATCAATTCATCTTGCAAGCATAATCATGGTATTGAATAGCCCCCTAGCCAAAAGGCTTAGTTCCTCATGTTCACAAAACAAAGGAAAACATATTTATACATTGTAAATATAAGAAAGAGGACACCTAAATACTCCAATGATCCAATGTTGAATAGCTAGAATCTTCAAGCAATCTTCCTCCTCTCCTTTGCCACGACACAAGAGGTTCTGGTGAGTTTAGGGGGTTATGGATGATGTAGAATGATGGGTTTAGGTTTGGGATGGATGTAGGTGATAGGAGCATATTTAGGCGACTTAACTAGCTTATTCTTGTGCATTTATGCTATTATTTCTTAGTTAATGTCGCATTACAACTCAATTTCGTGTGTTTGTAGGACCTATGGGGTAAAGTATCAAGAAAGGGCATTTTGGTGCATTTTGGAGCAATTTTGGACACTATGTGGATAGCTTACATTTGGGCTAACATGGATGGACGAATTTTGACTTCAAGAGGCTAGAAATGTGATAAGAAGAGGAAGGAATAAGCTTGGGACAAAGTGGATAAGGTTTTAGTGTCAAAGTATGCAAAAAGAAGTAATTTGGAGCATTCTAGAGCATTTTTGGGCCAAGATTGGATAGTGCAAGCATGGAGGCATGAGGATGGACGAATTTGAAGGCTTGAATTCAGTTAGGGAGCTGCAAGGGGGCCTAAAAACCTTATTTCTAGAAGGCTTTATCTATTCACACATGGTACCTAATTTCTGTATTGGAAGAACTAGTCGTCCTACCTTGTCTCCAAGCCGTCCTAGCTTGTCACTAGCCGTCCTAGCTTGTCTCCTAGCCATCCTACCTTGTCTCCTACCTTGTCCAAGCCGTCCTAGCTTGTCACTAGCCGTCCTACCTTGTCTCCTACCTTGTCCAAGCCGTCCTAGCTTGTCACAAGCCGTCCTACCTTGTCTCCTAGCCGTCCTACCTTGTCTCCTACCTTGTCCAAGCCGTCCTACCTTGTCCAAGCTACACACTTGTATCCCTTAAGTGTTTCATGTATATATATCCTTGTAATCTTGTAGAGAAAGGGGAGGAGAAAAAAACATTCTCTTCCATATTTTCCACATTCTGCCTAAATTCTGGTACAAAACCTTTTGGTTTCAACTAAGTTCTAAACCTTTCCTAGCCCTATAAATAAGGCTTTGCAGCAAGGCATTAGGGGGGATCACTCATTCACCCAATTTTCGTCCATTCATCTAGCCATACCACTCTACACATCCATACACTTCTGCCGCACCCTTCCCCACCATAATCAACCATCCTCCATCCCTCTAAACAAGGAAAAACCATCCAAAACCACCAATTCCAGAGCCTACACTTTGTGCCGCAGCAAGGAGGAGGAAGAGGAGCCAATCTGTGCATCGAATCCATCTTGGAATTGCTGAGCATTTAGGTGTAATCTTTCTTATGATTTCAATGTTTAAATTCAATACTTTTTGTTGTGCAAGCATGAGGAACTAATCCCCTCTATGGCTAGGGGGGAATTTCGAAACCATGGTTGTATTTGCATGATGATTTGATTACTTTCAGTTGTGATTTCATGAATGTTGAATTCAATTTGCTTATCTATTTTAATTAAAACTTGCTTATGTATATGAATTGAGGGTGCACGCTTGATTTGCATGCATAAACATGATGCTAGGGTATGAGGGAACTTCACCTAATCGTTGGGAACTTATATTCATGAGTAGTTAAGATTGTTGGTCACAATTATGATAAGTGAATTCTTGGCATAAGTATCATGCGCTTTCATAGTTACGAATGCCTCGTCAACACCTATGATTTCCATAGAATCTAATGATCTTTAATTGTCTTTCTTTTATGCGCTTTCATATAGAAAACTTTTGAGAAATAATTTGATTGCATTGCACCAATTCCATTCAATTCAATGACCTAAGGGAAATCTGAGAGTTAATTTAAGCGTACCTAATTAACTTGGAGTGTTGAGGTTCATGAATTCGTTGATTAAGCAACTGGAAATTGTATTATGTGCAAGTATGCCATGTGTGGAGAAAAACCTCCTAGCCATCTCACCATCCACTTAATTCCATCAAATTCGTCCAAATCTGCCTAGTTTAATTTCTTGTTTTGTTTTGTTTATTTTCGTCCAACCAAATCCCCGTTTATTCTAGAGTGTCTAATTGGTCCAAATATGTTTTAGATTGTGTTTTTGAGAGTTTTGAGTCAAGTTAGAACCAATTTTCGTCCAAATTTGTGTTTAGGCTCAAAACTGCCCAGATTGTGTTTTTAAGGCAGTTTTGAGTGTCTTTAGCCTATTTTGAGTCTTGTGAACGTGTTTGAGTCTTTTTACGTGAGTTTAAGTGTTTGAAAGGTTAATTTTATTTATTTGAGTCAGTTTAGAGTGTTTAGCAAGCCCTCCTAATCCCCGGTGTAAGAATGATCCCTACTTATTTATATGCTACAATTGTCAAAAGAGGGTTAATTTGTGTGTTAAGTAATTCTCGCATCAAATTTTGGCGCCTTTGCCGGGGATTAGCAACTTTGCTAATCCCTTGTTATTTCTTTTTAGTTATTTTCGTGTGTTATTAGTTTTTTATTTATTTTAGTTTCTGACCTATTTGTTTCCTTGTTTTAGGCACTAGTTTATGACTCGGAGTTCTCAACCGGTTCATGCGCATATCTTAGACTTTGACGACGATTTTGAGCGAGCCTTGAGAAGAAAGAAGAATCAACAAGAGCCTCAACCACCTCCACCTGCACCAGACCTTGAAGAGGATGAAATACAAGTGGAGGAGGAGGCCACGGCAAGGGTTGTTGAGGAAGAACAAGTTATGGCAGCCGACAACCGAACAATCAAGGAGCTTTCCGCTTCGGGATTGGTTAATGCCATGCCTCTATGCATTCAATATCCAAGGGCAGCCCCCGAAAAGACTGCCGAGTTCGAACTCAAGTCCAGTTTATTGCATCATATTCCTAAGTTCCATGGGTTGTCTATGGAAGATCCCAATAAACACTTGAAGGAGTTCGAGGTTGTTTGCTCAAGTATGACCCCGGTGAATGTTGATGGGAGCATTTTGAAGATGAAGGCTTTTCCCTTTTCTCTCTTGGAAAAGGCTAAAGATTGGTTGTATGAACTAGCTCCCGGAACTGTCACATCATGGGAGAGTATGAAAAGGGCGTTTTTGGAGAAGTTTTTCCCAACTTCTCGAGTCATTCTTTTACGTAAAAGAATTAGTGGCATTCAGCAAGATCAAGGTGAATCATTTCCAACTTATTATGAACATTTTAAAACCCTTGTTGCTTCATGTCCACAGCACCAGATGAAGGAGGAGCTTCTTCTCCAATATTTCTACGAAGGGCTTCTACCAATTGAACGTCAAATGCTAGATGCCTCAGCGGGTGGAGCTTTAGTGGACAAAACACCCATGGCCGCCAAGACTCTCATTGCCAACCGAGCTTTGAATGCTCAACAATACGAAGGAGTTGGCCAAAGAGACATGCCACGACAGCAACAAAGTGTCAATGAGGTAAGTGCAATTTCTGACATTCAATCACAATTGGCTAATCTTACTTCTCTTGTGTCTCAGGTTGTCATGGGGTCAAAACCACAAGAAAACCAAGTGTGTGGCGTATGCTCAATGCAAGGGCATCCATCCGAGACATGCCCTCAATTGATAGAGAATGGAGGATGGGAATCTGCCAATGCCGTGGGTTATGGGAACCAAAACCAACCAAGGAGTGATCCTTTCTCTAACACATACAATCCCGGTTGGAGAGATCATCCAAATTTCAAATGGAGGGAGCCACAACAACCCCAACAATCTGCACCACAAAGGGGATTTCAACAAAACCCCCCTGGGTTCCCACGGCCATACCAATCTAACCAACCACCATTGTCCCAAAACAACTCAGGTTCGTCTTTTGATAATTCTCAAGTTATTCAATTACTAACTCAATTGGCGCAGGGGCAAGAAAAACAAGCAAAGGACATGCACAATTACGCCAATGAAGTGCAAAATCAAGCTCGAGAGGTGACTGAATTGAAGAGACAAGTGGGACAAATGGCTGAGTTCATGGGCCAATTTAGAGAGCAAGGCAAGTTACCTAGTTCAACCGTTGTCAACCCGAAAGGAGGGTTCGAATCTGCCAAAGCAATCATGTTGCGAAGTGGAAAACAAGTTGGAACGGCCTCACAACCCCTTAAATCTGCCCCAACGGAGGACGAAAAGTTGCAATTTGAGGAGGGGGAGCAAGAACAAGCCACCGCAAGGGTAGAAAACACCATGCCGCAGCCACCTAACCTACACCATTCGGCTTCCAAGGGTAAGAATGTTCCAAGTTCGATTATTTCTAATGTTATTCCTCCAAATGTGCCCTTTCTTCGCAGATTCATGCAAACAAAGAAGGAGGAAGCTGAAAAAGACATTTTAGAGACATTTAGAAAAGTACAAGTCAATATACCACTTTTGGATGCAATTAAGCAAGTTCCAAGGTATGCTAAGTTTTTAAAAGAACTTTGCACCACTAGGAAGACAATTTCGAACAAAGAGGTTGTCAAGGTAAGTGAAAATGTCTCAGCCATCTTGCAACGTAAATTGCCCCCTAAATGCAAAGATCCGGGTAGTTTTACAATTCCTTGTGTTATTGGCAATAATCGGTTTGAACATGCCATGCTAGACTTAGGTGCATCTATTAATGTTATGCCTTACTCGATTTATGCATCTATGAACCTAGGTGAGTTAAAAAATGATGGTGTGATTATTCAATTGGCCGATAGATCTAATGCCTATCCAAAGGGTATTTTGGAAGATGTGTTAGTGCAGGTTAATCATCTAATCTTTTCGGCGGACTTCTACGTATTGGAAATGGAAGAATCAAACCATGCCCCATCATTGCCAATTCTTCTTGGTCGGCCCTTTATGAAAACCGCCCGCACAAAGATTGATGTGTTTAACGGGACTTTGACAATGGAATTTGATGGGGAAGTGATTAATTTCAATCTTTCTGAATCTATTAAGTACCCTCTTCATGATCATTCATGTTTTGCTATTGATGTAATTGATTCGTTGGCGCAGGACCATTTTGAACAATTGAACGAAGATGCACTCGAATTGGTCATTACAAAATGAATGGAAATCAAAGACAAGGAAGTAGGGCAGGTGCATACCCACGGCATGCATGGTGAGCACCATGCCGTGCCCCCTAGTGATGACATGGTGGAGCTAGTGGCTGCCCTTGAGTCATTGCCACTACAAACTGGTAAGTCCTCGGACCCAATTTCAATTCCACTTTCGACTGATAAGCCCATTCCTTCAGTTGTGCAGCCACCTTCCCTTGAACTTAAACCATTGCCAAGCCATTTGAAGTATGTTTTCTTGGGAGATCAAGAGACCTTGCCCATCATCCTATCCTCCTCACTCACGGCACAAGAAGAAGGTAAGTTAGTGAGGGTGTTAAAGGAGTACAAAACCGCCATTGGTTGGACCTTGGCCGACATCAAGGGAATAAGCCCGACTACGTGCATGCATCGTATACTTTTGGAGGAGGGGTCCAAAGCATCTCGAGAGGCTCAACGCCGACTCAACCCTCCAATGATGGAAGTTGTGAAGAAGGAGATAATCAAGCTCTTGGATTGTGGAGTGATCTATCCAATTTCGGATAGTCGGTGGGTGTCTCTGGTGCAATGTGTTCCAAAGAAATCCGGAGTAACTGTGGTGACAAATGCCGAGAATGAGCTTGTTCCTACGCGAATCCAAACAGGTTGGAGGGTTTGTATTGACTATAGGAAGCTTAATGCCATGACAAGGAAAGATCATTTTCCCTTGCCATTCATTGATCAAATGCTTGAAAGGTTAGCGGGTTATGCTTTTTATTGTTTTCTTGATGGATATTCAGGTTATAATCAAATTGTGATACCTCCGGAAGATCAAGAAAAAACCACTTTCACATGCCCTTTTGGTACATTTGCTTATCGTCGTATGCCATTTGGTTTATGTAATGCACCTGCCACATTTCAAAGATGCATGATGAGCATATTTTCAGATTATGTTGAGAAAATTATTGAGGTTTCTATGGATGATTTCAGCGTTTTTGGTGATTCATTTGATGGTTATTTAAATAATCTTAGTTTGATTTTAAAACGATGCGTTGAAACTAACCTTGTGTTAAATTGGGAAAAATGTCATTTCATGGTTAAACAAGGCATAGTTTTAGGTCATATTATTTCTGAAAAAGGTATTGAGGTAGATAAGTCAAAGATAGATCTTGTGCGTCACTTACCCTCTCCTACTTCGGTTAGAGAGGTTCGTTCGTTTCTTGGACATGCAGGTTTTTATAGGAGGTTCATCAAGGATTTCTCGAAGGTCTCCCAACCTTTATGCCGCCTCCTACAAAAAGATGCATCTTTCAACTTCACCAAGGAATGCATGGCAGCTTTCCAACTCCTTAAGGACATGCTAACCACGACACCCATCATTGTGCCACCGGATTGGAGCCTTCCATTCGAGCTAATGTGTGATGCATCCGACTACGCGTTAGGAGCTATGTTGGGCCAAAGGAAGGACAAGAAGCCGCATGTCATCTACTACGCATCTCGGACGTTGAATGACGCTCAATTGAACTATTCCACTACTGAAAAAGAACTTCTTGCCATTGTCTTTGCTTTAGATAAATTTCGATCATATTTACTTGGTACTAAGGTTATTATTTTTATTGATCATGCAGCTTTAAAGTACTTGTTCACGAAGAAGGAAGCCAAACCACGGCTAGTTCGATGGATGCTACTTCTTCAAGAGTTTGACATCGAAATCAAGGACAAAAAGGGAAGTGAAAATGTGGTGGCTGACCACTTAAGTCGCATGATACATGAGGAGGAGCCGTACCCTATTGTAGAAACCTTTCCCGACGAGCAATTGTTATCCATTAAGGTCAGTGAGCCTTGGTATGCGGATTTGGTAAATTATTTGGTGACTAAACAAGTTCCTAACACTTTAAATAGAAACCAACGTGATAAATTGAAAAAAGATGCTAGGTTTTATGTTTCGGATGATCCATACTTGTGGAAATATTGCTCGGATCAGATTATACGTAAGTGTGTGCATGAAATGGAATTCACTTCTATTTTAACATTTTGTCACACTTATGCATGTGGGGGACATTTTGGGACACAACGCACAGCCCTTAAGGTTTTAGAATGTGGATTCTATTGGCCAACTTTATTTAAGGATGCTAGAAACTTTTGTATGTCTTGTGATCGTTGCCAAAGAATGGGCAACATTAGTGCAAAGGATCAAATGCCGCAAAATGTTATTCTCTCGGTTGAAATTTTTGATGTTTGGGGTATTGATTTTATGGGTCCTTTTCCTTCCTCACATGGTTTCTTGTATATCTTACTTGCTGTGGATTATGTGTCGAAATGGGTGGAAGCAAAAGCCACCCGAACTAATGATTCTCGAGTGGTTGCAGATTTCATTAGAACTAACCTATTTGCAAGGTTTGGAATGCCACGAGTGATCATAAGTGATGGAGGATCTCACTTTTGCAATCGAACCATTGAGGCTTTGCTCAAGAAGTACAACGTCACGCATAAGGTTTCAACACCTTATCATCCTCAGACCAATGGGCAAGCTGAAGTTTCAAATAGGGAAATTAAGCAAATTCTAGAGAAAACCGTGGGCCCTACAAGGAAGGATTGGAGTGGACGGTTGGAGGATTGATAGGAGCATATTCATGCGACTTAATTAGCTTGTTCTCGTGCATTTATGTTGTGTTTACTTATCTATTTTAGTGTTTAAGGCCACTTTTGTGTATTTTCAGATTATAAGGCCAAAGTGTGCAAGAAGATGCAAATTGGAGCCTTTTGGAGCGAAAGAGGAATGAATGAGTTGAAGACGTGAAGAAACGACGAATTCCTACGCCAACGATGAATTCTTACCAAAACGAAGAATCCTACTCAAACAAGGCTTCCTATTTTAGGAAAGTTGACCCTAAGTTTCCCGTTTTGGTAACCTTTCCTAATTCTAAACGTCCATATTTTCTAGCCACTTTATAGGCCTCGTATGCGCTTTAGGACACAAAACCAAGGCCCTAGCCCTATTTCCCTTCCTAGCCGCACCTTTATATTTATGTTTTAATTTCCTATTTTCGTAAGCCTTTGATTTAATTTTAAATAAGCTAGGGTTAGTTTTCTGAAACCCTGCACATTTTTACAACCTAGCCGCACCTAATTTTCACCCTATTTCTTCCCCCCTAAGCCGCAAGCCAACTTCCCTAAATTCCCCCCCCAAAACCGTGCATCCATTCTAAAAACATTAAGCAGCCACCATTGACCCTAATATTCTATTCCATGTTTCCTCCCTAAGCGGCAAGAATTCACACAAAACAATATAAAAAGCAGCCACCATAATTCCCATTAAAAAAACCCTAACCCGTGCACTATCTTTGAACCTAAAAAAACCAAAAAGAAATTCAGCCGTAGCAACCATATTCCATATTTTCCACCTAGCCGCAACATCCCATGATCCCATGAAATTCATTCTTGAGCCGTGACATATTCTCCCCAAAAACAGAACAGCCGCAAATCCAAAACCACAGATTTTCTTCTCTGCCGTGCCTCCCTTCAGCCATTCCAGCCATATTCCACACAATTCCCACCATTGCCGCAACACCAATCCTCCCTAAATCCGTCCCCAACCCAAAACAACATCCAGAAATTCCCAAAAACCTCACTGTCGCAGCAAGGAGAAGAGGAAAGAGGACTTAGACGCGCAGAAATTCAAGTGGATTCGTTGGGCGTTTTAGGTGTAATCAATCCTTTGTTCTTTATGTTTAAATTCAATTGTATTTCTCTTTTTGCGAACATGAGAGGCTAAATCCCCCTAGTTAGCTAGGGGGTGATTCGAAACCATGTTTATGCTTGCAATATGAATTGATTATATTTGGTTGGAATTTCATAAGTTGTGGATTCAATTTGTTTAACTGCTTGATCAATAACTTATTTATGTATGTTGATTGAGAGTGCACGCTTAATTTTCATGCATGAATATGACGCTAGAATATAAGTGAATTTCACCTAATAGTTATGAACTTATTTTCACAAGTAGTGGAGGTTGCTTATAAACAATCGCGTTAAATGAATTCTTGGCACTAGTTTCATGCTCATCATAGTAACGAATGCCTCGTCAACACTTATATTTTTCATGATGCTTAATGATCTTTGATTGTATCTTTATTGTGCTTTTCACGTAAAGGACTTTTGAAGAATATTTTGAATTGCGTTGCGCTAACCCATCCAATTCATTAACTTAAGGAGAACTTGACGGTTAATTTAAGCGGACCTAATTAACCCGGGGTGTTGAGTTTCATAATTCATCGAAAGACCAACTGAAAATCATTTTGTATACAAGTGTGACATGTGTGGAGAAGAACCTTCTAGCTAGCATTCATTCCATATTTCATCACATTCATAT